>CM023357.1:16670200-16822709 GCA_013282895.1 Eriosoma lanigerum
GGCACATCTTGAACATAACCTGGATATTTAGGTGCATCAAAAGAAGATTGATCTTCTTGGTAAGTTCCTTCTACTTGTGAAGTACTTTGGTATTTAGGCTGTTCGTAGGCATTTGACGAATCAAACTTAAGTTGGTCATAATGATGGTTTTGGTAAGTTTCATCTTGAGGGTCCTGTGTTTCTTCAAATGTTGTTCCTTGTGACACATCTGAAGATGGATATGATACTTTTTCCTGAGGAATACTTGCATCAATAGTTGAATACTTTGAAGTATCAGGAGTAGAATATTTAGTGTCGGGGCCAGAATATTTAGTACTTTCGACAACCGCGTATTTGGTTCCGTCATGCGTTGCATATTTAGTAGTATCAGCTGCTGTGTATTTTGTTGCATCGTGAGCAGAATACTTAGTAGTGTCATGCACATTATATTTTGGTACATCGTGAACAGAAGAATAGTCAGATGGTTTATAAGATGCCTTGTACTTTGGAACTGCATCAGGGCGTTCTCGGCCGTAAGGATTATGTCCGTAAGACATTCCGGATAATACTTGGCCAAAAACTTGTTCCTCAGGTTGAGAGTTATCAGTTTCAGCCGGTACATATCCTGAAACAGGTCCATGACTATGGCCATGAACATGAGAATCGGTACGCCTTAATGGGACCAAAGGTATAGCAGCTCCCCCTAGTGGCGAATATAATAGTAAACCAGCTAAACCAGCTGTTAACATTAATCCTACAATACCGACTCCCACATTGGGCATAACTTCACGAGCTAAATAGTTATAAATTCGAGTTGACAATGGCCGACCCGGTGTTAGCTTTGTATTCTGTTCGTCAATTTTACTTTGAGCATCTTCGTTAGACGTTTTAATAAGTGGTTTACGCTTATTCTTGTTCTTCTTCTTTTTCTTCTTTTTTAATGAAGTGTTCTTTACGATAGAATTATTTGATTCTGTAATATTTTGTGTGATTTCTGTAGAATTTTGCACTGAAACAACAGTTGATGAGGTAGATAAGGTTGGCATAACAGTGGGAGTTACTGTCGTTGTATTATTTAAAGGTTTAGAAATAACGACTGCAGTAGATATTATTTTAGTTGTTAATGGTTTTTCATTTTTTTTGGTATTATTTGCAGAAGGTCTTTGTCTTGGTGGTACGTGAGGGAATGTTACGACAGGGGTTCCAAATCTTGTATTGTTGTCAAGTGGTGGTAGATCAACTAGAGGAGTGGTTGGTTCTTCAACTTTTTCTTTGACAGTAGTTATTGTTGGTATTTTACCAACGATGACCGGTGTCTTGTTTTTAAATTTAGAATCTTGTAGTTTTATCGGGGATTCGGTTATTACGGGTGAATGAGTAGTGCTCATTCTTTCAGTCGTGGGTTTTCTTTTTCTGCTAGCGGTAGTTGTTTCGTGTGATTGTATAAACGAAGATACTGTTGTATCGACTGGCTTTGGTACTTTCTTAATAGTTGCCATGTTTAACGGCGAAGGAGAAGATTCTCCACCCAATAAAATCCAAGTTGACAAATCGCCCCCTGTTGGTCTTGTTGAACCATCAGACGATATTTTGTAACTATATGGACCAACTGCATGTACGTCATCATCAGTAAGCACTGGAACCGCTTCTCCTTTAAGAGGTGATTGATCACTTTTTTGAACTGTTTTAATTTCCGACGAGACAACCACGTTGGTAGTTGTGGATGTTTGAAGAAGTTGATCGCTGACAGACTTTACAGAATCGCTAATCGGTGGAGATTTTGTAGTCCGCGAACGGGCGTCACCTGCGTTGACGGTAGCTTCAGCAAATACGATGATTGGTGTGACCACCTCTTCTTTCCTAAAAATGTATAAAAATCAATTAATAACTTAATGTCGGTACATTCAAATGGATTATTAGGGTTTATGGTTATGAATATTAATGAAAATAACCAGGTCATACAATATAGATTTTATATTTTATTGATTTAATTGTCGCGCATATTAAATGCTTATACGTAGGTATAAAAATATTTATCTTAATTTGTAATTTAATCTAATCAAATTATATAAAATTATCGCAATTGCAACATCACAGCCTGAAAACTAAAACTAAAATTTAATAATAATTTGAATAATATACGTTATAATGATTTATTTATATATATATATATAACGTGAATATAGTTAAATTAAGACATACATCCGTTATCGCTGAATCCGCAAACAAGGAATGGAAAACGAGTAGTTTGGTGAATAATATACAGTAGTATTTTACTCAATATATATACTACGAGATAAAAATTATATGGTGTTTAGTAGTAATATTACATCGCAATAAATAATATTTAGTAATAATATGGCTGATGGTAAATATTAGTATTGTTGAAACGTTGATCGAAACGGTTCGATTTAAAATCGTTTCTGAGCTGACGACCAAACCATAATCTAGGAAATAGCCAAGGGAACATAAACGATATGACACCTAGTCCGCTAGTCAGTATTATGGACATGGGTGGGAATAGCATAGCCCAAAATGATACAACCAAAGGGCCGACAATGTTGATCGAAGCTAGAAGGGAAATGAATCCATCTAAGACCGTGGGACTGGGACCGTCCGCTGCTGGTGACGACGACGATGTGGTTATCAATTCGGAACACACGTTTGAAGCATCACCGATCGCTCGGCACTGTGCTGCGTCCACGGGTGTAAGTGTGACCCCACCACCATCCCCTCCAGGAGTACCAGCGCCCCCAGCTCCACCAGCGCCCCCGGCAATCCCTGCGGTTCCTAACGTACCACCGACGATTCCAGATATCCCGGCCCCTGCTCCTACCGCAGCAGCAATTCCAGCTCCAGCCCCAACAGCAGCTGCAATTGACCCCCCTGAACCGCCCGCCGAGCCGCCAGGGTCTTGTTGTACAGGTATAGGATCGTTTTGCGGTGATATGCCGTCGACCGTTTCGATATCCTCTAGTATTACGATCGTGGGTGGAGGCTCCTGAGTGACGGATATCGGCGTGACAAATGTGGGCCCCTGATACTCTATGGGGGTGATAAATGTTGGTTCGAGGGGAGGTGCACTGATTGAGATAAGATCGTACTGCGGCGACGGCGGCGGCGGCGACGGATAATAGTTGGACGAGACAAAATTAGATGTAATCTGTGGTTTTTTATTGCTGTCAGGGAAGATTAACGGGGTTTCCTGCCAATAGGAATGTGGGTCCGGCACGGTCATTTGATGCGATAACAATGATCCGGACATGGTGAAATCGTTCGCGGGTTTAGCATTTTTTGTGAAAACCGAGACGGGCAAATATTGCGTCTCGGATTGGACCATCGAGCCATCCGCGGATTGCGTAACTACAACCGGATTGACGCGGACAGGGTGCCGGAGGTCATTGATCGAATAGTTGATGAAGTCTTGTACCAGCCGACTGTCGGACGGCTCAACCGCATATCGTTTTTTTCTTTTGCTCGAGTTTAAAAGGAATTGGAAAAAAGGTCTTAGCGAAGGATCGGGTTCAGCGTAACGGGTGTCTTCATTCTTCGTCATCATATTTGATGCGTATTGGTTTTTGGACGCGCTCGAGTAGCTGTCCGTAGATTCCAAAGACCTCGGGGTGGCTGTAGCAAAAACTGTATACCTGTTAAGAACGTCATCTGCAACATATACAACAAAAACAATACAAATTAGAACATTGGTAATATATTATTATATATGTACTAATATGATGAAATGCTGGTGGACTATAATATTATATAAATATGTATAAGAATATATATTAAAAAAAAAAAAAAAATGAAAACATTTTTATTTATTTTTAAATAAATGTATTAAAAATAATAATTGTTACGAATTTCGATTAATATTCATGTGTGAACAATCGAGACGGCGAAATGTGTAGGCAAATCATCTACCATTATTGCGCGCGTTTCGATTTCAGGCGTTTGACATGTATATTTTTTCAACAATCTATTCTTGGTCTGCTTACATATTATTATATTATTTTCACGAGAATAGAATTTAAATTTTAATTATTATAACCTATAGAGAATTAATATAAATTAAATATGTTATTCAAATTTACATTACAAGTATAGAAGAAATTACAAAATTAATACAACTATTATTGTTACTTAAATTATTTTCAAATACAATGCAAACGCATATTATTTATTTTATAAATCATTATACTCCACAAGTAATTTGTCATCATATTTATCAATAATTTTATTTTTTTGTTACCTTTTAATTGACTGACCGCTAAAGTCTCCTCTTGAGGTCGACAAAAAACACTTACTACGTCACACGCGAAAACGATTAACAACAAAATCAACCGACGGTTGATTCTTCTCATTGTAATACCACTGATCTGAAAAAATCAAACAAAACGTTAATACATTGCTGCAAACATATATAACATAGTTATTTGCTATGTGAAATAATTTTTAAAATAAGTTTTTTTATAAATAAACACTTATCCGTTTTACTTGGACAATATTCTTATATCATTAATATCATCATCATACCGTTTTAGCGATATAACCAGTAACTAATAGTTTCCCTTACTTACAATTTCTATTTGATTTAAAAACTGTTTTATGACATTTGAAGTACCTAATATTTAAAAAAAAAATATAATCGTGTT
Source organism: Eriosoma lanigerum (assembly GCA_013282895.1). NCBI lineage: Eukaryota > Metazoa > Arthropoda > Insecta > Hemiptera > Aphididae > Eriosoma > Eriosoma lanigerum. Next base: position 16,674,832 of record CM023357.1, read on the forward strand.
AATTATTATCATCATAGTTTAATCGTAGTATAGTATACTAATATCTTTTTTCATTTAATAGTTTTAATATGTAAACCGTAAAATTGGGTTAATAGGACAGATGAGGTATGAAATTACTAATAATTATTTACGGACATTACAAATATGTTATCTAGGTATATTTTTTTATAAATATTTTGTTTTGATTGAATTTTTAATGTGGGTATATATTTATTTTTAGAACTCATTTTTAATTTATTTTTTGTATATATACATATTATACATCATGATTCATTATCCAGGAAATACTTAATGGATATAATAATATCATTAAAATTATCAATTACATTGATATTTTTTAGAAAAATAAAATAATAATTATTAATTTTTTATTCGTAAAAAATATACATTACTTTTGAATATTTCAATATTAATTGTATTGAATTGAACGAAGATAGGTTATTTTAGGTACCTTATTTAAAATCTGAGCAGGTACTAAGTAATAATAATAATTCTTAAATATAAATTATCTTATGTTAAAATTCAAGATTATTCGATATTTTATTGTCAATTCCATATAAGAAGTTATTTTATGTTCACCAATATTATAATACCTACTGAAAAATATTAGATTAACTAATAAACCAATGTGTTTTTTTTTATGAGCTGATCGTACATAATATTACATTATTCTTTACAACTCAGAGACTTTAACGCTTGTATGAAAGCTACAAAAAATCAGTTATTAATTATTAATAATTTATAAGCTATAGTGTTGTGATTTTAAATGCATATTAATTTAAAAATAACATTCAGTTTTAAGTTGCGGTTGGACGATAAATAAAATTATAAATTATAAATTCCACTAATGATTGTTATTTTCCGATCGGAATGATTGACGTGACGTTTTTGTGGATTTTTTATTTATTTTTTTTTTATAACATTTTGCTGTTTTGACGATACGACAGGATCATTGGCGAATACTAGTAGATGATATATTGACAAATTGATCAATTTGTCAATGTACACACACTATATACTACTATTATCATTATTATATAAGTACCGTATCGCGAACGTTATTTGTACGTATACGTTATGCCAGCTGGAAACTAATGTGTCAGTGTAATAACTATAAGTCCATTATTAATCATCGAGGGGTTTTTGGGAATGCGTTTCGAAGGCAAACACATCGATCGTGCGTCAGTTATATATATAATAATAATATTATAGTTTAGTGTGACGTTTCCGCGAAAGAATATTAACGGTTACCACAACGGGAGAGCTACCAGTCTACCAATAACCATTTTATGGCAATGACAATGATAATGATGATAACGCCTACCGAATGATTGAAACAAAATATAAAATTTCGTTGTAATCGTTGTCGTCTATACCAAAAAAATGGACCGTTATTTGTGTTTCAGGAGTTGATTGCGTTATGGTTAAATCTGTAGTTTCACAAGTTTAGAAAATTTTGTATTTTAAATAATTAAATACCAGACTATGTATGTGTATTATTATTTGAAATTTAAATATGTTTTACCCAAATATTTTATTATGTATAATATTTTGTTTTCATGTCACATGTTGATTTTTTTGGCCGCGATCTACTAAAAATATACTTAACCTTATACTCTCTATACCTCTCTATACTATAGAGAAACCTAAACATATACTAAAATGAGTCATAGTAATATAAAATAAATTAAATAAATTAAACTTATTTACATAGTATTTTGGTTTTATAATATATTGCAATTAAAATACAACTTATTGCATGTATAATTAAATTAATTCAAAAGTATTTTTTTTTTAACAAGTATTAAAAAAAGAAAAAGTTAGGTTATTTATATAAAAAAAGAATAAATCAAAATTATGTATATATTGTGTGAAGGTCTAGATAATCAATTCTTTTAAAATGTAATTTATTGACGATTAAAATATTTAGTAGGAATTATAATATTTATCTCGTTCACTAAGTATTAATATATTTATTACTATAAATTTATTTTTACAGTTTATATTTTTCATAACTTATTTTTATTTAAAATTTACTTAACAGAATTTATGAAAAATTATTGCTTTGATATTTTGTAATTAGATAATTATGGACTACTAATTTTATAATTTGTTTTTCGTTGTGATTGGGTGATTTTAGTGCGTGATAAACAACGAATAACGATATATACGAGAACGTTATTGTTCAATTAAATATATAGGATTATTTTGGAAGGCAGATTTCATTATTATTATTTTATTATTGTATTTTAATCTGGACGGCTGGACAGATGTGTCTGATCTGTGATCTTCTTTTGGGATATAAGTGGTACGAGATTATTGTTTTGTATTTTTAAAGAAGTACCTTTATTTAGATAATTACACCTAAACGTCAGTTACTTTACTTTATGTCCTAATAATCCTTATACGATACAATGGTATGTTTAAATGTTATTAACCCATCGAAGGTTGTTATAGGCCATCATCATAAATATATTGAGTGGGAATTCGATTATTATTAAAGTATTAAACAACCTAAGTTGTTCAATTATTTCTGTCGATGTTGAATAGTAATAAAAACACAATTACGGTTTCGTATAAATTTTGTCTGTGTTTACCAAATGATTGGATTGGATTACATTATATGTTAACGAGATTTATAACATAAATATACCTATCGGCTCTTAGTTTTTTGTACCCACATTATAATAAAATTATGATATGCGTTAAAGAACTTATATTTATTTATTTATATTTGTGTGTAACAATAACAGTAAATTTGTTAAAGCGTGCGTGGTGCATCTCAGAATTTATTAGTAGAACGTAAAAAAAAAAAATGACGTCCGTATAAAAACTATCCTATTATATTATAGGTAGACCTATCATACCTGTAAGATGAGATACTAAAAAACGTGTTTTTCAATAATTATTATTTAACAAAACTCTTTAAAGAAAATTCTTGTCAACTTTTTAGAATCTCATTAAAATCATAATTGATATTATATAATAACATATATTATTATGTGTTTAAAATTAATCATATTTTTAACTTCCATAATTATTATCGTATACTTGCTATACTAGTACATTTATAGCACTATAATTAAATAATGAATTACATAATAATATTATATAAGTATATATGTATACAGAGTGAGTAGAATATTGTATTATAATTATTATGGATATATAACGTTAAAAGTGTATGTAATATTCACAAATTTTGTTACATGAAAATTTAATAACCTATATTTTATTGTTTTTACGATAGAATTAATAGATAAGTATGTATAATTATTAATTAAAGTTTTTTTTTACATGATTTAAAAAAGTGCATCTTGGAGAAGAGAAATTATTTTATCTAAACGACATATTAACATATTTTGAAATGAGTAAAAATGTAAAACTGTAATGTCCTTAAATTTCTCAACGAACCGTTAGAAATTTAAATCTATTTTGTCATTATAATTATTAATTATTCTATATGGTATAAAGTATATTATACAAAGAATTCATGGTTCATTGTCATTTTAAAATCACACTGTCATTATGTGATAGTTGATTCAATAAATTGTATTGATATGTGCTACCTGAAAATACGTAGGTAGTAAAAAATACACATTTCCTGTTATGTTTATACACCTAATCGTACAATTTTTACATCATTAATATTTACGTATAATAATTTTATTTTTATTGCGTTATATTAAAATATATATTATTTTAACAGAATATTATTTTTTATAATAGTATAGTTTTATAATTTAGTATAATTTTTTTCCACAACATCTATAATACAATCGGGTACCAATATGGACATCGCTTCAACCAAATTATTTATGAAAATATGTAGCTTGTATGCTACACAAGCAATCATTATATTTCGCAGAAAAAAAAAAAAAAGAGTCCAGACAGTGGGCTGAATCATAATAATATTATATGTTAACGTTATTGGCAAAGTTAATTATACACTTTATTTTACCGATATAATATTAAAATGATGTTAATCGATAAAATAATAATATTATTTCGGTGTATACCTAACCTAACGTACCTATACCTGTTATTATGGATCTTCAAAAGCTCGATGAAAAACATAGTGAGTCATATTATTTGGGTGTACATATTTATTTTGAAAAATAGTTTTTAAATTTTGTAACGGTATAAACTAAAAAAAAACACATTTTCTGAAGTCACGACAAAATTATGAGTCATAAATTATAATATATACAAAGAAGGATGCAATAGAAAATTTCAACAAACATAGAATTATAATAATACTATATTAAATCTTAATAATATAGTCTAACTTATCAGATAAAGTACAGTAAATATAATATTTTGCTATCCTTAAAAAATAACTAATGTTCTTTATGTTTTTATTTGATAAAAAATGTTAGGTTGAGTAACCTACTATTTTAAAAAGTCGTACGTGGTTAATGTAATAATACGATCAATAAATTTCTAATTTAAGATTAAGACCGATTGTCGAGATGAAAATTTGAAATAACCGTTAAAATTAATAATAATAACTAAGCTATATATAAAAAAATGAAATGTTGTCAAAGCTGGTGCGTTTTTTTTTTTACCGCATGTCACCGTTGTCAAGAATCCTATTTGTATATATTCACAATAACAATTAAAAAAATTATCGATCATTGGGATAACTCATTGATTTTTACTGATTATAGTTTATAATGTTATGGATATAAAATGTATGGTGGAAGTGGTAAATTCGAATTTTTTCGGTTATGTTTAACACCAACCCCCGCCACCGCGAAAAAGGGGTGGAATTAAAAATGTGCCTCGGGACGTCAAAATTCCTAATATATAACTGTGTGTTTATTAATTTAAATTAAATATAAATTAATAATTATTAAGATAACATTTCAAAATAAATGGCTGTTGTGTGATAACGCGTTGTAATATATTTTAATTGTACCGAAATATTGTTACTGTATGTCACAGACTCACAGCTAATACTGTTTATGTAAATCGAACGAAATGGAATTCTATAACTGCGTCATCGATGTTTAGCAATAAAGATGATGTACCTAATAATAATATTATTATCATATTCACAAGCGTAACTTGATAGACCGGACGGAAATACAGTGACGTATAGCGCGCGTTTAAATCTCTCTGATCTTTTCATTCGCTCATTAAATGAGAGAGCATGATATATAAATCGGATAAACTGTGTACGTAAAAAATATAATATATAAAATAATTATATCGTTAAGCACACACGTAACAAAAACATGATATTCGGGCTCGTGGTAAAGAGAGAAAAAAAAACAAGTGCGTATAAAATAGGAATAAAAAAATTGTTTTTGTTGTTTTATTCGTGATCGGCGGCGGCGGGTACGGTGGGTGCGCACTCGTAATAGGAATGCGTTTACCGTTAGAACATGTTCGGTGGGGCAGACCACAAATCGTATTTCTATACCTTGGTATGAGTAGGTAATAACCAGTATCTTTTTTTTTTTTTTTTTTTTTTCTATAAATATTCTTAATAATAATTATGTACATACGATAAACGTATTTTTTATATTCATTACAGTATTACACGAGACAAATTTGAAATGGCGTACAGTGTTTTAAACTGTTAGTAATTTGTTTTAAATATATAATATCTAGTACAAACGAGTATTCTGATTATTAATAACGATCTGTATAGTATTATAATTTTTAATTAATTATTATTATTATTCAGGTTTGATTATTTATTCGAAACACATGTAAAAAGTATTTAAATTTGTTTGAAGTAAAGATCCAAATTAAAAATTATTTTTATCAAAATACGATAAAATCAAAATAAATTATGAGGAAATTATATGATTATATCATGTTTAGTCTGAATTTAAATATTCCGCATTGTCAGATTAGCAAATAGAATAGGACCGTCAGATAAAGTTTTGCATATAAGGTAAGACAATGTATTCGGCTATTTAATTATTTTATGCCTATGAATTATATAATTATTAATTTAACAAGAAAGCCTAATATTACTGGAAGCTATCTTGATGTAGTATGTTAAAAATATAAATGATTTATCTTATAAACTTATCCTAACTGCAATGATAATTATTTGTTCATTATTCACGTGAAACTCGAATCGTTAAAGATAATCTGGTATTATTATGCATACCTATATATCTATTTGTATCTATTTCTATATATAGTATATAGTATATAGTATATAGTATATAGTATATAGTAATTGGTACTTATTTTTCGCACTGTGTCCTAATATCCTAAGTAATTATTATTAAATTACAGATACATTTACAATGTAATTATTATTAAGTGATTATAATATCATTAATTTAATTTAATTTGTAAAAATTTAATATTACATTTATATACTGCTATAACACTATGTTTTAATATTATCATTTGAGATAACAAAAATAACTTTAATCATATATTTAATTTTTTAAAAATAGGCTATTTCTTTTTTTACTATGCGTAAATTATCCTGCTCAAAAATTGATGTTTATTTCTAATATCCAGTATTTTATTATTATTATAGATTATCGTATACTGTTATAATAGAATATGAAAAAAAGTTATCAAGTTATTATTATATTATCGATATACACTCGATTGTATCACTCAGCGTAAGCGGAAACTTGAGTTCAAATGTGTCAACATATTTATCGACGTACATTGTTTTTATTTTAATAATGTATTGCAATTGAATTACATGCACATACCAATAGATTCCTAATCAGTGACTACGCGATTCGATAAAAATAATAATTTTATTACTAGCTAGGTGTAATAATAATAAAATACGGTATGAAATTAATTCTCTAACATGAAACGAGAAAAATTATTAGTTCCGATTTGTTTTTTTTTACTGAGGTATAGAATGAAGTACGTAAACAGATAAAATTTAATAAAGTTAGTTCGTGTAGTGACTTAATTTTTTTCGTTCCATTACATACATATATATTATTATGCGTGTGTGACTCACGTTTCAGTTGACCTAGTTCGAACGTATTTTGTACACGCGCACCACACTAAATAAAGTTCATTGCGCGGAAGTTTATTTCCAAACACTCGGAAACGGATTTTCAGTAAAACTGGGACTGTTTTATTTACCTAATTAAATATATAAAAGACAAATTATTTTGTTTCTAAGAACATAATATTATTATTCTAATATCATTTAACGTTCTTTTGTGTATTCTCATAAGTAGTAATGCCATCGATGGTCTTATATAAATTATAGGTAATGAAACAATTGAAAAATAACAAAAAATAGTATTTTATAGTAATTACAACAATTAGAAAATCATAAATTGTTATTAAGACATTTTCGAATTATTTTAAATTAAATTTATCATTAGGTATATTAAAAAAAGAATACCTATATTTTTATTATTGCTATAACTATTAAAATTTTATATTTTAAGTCCCATTTAAATATATTTATTACTTAGTTCTGTAAGACATTGAAATATTTAATTTATTTTTAAGTATTAGATTGAAGGTAGATTGAATTCTAGTGAATAACTATCACCAAACAGTTCGTTACATAGTTTCAAAATAAACAGTTAATTTTAAATTATAATACCTAATTGAACCAAGTTCAAAGTAAATTATTCTTAATTTTATTTTAACAAGGTTTTTAATATCATTGGACAATTAAGATTAAGGTTGGTACTTTGGTTTGTTAAATTTGATAAATATTTTTATTTTGTTAAGTTAAATTTAATTTAATTTAAAATAAAATCTAAATGTTACTCAATATTTTGTTTTTTCTTTTAACAACAAAAATCGTAAAATATTATAATTTATTCTACTTTTATTATTATTTGCCATTTATACTACATTTATATATCTTTATTCTATAATCTTTAATACGATAAAATTAAACGAAAGTTGATTAAAAAACTGATAGTGTACAATGTAAATTATATATTATATATCAATATTTATATTAAACATCTACATTATTTTATTGATGTGTTTACATTTTATATTATTTTAATAAATTAAATAATATTATTAATTAAATTATGGCACATTATAATAGGTTACATATAATTCGTATAAATAACGTAATAATAAATGATTATTGATTATTATTTAATTTCTTATAAATTAGTCTATATACCTATATCTACATTTTTTTTCACGTGTATGCGTAAATGAAATACATTTTATAAATATTTTATTAAGTTAATGCATATTGAGTCTATTGAGTACATAATAATTATAATTTTTCATTAGAAGTACGAAGTGTTAGGAAGATATTATTAATTATTACTATTATTTTATTTTATTGTTTTATACATGTCTTCAGGCTAGTGAATTTTCACTTAGTGGACGTAACACAAAATATTCAAAATAATATAATAGTTAAGGTTTTGAAATAAGGGTAGGTCAATTTTGAACTTTAAATAGAATTTAATAGGAGTTTATCAAATTTTCAAAATACTACAAATATTTGTATATTATTGAACATCATATTTTTTGTATTGTAAACGTACCTACTATTCTATTAATCAATTAATTTACATATATTGATTTGGTAACGACCATAATAATTAACGTTAAAGGTTATTGCGGTATAAAGCAGACAAATGTCTGTTGAACGACGAATAAATAAATTTCGATTTCATATTTTGTTTGACCCGTCAGAATGATAATTATTATTAATATTTTAACCGAGATTTTTAGAAATAAAAATCCGTCTTACTGAAATATAGAAATAACTTTAGTACAATATTATGTAAAATATGGCCTCCTTACAGATATGCCTCCAGGGATACCAAATATATTTTCTAAACATTCTACGAGAATATGATATCACAATGTAACACGAGTATTTTATGTATGTATTACCTATATATTTACTATTTAGATAGTAACTTCGTAATGTTATTTAATTCCGTTCGATTTTAGTCAGACTAATTTATGTTGCGGAAGTAATATACCTGAAGCATCGGTAAAAGTAATTTATATTATGCGTATTTACGTATATTTACAATTACAATTTTTGTTTTACTTTATTTTATTTTAGTCAAATATAATAAATATCGATACAATACATCTGTAAAGATACATGTTATTATTAAAATTTTATCGCATTTTTCATTTAATCATAACCTTATAATATATATTGTATTAAATCGAATACTACTGCGTATTAATGTGACATTTTACTATATTTAGGTTCTACTAAATTGATATTATATTATAAAGGAAAACAATTTTAGCACCATTCGTCACGTTTGTGTGATATAAAGTACTGCACGTCATCGGATGGGTAAAATAAAAATGTATATGGTATATTTATATATTATGGTGGAACTTAGAAAGTGAACCAAGATAGAATTTATTCCGCCAATCGATTAATTGAAAGGAAAAGAAAAAGAAAAATTAATAACCAGTTGAATATTAACGTGAACTTGATACGACTCAATGTATATAATAGTGTTAATGTGCATCAATGCACCATGAGTGTAAATCTGTATCGAGTAGTTTTAGAATGAAAACGGGGCCAGTGTGTGAGCAGAACGAGTTTGAAAAAGAAGAAGAAGAAGAGGAAGAAGAAAAAAATAAATATCCGCTGTTGTTGTATTTTTGTTAAACCATATATAATATACTATATCGTATATTTACAAATGTTATACACGGGAAGGCAGTTTTTTGAAATTTAGGAAAACACTGTCACGTCTCGTCTACTGATCGAAACGAGGCGAGACAAAACAACAGCAAAAAACAAATGCATTTAATTTTACATCCGGACTACTTTGCCGCCTGTCGCAACGATCAGCAATTAAACATAATGCGATCACTGGACGAAACTCGCTGTGTTAATAGTTGTGCAGACGATATTTGATGAGATTACCATAGGTTTATCATACTATTTTTAGACTTTTTGGAGATTTTTTTGTTTGTTCTACCGTCGTTTATCGTGTTTTGTTGACATTTTTTAAAGACGTTTATGACAAAAGTAAGTGATAGTATTACGCAGCGATGTTTCACCAAATTATTTCTGGGGCATACGCTACAATTTAGGCAACTAGAGGAGGGGGTTAGTTAGTTAGAGGGGGTAATCACCTCTAAAATGATTCATAACATTACTGGCATAATTAGGGAGGGCTTAGCCCATAAATTTTTGTAGAACACACTACGTAACAATTATAAAAAAGATACAGATAAAAGTGGAAAAAATATTTAATCACTTCGTAAACAGATTTTTACATGCCTATTTTAGTATAACCTTCGGAAATTATAAATTAAAAATAATATTTTATTATTCTGTTTATAGAACTAACACTATACTCTCGCGGTTGTAGATCCGGGTTCAATTCCCAATGTGGCAGTGTCAGTTAAATTTATTTTCTATACTATTATTTAACGCATTTATAAAATTTTAACCTTTCGCATAGACATATTATAATAAATAATAAATAATAAGTATTACTAGCATTAATATAATAATATATATTATATTTTTAATTGACATACAGGGGTATACGTGCGTATATCGGCGTATTTTTCTTTTATTTCGGGGATATACGCTAAATAATTCATTTGTTGAAGGGTATACGCCGTATACCCCCACGTATACACTCCAAAACATCACTGGTATTACGTTAAAATAATTGTAACGCCGAAAGATAAGTTTAGGGTCTAAATTGTATGTACTAAGATACACTTTGTGTAGTAGATTATTTTCTTAGTTTTCTCTATTTTTAATAATAATTTAGAATTTTATTTGAAACTAATAACATTTGCGTAGGTAGGAAATATTATTATTATTATTATTTTGGAGGAGTTGTTAGTCTTTCCTAATATTATCATATAATAATATATAGGTAGGTATAACATCTTTGATTTCTGGGTTGTTTGAACAATGCCAAATGTCCTCCCTTATCTACGCCTTGATCTATAATATATATTTAAACTTTAAAATTCAAAGTTTTAATTTTAAATCTTTTAAATTTGAATTGTTTATTATTAAAATTTAGTTGTTGAAAAATAAGATGCTATGGATGACTGTTTTTTTTTTAAATGTTGACTAACCTTAATACTTTGAAATTATTATACTTAATAAAATATTATTGATATATCACAGTCGTAAACTGTCATATATTTTAGCTAAAATATTATTCAAGAAAAATATTGTAATACAAATTTAGTGTGTAATAAAACAAATTATAAATTTTAGGTCCTGCAGGATTGTGTGGAAATATTGTCCCAAAAGACGATTAATAATATTACAATAGTATAATACAACCACACGATAAAATATAGCGATTTCGGTTTGTTTTTGACAATAAGTAGTTTTCTTATTCTTTTTTCGCAGCTGTTAATTTTAAATATTATATTAAACAGAGGCGCGCTTTTGTTTCGACGCGTTCACGGGAACCGATCTCATCAAGAAACGCGGTCAGTATTTATAGGAAGGTCATTGCCGAGACACGGTCTGATGATTTTGTCAATAATTTATTCTCGAGAACATGATAATATATAGTATAAATAATGCTTTTTTATTTCACGTCCAAATAACGGACACGCGCATTATACTATTAAAATAGATGAAAATGTTACAAAAATAAAAAACGATCGTTTTACACACACGTATCGCAGCGTTATATGATACGAACGTGATCCTTCCGGAACGACCGATTTCGTGTCGATCGTGTAGTTGCTAAGACGTCATATACCAATCATTTAACGTAAAAATATTAAAATACCTATAGAGTTTAAGACGTTTATGAAATACACTTGATCAATAATTATTTCTATTCATTTTAACAAGACGTATAATTTGTATTTGAAATTCAATATTTTCATTTTGTACCAACCAAATAAGTTATAGTATAATATGATCGAAAAAAGTAAAGAAAATTATTTTAGAAATATTTGTATTAGGATTTGAATACTTTTACTAGTTAAGCAGGTAATAAAATACGTATCAAAACAATTTATTAATGCAATTCTATTTTAAATACTTTTGATAAAAGTTTGTGTGTTTCACAAAACATAATTATATGTTGTATATTTTCATTTGGAGTTGGAATTTTTGGTGAACCCATAACAAGTATGCGAATCCTTGCAAACTGCAGGTAAACGGAGAATATAGCAAGGTTGGTTATTCACAACTATTATTAATTAGTATTTGTCCATTTAGATTTGCAGGTAGCGTTTCGGTTGAACTTGGAGTATTCAAACATACTTATTTTGATTATTAAATTACAAATGCAATTTTTCGTTAAGCTTTGATGGGACTTTTGTTAAATATCATCCTTTACATATCTTTATTGTAGGTATCTACGTATTTTTATTTTTTTTATAACTTAGCTATCAACTGATTACATTGTTGAAAAATACCTTTAATATGAGAGAACATTTTAAATGTTCTCCTAGTTTAATTTAATAATACATTTTTAAACTCGAAATTGAACATAAATATTCACATTTGATATTCTGCGTTTGGTGTAAATTTTGCTATATTCTCCGTTAGATAGATGGAGGCAGAACAAAATGAATTGTCCTCATAAATACAATTAACTCGAGATTATAATAATCAACAGTTGTACTAAACGCATCCAATTTTGTCAGTTGTTAAATGACACATATTATATGAGGTCGTACACCCATAAGTCAACGCACTCGACATGCTCGTAAAATAATTATTTATATTATAATTGTTATAATTGTCCGGCAAAATAATATTCTAAATTTATGACATATAATATCTAAAATAACTTACAATTACATATATAGTCAAAATATCAAATTATGGTATAATTGAATATGTGATAATTCTGTAATCTATTAATAATTTAAAATTGTATAATTTGCCAAATTCTATTAAAACCAGAAACAAATATTTTTACAATAGTAATTTTAAATATATATATAAATATATAATATTATAGAGAATTATAGAGATGCATTGTGTTAATTAGTTAATCCTTTATTAGTACCTAATTGTAGACAGTCTACCAAGCTAATAATATTAAGAAAGTTTTTAAAATAAACATATTATTCGTCTTACGTCCTTTACGGGTCCAAAATTTTCTTATGTGTTTATATAAATAATATTAATTTTCTTATTAAAAATAAATATATTGAAAGATTTAGAATACGCGAGTTGTCCATAAAAATACAGTAAAATACTATATTTTGGAAACAGATAGTTCTAATTAGAAAACGATTTTCAACCATATCATTTGAATAATACTATTTTTGTTCATACTATTTTTTTTAAAATTTTTTCTAAACACAAAACCTAAAACATGTTTTATCGAGCTTATGATATATTATTATAGTTTTGAACTGAGACGTTGATGATAAATCAATAAAAATACACAATATAAAATATAATAGTTTATTATAGTTATTATACAGACTTGGATAGTATTCTTTTTAAAAGTATTTGGAAAAATAACTTGAATACTTAATAAAAATAGTATTAAAATACAATATTTAGAACATTACAGAAATAACAATTTCAATGTTTCTAGAGTATTTAAATACATTTTTAGATACTTAAATAAATTAACAATTTATTACAAAATATACAATTTAATTTTAAATCTTGTTTTTTTTCTCTAGTGTTACATTTACTTTTTGAAAGTTTTCAAAGTATAGCATATTAAATTATTTTGAAATATAGTACCTATTTTAAAATTATTCGAAATTTTTTTAAAACATTTTGGCTAAAATATTAAAAACTTTTTACCCGGAATATTAACCGAGTCTGTATACTGTTGCAATTTGCAATATTTTAGAAATACTCACTTAATGTCACTGGGGTATTTAAACGCCGAACGAGAAGAACACCGTAGTACACGCGGTACCGCAGTAAACGGAGAAAAACTGAAAAAAGGATAAAAGTAGAAACAAAATGACGAAAACCAGAAAATTGGAAGAAAGCCAGCAAAACTGAGAGTAAACAAATAAAACTGGGAGAGAAATTACGGCGAGGATAAACACGCGACAGCGGAAAATATACGATTGACTCAGTGTGTGGTGTGTACGGGCGCAAAGACGAACGAACGGAACTATCGAAACTGACCTGTTCACGCGAAGACTGCGACGGATATAATATAATAATATACGGTATTATGTCGACGAGCAGACGACTGTGAGACCATAATACGGACGGTGCATCGAACTCTCCTCCTCTGTATAAATATATAATAATTATTATTATACTCGAGCGACCACTACCACAGTCGTGGTAGTTGTGGCCGCCGGTTACACGTAGGTGACTTCTTCCATTTCCATTTCCGTATGCACCGAAAGGGTGACCTCCATATCGGGTTATTTTTATTATATATTTATTTATATTGTCGTATATTGTCTATACGTATAATAACTAACGTTCTTTGTGCGTTTGTTTATATATGTATTATAATATAATTATATTACAGAACGTCAATCCATTATAAAATTGTAAAATACATATTGTTGTGATTTTCTCTATTACTAACTAAAATATTCTAATATTCTCATTTCTGCACATTTTGGACTATACAATGTATCAAACTGTTATTAAAATAGAATGCGGATATGTTATTATAGCGAAAAACTAGTAAAGTTGTAATATTTGCACCAATGTATATTTTTTAATTGCTGATAATATTCCATAACTGTTGAACATACTGTATATCATGAATTTAAACTATGAAGGCATTACGGTTTTGCGGCTTTCGCGTATATAATAAAATAATACTGTAATAATATTTTATACGTATATATTTAGATGCGATGGCGGTCAAAGTGCAATCGTGCGCGAGCAAAAGGACCGTTTAGATAAAAGAAAAAAACGAGACGAAAATATGATATTTTTATTCTAATATTAAAAATAAATAACCATCCGTTTGACAACAATTACTCGTGAGTGCACACTCTACGCGTGGGAGTCGTGGGACGATGAATTTGACCGAGTTATATTTTCGTATGTATTATTACGACTTAATATTTAATACAACAGTACAGGGTGATCAATGTTTTCTTGTTTATTCATGACAAATATAGAATATATTTATAAAAATATTATGAAAACTAATTTTTCTAATTTTTCCAAGTTTCGTATCTTTAAACGCTTTTTTACGGATTTTTCATGTGGTCAACATAAATTTGAAAATCAAATGGAACTACCAATTTTATTTATTGTAAAATTAAATGTAACATCAAATTCTAATCACTCTGTGTTGCCTAAAATATATAATAATTAATAATATATGTCGCGACTTTCGATCGTTCCATTTCAAATATATATGTACTTGTTTTATACAAAATTTAAACACACACACATGTTATAATATAATAATACATAAATATAAGCTATTATTATCCACTATTTAAAAGTATAATAATGGTAAATTAGTAACCGGAAGAAAAGTTCTGGCCGTACAGTTTATTATTATATTATATAGTCCATATACTATTATACCGGAAAAAGGTTTATTTATTACGTATAAAACTTTCCAAAATATTACTCATATTAGTCGATTTTGATATTTCATGTTATTATTATTATTATTACGGTCAGTAAAAACTCCAAATTATTTCCGTAGATCGTATTTTATTGAATTCGTATTATATTATATTATATTATATTTATAATTTATACATATTATATTATATACTCATCCTATAAAAAATGTTGTTAAATTTACATAAAAGACGAATTTCATATAAATGACCATACAACTACTCGTATAAGTATATAGATAATTCATATATATGACGTTTGAACATTTTTTTAAGTTTGTGCATTCTTTTCCCTTATAATTTTATTTTGGTGTTTTTTTTACTTAAAATTCCGTTATGATGATAATAATTGATAATACCCTTGACTTTATCAGTTTAACATGATCAACAGGTTTGGAGATTCAAGTTTCTATAATTTAACATTATGTAAAAAATTATAAATTCGATAATAGATGTACTACAATAATTCAAACAGGTGTATAATAAATATGTAGTATGTATTATATAATATATTATATTATTATTATAATTTTTTTTTTTCTTTGGTGACTTCAACGCTCGCTATAATGTGACTAGTAAAATTTTAAATTTGGTTCTTGTCGGTTATCACATAGTTATTATTATTCTACTAATAAATATTAAAAATATATTATATATTATCATGAATAATACATTTTTATATTTTAAAATAGGTAAGTAGCTAATATATTTTTAATGATTGATTCATTCATGTATCAAGTATGTAAAATACACAACAAAAAGTCAGACCCCAAAATTTAAACTAAAAATATTTTATGATGTAATGAAAAAACTTTAAACAAATTGCTTGACTAAATATATAAAATTATTATTATTTTATTATTATTAATACTGTATAATATTATTTAATTATCATTTCTTCATTATTGAATGCATGTCGTATATTTAGGTAGATACTATTATAATGCCTTAAAATATAGTTTTATGACAATCAATCGTTTTATTTATTTATATGAATCCAACAAATAATATATTATATTAAAATTCGTAATATTAAATAATATAGTTAATTTTAGTTATTATTTTTTAAATAAGATAGAATTATGCATAATATATCTTAATTATTATATGATTAATTTTAAATATATTAAATCAATAATAGATGATATAAGTTAAGTTTAGAGATTAAGTTAAAGTTAAAATAATTAACGTATAAATTAATTAATAAATCTTATTTTTTTTAAATTAAAATTTATAATTTATATTTTGTGAGATTATTTATGTGATATTTGATTTAAAAACCAAATTACTATTTTTACCGTAACACATATTTAATGAAAATATTTAAGAAGTTTTTGATAAAAAATCATCACTTTTTTACGGTTCGATAAGATATTGACATGATTATCCGTGGATAATGCATTTTAAATTAAATCAAATTTAAGAAATTTAAAAATTATACATATAAATAATAATATATATGAAAGAAGTTTAAATATCTATATATTCTAGTAGTGAAGTATAATAATAGGTAATATATTTACATATAATTCTCGAAGTCGGACAACATAAACTATTCTCATTCTTATATACCCAAATTTTTGCAGTACTAATAGATTTATATTGATTGGCCAATAAAAAACTAATAACTATAGCAAACAAATACTTTTAAAGTTAATGAATATCATGCATAATTTTTTTTTTGGAAATACATATTTATAATAGAAATATATAATAAATTTTTTTCAAAAAATATGATGTTAGAGTTTTATCTATAAGTATTTATACTCGTTTATTTTAGACAATACAAAACCATAGAAAACTAATAAACAAATACTTAAAAGTAAAATATACTTGATATAAAATTAATAAAATTATTTTTATTTTTGAAAATTGTAATCAACTTGCATTATGTTTATTTGATTACATATATATCAACTATTGGTATACTATTTAACCAAAATATCATTATATTTGTTTTTAATTTATAAATTACATTATACACATATTATAAATTCAGATGTATGTATATAAATTATATAAATTTAAAATTTTAGACTATAGACTAATAAAAGCAATAAATATATACTTTATTGATATGTTTATTTAAATTACTAACAGGTATATGATTGTTATGGATTGATATTTTTTTTCACGTTTGCTTCTGTAAATGTTTAATAATTTTTTTATAGCTTTAATTTTTGAGTATTGACGTTAATATTTTTGAAAAAATTTAATTAATGTAATAAAGTATCATTTTTTAATTTGAATTAAGATTAAATATATACATTGTATACTATACAATTATCATAATACAATTTAACATCGTTATTTTATAATTTTATAAATGTGCAAGTCATAAATAGACACATTATGTTCAATAACCTACATTAATATTTTTTTTATTTTAATCGTAAAACCTAACATTGTAAGGTACTTAAAATTTATAATATTGGTTATACCTTATTATATATATATATATATATATATATATATATATATATATTTATATTTTTATATTATATTATTAAACTTTATACTCAGTATTAATATTATTTTTACTATTTGAAAAATTAAATTGAGTGACAATTGTTTTTAAATAATTATAAATATTTATTAAATGTTTATTGTGCACACAGAATAAATTCTAATTGAAACGAGTTGTTTTAATTATTATTATTAGTATTAACCTTCTTCATAATTTTTTATTTTATAATGTATCGAATGTATTACTATATTCAGTATAAAATATAATAATCAACATTTTGATATGGCTTATCTCTAATATTTAAACAGTTTTAGTATACCTAGTTATTTTTTGATTATAATATTATAAACTATATCTACAAGAAATTTAAACATTTTAACCCGAGAACCTGAATAATTCTTTTCATAGTTCATTTAATTTATTGATCTCATAAGAATTGTATTCATTTTTCCTCCTCTTTGCTATACATATATTATACTTATATATTTAGTATATATTATTTATAACCTCGTATATATTTTATATAGATTGGTTAGGTTAGTTCATTAGTATATTTAAAGTATTAAATATAATATATTAAATAAAAACAATAAAATATTTTTAATTTTATATTACCTGAATTGAATTGTCATATTTGCTCAAATTGAATTCTGATCTGAATAGTCGTGTATTTATTTAATAATTTCACGATTATTATAACACTGAAATACTTGAGAAGATCTTGAGATGGTCCACGAGGAAATTAATTATCTTCAATGATCAAATATTTCTGTTGGCATATTGTATGGTATACGCAGCGTGATACATGTTTGTTATAAAATATTAGAAGTGAATAGACCTGAAAAAAAATCGTTATAGTATAATATAAAATCGATTTGATCTTAAACAAATCAATGAAATACATAGAGAAAACGTGCACATATCATTTTATTCGCCTGCCAGCTAAATTGGCTTAGGCGAAGACATATAATATATTATATTATATACGTATATACAAACTATCGTGGTCCATTCAAAAAGTTATTAATTGTAAATGATTTGTGTTCTCGTTGAAAATATTATGGGTTCGTGTAAATATAATAAATTAATAACAGTATCTATAGTATTATAACCTAATTAAAATACTATTGTTAATTATTTATCTAGGTAAAATTTTGTTGGGAAAATGATATTCGTGTCCCAGATTTTGGCGAGACATTGTTTTCTGTGATTATGTAGCAAAAGGAGTTTTTTACTCGTCACCTAAAATGGTGCTGACAATACAATAAAAGTACGACGTTCAATTTTCATTATTTGCGAGAAATAACATGACATACGATGTGTGTTTTTTATGTATACTTAACATTAACAATCGATATGAGGAATAAAATTACTTCACGAGAGGTTTACATAACATAAACGGAGTATCGTCCGAAACGGGATCTGTGTAATACGTTCGATTTTAATATTTCGCATACATCGTTATATAATAATGACAAGGACTTCCTTTTATATAGGTACTTTATAAGAACAGGAATGATTATCCTAATGGTTGTGACACATACAAAGCGACCGATAAGATTTATACAGAGTGTCGTATACTTCATTGTTGAATACGATTTATTCGATATGTACGTACAAAACGAATACATTTATTGATTTAAAATTTTGAAACGAAATAAACGATTAAAATATGTGTTAGAAATTATTGATGGTATATAAAATTGTCGTCGTCGTGTCGTCTCCCGAGCGTAATTGCATAGGTTAGATATTTAATTAAAATTGCAGCGACCGTACATAGGTCTAAGGTACAATTATTCGATTGAAGACATTTCCCGTTCAATAATAATTATTTATATATTATTACACTATATAACTCTACATATTATTACCGTGGTATAATTATAATGACTTCCGTATACTACTGTGATCCTAGATTGTAATTAAAAAAAAAAAAAAAAAACAATTGGCCGTTCTGTTGTTTATAGAAAATATTCCTTATAACATCGATAATAATTTTGTTCAGTCACGCGTATAGTAGATGAGTCGAGTCACTCTCTGGTCAATTTTTATACAATGCGTATTATAATATCGATAAGAATATCCACCAGTGTGCACTTTAAATGGATGATATACAAAATAACTTTGTTGTCGATGGAAAACTAATTGTGTTATATGCTATGTGAAAAAATAAATATACTTACAAAACGAATTATCAAAATATAATTGCCGAAACTATTCTGTGAAATTGACTATTTGTCCGTACTGGTGTGTTTTTTGTATTATTTGCACAATACCGTGTTCCATAGTCCTAGTGTTATAAATTAGCATACCAGAGAAAAAATACTTAACTAATTACGATTCGTCGTATTTAATTTGTATAAATCTGGTTTGAAAGCCAGAAATTAAAATTTAAGTACCAAAAATAATGTACCTATATATTGGTACTACAAATACCATGGTTAAAATCGAGATCAATGAACCCATACGTTAAAATCATCAAAATCCAAATATAAAAAAATGTTCATAGTCACTTCTCCACCGAATCAAAAACCTTACAATGAGCGAAGTGAGGAATGTATTGGTTTTACAAAGATATTTTTTAAAAAAAAATGTTGTGTCTGACGACACTTTTTTGGGTGGAAATAATGGTCCGATTACTATGAATAGGATATGTTTTTGGTAGAAAATTGCATTTAGTTAATTTATTTAGCCCATTTTTCGAATTTATCAGAAGTTTTTCTGGAAAACTACCAAAAAAAAGGTGGGAAATCGGCAAAATAGCGGTTGCCGTGAATTTGATTTGAAATATTTTGGAATAATTATGCAGTTTTGAACGTAGGGACTTGTACATATTTTTGAGTATTCTCATAGATAGTCTATGATTATAGATCATAGATAGTCATAGATAGATTGTGATAAAATTTTAGAACGGATCATCAGTATAATATATTGTATATCTGACTGAGTTTAACTCAGAACCGTATTTTCGAATGCAATATCATTGTATTCAAATCTTCATTATAATAAACCACTTATTTTTCCGAGGACTGAAGAGACGAAGGAAAAATGTCCAGAATCGACCTTCCCAATTTTTTCTTCTAATAATATTCAATTATTAAGAATTATTAATATTTATTTCTAAAATTCTTCAAAAAATACAATTAACATTTTGTAGTCCATAGCGGAGTATATTAAGTGTATTGTAAACATGTGAAAATAATTTAATGACAATTTCACAAAGAATACAATACAATTATTATATTATTTTTCACGTCGTATTATATTATTATTTTATAATATTAGTGGGTACCTATATTTTTGACACAAACAAAGTTATTTAGTTTCGATGGCTCTCAAACTCAAAACGATTTTCTCATAACAATAATTTAGTATTTTGTGTCCAACAGTCATCGTTCATCGAGTTCCATAAAATATACTATGAGTACAATAATCGCATGTATAGGTAAAATATGTTATATATTACACGTAAAAGTATACCGAAATTAAAATGTATTCTATATTGTACTTATTGTTTTTAGTTTTTACGCAATAATCATGCAAGCCTGATAGTATCAAATAGGTGGTACTTTGGATTGATGCCAAAATATAAATCAAAATTACTATCAAGAAAGACAAATATAATATTATATAATATTATATATAGTTATTTTGTCAGACTAGTCATTTAATAAATATATAAATTATATATATAACTTATAAGTGCAGGATAACTCATCAACAGTATTGTAAAATATTTTTTAAGTAGGTAAACTAATGGTTCTTTTTAAATTTTCGAATAATTAATGGTTAGACTTTGTATTGATATGATATATTAAAATAAAGTAAACAATAAAATATTTCAAAAAGAAAAAATTTAAAAAAAATTAAAATAAACTCTATAAAATTTCCAGACAATTAAACGAAACAGACATCAAATCGGTTATCTAAAACATTTCTATAAAATATATTTTTTATAAATAAATAATAAATGGATGTACTGCATATGGAAGTTTATTACTTACACTATTGCAACTTTATTACTATTGTTTAAACAGAATTTATTAATTTAATAATTCAATTTTTTAGAATCACGAATTCTAGTAGTAGAGTATTTTAGTTTCCTTTGGATTAATGCCATTTTTGTACAAATACTTAATCATATATATAAATATATTTTTAATTGAATAAATTTCTTATGAATAAAATAAGAGATTATTCAATATGATATTTCAAGTCTACGTACGGTATTGTTATAATATAATATCCGTTGATCGTGATAGTCAACAATTGACAAAGGACATTATCAAAGGATAAACATTTTTCGTACTCATGCAACATTATTTAGTTTGGGTGATTGTAAATTCTTCTCGTAATACAGGTAAATAAAAAAAAAAATTATAAATTTCATTCATTTTCATATTAATAATACTCTGTTAATTGTATGTTTTATACGTTTTTGACTAGCAAAGTTAGCTATTATATTTCGATAATATATTAATTATATATTTATAAGAAATGAAAAACGGAAACTATTGCGTTACGTCTGAAATGATTACAATAAATACTAAGTTTTATACTTTATCAATGAGAAATTTAGTAGTATGAAATTAAAATGTGTTCATTACCTAAAGAAGCATGTTTAACTGGGACAGAATTTACAATATGTATCTTATTATTTTCCTGTAAACCATTTTGTATAAAATTTGTCATTTTCGGGCGGAACTTACATGCGTGTTTAATTTTACGAGCATTTTCATAAAAACACGACCAAAGTGATTTATGCGCGCGCGTTTTTTTATTTTTTTTTTATTAATATATCGGACAAGCTAATAACACATACAATTTTTTTTTTAAAAATCGCCAGATAATATATGTGCGTAGATCGACATAAGAGTGCGTAACCCGGAAATTTTTTTCAGGTCAAAGCAGTATTCATTATGCGTATCGGGTGTTCTTGGCTGTGACCTCAAAATAACTCCCACCTGATGCCAACATTCTTCATCGCTCGTACTAAATCCCTCTCGTGCGTGTATCAAGTCACCTGTACTTAAGTTTCGAATATTTACGTAGGAATTCGCATTTACGAGATTGAAAACGCAATTGAAATTTTTATCAACGTAATACCACTGCATATAACACCATTATATTCCTGCAAGAATGTTTTTCGATTACCTACGTCCAATGCAGAGCAATAATTATCGAAAATTTACGAGAATTATAGTCTGAATAAAAGTATGTATATATTAATTTTTAATTGATCATTAAATTAAACTGCCTGGATAGTTAATATCGAGTATTCGAGTATGATTAATTTTGATCTACTAACATATATTTTTATTAATAATATCCCGAACGGTTGTTATCGTATAAAATCGTTTGAAAACTATCACACCAAAATCTGTTAAATATATAAACGTTCCGAATGCAGATTATTAATCTTAATTAATATTCAAAGAATCTTTTTTATTCTCTACAAAAAAATAATAAGCTTTCTTCGTTCTATATTTTAGACTACATCTCGTAGTCTAGCATAATGCATATATATAATACGTATTAAGTTATCCAATATCAATTTTCGAAATAAAATCACACTAGCTTATTAACTTTTAACGTTGAAAAAATGTAACAGTATGACATTATAGAATGAAGATTATTTTCAATTTGTCACAAAAATCATAAAACCATTTTAAATAAAAAATATTTTTTTTTATCATTCAGCAAAGTATGTTTGAAATTTGACGAAGTAAAGAAACTTAATATTTTTAATAGATATTATTATATTACAAGAAACTTGAATCTTGTTTAGGGGAACCAGATTATATAAAACTATATAAATATTCTTGCATTCTTGTATTAAAATATTAAAATAAACCATATTTATATTACTTATAATCATATATACTTATATTAGATACATTTTAAATGAATAATTAAAATTCTGTAGCCTGGACATACCGATTACACAGGTTTAAGAGTTTTTTTTGAAAATTTTAGCTCCACAGGTTTTTCTGCGCAGTACAATAATATGTTACATTAACGACGGTAAATAGTATATACAGTGTGATAAAAATATTATGTGCGGCTCCTTGATTTAATGTGCGAAATATAGCATAGTATATGAACAAATTATCATACCCGTACGCTATAATCCAGTTTAACTATTTAAGAAAATTAACACGATTCGCGTGTGCGGTTAACTTTGAAAATCAAATAAAAAACTTTTTTTCCTCCCCTCCCCTCCCCCCTCACCAAAATGAATCGAATTGTTGTAAATCTGATCACCCTGTATGTTGAACACGTAGATGTGTCATAGTGTATGCACAATATACTATGTACAGTTAGAGTTCAACGTATACCTACACGCATATATATATATTATAATACATAGTGTATATTACACACACATAGACAAATATTATATATGTTATATAAATTGAGAGAACAAACATTATATGTACCTGCGTATTAAAGAGGGACCGGCTTATTGTGCATACTTTAGACTTGGAATATTCTATTATACGACGTGCGATGTTCTTAAATTACTGGTTAAATTACAGTTACGATTTTGCGAACGATATGTTTTATATTATTATGACGGTACATTGTCCATTAGAAGTGCACATATGACGGAAAACCGTATCGAATTAATACATCTTGCTATGTCCACTGATGATTGTTGATAAGACCACAACTCGTAATAATATTTCGTTACAAAAAATAATTTCGTCAAAAATTAGTTTCCGCGATTTTTTCAGATCGAAAATATGATTCTGAGCGAAACTTAGTCAGATATACAAAATATTATATCTACTGATAATACGCTCCAAAATTTATCCATATATACTACCTTTAAAAATATTATTAAGTTCCTACATTCAAAATTGCATTAGTTTTCATGAAATATTTAAAATCAAATTCTTCAAAATCACGGTTTCCGTGAATTTCACAGTTTTTGGACCATTTTTTGGTATTTTTTTTTATCTTGAGGAAAAAATATTGAGAAATTCGACAAATGAGCCAAGTAGATGCAGTTTTCTTCCGAAAGTACAACCTATACGTGAAAATCTAACCCATTATTTCTACCCGAAAAAATATTTTCAGATATATAAAAAAAAAATCTGATAAACCAATACAATCATTCGTTTTGCTCAGAACTTAAAACTAACTAATTTGTTTATTTTTTTGAACACACATGAAATTTGTAATAAACTATTATATAAATTTAATAAATTCGGTATTATTTAATAGATAAATAAAGACAAATTTACAAAAATTAATGTTATTAGTATAATATATTGTATATCTAATAAGTTTCGTTCAGAATCGTATTTTTGAATGCAATTTCATTTCATTGAAATCTTAATTATTTTAATAAACCATTAATTTCTCTAAGGACCAAAAAAACGAAATAGGAAGGCTCGGAATCGACTTCCCCGTTTTTTGTTTGTTTATTTATTTATTATATTAATTAAAGGCACATGTGTTTTATGTTTTATTATAAAATTAAAGGACGTGTTGACACTACATAAGGCATTTCAAACATCTAACCGTATTTAACGGTATTTTAATACCTCATTCAATGCTTTGGGAATATTAATTATTATTTGGTAAAAATAACAGTTAATATTGAATTGATAAACACTTTTTTTTATTGTTAGTGATTAGTTTTATATTAACATTACACATTTGTATACCTAAAAAATATTCATGTCTTACATAAAATTTAATTATCTAATTAATAATAATAATTTTTATTATTATCACTTACATTTAATAAAATAATTAATTTTCGATGACAGTTTTTTCATTTGATCACTTTTAAATTTATACTAATAGTTGATGAGATTTTAAATAAATTATGAATTTAATGAGGTTTTAATATTTTAATCAAGTCGTTTATTATATAATAAATACTTGGGTATATTCTTCCACTGCTATTTGATCACTTATAAAACATTTTAAAATAAAATAATATTAATTTAATGTTTAATTTTTTTAATTACTTAGCAATTTCTAACAGGTTTATGATACTTAAACCTGATTTGCAATGTTGATAATTACTCTCATAAGATAATTTATAGTGATTAAGTTAGCTTTACTAATTTAATCAAATAAATATGTAGTCTCACTTAGAATTAAATGGAAATTATTTTCTAAGCATTAATATAAACATTCTTGAATATTTAATGTATCACATTTTTACATAAGTCTACTATATCATATTTAATCTCAATCGATAAAAATCTAAAAAAATAATTAAGTTTGGTTAAATATAAATAATGTTAAAATTTGGTTGGGAAATAATTTATATTAAATCTTATATTGTAATAAAATAATAATAATAATAATTTAATTTATACTAAATTACACCTTAAAATTATACTTGTATATTTTAACTATACTAGTAAAACAAATAATTTGGTTTATGTGGACCATTCTACTTATCAGAATGAATAACAACCCACTTTAAAAACGCCAACAAAAACTAAAAAAACTGAAGAAGCTCTCCACTACAGAATTGACAAAAAAACCCTCCAGACTCGGACTAAAATAAAACCTGAACAATTGCCAAGACATTTTTATAGAATTTTTAAACTCCATGTTAACTCATAAGAGAGATATATTAATATAATTTGTATCTACACTTATATATGTATTAACTAAACGTAATATCATAACATTTGAAAAAATTATAATGTTGAAACAATTAAATAAATAATTAAAACAATTTACATATTCTCGAAAAACATGACATCATATTTCACATATTTGTGAAAAACAAATATATTTTCCCACATATTTCAGGTATTTTAATTAAAAACAATTATTGTTTAAATAAATGAGTCGCCTAATTTTTAAATGAATCAATTAATTTAAATCAAATTGTATGGTAATTTCTGGCTTCTACTTACAACAATAAGTATTCTGTAATACTTAAATTGTTGTTTTAATAAAATGCATTGAATGTTTAATGACATGCACTTTAATTGTTTTCTTGTTTATTTATGGGAATTATTTTAAATTTACTAATATGATAACCACACACAGTTCCACTCTGCTAAACAATAATATTATAAACTAATACTTTTTATAGTTTATTTGTTTATTTAAAAATATTATACTTATTATTTTATTATTTTTTTATAATAGTTGTGGTAGGACGATAGATAATGTTCCCTCAATACCACATTGTTAATTATTATTTTTGTGTCCAAACTGATTTCACAAAAGTTGTGTATAGGTTGAAATGATTATCGTTAGAAAATAGTTTTTGTGATATTTAAAATTTTTCGTTTTTAAGTGAATTACGAAAACTACGTTTAAAACACTGTTAAAAGTTTAAAAAAATGATTTAGATTAATTCAACTCTATAAAATTGTAACAAAAAAAAAACACACTTGCATAGATCTTTTTAATAAACGAGAATAATATATAATATACCTCTAATTAATTTAATTTATATCTAAATAGAAATTATAAACAATTTTATTTATTTGACATGTTAATAAAGCATGACATCACAATCAAAACTAACTAGAAAAAATTAGTTAATATTATTTTAATTTCATATCATTATAACATAATTTAAACTAACCTTAAATTATTTAGTATACGCAAACATATTGACATTCTAGTTAAACAAATTGCCTATTTGATATTTTTGAATTGAATTATAAGAATAATAATAATAGTATCGTGTTTTAAAAGACATTACACCTTCAAAATAGCAAGATAGGCAATAATATATACACAAAGTTATATTTTATGATTGTGCGCCTGGTTTTATAGTTTTTAATTATGTTTATAAATAAAATGTTTTTTTGCTAGGTGGTTGAAAGAAACGTTTTAACATTTTCTAATAACTCTTTTAAAATATAATTTAAGCTAAGTTCTATAATTATTTATTAATAATTTTAAATTTTAATTGAAAAAAAAACCACATGTACTTATGTACTTTTAATTTTGGATTCAGAACTTGTTATGTTTAAGTTTATTACCTAAATAGTAAATAGGTAATAAAAACATTATATTGTTTTTATTTTTTTCGTTGTGAACTGTATTCAGACATTAATATATAACTACTAAATTGATATTATTAAGGAATATACTCGTAGGTAATGTTTTAGAGGATTAAAACTATTTGCTATAATTCTTTATACTTGTCAATTGCCAATGTAGATACATAGTTATAATAAAAAGTTACAACTTTTTCGTTTAATCAACATAATATACTAAAATATTATGTTTAGGTTTGGGTCGATTTTTAATTATTTTAATACATGCAATATTTTTTATTATATTTAAAATTTAATTTAGCTTAACTGTGATAAAAGTGTAAAATATAACATTAACTTGTCCAGTATTACTAAAAAATAGTTTATACATTATATAATATGTATTTGTGATTTGTTTTGAATAATAAATAGCCGTATTTTAAATTATAGATTACAGAAAGTGAACACAAGATATAAATTGTTGTTCCTTAGTGATCTGATTCATTTCATAATATTTATAAAAATATAAACGTGTAAAAAGTACGTTACCTACACAATACCTACCTAGGAAACGGAACAACTTTAAAACATATAAATAGGCCAAATATTTTAACTTTAATTAAACGGTCAAAATAAAAAATAATAAACTGTAAACAATATAAATATAACAAGTTATATTTAGAACGAATTATATTTTTTGGATAGTGACAACCAATAGCAGGGTGATGTTTAAGCAATTTAAAATATCTACATCCACACAATTATTCTAAAAACAAATTTTTTGAATTTTAAAAAATCGACTTATTAATTAATTAATTTATTGACTTATTAACTATTGAACAATGTTATTTTCCTTATTAACTCATTAGCCACTTTTAAGGTTTTAATTACAAATAAAAAATATAATTATAATTGAGTCATAGTTCTGCTAGTTCATTACTATCCATCTAACTCTTTTTGGAGCTGCTTACAATAAGTAACTTACAACATTAGTTGGACTTCAGTTTATTTTTAATGAGATTTATTAACTAATTAATAACTTAAATAATATATTCTGTATATATCTTACCCATGGTTATAGTTTATACACGATATACTGCAACATAATAACATAATAACCTTTAATAGTTTTCAAATATTTCTGGTATAACATATAATACGTAATTACACATAATTGCTTATAATCGCTGGTTTTATTAGAGCATCCGGTTTTATTTTCTTATCGATAATTAATTTGTGTATTCATAGAATTATATTAACTTGTAATTAATATATAACTGCTTTAAATTACTCAAAAACTTACTAATATGTATCACTCTTGAGAATGGGTTCTTTTTACTTGCACTTAAAATGTTGCTGTTGATATGGAGACTTTGAATATTAATTTGAATAATTATATATTACCCAAACCCCACATATTTGTTATATTTCAAATTTATGTACATTTTATAAGGATTTTTATTATGTATTAAAGATTGTAAAAATCAATTTGAATAAATGCATAACAAAACCTATTACCTAATCAATAAAATAACTAAAAAACTAAAGATAATATATACAAAAAAAAAAAAAAGAACTTATTAACTTTGTTTATGGAAAACTTGATCATATATTGATAACTTTTTTTAATGAAGGCATAATTATTTTAAATACATAAAATATTATGTTCATTTTGTGTTAATCGATTATTGTCCATCGAAAAATAGTAAACGAGTAGACGGATGATAAAAACCATGGATATTTAACTTATTTTTTATTTAATACATTCTCTTTCCTTTATGTTAGCTTAAAAACACGTATGAAATTAATACAGAGAGACTGTATCTATGATAAAAAAGACTATTAACTTCGTAAAATTTTTTAAAATCTATCGGACAAACAATATCATTGCTCTCAAGTTTATAACAGTTGTAGTAGAGAATAACTTGTAATAGACCAAATAAAGGTTTATATGTAAAAGATCGTATTCATAATATTATACGCACTCACTTAAAGTATATTAATTAACTAATTAAATTTGCAAAAATCTCTACTGAAAATCTAAATTTATGATAACGTAAAATACATAATGTTATTACAATGTTTTTATATGTATATATAAATTTCGTAACAATTCGCTATTATTGGATGATGACGGTCGAATGATGTACATATTATTTTGATCGTTGACGACGTGTAGTCACGTTTTTCTCGGCGAAAGACTTCGTATAACGCGAGTTATTTATGTTTTTAATTGACACGTCGTAAGTACTAAATAATAGAATGGATATAAAAAAAAAAAAATAAATAAATATATTCTTGTGTGCGTCGGCGTTATTTTATTGTTATACTGCGGGGGCAATCGAAAATAAACGTTCGACCTGACAAAGAAATTGAACGAGTTGACAACTTTGATGCTGTGCAAAAATTACATTTATATATGTAGGTACCTACCAATTGCCGTGTGGGAGATTTCACTTTGATTATCGAGCGACGGCTGCGTCAGACGTTACAACAATGGCGTATATATTATCTATCTATTCCGCCGGCAAGTCGGTCATTTCTTGTCTAATCAACAGCGTTAATAATAAATATTTCTTATCCTCGGCAGCCTCGGGGTTCGTCCTCGTAATCTATAATAGTAATAATAATAACATTAATAATTGAATATCGTATGTCCGGTACACGTGTATTTGTCGGCCTAAATTCAAAATATTATTTATCATTATATTATTAGTTATTACTAGGGCTCGGATTTAAATTCCCTAAAAATATCAAAAAAATGGCCTTTTTATTTTTATTTTTGTGTACAATAGGCCACACGCACCACCGATAAAAATAATACATCAAACATCAATCATCATTATCGCTCGATAAGAAAATACTCCGATAAAAGTTGTATGCAATTAAATCGGCTAATTGATTGGTGTGACATAAAGATAAATTTCAGCCTTGTCTAATTTAAAACCAAATTACCAGATTACAGATATTATATAGTTCAAAATAAAAATTTTAATATTACGTAGTACTATGTTTATATTTCAATGTAGTCAATTTTTTTAGTCATAATACGAGAAATATGTCAAAAATGCCCTGAAAAGTATAAAATCCGCTAAAAATGCAAAATAAAGCCAAAAGTGCCCCAAAAAAATTTTGTAGTTACAATATGGAGTACTTGAAACAAATTTATAGCTTGAAAAGCATCGTGTAAGACATTCCAAAAAAAAAAAAATGTAAATGCATTGAAATCCGAGCCCTAGTTATTACGCTTGTACCCAAATATGTCTCTACGCTATACGTATTATATTAGGATGATTCGGTAGTTATATAAAAGGTATATAACATAAAATATTTCAACGGCCTATAATTATATATTATACATACAGTGCTTGAGTGGTAAAAAAAAAGTAGAGAAACTCTTTTCATCGTTGAAGAAATAACGTCCCCTTCCTTTTTACCCTATAATGACCGGAGGACCACCAATCAAATAGTAGAGGTACGATAAAATTTCTGAAAAAATCGAAGTCCCCCTTCGTCCATTCACAATTCGAGTAATGATTATATGTATACAATTAACGGCGTATATAAATATAAATGTACGTTGTATTCGTTTAGTACGTGATCTATAGTAGCTAATTAGGTATCAATACGACTAATACGTTGCAGTTATCTTTTATGGGACATTTAAAAGGGCTTAGATCCCAAATGTTACCTGTTTCCAAATTAAATCACTGTGTTTAAGTGAAAAATAAACTTAAATGATAGCCGGGGTTTTTTTTAGTGGGAAATTCAAGCCTTTTCGACTTTAAAACTTAAATTGTACCTATGGTAGTAATAAAATACATAAAAATCCATGAAATAAATGTGCGCAACATTAGGTGATATATTGCCGTAACGCCCAAAAAAATTAATTAGACATGGTATCGATACTGGTGCATATAAGACCACTTTAAGTAATATACCACAAAAAGTATATCGTTAAAAATATATCTTTTGTGGCGCCGTAGTTCATTCCAAGTTATGATGTGGAATCATTAATATATACAGACACTACGATTTTTTTAAACAGACAAATAGGGAGCTTCAAACCGAATGTATACATCTCATTTTTCTTGTTGGTTATTTTCATGATGAAAAGAAGGGTTAGATTAGATACTAAGGACAAACATTGAATTGAACGGTTTTGATATGTTGGAATTTAATATATTTGGTTTATTGAAATAGATTAAAATAAGTTCTAAATCAGTCCTGCATTTTCAATAGTATTAGTTTGATCACTATGATAGATATTTCTTCTTGTCGTCACTTCTTGTTTCAAATCATCAGAAAATCCTTCAGATTCGTCAGAACGATAATTATCAGGCCTGTTAGCATGTAAATACTCTGGTAGTCTTACTGTATTTTCAAGCTCTAAACAGTTTGCACAAAAGTCTTAGTTCATATTTTAAAAATAATTATAAATACTGATTTGATATCCACCCATATCCAACACAAAGAAGTAGGGTTGGCGCCACTGGTTATATACTTACTAATATAAAAACATAACAATAATGTGTTATTTTTAATTGTGACTATTATACGAATATAAAGTGTTATATTTCGTATTTAAAATTAGTTAATTATGTGAAAAAATAATTATTAATTTTGGTAGTAATTGTTTGTTGTTATAATATTATTTTAATTTGTGTAGAAACTCTTTTGGTACCTTGTTGGTCATCATTTCAAATACTGATAAATCAAATAGATTGATAGGTTACATACTAAATTAGTATTATCGTTAAATTCGATTATTCGAACTACAAAACTTGTTTTAAATACTTACAGGCTATTTTAAAATTTTTAATCATTGCAATCGATGCAATACACCACATTCATGATTTTGGTAGTATAACAATTTTTAATTAATAATCTTTTAATAAAATCAACTTTAACTTTTAAGTTTCAAATTTAATATTTTATTAGTAGTCATATGGTTTTTTAGTTATATTTACGTACATACATTTATATCGTTAAAGTAAAAATATGATTTAGAATGTGTAAATAATTATTTGAAATGGTTAATAAGCTAGTGACAACTCTCTTTAACAAACATAATGTAAAGTTCGAAAATAATTATAATGTCAACGAGTAACGTCCGTAACGATCACACATTATTATTTAGATAGTATTTAGTGATATTTTTTTTTACACAATACGTAGGTACACTTAGCCATCATAGTGTTTTCTTTCAAAAGATAATCGCCTACATTAATAAAACATAAAGAAAATAATATGACAGAAAAAAATTAATAATATTCTATCATTAAATATCTTATTATTTGACAACCCATTCACCCTTATCTATCGAATATAAATTTGACGGTTGGTTGAAACGCCCAATTATTACGATAAGCTCTACTTCAGACACGTTAAGAACATATTTAATGTTATACGCCATAATGTATTTTTAACGTGTTCTTCAATATTTTATAATTAATACTCTGATATGATATTTATATTTATATACCGTATTCATAATTTTCTAAAGCTGTTTCATTAAATTTACTTATACATTCTGTTAAACTAAACTATAAATATAATATTTGTGGAATCGTGTTATAATAATAAAATAAAATATAATATGATCAATGATATAAAACAGCGGATTATTTTTACGGTAGATTTCATTAAACGAAATATTAATGATACATTATATTAATGGTGATCACATTAAGAGGTATTGGACAAGGGATATACCATATATATATATAGACGTAACTAGGGGAGGGGGTTAGCTCTATATAAATCAATTTTAGTCCTCTCTAAAATATTTTGCTATTTTTAGTTTTTATATGTGTGGTTATTAAAAGTGATATGTATATTAGGCTAAAGCCCTTCTTACTAAAAAACCCTAGTTACGTCTATAGATAAACATCTTTAGTAGGTACGCATAATTTTCTAATATGTGACAACTCACAATACTTGTGTCATAACATTAAATAAAAAATAAATTAAACTATAATGTCATAATTTATGAACAATAATGATACCCCTATTTATTATTTTATTCGTATAAAACTATAATATTGAAAAATTGAAACTAGTATAAAATAACATTCTATGGACATGTAAGAATTATTTTTATTTTCATAATTTCTATTGTGAACATAATTTATAATAATATAATGTGTAATTAAAATTACAAAATGTGAAAGTACTTATGGTTATGTTTTAAAATTGCATATATAATTTGCAAACAATTATTAGTTAAACCAATTTTACTGTCACAATGTCACGTACCAAATAATATAAAACTGTTTCTGTTGGATTCATTAAAATATAATATTAACTAGGTGCTTACAATATATAATTTAATAATGGATACTAAAGAAGGTTTTACTTATGTAGATTAAATCTTTATAATCTTTGTTTTAAATGAATAATATTAAATTAAATTTGTGAGAAAAGTGTAATTTTGAAAAGTATAATTTAATTCGCAATAAATAAGCTAAAATAAAACAGTACGCATCAGTACTAAATTTACTGACCCATAAATGAATTATAGTTCATACATTAAAATCATTGTAATTAATTGGGTTTTTTTCCATCATTTTATAATGTTTAGCAAAATTATTTACAGTTGTTCATTGTACTTTTTTATGTATAATTTTATATACTACAATTTGATGTATAACAGTACATTTATAAATTATTACATAATTTTTTATAACAAAATTTAATTAATAATATGTCGTGTGTTTACAGAAAATATAACTACATATACTTATGTATGTAATCATATTTTAATACAAAATTTAAATTAATTAAAATTCACTTTAACAACAAATATAATATATTATTATGCATAACACTACTGTAAAAAACCGTTTAAAATATGTTAATAAGCAAACCATATGGGTAAGTATGTAATTTTATTTAAAAAAGAAAAATAATATTTAAATAATTAATAATTATACTTAAAGTTTTCTTTTGAAGTAATATTCATATAATGAATAATAATACAAAAAAGAAACTATGTACAAATATAAATATTTAGTGTTTATTGTATAAGTTTAATACGATAATTTTATATTAAATGTTCATTTGTCTTATTGTTAAATCTTTTAAATTATTTTAATATATAATACGCAAATATTATTCTAGTTTAATTATTTGAAATTTGATCAATAATTACAGCCATTTTACAGTAGACAATTTTCAAATATAACTATAATTTTTTATTAGAGTATGATTAATTAAATATACCCTCTATGAATGTGTTTTGAATAATAAATTAAGCATTTTAGGTACTTAATACATATATTTTCTAATATTTTAATGTATTATTTCTCTAAATATTACAAGCCTAAGTGAATCTTTAGGATTTATACGAATTAATTTTGATACAAATCATTAAATATCGTTTGACAAAATAGTCGAAAATTATTTTTCATCGGCCTAAAAAGTAGGTATGTTAATAACACATACAATGTGTACCTACTATCGCTAATAAAGTGCCAGAACTAAACAAATTTAGATTTTCCTACTATATAAACCATATGCTCAGAAATTATCTTAATTTTAGTATCCAGTGACATAATAAATAACTTATGATTTTTTTATGTCATGTATTTATTGTTTTAATTCAGTTTTGTAATCTAGTTTAACGTGACATCATCATCATTGTCATCATTAATAAAACATTGTCGATTAAACTAAGTTATGTTGATGAATTATAATATAATATAATATGTATACCTTTAATTTATTTACAGATTGGAAATTAACTAATAAATTACAAATTAAAAAAAAAAAAAATATTATAATTAATTTTTAGTTTATAATAATATAAGACGGAGAAATACTTTGATGTGATAACAACATTTATATAAAACGAACAATATATTTTTTTTTTTAATACGATGAATCAATATGCGGAAATTCCGGAACAAAGTGATTTGAAAAAGTAAAAGTAAGAAAAAATATTTTGTAAATGTATTTTGTACACATATTTCTTATGTATTTTAACCGAGGTTTCGATTATCTATCGTATACGACGGACGGTTATGTGGTTGTGTTTCTAAACTCGGTCGCGTCCCGACCGCTAACGCTCTCCGACGACTTCAATAAATTATTAGTATCGACACAACGAATCGTGCGATTCGCCCGTTTACGCGGTTTATGACGTCGTTCGGAGATTCGCCTAGTCCGACAATAAAATTAATGATTATGTTACGTTGTAGCGTATAAACGTTGGATGACTTTGTACATAAGTAGTTCGTCTCGAGGTTAATGGTAATGATGTATATAATATAATTGCGTCTAACCCAAATCGCACCGGAACCGTAAAACAAAACGATAGTCGACAGAGAAATGAAATACTGATTCGTATATCCGAATCGTAATGAACGTACAGAAGAAAAAAAGAACAAAACAATATGATATCAAATATTATTATATTAAATGTTATGTAATAATTGATCGAGTTAAAAAATTAACTTGTTCTATTCTTAACTAGTTAACTCATTTTATAATCGACAACATTAACTTGATTTTTTGTATAAAAAAAAATAAAAGAAGTTGTACTTATAAAATGTCTTTTTGTGTCTTAATGTCTACACAATATTCGTATAATTAATGAGATATTATAAAAGTAGTAAGTACATATCATACAATTTGTACTCTTAATTTTTAAGTAATTTTGCCTTTTTATAAATTTCAATACATTCAACAAATATAATCTAATTTCAGCCTATAGCGGCAATAGTTATTTATTTTTAATACTACGTAACTAATAATAATATTATGCTAATATATCTTGTAATTATTATAATATAGTAAAGTATACAAAGTGATTCATCAAACATACTGGCTTTTAATCTTTATTATACATACCTTCTAAGAAATATTTTTAGAAAATTTAAGTACCTATAGTAACCTAATATTTAGGTATTACTATTAATATAAATGTACTTTGATTTTATCTCTAATATAAGGCACTAGTCCGAATTACCAATTATTTCTTCCTATGAATATGACTATTCAGTTATTGTTTTTGAAATTATTGATGTATCAAAATAAAAATTCTAATGCGTTATTTAGTAGTTATCTTAAGTACCTAAAACTCTTAAGTCTCTAACTGCAAATAACTATTACTAGTATTTTTTATAAAATATGTACACATTATATAATGTGTATAGTACTATAGGATAGTTAATATATATGTTTCTAAAATATGAAATAAACAATATTTTTATATTTAATCAAGTGTCTAAAGATAGATACATTATTTATTTAATTTTTCAAACATTATCTATAATAATAATTATATAAATTATAATAAATTAATGATTGTAAGAAACTACTTATCAGAATTTTGATTTGATACATTATAAATTTCAGAAAAATTAACTAAATAATAGTTGCCATTTTGAAAACAAAAAATTGTATATCACCACAGCTAAGTTACATAATATATGAGTCACATGAAACATTTTAGTTATTAGGTATTCAAAAATATTTCTAACTTTATAAAAAAAAATTTGAAAAGCATAAATGTGAGGTGAGCATGTTAGATTAATCAGCTTTAATACCCTATTAGCATTGTATTACAGTTTTCATCGAATCGGGTCGACATGCGACGGTGACGAGCACTTTACGGACACGAACGCCGGATCTCCATTTTCCCTGTTCAGACTACTAAGATCGATAATAATTATAATTTTGTTTGATCTAGATTCTAGATCATTCATTCTTAGTGTAATATAATAACGATTAACACAATGGTACGTCGCATATAGTATAGACAGCGGATTTTATATAGCCCCGGAGCGAGCGTCTTTCCTCCCGCGCAATCAACCGTTTCGACGCACGGTCATCGTAATATTATTTGTATTGCCCTCGGTTCGTTCGTAACTATATCACAACATTCAAACACACATTTTCGATACTTAATTTACCTACTTTTATCCGACCTGCTGTGATTGTTTTCCAATTTCGATTACGATTTTCCAGTACAGACAGAAACGAATTGTAGGTATAAACAAAATATTATATTATACACCTACATGATGGAAAGTGTTTCTCATTAACGGCATGGCTAAACAAAAAAGAAATATAACATTTTCACACAAGTGCATAGTAATGTTTGTACCTATATATCTCAAATTACTTTTTGAATATCTGTACAGCTTTCCCGTGGCACTGATTTTAAGTAACTCTAAATTCATGGAAATAAAATATTATTATTCTACTTTACACTGAAACGTGTGCATTTCATTAGCACGGCATATTAATGTTTATCAATTATTGTTATTTTTTTTTTTTTATTGAAATTGAGCACTTGAATTGTGAAACTTTTTTTCCATAAATTTTACATTAATTTAAAATTTTAATCAAATCCGGTTTTTATTCTCTAAAATAACTGCGTTTACAATCGTTATATATTATTTCCACGTGGTGCATAAAATATTATTGATATTATATATTTTATTATTATTGTAGTTTACAAGATTGTCATCATGACATTACATAATATTGTATTATACAAAATGAAATGCACACTTTTGTAAACACTTAAATTTAATGTACGAGATTTAAATACGATGTGAATACAAAAAATACAATATAACAAAACATTTATAATAGATTTTCATTATATACCTATATGAAAATAACCGTTGATTTTTACATCTGAAAATTAATGAAAATATTTACATTAGGCTAACCTACCAAATAATAAACCGATAGACTATTTACTCGGACCATTGTGATTTTATGTGAAAGTATATTATTTACTATTATATATAGATGTGCGTAGACGATTTTCGATCATAATATATTTCTACTATGTCCTAAAATGAATCCAATTAAAACATAATTGCCAATATTTATATTAGAATGGAATAGTTGAATGGCTTATTGACATCTTCCGCAGAACAAGTTGAATAGGCACATCAATTTATATAATTCGATAGGCTGGCAATTTCTATTAGAGCCCGTGAACAGTATAACATAATATACTCGCTTCATTGAACACATAAATAATTATTGTTTAAACTATTATTTGGAAAAAAATTACGAATTGTGTGTATAATATAATAAGTGGATATGCGAATATTTTATGTCACAATTATTTATTTTTTTAAACGTGAAATTGGCTTACACAATATAGTTTTATCAATTACCGATCTGAAAATATACAGTATAGATCATACTATATTAGTCTATACTGTCTATTGATGATCATGTCTAATAAATTTCTGACAAAAAATATAATTGAAAAGAAGAAAAACGATATATATATATATATTTAAAGTTTTAAACAGTATAAATAATGATAAAATGTTTGAGAATTATAACACAATCTTATAGTTATCAATATAAAATTTTATATTTTGTAACACTGAAATAATTACTTAATTTTAATATATTTCTATTATTGAGAGTATTATATTTATGTACCTGTAAATGACTATATTATAAAATTAAATATTTCGATAAAATAATAACTTAATAACTTACTTATAATTGCATTTAATTAATTTAACTAAAAAGTAATAAATCTGTTAATTATAATAATATTGAATTTTAAAATTGTCTATTTGGGTGTACTAAATTAATACAATACAAATTATCACAATTCAATAATACTGTATGTAATACAATTTTGCCACATTATGTAAGGACAATTTGAAATTAAAAACTTTCCATTGGTCTAAAAATGCATAAAACCTTTATTTTTCCGTAAAAATTAGTGTCAGTAATTATGTTATTATTTTAGTAATTATTACGCAAACAAATTACTAATTTTAAGTTTTCCTACTATTTAACTTACCTATAACTATAATAGTCTCTACAATACATATATTGACCACAGAGTGATTCATACTGTGTGTGTCTGGAGGATTTAACAAATAAATTACTCTGGTTCTATGCAATATTTTAAAATTATTTATTTATTTTGATTTATTTAAAAGAAATTTTGAGTGTACATAATTGACCTATCATAATTATAACGCCGGGTTATATAGAAATAATTATAAAAAAAAAAATTTAGAAAATATAAAATATTGCATAGAACCAAAGTTATTGCATTTGTCAAATCCTCCAAATCCTCTGAAGGTGCTTTTATTAATATTTAATTGATGTGTCATACATTTTTTAATAATAAAACGATTTAAACTTAAATATTATATAATAATATAGTCATTTATTTTATAAAATATTTTTATAAATATTATTATTTTGAAAATGATTATTATTTATAGGTATAGGAAAAACTATAGTATACCAATTAATATAGTTATAAAAATAAAAAATATCGAATGAAAAATGTAGTAAATATAATATATTTTGAAAAAATATAGTGTTATACCTAATAATTAACAAAAGTTATGAAAAATCAAAATTTTAAAAATTGACAAAGAAAATGAAAATAATTAATTATATACTAATCACCATAATATATGATATGGAAAAATATTACATTATTATTTCATAATCGAGCTTTAATTAATTAAAGTATAATATTCAATTTAAATGATATATTTTGTTTAGATATTGATGGTAATGTTTAAAATAATTCAAATTTGTATAAGTATTTTCTATAATATTTTACATTAAGTAAAACTATAGTTACATATAATACACCTAAGTTATAGACATCAATAAATTGATTAGTTTCGTTTCTTCTTTATTGTTCAGTGTTCATAAATATTACATACATACAAAATATAATTTCATAATGAATCGAACAACTTCCTTCTTCTAAATATTTTATTATTTTAACAATACGCATATTTTACATATAAATAATTTCCTATTTCTATTAAAAAAAAAATTTCATATATCAAAATAATATAAATATATTAATATATATACACTAGAAATCGAAAAATTAGTAAACTCTTTTTATTATTTTTGGAAATTACATATTTTCAATGATTACATGTATTTAGAAAGCACACGCATAAAATTTTACGAAAAAAACAAAATTTAAAAAAATATTTGCAGATGAGTTATTTTAATAATGATCTATCAATGTAATATATTCGGATGTTTCGTATTGTCACACTTTAAGTATGATAATATATTATTTGCGGACAATTACACTATTAAAGTATAATATTTTGTTATAAATTAATACGACCCTATTATTGTTAACGTGCCAGTCGAAATACGAACGAAAATGATTAAGATATCGAAATAAAGAAAAACGTACTTAGGTAAT
Organism: Eriosoma lanigerum; assembly: GCA_013282895.1. Classification (NCBI taxonomy): domain Eukaryota; kingdom Metazoa; phylum Arthropoda; class Insecta; order Hemiptera; family Aphididae; genus Eriosoma; species Eriosoma lanigerum. The sequence goes on from CM023357.1 coordinate 16,715,921, forward strand.
TTTATTTCTATAATACCAATATTATATAGACGATTTCGGATATAACATAATTACTTAATAAGATACAATCGGACGTGGAAAAAATGGCAAAATGAAAAAATAAGTAGGCTATTTTTTAATTTTAATTTATTTTATTTTTATTTTCTGTTCTTATTCGAAGAATAGACCTAATGAAAACACTAATATTTGTAATATACTCTTTATTTATATATTGTACATATCGCGCTCATTGCAATTGAGGTAGGTAAAACACAAATTTATATTTCCATACTACACAGAAATGACTTATCCACTTGTCTTCATATTCCGTTTTTATTATTATAATCAATTATTATCATCGTCATTATTATTAACACAACTCCGCAGTGAACCGTGCAACTCGCGAGCGCATCTATTGTCACGATCCATACCGTAATGTGCGTTGTGTTGAACAACATAATGAGAAAAACATGGAAAAAAATAGCTAAGTAATAATAATAAAATACATAAAATATCCAAAGAAAACGCATTAATAATTCATACACTATACCAACCGCGAAAATCATTTTTTACTGCACTTTCCACACAATGAGGTAAGTCATTATAATATTATATTCGAATAACTCAAATTCGAATCGAAGACGCGCAACAATTATACAGATGTCCACAACTTGTAATTTCTAATAAAATAATATAACAGTACAACTACGATATCAAAAGATATTTGAAGGAATTAAACAAATTACGATTTATCATTGTTTCTAACTTATCTAGGTACATATATTAAAGTTTTAGATTTTTTTATACGATCGTTAAAGTTTCTTTCAGGTTACAAAAAAATAAATGAAAGACACAAATAATGATGGAAATTGGCTAGATATAACTATAATTAAAACTAAAATTATAACTCAATGTAACTATCTCAAATGTAAAACTATAAATCAATATTTAACTAAATATAAATTGTTTATCTTGTTAATTTAAAGTTAAAATACAAGTATTAATTATTACTTATTAGTTAGTCAAATAGTTGGAATATTGGAAAAATCAAATAGAACTATTAAGTAGATATTTAGTTTGTAAATCTTAAACTAAGTTCGGTTCGACCAATAAATACAACTTAATTCGATTAAAAAGTTATTATAAAAATAGTTTTACATATTGCTATTAAAAATAAAATAGTACATTTATACCTATTTGCTATTTTATTTCGCTTGGTATACATTTTGTTTAAATATAATGAAAGATTATTTTCTCGGTGGAAATATATCTACATATATATAGGTATATTTTCTACTTTGTAATATTGTGGTCACATCATACTTATTTTATTAAATATTTATTGTTTTCATGTTATACGAATTTCATGTTACCAAAATAACAACTAAATTTAATATTTATACACAGAATAAAAATATATTAATACCATAAAGTAAAACTGGAATACTGCAATGCATATCAGTCAATTGTGATGTAATATTTGGCAGATCTACGTCAAATAAAATATTATGATATCTATACCTATAAATTTATCAAAAACTTGATATTATTATTTATTACTTTATTACATATATTTAAAATTGTAGCTTTAGCACAAGTACTTCTTATTTTGTAATTAAATATTGGTACAATTAATGTACAATATACTGGCAGAAAATAAGGTAAGTCTCACTGTAGTTATAGATGTGGGATGTGGCACATATTGTTTTGTTATCATTTATCGCTTATAAATAAATATATTATGATTTTTTTACATGTAGTACCACAGGGTAAAATAAAAACGATAAGTTTATTTTTTATTTTTTATTTTTTATTCTATTTGTTTTAAAAATATTTATTTTCAATAAAAAATACTACCACTTATTATACTATTTTTCTTTAAAAATTGAATTTACTTATCCAAAAAAATATTTATCAATAATTTTTATATTTTTGGTGTCGTGTCTACTGTTTTTATTAATTTGATTCAAATTCATTTATTAAATTTTTTAAATAAATAACTAGGCATCGATTTTTTTAAACACGTTTTTAACAATAATTCGTAAAAATGTTTTCAAAAAACACAATTTCTTATTCTTATATATTACATCTACTCCAATTTTAATTAATATCAATCATTGAATAGCAAAAAATGTATGAACATCTTATGTTTTAAAATTTCACACTCATAAAGTCATAATCATAAGATAATATTATAAGACGTATAATTATTATGACTGTATAATGTTATACTAAAATAGTTTCAATTAAAACGTAACAGCTTCCACTGCTCCTTCAAACGCGATCTTTTTTTTCTGCACAATCATAAATAATACATATTATCAATATAATATATTTATAGACAGTAGGTATCACGAGACAAGGATATACATGTATAAATGTATATAATGTAATAACAAAACGGTCACGTACGCTAGTAAAAATGGATCGATAATAGTAAATTTATATTAAAAAAATGGGACACAATAGACAACAGAGTCGGCCAAAAAGTTAAAAAAAAAAAAAAAAAATGATAATAGTATTGGAATTTGTTTTAGGCGTTACTCGTAAAAAGTAAATAATAATATAAGTATAATACGTGTTCCGCGAAATAGAAATCATCTCAATGAAAATATAATAATAATATAAGATATAGGGTATATAAGTGTTTGTGTGCTTCAATTCACACGCGTCGAGATTAATATCAATTGCGAATTCGGTATATTAATATTATATTTATAGAATCAAATGGGCGCGAAAGTTTCGCACGAGTACTAATATTTTTATTATATTATTATATACTATGCGAAATATTATTTGCGAGCTATCTAATGCTCTACGTATATTCGATTTTCATATTATACATGTACCTACGTAGTTTTCACCGTATTGTTCTCCACCACATCCGTTTCCGTTCAAACGAGTTTATTCTAATGCAAAATCCTAGTTTTTTAGTTTTCGCGATGATCCTTAATATTATTCGCAAATCACGAGCGAATGTTTTTTGTTCTGTTTTACCAGGCGAAATTACTAATTTTATGTTAATATGATGCCCATATAAATAATATAAAACATTTTGTTCGTCTATGAGAAAAATACATCTTAAGATTATAACACTACTAGTAAAATTTATCACAATAAATATATTATTATATGTTCGTATTTATTTATTGGGTAATACCCAATAAAAAAATTGAAATATAAAAATCAATAGGTAACTAACATTAACATAATCATCTACTTATAGCATTAACATCGAAACTGGAATTAATGAATTATTAATTATTAATATATGCAGTATAGGAAGACTTTAAATTATTATTAAAAAACAAATCAATATAATATAATTATAACTACAGTTAACGTGTTGTAATGACCCGTAAAATGTATTTTACTGTCTGGTTAGGTAATTTGCAGGAGCTTGAAATTTAATAAAAATAACAAAAAGGACAATATCCAAAGTGAATTTTGCTAATTTATAAAACAAACGTTTTAAATTTTAAATTTACTCCTTAAAGATTCAAATCCCACACATAATAATAATGGTTGATAAAATTAATGTTTCTAAGATAGAATACTATACTTACAGTATAATAATTTAAAAAAAATAAGATTAAGAAATTGATGATGATGAATAAACTGCGTGAAGGGACAAAACAATAGAATATTAGTAAAAAACTGAGTTAATAAATTAGCAATAAAGTGTATTTAACAAATAAGAATTATTTAACCCCTTACAGTTTCTATTAACAAAACTCATAAAATATATTGTATTACAAATATCACTATTCCATTTTATTTAAAAAAATCTATTGGATGACATACATCAATCAAAAAATACACTATGATGTTTAATTAGCTATGATTTTCACCGCATTTTCTAGAACTGTATAAGTTATTCTAAACGTACCATAATGTAAAGAGATCTCTCATGGTCATAATTTGGAATATATAATTTAACATTAAAATTGCAAAATAAACGTTTCACCTTTAAATTATCTGTTACGTGAATCGAATTATGTACCTACCAGGAATGTATTGTCCGAAAACAACTAAAATAAAATAAAAATTCACTTTGCATTGAAATGTGAGTCCTAATAATAAAAAAAAATAATAATAATTTCATATATAAATAGAATTAACCTATATTACCCGTAAATACTTGCTTAAAGCCACCATTTTAACTATCAGTCTTAGTGTGTCATAAAATTCCTAGTTTCATTTTATGAGTTATTAGTAATTAGTAATTTATAATAATTATAGGTACATGATTTTAGAGAATGTTTAAAACTATAAACAATAAAATACATCATTATTGAATTTACCAATTATATTCAGTTGTCTCTTAGCCGGTACGGATTCTCGCTGACAGTATAATGTTTACGTCCGAAGCACATTGATAGATTTATCCGATCGTGATCGCGTTGCGTCGTCTTTGTCAATACTTAAAGATCATGTGTGTTTGGACACTCGGATCGATATAGTATTGAGCAACTTCGGAAAACGTCAAAAAGCACAATACTGTTTTAGCTTATAATAATATTGCCGATCGTTTGTGGTTCGTTCGGTCACAACGCACTTATTCGCTGCAGACACCGCACCGTCGCCGACACTGCGACCGCGCGCGTTTCAACGGCTCGCGAGATGATAATTTTATTTTATTTTTATTTTTTTATCGAAAAGAATCGATCAAAATATATTCTATATTTTGTGACGTTCACGTCGAGAATTGACGTGATAATAATGCGCATGTAAAATGTACACTAGGAAACAATGCGAGACGAGAGTAGAAAAAAAAAAATAAATAAAAAATGAAAAAAATATCAAATAACAAACATTGGTTATAAATGAAAGGAAAATACCACCGGACGCGCGAGTCTGATTCGGCGACGCGTCCAAAGTCAAATAACAAAATATTATAATGGAACGCAACAACGACGACGTAGACGCGATTCCGAAACGACGGCGTGCGCCGAAATAACGAGAATGGGTATCGCCTCAGCGACGGATGAAACGCTCCTCTCACCGCGATAACGTACCGTAACACGGACGTAGGTTTGGTTTTTATTTTTAATATTTCCTAATCGTCGTCACCAGTGGCGCACGCGGTGAGGGATGATAAAGGGTTGAAGACCCGAAACCCCCTCCATTGATTGTGCCGGGCAAATAAGTGTATAACAGAAAATAACTATGAATTCCGTGTTTATACTAGAGAATTATTTTATAAAAAAACATCCATTTCGTATATTATATGGTAATAATAAATTAACTGGAATACCTATATTATATTATTGGAGTTTATCGAGTTTAGTTTTTTTTTTATTATTATTGACAACACTCGGAATTTATAGCGTTTGTATTGGATTTGTTTGGAAAATAAATCGAATATTTTTGATTAGATGCTCAAATTTGATTTTAGGCGTCTGGATTTATATAATTTAAACGTTTCTCCCGTTTTACTTAAACAAATATTTAGATATTTTTTCAATAATTTACATGAAAACTTTCTAGTTATATAAATTGATAGAAAACATTTTAAATTTTAATTCTAGTAAAAATATTTGTAAAATTTAATTTTTTTATGAATTAAAACGTTCCATAATATAATACGATTTGGTATTTATAGACAGGAGTCGATTAATAAATGAAATTCAAAAGAACAAAAACTTACTTGACTCTCCAAAGAAATATGCAAGTTCTAAATCCATTACGCCCCGTTAATAATATTATTTGTTTTAATTATTTTTTTGTAAAATGTAAATAACTAAGTATAATAATATTTAAATGCGTATTTTTATATTTTTTGTGCATTTTATGTATCATATTGTAGGAACATATTTTTATAATATTATGAGCATTAAGTCTCCAAATCCCAGTTGTTAACCCTCCATTGTAAAATAATGCGTAAGTACGCCAATGGATTTTGCAGCACCTATTTAAATAATTTCGAACATCGCGTGTTATCAATGACCATAATATTATAATGATAGTCTTATGTATAACGCGTATACTTATAATAATTAAGCATAATGGAGAAATTAAAAATTAAAATAACACAATGTCTCACTTATCTGTTTCACCAGTCTTGCTAGTTAACTAGTTAACAAATATTTTCCTAACCGCAGAAAACGAGATCGTTTTGCGGATTCGGTTTGCGCAAAGAATATACATTAAAAATGCTACCACCAAATGTGTGTGGAATGTGAATAAAATTTCAAGTTTTTCGAGTAGATACATAGTATAACAATAATCCACATACAACAAACTTGGATAATATTCCAAATAAATTCACGATATTTTGTCTAGCATAGACTCGTAAAGAATTTTTATTTTTATTCCCTCAAAAAAAAAAAATTAAAAAAAATAGATTTCAAAGTGTTGATTTTTAAGTTTATTTTATAATATTATAATACTGAAACATATGATAAAGTATTTAAAATTTAATTACATAATATGAATATTATTTTTGTAAATATACAAATATTTATTAGAAATATATTAAAAAAGCACTTAACCTGAAACTGATATCAACATAAATGATTAGAGTCTTTATTTAAATAATGGCGTAAATGCACAAAGTTTATAATATTTGAGGGGTCACTAAGAGAAAAACTGGGCAAAACGTGACCAATTGATTTCGGACCTAAACACGTTTATGTTTTCAATTAAAATTTAAAGTAAATCTAAGAAAATAATTTCTCGATTAGTTGTATAATTATTATACTATAGTTATTAAAGTATTTAAAACGTATTAATAATTACAATAAAATTATACACAAAGACAATTATATGGTATTGTCGGATTATTGGAAGAAAACGTTTCACCTAATTCCACCCTCTGACCCCTATTTAATATCTTCCCCTCCCATCATCACATTCCTTATTTGTTTTTTATTTTTCATTCCTCTATTTTACCACCCAATCAACTTTCAATCCTCTCTTAAATCACATTCCGGTATTTAATAATCTACCTTTAAAATAGTTTTATTATAAAACCGAAATTGGAACCAAAATCGAAATAATATAATGGTTATCCATGTGTGTACTTAGGTTACATAATTTAGAGTTATACTAAATAAGAACAAAATATTTATATTTATCAAACATTTATTGCGTATAATTACGTCTTATAACTTAAGTTATAACATGAATGTATCTAATATTAATATTAATGTAAAATATTAAAATAATTTTCGATTGCTGAATGGCCGATAATAATTGTCTTAATATATCTAACATCATTTATGTATTATTTATAGCATTATCTATAGTAAAAGTTCATAAAACGAATAATATTTGTATCTTAATTTAAGTTCTGTGAATTAGTGTTTTTAATTTTGTGTACATAAATATATTTTATCATACAATATTATGAAGGATATAATATAAATGTACATATATATATATATATATATATATATATATATATATATATGTGTGTGTGTGTGTGTTAACTGTTATGTATTCCATAAAGAAATATGCATTCAAAATAAAGTATTATAATATAGGTTCATGTAGTATATTCAAATGTAAATATTTTTATTATCATTATGCGTTTATGTACGCTACAGTAATATAACATAAAAATAATTAGTAATAATCAAAACAATAACAATAAAGGATAACCTAGATTTACAATGTTTACCGGGATTGAACTCGGTTGATAACTAGCTGTATTATATTCTTTTGTCAGACTTAAATTTTTACAAATATTAAAATTTCAAGTACAATACTTTATAGTTTTAATTTTTATCAATATTTTAAATAAAATTAAAATTATTTTCATTACTACTCGATTCTGAACATTTGTATTTAACTTGACAATCTCCGTTCGCTCTTCCATCTTCAATAGCCTCTTGTAATCTAATTAACGTATTTTCGTATTTTTCATCTAGTGGTATTACTCTGAAAAGTATAATAATATATTTATAAATATCATAATAGTCATAATCGAATAATCAACATAGTAATTAATCATAACACTATAATCGTAGTTAGGAATTGTATATTAAAAAGTTAGTTTTTCATTGTTGTGAAACGAGGATTGCAATGATTACGTGGGCTTTTTTTTTAACATGAATATGTTTTCAGACTGAGATTTATTCACGACAATTAATGTTATGTTTTTTTACAACTCGAAGAAGCCCGAGTAATCCTGAACGATCCTGATCACTCCCGAGTAATTTTGTACAAATTATAGTAATATAGATTTAATAATAATTGCCAAATAACCTACTTGAATATATTAAAATCTGAAAATGCGAACTCGTTTTACAGAAAAAAAAAAAAATCGCTAATTTAATGTTTTTCCATGAAGCATTGAAAATTAAAATTGTTTTGTTTTTATTATATACTTATATAGTTGTATCCGTGTATCTTATGACCAAATTATTAAAAAGCATAATAAGTAACAATAATAAATATCGAAAATCAACGCGTGCGTTTATATTTTACTAGTATATAAACAGTAGTTTTAGATATTTGTTTTAGATGTAAATTAATGTGTTATCTTTAAGTGAAATACCCGTCCAACATTTTCGCAGTTTTCCAAAGCATTTCTGCGCTCCTGAGATAACCTTCAGCTCGGGACGGTTGTTCACACGCAACCCGATTCAAACAATCGTATTGTCCTGATTCGTCTGCCACCAAATACCCCAGGAACAGCAGCACGTCCGTATTGGTGAACATGCCATCCTGTTGTAACGAGGGTCCTTCCTTTCTTCCGTTCTTGCCGCCACCGCTTTGCATATACGACGCTCCCCATATTAATCCTTTGAGCACCAACATGAGTACTACGTTGGACAGATTCAAACTGAGCATCTAGATTAAATAAACGGACAATAACCACCAGTGTGATTAAACTTAATCGTTTTTAAGTCCATTTTTTATTTTTATTTATATACATAACAATATGAACGGGTCAAGTGCGATTTTTGAGAAGAATATAATATATTGTGAAAATAATACATCAGATGAAGACTTCTAACAATAATGATCAGACTTGGGTAATATATAGAATAAAGTTACGGAAAACTTCATTTAGAATTATGTTGATTATATTATGTATTTCAATTTTTTTTAAAAAAAATTTTAAATCTTTATCAAACAATATTTTGAGTATGTATGTTTTCTAAATATCTAAAAGAAGAAAATCGTTTAAAGATATCAAATAAAACGTATACATATTCAACATGTATTTTACATAAATTTAGGTATTAAAAGCTATAAAAGCTTTAATTGTTTAATACAAATTATTTTATGAAAAATGTTATCCAAGTCTGAATTAATAATTATTAATTAGAAGACAGAAGCGTGTAGTACCGCAATTCGGTAGGTCCCAAAACAAATGATATTGCAAGTTCCATAAGCAGTTAACTTTTATTTTTAGAAAAATGTATATTTTTCTGTAAAACTATACATTGAATAATTTGATTGAATTCAAACTGAACTATGCGATAGGTACCGTATTTATGAGACATACACTGTGTATAACTTCTGTATTGAGTTTTATTTGGTTCACGAAAACTGCATGAAATTTTTTTTTATAAATTACTATTACGTTGTAACAGTTTATAGTAGGTATATTATATTACACTACTTGAATATTTGCATAATATATCAATAATATGTAACCTATGTGATCAATTATATGTTTTAAATGTGTTTTTGGTGTACTTAAAATTTCCTAATTTTTGCTATATTAAAATGATATAACATTGAAAATGTTAACTTAATATTGATTTAAAGCTATTTTCAATTGTTCTAAAACCATCAAATAAATTATTTTTGCTTAATAAGTACACCAAAAAATTTAAAAGTTATGGATTTATAATTAATAATGTCAAAATGCTTGAAGCTTCCTGTGTCTCTAAAATTATAAAATAGAAGTCAAGCGAAATAATATTTAGCGAGAAATAGAGATAATTTATCGTATAAAATATAAAATATAATGCGTGTATTTAATATTATTAAGTTTAGTGCTGTGCAAAAGCTAGTAAAATATATTAAGTTCAAATTGTCGTGTAAGTAGTCATATTTGAATATAATATACTGCGGATCGTGTTTGGTCAGCGATGTTAAAAATGTCAGTCAAAGACGTCTCTGCTGTTTTGTAAAATGGCGATATTTCAAATAATTTTCGGATTAATTATTTATGCAATATCAAACAAAATATATTAACTAAAGACAATATAGGTTATATATATATATATATATATATATAGGTGTAGGTAAATTATTTAATTTTTACTTTTATGAAAAATGTATAATTATTTGTATTTTTTGTACCTACTTCACATAATATTCAATATTATAGTTTTAATTTTACGATTTAGCTGTTTACAATTCATAAAATCATTATGATTGTATTTAGATTATAGTTACAAATTATATATTATATTATGGTCAGTCTTGAAATGTTAAAATACAAATCGGTAAAATAGATAAATAAATAAATAAATAAATAAATGATGATTCTGCAATGTTCCTGTTTAATTACACCGATTTCTAATTAGTAATTAATAGATACACGTGAATTAATAATATTTATGTAACCGTTGACCGATATTTATAATCGATTTTTCAGTAGGCATGTATAATATATATATATAATATATATATAGCTTATTTATTTTTACTCTGATATTTAAAAAAGTGCAAAATGCGGATTTTTCTATTAATCTGTGACCTGTGTTTTAATTATATTTTAAATTTGTTTTGTTTCTAGAACGTATCACAACATCATCGATACGTACAATACAATTTTAATTCGTCTTAACGTTCCGTGACTGTCGGAAATTATTAAATAAGGAACGCGAAATTTGGTCGAAGTTGGTCAATAAGAATTTCATTTGTCTACAGAAATATTTTCACAGTAGAAATACTGTAAAACAGTAATATTTAATATTAAATCAAAATCAAAATTAATTAGAAACAAAAGCAAATAATTATAATTTCGTAAAATAAAATATTGCATATTATGCCTCTTGAATGTAAATTATCCGGACGACATAAGTTTCAGTAGCAAGTGATTTTGACCTTCAGTCCATGTTAATTATACGTGACCTATAACCAACCACGTATATGCTAGTTATTCGAAATATTGTAATAAATTGTCATTATGTGTATAACTAGTAAATTAAAAATAATAATTATTATGATTATTTAAAAAAAAAAAAAATATTTTCATAATAGTTTTTCTAGTCAATAGAATATTTATGAACCGTATACGAGTATAATCGTATGCTGTATGATATTAATTAATTAAATCAGTGGATCTTTCTAGGAATATTAATCGATCGAAATAAAAATTAATTTTATCATCGCGTAGTAAATAATTGGATAATAATAAATATTATTTTCGGATTGCTATATTGTATTAACGGTCGATCGTGATAGTCGGAATATGTTTAGTATAATAAATAATAATAAATGAACAATTTATATTATATTATAATGATCTTTTTTTATATCAAGAAAACTTTCCTCCTCCTAGATGTCGATTACTAAAGATTTATAATTTCGAATGTAGTTCACTTGTTTAAAAAGGTTGGCCATCCCTGTTGTAGTATATTGCATTTATTATTATAATCATTAAACTGTTAGTATTATTACGTTGCAAACAGCCTGAGAATAGAGTTTGAAATTTTCAAATATTGTTAAAAGTATAGTATTTGGTTATAGGTATGTCCATCGTGTAAAATAAACCGTATTTAAATATAATGTTTCATTCGATAACCGCAAGTCATTGTGGCGAATTGTTAGGTCGAGAGTTCAAGTCAAATGTGTAAATAGGAATACGTTTTATTTATATGTATTATATCAAGTGGTATATTATGTTTGTCTACTATATACTATATATTGAAAACGATTGAAGTTACCAAAATATAGCAAGAATAGAGAATAATAATATTAATATTTATTTTTAGATTATTTTGTTATAAAATAACTTTATTGAAGACTGAAGACTATAAATGACATGAAGTAAAACCGAAATGTGGTTTTAGCTATAAACAATAGATTCTCGCGGAGAAAGCCCATATTTTGATTTATATAATTAATGAAATACTAGCCAAAATGTCGGGCAGATCGCATAATCCAAGAGCCATCTTGAAAAACTGACAGGGACTGGACAAGGTGGTCAGAGAAGACATTTTGCAGAAACCCTCAGCTGACCTCTTTTTTACACCAGGATTTAAACAGTGCTGGTTCTAGATATACAATAATATACGTTGCACGCGTTATTCACAGCGAATATTTAATCTCTTTTATATAATTAATAAAAATTGAATGCCGTTTTTTTTTTTTTTTGCTGTTCTCTTAATACCTATAGTACACATTTTAAACAAAAACCCCTATTATATTATTATCTGTACTTGGCTACTGGTCGCTCCTGCAGTCCGGCTAATCATTGATTTTGCGAAACCGGCAAATATCGACTCCATGTCCAATCCCCTCGATTGGGCTTCCATCCGGTTTTCTGGATTCGATCGATTCAATTGATCGATAGCGTGTCCCGAAATAGACCGGATCGCCAGCAACAGAACAAGACAAACGGATGCGATTACCTGCATATCCAGCTGGTCGGAAGAAAACATAATATTATATTGCTGCATTAAATAAAACAGTTTTATCATACTTAATTGTTTTATAATTAGAAAAAAAATACCGAAAATATAATATAATTATTTACTGCTGATGCACTCACTGCGTGTCCTCGTAGGATATTAATAATAATGTTATAAAATTATGTAGACCGCGAGATGTTGTTTTCGCAGTGGTCTTCGGCACGGCAATGATAAGTCCAGTGGTATGAAAACCCTGTTTTGTAACGTCTTCGGCGAGGAAAGTAAAAGTGTCGCACATTGTTCGTGCTTTTGGAGCATATCGTAATTTATTGTCACAGCTTAATGTTATGTTTATCGCGACAGAACACGTAACTAGCGAAAATCGTTTGTTTTCACCGTTCAAGTGTCGCGGTATATGACGTAGCATAAACGAATAACGAGAGACTGTAGAAAGGCAGTAAGAGTTAAGACAATGGATGATTCATTTGAAGATAATATACAAAATCATAATAATTACCAACAATTTTCTTGTGTTTCCTTATATTAAATTATGATATTGAGATGCAGGTAAATGCTGTACACCGATAAAAAATAATAGAGAAATAATACTTCCTATTTTAATATGTACATTCGCTGAGATTACTACACAATAACGACACGACAGTTAGGCATTTTATTTTATTATTATTTGACCATTCGTATTTCCAAAAATAATAATATATATATATACTTCAACAAATAAAAAGTAATTACAAAGACTATTTTACATAAAAAATAGTAAAATAATTTATCTCCTCGCTTCCGATCGACGATCTATACCTATAATGTTTATAAATTTATAACCTAACCTATACCTATCTAATACGAATATTTATTAATTAATAATAACTTGATTGATTTCTAGCATAATATTGCAAACAAATACTTAATAATATATTATTATTTATAATTGATGGTCATATACTCACAAAGTTTTCAACCTAAGTGTTACGAATCTTGAATATTTTTATCCTAATATAGAAATTTAAAATATTACAATTTTTGTATTAGTAAATTTAATAAGATTTAATTTTAACCATCTTTAGAAATATATAGTTTAATAATTAGTAAATATTGGCTATTTGGTAAAAATCACCATCTAGATGGCCTCTATTTTATTTGGATGATGTTCACACACGTATTTTTTTTTTTTTAAGGATAACATTTTGCAACATTTATGGTTATTTTTAGTCAAGAAATTTCTATAGAAACTCGTAATTTATTTTCTCGCTCAGGTAGAGAAATCCACAATGGAATAAACAAAATTACCAACAGAAATTGTGAAGATCCATGCTGATGGGATTCTTCTAATTACGGATGGTAGTTAGAAGAAGTCGACGTCGTTTAAGACTGTAAATAACTAACTTTCTGCATAAAGTATTAGTTAATAAAAATTTAAAGTTAGTTTTAATTTTTAATGTAACTAGAAGAAGAAGAAGATTGATATTATCAATATGTGTGTAGTAAATTCAATGCAAAAAACATTGTTTCGAAAATTTCAATATGTTAAATTTTAAAGTATCACCTTAATATACCTACTTATAAATTGTAATACATATCATATAACTATTTTTATTTTCAATACAATGTTTTTGATGTAAAAAATAATTAATTTTTGCTATGTATTTAGGGTGGCATTGAATCCGGGTGGTGAATGCCACATTTCAAGGTAGACGAACAATTATTTAAGGCGTCGTAAGACTGTAATTTTATATTTTACATATAATTTATAATTTAATATAATTTATGTTTATAACTAGAGTTTTGCACGCTAATTATTTATTCGTATGTTGTAGATATTCGGATGTTTATTACGCTAAAATAGAAAACGTCACAAGACATTTGATACCTACACTTATACCTATACATTTAAATTTATAACAGTTATATTATTCCGGTTAATATTATAAATTATATTATACTGGTGCTTAGTAAACATAATTATTAAATAAATTGCTTAACTTGTATATTTGGACCATTCATTATCTTAAAATCATGCCATATATTGATACTAAATTTGCTTATAGCACATAAAATACATACAAAATAACGTATTAGAATAATTTTTAATTTAGAAAATGTATATTTATTAGTGATATGGATGGGATTGGATTGGGTTATTCGAATAAATAGAATTCGAGGTTTTGTGTGTTTAAATTTCAAGGGTTTTCAGTGGAGATGTTATGGATTCGAATGAATTCTTGTGGAAAACAATGAAAGTACTATTTATAACTATTAACTGCGAGTATAACTTTTAATAATTGAAATATTGTCCTTTCTCTTGAATGAAAAACCAATGATAAGATCAGAGAATAATGAATTGTTATTAAAATTAAACAGCCTCGAAACAATGAAACATTTATATGAATCTATATTAACTATATTATGGTAACATTTGTGGGCGATTCAACATAACTATAAAGAACTTCAGTCAGTTAAAATTGATTTAAAAACGATATTGATTTTATACGAGTCAATATACGAATATATTATATTTAAAAAGTATGTTTGATGCATAATATTATGAAAAGAGAACAATTAAAAAATTAAGACATGAAAAGACGTATAAAAAATAATTAAAAAAAAAAAATAATACATTAACAGCAGATGAAATTTTAAACAATTTTAACATTTTAAATTTAAGACTCTTTATGACTCATTTTTAATACTTACAAGTATTATTGGTACTATTAATATGATAGATCAAATACCTACTAAAAACTGAACTTGATAGATTGAATTATATTAAAATTTGAAAAATTATTACTTTTCGATGGCATACTAATGGAACTATTATTTATTTTATAACAAAAGAAATATTGTTTTTCACTTAATGGCACACTGCATTGAGTTCAACTGAAATTTCTGGTAAGTGATAATCAGAAATGACTTATCATTAAAATTATAAACATTTTTCAAATGTTTTTTTATCATCTTTGAATATTTTGAGCGCACTAGTTATAAATTACTTCAAATATCTAATAACAAAATTGTATAAGTTTACTTGTATTTTGTATTTTTGTGACACTTAATCTTTTTTATTGTACATTATTATGTTCATGACAAAAACTAAAACACATAATGAAAACAAAGTCGATTTTAAAAAGAAAACCTACGGAGAACTACAAGAATTATTGGAACGGCAGAATAAAATCCTCAATAACAAGTATCTATATATTATTATACCAGCAAATAGTTGTTCAATGATTATTGATTGCTATTATTCAATGCTTCTTTAGACGAATTGTTGATATACTATCTGATAAAGGAGAGAAAGTAAAACTTTTACGGGATGAATTAGAAGTAGAGTTGAATAAACGACGCGTTCATGAAAAACTGTGTAAAGATATGTCTTTGTTAAAAATTGGACAAGATCAGTTAGATGCTTTAGAATGGAATGATAAGAATTTACCCCTGCATACAGTACAGAAGAATAACCAGTACAATATAGACGAACACGATGAAGATGTATTAAAAATGTTTGTTTCGCATTCCGGTGTTTATCAAGATAAAATAATTATCAAGTATACAACTTTATTTTAACTGTTTATATATGATTTTAACTAAAAGTCTTTTAGAGAGAAACCAGAAGAATCATTAATCAAACCGTCAGATTTAATAGATGAAGAACCAATTGTTAAAGATATACAGAAAAATACTGAAATAATAGAATTCCCAGAGAATGTAGAACGGTATGCAAAAAATTTATGTGGACGTATCGATACACACTTACCAACAGATAAGAGACATTTATTATTAAATAAACCAGCTAAACCTAATAAACATAGTACAATAAAGGCTGAAGTTGTGAGTCTTAAGGAGTCAGTTATGTTACAGTATGCACATGAAAATAAATTAAAAGTAAATATATTACTAATAATTAAATTAATTAAATTATGTTTATAATATTTTTTGTTACATTTAAGGAACTCCAAGAAGATAGATTAAAACAGCGATCAATTTTAAAGTTTGACACAAGTTGTTATCGAGAATCAAAATTATTGAACATTGATGATTCCGAGGAAGATTCTGATATTGAAGATGGCATAATTGATAATGATGAAAATTAAATTAAATTTATAGTATTTGTTTGTATCATAGTTATCAAAGTTTTAATATATTATGTAAATTGTTCCTTATTGTAATTTACAAGTATAAATATATATAATATACATAATTAATAAGTATTTATTTTTTTATACCAATCAAAATGGTATTAATATTATTTAGTATAATGTTATACATTTATTATTATACATATTCAAAACAGCACTTTTCTAAGTTTTAAATACTATACTATACAAACCTTAGATCATATATTATGTATAGAGCCATACCCATCTAAGTCTATGTATTTAATAGCCAACGTGTTAGAATCTTGATTATCATTGCGCAAGTGCAAAAACATTGATAATAAATTAATATTATGTTTATGTTATTAAATTTGTATTATACATATTTATATGTAACATATTACAACGTATGAATAATTTCAACTAATCAGAATTACATGTATGCGCATAAAATGTTGGGGATTTAAACATGTTAGCTTCAAAAATCAGCCTTATGACTACGTCCATAGTATATGATCTAAGATACAAACTACATTTCATTGTTTTATTAACAAATTATGTAACTAATAATTTAAGTAATGAATATAATTAAATAATAATTTTGTAAAAATTAATATAATTGAATATTAAATATTAAAATTTGCAAGAAACTTACTAGTTTAAAAGGTATAATGTGTAATTAAATGTGAATATTATTCAACATATTATAGTTTATGATAAAAATAAAAATTAACTCTAGAAAAATAATTTATACCAAATGGGTGACTTGTACTACCAAATAATAAATTATGTCTTTTTATGATTATTGTAATATTGATGTAGAAAGAAATTGGAAAACTTAAACAATTTCAGTGAGATCAAGAAAATTTTAGAACTATACAAATAAAACAAAACAAGATATTTTAAATACAAAATATAATGTGGTTATGAAAAAAAAAAAACAACAATATAAAAGTGTATTTTCTTTTTTTCATTTACTACCAATAACTAGTATTTTATATATACTGTAAAATAAAATAAATTACAATTTCCTGATTTTTTAAGTTTTGAGTACTTCTTCATTACAGATTTATTAACAATATATTATTACTAAAATATAAAGACATAATTTTTTGAAATTTTTTATTTTAAGTTATTTCTCTAACTAAACAAAATTATTTAATTTTTAATCAATAGACCATTGAACATACAAAAGTCTATATTACAATAGCATATTTCTTTAATTTCACTCAAAATTCAAATTTAAAATGCTTAAAAACGGGTCGATATATGATATTTTTTTAAACTGAGTTAATATATATTGTTAATTTTTATACTTTAATTAAATTTTCAAACCGTAAAATCCAAAATTCTAAATTATTTTGAACATTATGAAAAAAAATTACATTTTTGGAAAAGTTTTATATTATTTAAACATATCACACATTATGATTATATGGATTATATAATGTAACAATCCAAAATTCTTTCTCATATGTAGAATATTTGTGGTTATGTTAGTAGGTATTTAAAAAAAAAGTTCTTAAATTAAAAATGCATTGTATTTATTACATAATAGTTAAGTAGTTTTTATAATAATTCTCACTTCGTAGGTTAGATAGGTATCTTTTACTAAAATATTTTAAACATAGCCAGCGGCTAATTTGAGTTATTTTATAGGATATCGTCACGTGGCCGTGATCGTCTAGTGGTTAGGACCTTGCGTTGTGGCCGCAATAACCCAGGTTCGAATCCTGGTCACGGCACAAAATTTTTTTTTTTAATTAATTTTATTTAACATTAAATACGTCTACACGTTTACAATACATATTATCTGTGTACATATTATAAGCAATAATCGCATTATATATATTTAAATATTTTTATCTTGAAAATTGACTAAAGCACATTTTACGCCGCTTTTTTTTAAAAATGTTAACTCTATTAGACTCTTGGTGTGCACATGCGTAATAAAACTTACATTTCATTAATTGAAATATTTAGTGTTGAGAAAATTAATTGGCGGTAAGCTAATTAAAATAGATAGATAAATGAATAAATTATAATATAATAAAATAAATTTGCTTCAAAAATAATCGAATCTCATGTAATATGTGAAAAATGTAATTTAAAAAAAAATAAGTACACGCCAACGACACGTAGTGTTCCCAAGCGGTCACCCATCCAAGTACTAACTACGCCCGACGTTGCTTAACTTCAGTGATCGGACGAGAACTGGTGTATTCAACGTGGTATGGTCGTTGGCGTTAGACAAGTATTAAAACAATACATATAAGTCAAATTTAATATTTTTATTTACAATAAATATATTTATTGAATTTCTTTTATCTCTTTCGTGTTATAATTTATAATTAATTCTTGTAAATATAAGTAATTTAAGTAAATTGGACGTTGGAGGTATAATGAATTATAAAATAATCTGTCTATGTCTCAAGATTTACACAGTACCTATGATTCGAACTTTCGAATTGAGTACCTACAACCTACATAATAGCCAATACCCAATGTCCCAATAATATATTGTATAGCAGACCAAAAAATGAAGAAACAATTTGTGTTATATAAATTTTAAAATATGAACACTAAGTATAATATAATTTAGTTAAAGTGTTTGATTTCATCTGCAGTCATTGTTGTCCGAAACATTTATATTTTGATTGACAATTTCCGTCCGCTTTCCCGTAATTAATGGCTTCTTGTAATCTGATTAATATTTTCTCGTACTTCGTGTCTAATGGTATCACACTGAAAATGTGAATTTGAATGTTAATATTTAAATTTAAATTTAAATGTCTAATAAATATTACATACATCCTGATAAACATTATATTATAATTATTAATGTATATTAATAATTTAACACAGTGGCGTCAAAGTGAAAAATTATGTAGCAAAGATTACCTACAATTATTATCCATTCACCCACCACCATTGTTCATATACAATTTAAGATTTTTGACAAATAAACACTGCTACATTCCTAAAAATGTAAATACTCACTCAAGTAGTCAAATAAATTATATTCATTGTAGTATAACCAGTGATGTTTTGCCAGATTTTTTCTAGAGTATTCGCCACTTTTTAGGAAACTAGAGGTAAACACTTCTAAAATTATTAGGGGGAGGGGCAATTATAATGTAGAACGATCATTTTCATAGATACGGTGGTATACGCACGCATATCCGCGGATTTTTTTTTTTTTTTTTTGAGAGTATACGATAAATAATCAAATTGTTGAAGGGTATACGCCGTATACCCGTGTATATCCTCCAAAACATCACTGAGTATAACTATATAAGCAACAATTATAAGTAGTGTTTATTAGTTACATTAGATGCAATCATCAGATCATCTTCTCCTCAGATAGAAGATACTCACTCCTAAAACAATATTTAAATGTATAGCAACTGCCAAACATAAATATAGACTTCAGCGCCACTGATGGATGGCCAGTTGGTCAATAATTTCGTGAATTTATAAATCGTACCTATCGAATTATTTTGGATTTATATTATATTTCTATTAGGCAAGTATTTTACATACCTGTCAATTAATGTCAATTAACAATTTTCTATGTTAGTCAATTTTTTATTGTTACCTATACAATGTTTTCGCCGTTTTCCAGATCATTTCGGCGCTTTTGTGATAGCTCTCCGCTCGGGACGGACGTTCGCATGCAACCCGATTTAAACAATCATAGTGACCCGACTCGTCGGCCACCAAAGCAAAACGTCTGTCTCGGTGATAATTTCCTGAAGTTTAAGTCGTCCGACCGAAGTCACGTCCTCATTTCGTGATTCTTTACTGCCGCCTTGCATGTATGACATGCCCCATATCAATCCTCGAAGCACCAGCATCAGAACTATGTTTGACATATTCAAACTGAGTGACTATTAAATCAAACGAAAATATCCAAATTATTATACTATATACAAATCGTTTTAAATTAATTTTCCTAAATATAATGAAAAAATAGATCAAATGTTTAACTATGGTTTAACATTATTTAGGTATTTATAGTTAATAAATTAATTTATTCTGAACTTTTGTATTCAATAAGTTGGCTTCTTAAAGTTTCTCCAGTTAATTTCACAATCTTTTGTATGATATTTGTATTAAAATTAATTGTTAATTTTTTGTATAAATACCTGGGCCAAATATTTTGATGTAGGTTATTAAGAAACATGAAATATTTTGACCAATTCAATTGTTTTAAATTTAAAGAATTAAATGAAATTTATTTTTAGATACTATAATCAATACCTATAGTATTCGGGTATTCCCATATGGTATATGTACTCCATTGTATAACATATACTCTCAAATACTACTTATACTTTCAAAGCAGGGGCGCCATTTTAATAGGGGAGCGAAAATTGAAGCATGCCAAGTTTTACGCCGATCGGACCAATTTTGCTTGATATTAAAATTATGTTAGTAACTGACAACTTCATTTGCGATGCATTTTTTAGGAATGTACAATGTTTTTTTTATTTATACCTAATTTTATTAAACATACCTATTACATTATTCACCATAATGACACAAAATACAAACAACAAAATGGTACAAATTAACAATAAGTCCGTCGACAATGTTATTATAGATTATGAGGGTGGCGTATGGCATTTGAATATTATGTATCGGCGCGATAAAATACGTAAAAAAAGTAGGGGAGCCGTGGTCCACCCTGTTTACCCCCCCATTCCCAAAATGGCACCCCTGTTTCAAAGTCATAAGAAATTCGCATAAAGAAGAGAAATTTATGTATGTACAATTGTCAGATTTTTTTGTAATTACACATCGAATTCTACATTGTTATATTTATATAGCAGTTTATAAAGGTATATTATATTTATAATTATTTTTGGTGACCTGTACCTGAATATTACGATTAAGTCTATTAACTATTATTATAGTTGACATTGACAGATACGGATGTCGATGGGTATTTGATAAATAGAAGAAAGAAAATATTGTAAAAAAATATAATTTTTATATATTTGTAATTTAATTTGTTCCCTCCCCTCCCCTTCACCAGTTGTATTTGTATATTGTGAATTTATAGCACTATTAGCAATCGTTGACTTAGTATATACTCTCATAGAAATTATTGAGGAAATCTCTGTTTATATTGCCGAACACTGTCATTCGTTTGATAATACAATTAATCAAAGTTAATTGTATTCGTTATTTACCCACCATAGGTTTTTTATAATATTAGGAAGTAAAATAGCTGAATTTACCCTAAACGAATACAATAATATCGAGTGAAAAAAGTCGATTATTACAAAAGATATATAAGGTTATAAAAATATTTAAAATAAATATTATAATATATAGGTACTTACCAAGATATCAGGAAGATCGCAAAATCCATTGGCCATTTTGAAAAACTTACAGGGGCTGGACAAAGTGGTAAACGATGAAATTTTGCAGAAACCCAAAGCTGACCTCTGGTATACATCGCGATCTATACAGACGTGGTTCTAAATGTGTAATCATAAAAGTAAATAGTTGTAGGTTCAATGTACACTTGTGTTATACAGAGTGATCAGAATATTGTGTTATGAATATAATGAATATATTATCGTATGCGATATTATATATCTTCTTGTACAGAATATTAATATCGTATAAACATAATTAATTTTTTTATTCCAACGACAAAATATCGACAATCGTAAGCGTTACCTATTAGGCTAATATAATTACAATAAAAACCATGAAAATTGTAATAAATTATTATACTGTGCGTATGGAAAGACTTTCGAGTCTCGATAAATCAAAGAAACAATATTTTCTCCACAAATTTTGAGTATTATTAATTCGTTAGTTATTATTGTAAAATATAGAGTTACTTGATCACTAGAAGCCGCCACTCCCATTTTCCCGGCGATCAATGACTTGGCAATGCCCATTAACACCGATTCGGATTTAAAAGATTTCGGTTCGACTTTCGTCCGATCGATGCCGTCTTCAGATTCCGCATGTCTAGAAACAAATGCCACCAGCAACAGAAACACTGTAAACCTCGGCACCTGTAGCGTCATGATGTCCTGTATTTCAAGTATAACGTAGTTATTATCATATGCGGTGTACATAAAACAAAATGATCGGAAATACAAAATATTATATGTTATTGCGTATCGGAAAAATGGATGACATACCCAAATATAAAGTTGTTAATGATGTATTTGATATAGATTTTTCTACGCGTGTTTTACGATTGGATTTTGGTTTTTAATGTATGTATTCTATTCCGTCGGAACGGTACGAAAACGACAAATCCGGTTGCGGTTCGACAGACTGATTCTGAAACATCGAGTCGTCGACTATCCGGACATATTTGCCATTTTATCAGAAAAGTATAAAAGTATGGCATATTATAATAATATAATATAACTATATATTTATATACAATTGTTAATATTATTCATGCTTGAATTGCGTGTCGAAATTAATAGTTTCGCGTATAAGGACTGAAATAAATTATGCTGTGATTTCATACAACTATATTTTGATTAAAATATAAATAATATAATAAACTCACGAGCAATGACAGTGACTAAAAAGTACAATAGATAATAACTGGTAAAATATTTAATTTCACATAGGTAATTTATATACGTATACAATAATTGTATAACGTTATAAAATTGTAATCATTTTGACTTTTTCTATGACTAATTTTAATATTTTATAGTAAATAATTATTTTTGAAAATATTTATCATTAGACTATTGTAATAATAAAGGTATCAAATTGCATTTTTATGAAAATATATAGACATAAATTATATAATTATAATTATTATTTATATGACCGAGATTATATAATTGATTTAACAATGTTTTTGTATACATAGTATTTGAAAGGTATTATTAATTCAATAATTTTCAATATTCATTGTCGTTTCCTTCCAACTTTTTCTCGATTACTTATTTGCATACTTGCATTTTTATCAATTAAAAGTGAATCGTGAAAACATATAAAACGTTATTCTTTGAAAACGTTACCAACTTGTTTTTTATATACAATGGTCTGAAGACAAATAGATACAATAATTATATAAATATATATTGGTTTTGGATCTAGGACAGATGTTCAAAAGATATTTCGTCAATAATTCGTCAATAATTCATCAACGGATATTTCATCATAAAAAAAAAAATTAATTTATAAATTTTTAAATTCAATGAACACCTAATAATATTGTTAATATACACTTTACAATAAATATTTACATTGAAAAAAAAGTTAATAATCGTTTTAAAAATATCTATTTTGCTATCATATTTTACATATTGGTTTTAATAATTGATTTTAAACGTGTGTTTTTTTATTTTTTATTTACTGGAGATTGTAACATATGGTATCTTTTTAAATACAAAATTCAACAAATATTGAATACGTTTTACGCTATTAGGTCCATTGTTAAATATTACAAACTTTTTATTAATGTTAGTTACAACTTAAATTTACCCGAAAGAATCACAATTTCTAATGATATTTGATTATATTAAGACAAAAATATTCGATAAAAAAATTCAACATTTTTATCTCATATAATTCAGTTCTTTTATTTATTTATTTATTATAAATTGATTATTTGACCAAAATTGTTTTTGTCTAATACATATTTGACAAATAATTTAAAAAAATGTAATTAAATAACGTTTTTGATGAATGGTAATTTTTGATGAATGTCCGTATATCATTTTTTGGAATGTATAGATTTACGATATTATTACCAATCAGAATAATTATTTCGCAAATACTCGAGTATACTGCATAATATTAAGAACGTTTACGTGTTTAAAAATATCTTAAACAGTGTTAGTAATTTTATCGCATAAAATATAAATATATAATATTCGTTTAATTTTAACCTATATGCATACGAGTAGGTTAAAATTACATAACATACTTATAAATATTAATTCTCACATTTTATTATAATATTATTATAAATAATATTCTTTAATTTTCATATTATTATGGATAGATCAAAAGTAAGTACCCACTTCAGTTATCAGGGTCAATACAAATTTAATGTGAATATTTTTTACTTTTATATGTTTTTTTGTTATTTTTAAAGAACAAGAGAGAACAATAATAACATGAATTTGTAAAGTGTAACCTAACTTAATCTATTACTATTAATACTATCTTATCCGTCAGTGATAACCTCAGATATATATATAGTAAGTATTATTATTACAATTGAATTAACTGTGTCAATTGCTAATAAACAAACGTTAAGTTAGATTATATTATTAGGATATTTTTCTTCAACACCAAATAAAATGTATCGAAAAACGCCTGTAGTATCTTAAAAGTTTGAACTAAATGTAATATAATATTACAGTTTAACATGCATGTATATGAATTGCCTATTTTCCATATTACAGGTTGATCTGTAAAATATTTACTCATAACAATAATTGAAAAATTGTTTTGTGTTTAATGCATTGTAGTTTTATAAAAAATAAATACTTTTTTAATAATTACTAAAAAAAAAAAAAAAATTGTACACATAAATAATATAATTGTGATAATGGTTATAGGTCAATACATTTTATGTGCAAAAAAGGATAACTAAGGAAGGAATTATTATTATTTTTTTATTATAATATATTCTACAAAACTAATTTTAAAATTGTGTTCCATTATATCAATATAATATAAGAAAAAGTTAAAGAAGAAGTATGCTTTGTTTCCTTTATAAATTAGACTACAACAAAAAATATAAACTACTAACAACTAAACATTTCCAAAATAAATATTATTTTATAGATATTATAAACCTGAAATTTATAAATTAAGTATTGATTAAGTAATTGATTAAATGAATTCTGACAATTTTTTACAATTTCGTCTAATTTCAAATTTTCAACTAATATTTTTTTACTTTCACTAATTTAAAAATGTTAGTTTTATTGCAAATAATTAAAATTAATCAAATTATAAATTTTAAACTGAACATAGTTCTATAGTTCACAGAACTTAGCAATATTCAATAAATTAAGACATTTTTTAGAACTATACTTTTTTCTGATATTTTTTATGTTTTTTTCTATGATTTATCTTTTTCCTGTAGTGACTGTATGGAAAAAAATAGTTTAGTAAAATAGTTTACACAAAATGTATTGAGCGTTTTAAAATTAATGTATTACTATTATTATATTATTATGTCAGAAGCATTAAATATAATATGAATGCATTATTCGTTAATTCATTATGTTTCATTATGAAGACAATACATATTATATAAAAAATTTGTAAAAGAAAGTGAAAACTGTCCCATTATAATATTTTTCTGTTAGAATAATATATTAATATAATATATTTAACTCACACATTTAATTTGTATACACTCTTCCATATCTTGAATATAAACAATGGGAACAGTTTGTTAATATAATATAAAAATGTCGCTATTCTGCTCATTTGAATGCGATGAACGACAATGTAAAGAAGTAACCATCTGAATACCAAAGTAATATACCTATTCGATTTCAATTTAAGACGATGGAAAAAGTAAGTAGTACCTACACAATTTTATTATTATATAACTCATAAATTAACTAATGCCAGTTGATTAAATACATATTAGAGGTTGTATTGTAATGTTAATTTTTATGCTTTTTAATTTTTAGGGAATACTATTGGTATTAATTTGCATTTGCCACTCCGACCAAATGCCTCAACTCGGAATAAATGTATCTACTTCAACAACAGAGACGACCAATAAAAGTACTACACACGAACCACCAAAGAGCATAGACGAAAATTCACAAGTCGTCACCGAAGCTACTGCAGCGGTTTCAGTACAAAATTCAGTGAACGTTTCTTCGTATAGTCCTAAAGAAATATTCGAAGACTTTGAGCCTAGTAATTATTATAGACCCGATGGTAATCCCATATTTGAAAAACCTAGTCCGCAAATGACTCATGAAGTTTTTTATAATCCTGAGTACTTTAAAAGGCCCAACAATTTAGTGTACCCATTAACGCCACCAAAAACCGAAGAAAAAAATATAGTTTTCCCTCGGACGACACTACAAAATCATAAAGTCAAACACATACAACAATACAACAACGATAACAACAATGGGGTAGAATCTAGAAGTCCACATAAGTTTACCGACGCACAGTTTGCAGTACCCAAGTTCCATTTTTCCAAACCGATAAAACACGATTCCGGTGAGATTTTACCAAGTTTCAATTCTTACGACAACTTGTATGAAAGAAATTTCGGCAAATATCACGGAAAAGAGATGTCCTATTACCCAGCAGACGTTATACACGAACCACCGAATTTTTATCACAGCGCCATTCATAAAAAGTATTTATTTAATAACTAAATTTCAAAAATTCTCGAAAGACATTCGAGAAACCATAATATTATATAAGTACTTAATCAAAGTCAAAATATTTCTTTTTTTAATAGGATTCATTGAATATTTTCTGAAAACACCGAAATTTAAAACCATTATGTATATATTTATACATTATGAAATTATTAAATATTATGTATCTTATAAGTTATAGATAAATAGGATTATATTAAATTTACTCGATTTTTGTATTTTGTATAGAAACGATCCTTGGAAAAGTATGCTTTCTTTCTTTGCCACTATTTTGCCGGTCGGCCTGTTACTCGCGTCTTTTCCACCGACAGTCATCAAAGTGAACTCTACGCAATACCCTTATCAGTGAGTATTGAAATTATTATTTAATAATCGTATCTATCATATTATAATTATTGTATTCATTACTCGTAATAAATCGAATAAAAAATTAATTTACAGTAAATAATAATCATTATAATATTTATATATATTAATTTATGCAACGCAATAATCGTAACCAGCAGAATTGTATATGAAATGCAATCAACAATAAGTCAATAAATAAAATATACATAGTATATTAGTGTAGGTACTTTTTGCAATAAAAAAGATACACAATCAGAGACGCTTATTTGCTTTGCGGTTTTATTTAATTATTTCGATTAATATTGAACCGTATACGACAAAATGAAACTTCTACAAAATTAATTCTACGATAAATGTTGAATTCATTTTTTAGTCAGCTTTAGTTTTAGAATTTATATAATATTATTTTGTTGTTCTCGTATTTTCTACAATTTTCGCGAGCAACATCACGTACGTATAATATCGATCATCACGTATGTATCTTATTTATAGGTAGTTATATTATGTTGTACATGTTATTCGTATCCGAATATATAGAGTACTTTTCTTACTAAATATAAAATTTTCGTTTCATTTTGAATTATATTTCTTATAAGTAAATTTACTAGAAATATTTGAAGATAGGTATGTACATTTCTAATTTATTGATCAATGATCAGAATTTTTTACTTAGATTAGGTATGGTATAATAAATAATAATACCAATTAAGAATAAGGGGGCAAAATAAATAAAATAATATTTTGTTTATTTTTTTATGAAACATGTATTACACATTTATTTTCGTTTCTCCAATATCTCACTTGCATTATACATAAATACCAAAATTTTCAAACGATTATAATAATTGTAGCTTTAAATTCTTGAAGATAAAAATTTTCTGAAAATATATACCAAATTATATACCAGATCATAATATCTAATAGGTATGCCATATATGCTAATAATTTATTGATCAATTATTTTAATTTTAAATAATAAACTATAATTCATGATTAAATGTGACGAAGTAGAGTAGACATAATAGTTCTTTAATAAACTTAAGGTATTAATGTTATGTTCTTAGCAAATTCCTGAATATAATAATAGTATAATGTAATAATTCTTAATAATGGTCTAAATTTAATCAAAAACGTATTCTAATATTTACTTTTTCAAAAATATACAACGTTAAATATATTAGATATTATCGTTCGCTAATAACATTTTATATCTATTGATATCATTACTTAATAGTTGATAATGACAATTGATAAATCAAAAATGTATGCCAAAATAATCATCTTATTAACGATAGTTAATATTTAATAATTTCATAATCTCCTTAATATCTTTGTTGTCACATCTAAAATGATGTATATTTTATTAAAATTTTTCTTAAACAAACGAAGAAAAGTAAAATGTATCCGCTGTTCTACGTATTAAATCACACCCATAGCAAAAAAACGTCTACCTTATACGGTAGATCACACAGTCCGACAATGATAAAGCAATCATTCTCCTATACTTCGAATATTCTCAGGCTTGTCGCAGCGTTTCATACGGGTGAAAGCGTCTCATTCCGACGCAGCGATGGTTAATGATATGAGCGCACGCGCGTTCGCGAACAATATTCTCCAGCAAGTACCACAGAGAGCGTTTCCAAAATGTGTGTTCGAGCACAAACCACAGATTTCTACTGTATGAACCATTTATGGAATTCGAGAAAAATTCATTTTTTTTATTGCTAAATCAATTTCATACAACCGGAAGATCCAATTCCTCTTATGATCCAACTTTAACTATTTAAGTCCGTTTCCAGTGCATATATTGCACAAGCATTAGCTGGTATAGGAAAAAACTCCCATCGTCGTAAAAAAAAATGTCAGCAATTCAAAATATAAAATTATTAAGACAATTTATGCCAAATATTTAGAAAACAATCATTTTCTTCTTTTCAAAATATGTCTGTCCAGAATTTTACATTCTAGAATTTCGTTATTGTCCGAGTTTGTATAGTCCTGCAAAGTTTTAAAGTCCATATTTTGATAGTAATTTAAGTTGATTATATGACCTCATGATTTTATGTCGGATCACAAACAAACATAGATAATATACTTGTGTTGACTATTTATTTTAAGTAATTAGTTTTTTTTTATTAATCCAATTTATTTATACGTTTATAATGGTTTTTATAGTAATTTAACTCATGACAGAAAATTATTTTTTTAATTTTAATGATTAAAATCTTACTTGTTAAAATAAAATGCAATTTGCCTTTTTTATGGATTTTGTATCAATTTGTATATCTATTTTAATTTTAAACGTAACGAATAATTTATTCTTCTTGATTTATTTCATATTTGAATATTACATTTACTAGATTTAGAAATCTATGTGATATACAAAACAAACAACGATTTTGATTTCATACATAGGTATCAATATTATATAAATACCAATACACAATGAGAAAGAAAATGAAAAATACTCGCAGATGTCGTAATCGTATACTTGTATACCAGTACTTATACCACACATACCACACATACGTAATCTGGTACATAATATTTTCTCTCTGGAAATCTGGAAGTATAGAAACACAAAATATAATATTTATGTTAGGTACTAACTGTTATATGTCTTGTATAAATTTTCGTAGTCAGATCGACTACGTCGTGTAGAGAAATCTCTTCGGAATTACAAAGGTCAACACCACGTATAGAGAACGCCTTCGAATTTCGAATATTATAATGTTTATGTTTTTAATTAGGCGAGTTGTAAATAATATGCATTCACACACAGTCGGTAACACGCTTTTCATTACACGCGTTCTTAATATGTGCTCGCCGACTGATTTTCATAGAAAAACCAAATAATATTGTAGACGGTTTTTTACCAAAAAATATTTCTAAGTCTCGACACATTAAATTAAACGAATGCCGTCCGCGCTTACATTTTAGTATCTAATATATTATTTGTATTATTAGTGAAATGTTTAAATTTTCATCTGTTACATTATTAGAGCGCATAAATATAGTAATTATTAATATTTCTATACTCCAGTAGCCTATAATATTTTGAGCACTACGTCATATGATCTTTATCTAAACAACATCTACAGTCATATTGTACGATATTATTTTCATAATTTATAATTCTATTATATATATATATATATATATATAATTACCAGAACAAAATAATAATAAAAATTATTTAATATTCAATTTTAAAAAATCATTTTATTGTTAGGAGATCAGTTTAAATGTTGATCAGTTTGTACATGTTTTTAAATATTATACCTATTTAATTTTGTTTATTATAATGAAAATTAAAAATTAAATTTTCACTTAAATTTGTCATTTTTAAATTCGGTTGTAGACCAAAAGTGTTAGTTCTCTTTAATGACTAACATTTTATAACATAAGTGACAGTAGGTAGCCAGCACGTAAGCGTAACTATATATTTCGACACATAACATGTCGTATAGGTTGTTACGTCCTGATGTAATTTGATAATATTTTCGATGGGAAACAATTTATATAAAAATGTTTCGGATAGGCAAGTACTGCGTGTGTTTGGTACTCGCTGTTCTGCAAATCGAAAATTAACAAGAAAAAAGATACAAAAATATTAACGGGTTGGCGCTTTTGTCCATAGGCGTTGGTGATTAAGTATATAACAATTGTATAAAGGGTACCGCTATTGTATACTTTTTCAGAAATCTAGGAGCTTATGTTCACCACCGTTACATTAACCATTAAGATGATATTAAAAGTATATTTTGAAACATTTTTATTGAGTTTATATGCTTTTTGTTATAAGATATCAATTGTAAATCAAAATTACATATTAAAATAGGTTTCAAAAGAATGCAACATCATATTATGGCTCAAATGATATTATTGGAAGATATAAATCGCTGAGACAAAAAAATACAGGAAGAAAAATCAACGAAGGTGATGAATTATTAATTCCCGATTATTTAGACGATTGTCTTAAAAAGAAAATATGTGAAAACATGAAGACTAGCTATTCACCAATTGAAATGGATTCTATGTTACAAAACAACAAATTAAAGTAAGATTATTATTTTAAATATTTTAGTCTTTTGGCAGACGATTTTAGTGAGCTGTTATTATATTTGCCTTCAGATAATATGTGAAACAACAATTATAGTCTATATAATATAGTTATATAAATTAAATTATAAAGATGCTATATAAAAAGTTTACATTAGTCTGTATTGCAAATAATTCATTATTTTTGAACTGAAGTTAATGATTAGTTTGAAATATGACAAATGGTTGCTGTGTAAAATCTCGAATTGAGAAACTAAATATTATATCGATTTATGTTATCATCGATTAAACTATCATTTATAAAAAAATTTAGTTTCAAAATAAACTAATATTCACAAAATTCGATCCAACGCGTAAGAAAACAATATTATAACTACATTATAACTATGTACTATCTGCAGATAATTAGTTTTAAAAACGTTTGATTTATTACATAGAAATAATTGATTGATAAAATGATAAACAGATAGTAATGTAAAATTTAACGTTTTTACCGTTTTTTATTTATTTAGCTCCAATTCATATCTGATATCATGTAGTTTGCCATATGAACAATTTATGTTATTTTTCAAATTACTGGACTTAATTTGGACTTCTGTACTTTATTTGTATCTGCAAGTTATTTTTCCGTTTCTCGTATTCGCTATCACGTTTATTTTAACGTCTTGTGAATTGAATACGACACAACTATGTAAATAACACGATTTACCGTTGAGGTTTTTTATAAAATAAATAAACACGTAAAATAAATAGTAAAAGTATAATAGATTGAATGATTGTTAATTCTAATTTTATAAAAAAAGACAAAAAAACTAAATTTTTTTCTAAAGTAAACAGTGATTACCAAAAGATATTTTTAAATGTTTAAACCGTTTGATTTGACTCCTTCTACAATAATTGATATAATATTGCTTTTTTATACATTGTATAAAATATAAAAGAAAAAAAAATACATAAAAAAATGGATTTATTCTTTTTGTATAGTTAGAAACTCACCTATTCTACACATTTAATTATTTATAACTAAATATATTACGAAATTAGTAAATGAATAAGTATGCCTAATTAACATGTTTTCTCTTTATCCAGTCTTGTACACATTATAATCTGTGTTTTATTCGTATTATGTTTAGTCTATAAAAATACGATGATGATTTGTTTAATAACTATATAATAATATAAATTATATAAATAAAAAGTAACGGAATTCTATATTGTTTCAATATGTTTAGTTTGACTCGCAATAGACAGACGATTGTGGAAATCGCAGAAGTGGCCAAGTCCAATAGGCCGGAATCATGTCAAACATTTGTTTGCGTCGATAAAACCAGTGTATGATTCACCTCAACAACTTACGTATTATGCACTATTATTTATGTATTATATTGTAGTGTAATATTATTATTTATATGAACACGGTATACGGTAATCACAATTTTTTATACCGCAGTCCGACAGAGAATTCCATTAATGCGCACCGTGGAATGCAGACACGTTTAACGGCCGTTCATATCGGCGGAAGTTGACTTGGCCCTGGGCGAACTTTCGTTCCGCGATAGCCATAAATAAAATAATAATGTGAATAAAAAAACCAAATCTGGTGGATGAATTTCGTCTAAGAATGCGGTTGATGACACATTTTATTACTTTACGATATCGCTTTCTTCGGCGATTTTCAAATATCAATACTAAAATCGAAAACGTGATATCAAATATATTATCAAATGTGATAATAAACTTACGGTAAATAGGTTTTTCATCGCAGTATAATAAATAATTTGTTAAACCGTAACAAATATACGTAAATTCAAATTGAAGAAAAATTATATTTTATACTTGAATAATGTTATCAAAGCTTCTAATAATTCTGTTAAATACCGTATACTGTGTATCGTTTGGTTAATTTCGTATAATTGCTATAATTAAATTATAATATTATAATAAATTTAAGATCAGGAATGTTAATTTCAAATGTGTCAAATTTAATTTTTATCAAATATAATGGTCCGTTTATTAAAGAGTTCGAACTAAAAACTTACGTGTATTTATGTATAGAAAAATATTGTTCAGCTAATGATACTCAATTAAGGATAAGTTTGAAAAAAAGTAAACAAGTAGACATAAAATTAGAAGCGAAAGAATAATAGAATACCTAGGTATTAATATATGTTATTATAAATAATGAAATGTAAAATTAAATTTGTAAATATTTAATTTTTATTATAAAATATTAATTATACGTTTTGACAATTAAAAATAATGTAAACATTATATACCTATAATTTTTAATGTACATATTATATAAAATGTATGTTTTGATTTTCTATTTTCTAATATAGGATACAGAATTTACATTTTTTACGATTACGTCAATGAATATACTATATTCTTAATTTACCGTTATGTCATAAATTGCAATTGATAACTAATCTTTTAATACGAATGTATTTTATAGTATTTTAACTTATATTTGTCTTTTTAATATCAGTACCTAGTTTTGTTATAATATATTATAATAAATTAACAGGCAAATTAGAGAAAACGAATGTATAAGAATGAGACACATCTACTAACTTGTAAATAACAAATTATCGATATATAAATTTCAAATGTCATCAATTTTTACATGATATTTATTTAAAATTGTTTACCTAATTTGTGAAAGTATGGACATACATTTTAAAATGTGTCCTAATCGTTCTCAAATAATCTTCACTCTTGATTTTAAATCAGTTTTCACTTCACTTTACAGAGTATTATATGTTTCACTACATCGATCGGATACCCTGCAGTAGAAAGGTATAGTTTCAAATTTTCAATGATTTAAAATAATTATTAAAATTATGAAAATTAATATTATATATAATATCGAATAGCATAATTTATGAGCATTGTACTTTATTGTCGACTCGTCTAATTAAAGTTAGTAATTATTAATATTACCGATTGCGTTCTAATCACATGCGTATTTATAAGATTATAGATACATTTAATAATAATATTGACATATTTTTCAATAAATTATTGTACTTTCTATTTCTCACGTATCTTGTAGGTATGTAAGATTCGTTACTTCATGTATACAATTCTCAAAATAGGCGTAAATCATCTGTAATATTAATTGTCTCATAATAAAGTCATAGATATATTAGTACCTAAGTCACTGTATTACCGTAATATGTATTTTTTTGTTCTCGATTTATACACATGTTGTAAAATCGAATACGCATATTTGATTTATTTACAATGATAAAAACTAAAAACTATACCTATTTAATGGCAAAATTAAATAACTCTTAAATATCAAATAATATAATATGCATTCCTTTTTCATTGCGGACGACAGTTTAACTATATGATCTATTTATACATGTGTATAAATTACGATCGGCGTTGAAGCTGTAGATACTTAATAAACAAAATAAATCATTAAATATTATCCGTAATTTTACTCGTAATTCATGTTTTTTTTATTAAATTTTTACTTGTGTATATTTTTTAATACCTACGCATTAATAATTTAGAAAATATGTTTCGAAAGTTAAGTTGTAAAATATACGAATAATGTATTGTAATCGTCAATTTAGTATTTACATGTGTAATACATAGATATTTTATATTTTATTGGTTAAATAAAATATATTATATTTTTTATTCATATATTTTTTACTTATACATTTTTATAATAGTGTTATCACTAAAATGATTAGGAAGTACCTAAAAACTAAAACTAAACTATTAAATCAAATTAAATACTTAAAATTTATACGTGAAAAAAAATTTAATAATTATCAATCTTCATTGATAATAATTAATTTTGATAATATATTACCCTCTAAAAAATACAAATAGAAAAGAACTAAGTAAAAGTACATTAAAAAAACGATAAACATATTTTATAGTTTCTATTTATCATTTCAAGAATGTAAATAGGTAGTCTAAATTATTTTTTTTTATATTAGTAAAAATATTATTTGTATATTAATTATACATGCTAAAATTGATTATTTTATTTCCTAATGCCTAAGCCAATACTCTATTAATATATAATTTTAAAAGGTAATTTATTGAATTTTATTATATTTCATAGATATTTCACTTTTATCTAAAATATTTTGTTAAAATTAATATCCAAATATCAACCAATTTTAATTTTGTTTATAAGAATTAAGAAAATATAAATAAATACATATTACTAACCATAGTAAGTTACCGCATAACTCATAAACGTACATAAGTTTTTTCCAACTTGCCGCCCCGCTGAAAAAAAAATTACTTATAATTTTAATCAATTTAAACTTAAACCTATTGTATAATTATACAAATTGAAGCAGTTTGTTATACATTATTGTTATTATATTGTACAGGGATTATATTGTAAGGTATTTTATTCGCAGACATATTTGATAAAAATAATATTAAACGTACATTATAAAAATTGTTTTGCCCCCCCCCCCCCTTTAAATTTATCCTATGACTTTGTGTACATTTTACATTACAAAAATTAATACAATAAATTGAATTAATCTCTATCTGTGGGTTTCTATAACTATAGGTACCTATTTAATGAAACACACTTTCAGAACGAATTCCTCAACTAACAATCATTGATAGACCAACTAATGATATTAAATCTTACATTGAAAAATAAATAAATAAATAAATAAGATATTTTAAAATTATTATGATTGTATTTTGACCACTAATAAGCTTAATAATATTTTTTAAAAACACTTCAAATAATAATACAAATCTACTATAGTTAAATAATTTAACAGTTTTAAAAATGCGATTAAATTTAGGTAATATTCTGAGTAAAATATTTCAAATATTTCATTCAGAATATATTTTAAGTATCTATTTCGAGTATTTACGAAATGCTAAATAATCTGAAAAAATAATAGATTTTAAAATTAAATAGTACCTACGGGTACCTATTTATTCTATTAAACATCAAAAAGAAAAAAGGAATAAAAAAATATATTTTGCATGCTAACCTATTTATATAATACATCACATTTAATGTCTTAAAATACATATTTGAAATATTATTTTTAGTAAGTATCCAATTATTTTAATTTAAATATATTAAATTTCCACATATCTTATGCTTAATTCAAATTGGAAACATTATCATTTTTGTTGTATAAAAATAACCAAAGCGGATAAATATGATTCAATACCCTATTATGTAACTAAGTAAAGAGTGAGAATTAATACATATTTGATTGTATTTTTAAAGAAAACTTCAAAAGAAAAATTGAGTCTGTGTCTAAAATAAGTCACTTATTATTATTATTTAAATACCTGTTATTTCTTTTGTACATTTTTTTTTCTTGTTACTATATACAAATATCAATAATTGTATATTGTTCAATGAACATCGAACATAAAATCTAGTGTGTGTACCAAGTATATAATTATCTATATTATACAAATTAATTATTTGATTAATTACTAAATACGGTATTAAAAATTAAATAATAATACGATTTTATTTAATTGTTATTCTTTATTGCTTAGAGA
The DNA here is from genome assembly GCA_013282895.1 of Eriosoma lanigerum. Classification (NCBI taxonomy): domain Eukaryota; kingdom Metazoa; phylum Arthropoda; class Insecta; order Hemiptera; family Aphididae; genus Eriosoma; species Eriosoma lanigerum. Next base: position 16,752,869 of record CM023357.1, read on the forward strand.
TTTCTGTATACTATTTCTTTCGACTTAGTCGACAGTAAAAGTTGAAACTTTGTTTAATAATAATCTGATAAAGTTATAAAAGCTTACCTGGAAATATAATTAATAATCAATTGTGTAAAAGTACTTTATTAGTTTGTTTCTATCTTTTTAAATATATACTATTATACCTACACAAATCAGTTCATTAGTTTACCGAAGTTTAATAAATCTTAGGTATATTGAAAAGATCCAGACACGCACAAAAGATCAAGGATCTTCGATCACTACTTTTTTTACGTACTTTCTGGACGTTGTGGCATCTGGACTATGGATCAAACCGACCACGCCACAATTTCCCGAAAAAGCATTAAGATAAAGATTACAAATAACGCTCTTATAATATTACAGTACAAGTCATTTAAAGGTAAATAAATGTTATATGTTTTGTTTAATATATTAAATATAAATTATAATATAACTTCATTATAAAGAAACATTCTTATTTTAAGTGAGTTAAAAAAAAATCTAAGGGATGTTAATTAATAATTATTTACCAACGCTATCAACATCAGTTATTGTTTTACAAATATAATAATTAATACCAACCAGAATTTAGGGAATTTACTTGCGATTTTTATTCTGAATACCTATTAATTTACAAGTTTAAATTTAAAATAAATTTATGTTTTCGCTGTATATTTGTATACTTTATTTATTTTACGCTTATCAGAAGGTACCTATAACTTATTAGGATATATAAGTACCTAGGTATATGATATTGATCTATATTTTAGAAATCGATTACACTATTCTACAACTTCTATGTTCCTATAAATTATAATTAATTATAAATTATTATTATTATTGTTAATTATTGACGACCTCATCAAATAAGTCATAAAACGATTTAGTGTAATTTTATAACAGTTATAAATTTGTAATTTAATATGTTCGCGTGTAATAATTATATTATAAATTGTTATTAATTTAAAATGCTGTAACAGTTGGGGAAATCTTTGATCAGACGTTCACGCATCTGTATTTCCAATAATTCGAATAATTTAAATAACTAGAAGATAAGTTGAGTACCGTGTTGAAAACGAATTTCAAATTATATTACGGCAATAAAAAGTGAGAGTATCAACCTATCTACTAAGATATACGTATTCAATTCAAATATACGAGCACATGAATATAAAATATAATATATAAGTAAAACATTTTTATGGAAATAAAAATTAATAATATTTATTTAAAATTTAAATAACATGTCTAAGTAAAATTTAAATGATTGCATAATAAATCATTAACTTTTACTCTTAGATTGAAATCCATTTTTAATTAAAAACCTATTTATAGTTTATATCTTCTGAATGGAATTAAAGAATTCACTAAATTCATAATAAACTCTATTTAATTTATCGTTACCTGTATGCGGTTATAGACTATAGTGGTTATAGTGGTCACCCAATCTATTTTATTTATTTTAATGTCTCAATATATAGTTTTCACTTTGTTCAGAATTTATTTATAGTTTATAGACTCTCAATTCTATGATATTATAATTCACTATCTATGCATAATTTATTCAGCTTTTATATTTTGTTTTAAATGAAAAAGAAGAAATCATTATTTCATTTTAAATTTTTAGTTCAATTCAAATAAGTATTATATAAATTAGTTCAAACTTCAAAACCAATTATTTAAATAAATTCGGTATCAATTTTCTGATGGCTGTAAAAATGTAAAAGAATAAAACTAGGTACACAATCAAATATCAACAAAAATATTTTAAGTTATTATGTATGTCAAAATATCAAACTATGTATTTAATTTTATGTTATTTTAATTTACATTTTCCAATGAGTATCTATATCAAAGGCTTAATATAGAATATTATATTAAATATAGTGAATATATAATTTTTATAAGTACATAATAAAATTAAAAAATATATTTTGCAATTAATTTGTTTAAATTTCGTATTTTGTGCTATTTATAAATTTTATTAATATATATAAAACAATAAAAAATTGTATAAAAATATCATTAAATTAATTAAATATACAAGTATATTGTATATATATATATATTGTATTTCTGATCAAAAGTCTAATCTTAAACTATTTTAATTAATCTAAATTACTGCATAAGTAATAATACTTTAAGTAAGAAGTGTCCTACAAATCAGTGGAATGTCCCATCGGGGCACATTTTGCTCACAGCAATAGTTTTGATTTTGAACCGAACCCTTTCTAAATTCCAACTCTTCGTACTCAGAATTATATACACGTTACTGATTTACGCAGCTTATATAAGATTTCTAATTCTCATAATCGAATAGGTAATTGGTAATTGGTATGTCTATTGGTATTAGTGTTATGTGTATCACGTTGTTTAGACTTTCAATAGCAAATAATATGTTAAAAATATTTTAAACATAAAGAAATACCTATAATATTCACTTGTTATTAGTTAGATTATCAAATTAACTGCATCAATGATGAATCTAAAGATCATTCAAGAAGGGGACAAATTTTCGAAAGTTTTAATTTACTTAAAAGTATAATAACTTCATTTTATTCATAATTAATAAGTACTAATAATCTGTAGTGTAGTAATACAACGTCATCTAGCATCTAATTATTATTATCCATTTCGATTAAATCAGTAAAATATTTAACAATTATCGGCCTAAGAGGAAGAGCTAATCCGCCAGTGAATTACACGTATACACTAACAATAATTAATAAAACAACGATTTAAAAAAATTTAAATCAGTTAAAATGTTAAGCAATTTTAACATTAGTTAAAATGATAACTATTAAATTAGTTCAATATTTTAGTATGATGGTAGCTAAACATTTTACGCTTAATGTTTATAATATAATCCAGTTATAGATTACATTTGCGAAACAATAGACTTCTTTATACATCTATTAATTTTTATATCAATTTAATACCTACTTTAATAATCAATTTGTCATTATTTAAATTTTTAAATACTATAATAAATTTAAGAATACTCATGTAGCCCTGTAAACTGTATTATTTACAACGTACGTAGATATTTTATGATATTTTTTTTATAAATTATTCCAATATTTCGATTTTATTCATTTATATTCATAATACATAATTTTTATTTATACTTTGTTTAACTGTATAAAATTGTATAGTTGTATGCTTTTAAAGAACATAATTCTAATTTTTTAATCAAAATAAAAAGGAACTGGATCTATTGTAACAATTACATAACGAGTATAATTAATTTTAAATTTTGTATTCATATTAACTTTGAACTGTAGACATTTAAAATAATTTAATTTAACTATCATTAATTAATTATTTTTATTGATTTAACCATGTTAGTAGGTAAGAAAGTGAAAACTCTCTTAAATAAAATTATGTAGGTGAACAATATTGTTATATCAATATGAAATTACTCTAATAGAAAATTATATGTGTTATGCGATGAATCCAAGAATTTTTACTAATTGAATTTCTAATTATAATATTTGTTTACAATCTTGAAATATTAATTCTATATTCATTAGATTTATAAATATTATATTAATTAAAAGTTAAACTGTTTTTCACTATTGAATTTGATTTCGCCAAAATTAATTTTTTTTAAATTGAAAGTATTAAACATTTAAATATTATAAATAGAAATGATTATATTATTCAATAAAAAATTATTCAAAAGTACATACTATATAATTATTAATGATAATTTATTATCATATAATTTAAATAAGTATATAAACATAATGTTTTAAGTATACCTAGTTCATAATTGTTCTTGTACTACTACATGAATTTAGTAAGTTGTAAAAAAAAATTTTCTTCTACACTTTTAACTAGATAGAGTTAGCCATCTATGTTACCTAAGTTCGATACTTCTATAGATTTTTATCTCCTACCTATCTTCCATCCACACCAATCATATTCATATAACTCTTTATTCCATTTTTATAACTTTTTTTCGATCTTCCTTCCCCTCAAACCTCATTCATTAATTTCCATAACAACTCTTATTATCTCGTAACATTTCCGTATTTCTTCAGCCTATACTCTCATTTTATTCACAATTGATTCAAATACTACACTTCATTTCATATTATATCCTCTCTAGTTATTGCACATATCCAACTTAGCATTCTTATTACCGCATCCTTTGTTCCATTTTTTTGTTCACTACCCAACACTCCGATATTTATAATACTACAGGCATCGCTAATGCCTTTTAATATCCAATTTTCAATTTTATCGGCATTTTCTTGTCACACAAAACACCCGACGCCTCTTTCAACTTGATCCATCTAAACTTTGTCTTATTATTTACAGATTAACAACACTGTCTTTATAAGTGTCATCATAAAGAAAATATAAATAAAATATAGAAATTATTTTAAAAAAAAAAACTTTTAAAAATGTATTCTTGCCTATTATTTGGTAATAATAATTTGCAATAATTATAGATAAGTTGAGATTTTTTTGTATATTCAATAATAAAATAATTGTTTAACTATATGATATGTTGATTGGCTTAATACTAAATATTATAAATTCTGGGTATTAACGCCTTAATTACTTATTATTTATTAAGTTATATTGTAAAGTTAAAAATGTTATTACTAACTTGATGAGTTATATTTAGAAACTAACTTATAACAATTGAGTTAAGTCTTACAAAAAAACTTTAACATGGAATGGAAATAGATTTTTTGCACCATTATATATTTTTTTTACAAACGTATAAAAAACACATTTTTGAATTAACATGAAATAAGTTATTTTTAACATTTTTATTGATTACGTAGCTATAGGTATATTTAAATTATTAATTATATAGGTACAATTGTTAATTATTATTTACTTTTATTTATAATTCAATTTAATATAATTAAATTAAATAAAGGTACTCATACCGTAGTTATTACTACTACTTAGTGTATTTTACAACTATCACTGTGAGTTGTGACATAGTTTACTATAATTGCTATATAGTTTATATAAAAAACATAGTATTAAGTAATATACAATATTAAAACTTTAATTAGTAGTAGATACTTAGACAGTAGTTATAATTGAGCTAACCTAACACTAAGACTAATTCTTTTTACTATTTCCCTCCAATATATTTTGTTGGTATGACATTAAAAATATAGCTTTCACATGTTTACGAACTACCTAGTTTTACTACGAACGATTAAATAAAAGTGTGAATGTTGCTATCTAGGTTTTACTTTACTATGAGAAAAATAATTAAATATACAATCAGTTGTTGATTGTTGTAAATGAATAGTTTTTAAAAAATGTTCTTCTTACTTGTTTTTCAAATAAAACTGTTGTAATCTATTTAAAGTTGTTTACTTAACATTTAATTAAAATTAAGTGAAAAGAAGCACGAGCAATAATCAAAACCTTAAAACCACGAAAACTCGCTATGAATTGACAAGATGATGTTGCAAACAAAATATTAAAAAAATGTTTTACGATTTTACAATATTTTTTGTACAATGAACTTAGATTTTCAATACTATATTGTATTTTTATTATAATAACAACGAAATAAAACATAAAAAAAAAATAGAAAGGTTTTCATGATATCTTTTATTATTGTAAAAATAAACTGATGAACATATATATACTTACTCATGTAAGTATAGAAATCAAATATCAATCATGACAAATTTTAAATAACAATATCACTTATGAATGATGATACGGACAATATTATATAAATATTGAAATATGAAACAAGTATTAAAATTATTATTTCACAAATCGTAAAAATTTAATATTGTAACTTTATAATAGATTAATAGGTACATCCATACTGAATTAACTAATTCAAAATTTTAATATATCCACAAATATTAGGTATAAGTATATCAATATAACTGTTTTTAAATATTATAGTTTATTATTATACTATTTATTAATATCTTTAATAACTTTTATATTCAAAATTTGAACTTGAATAGAATCGTTATATTTCTAATCAGTCAATCATAATAAGATTAAGTGCGTATAATGGGCATAAAATAAAAACAATTATTTTGATTTAAATTGATAAAAACTGATTCATTTTATTAAATTAACTAATGTTTCAATATTTTTAGAATATTATAATATGTTCTTTTACAAATTAAATTTAATAAAATACTTCGTGGTTATTAATATTATTTTCCGTACGATTTACCCTTGTGATAGGTAATAATAATATATGACCGTTCATTTTATGAATATAATTTTAGAAATTATGACTAATAACGCAAAAATATAATCATAAGTAAACATAAGTATTTTTTGTTGTTAGATGTAGATTATCTTAGCATCAAAACACAATTTTACGCATTACGATTGTAAAATAATTAATTTTGGAGCATAAGTATTGTTTTAAGTCTTTTTTTTTTAGATCATATTACAAGATTTATACAAATTATTTTGCGCTTTCATAATAATATAATTATCACTTTTTTCGTTATTTTACACATAGTTGTATATTTTAACCAAACTTTTACTTTCTATTTTAGTATTTAAGTAGGTATTTAAGTTGGGTACTCTGTAAATGATATTAAAAATATATATTTAATATTGTTATATATTGTTCATCCCCCATACAATTACTTGTATTATCATGGTATCGTCACGTCAATAAATATATAAACTATGTAGGTTTATACTTTTCGATGGCGTTTTATAAAAGTTTATAAAAGCGTTTTTAAAAATAGAATTTACCGTTCATAGCGAAAATTAAGCAGTAAAATAACAATTTTTTTTAGTCAAAGTATAAACCACAACACAAACTTAAAATCATAAAAAATGTTACAGTTTTTTTTTAAACATACTCCTTGTTATTTTCTATATTTTCTGAAATCATAATACTTCGAACAATAATTATTATCAAAATATTTAAATAATACTTTTGTCAGGATATACAATTTAATAGGTAATGAAAATCCGGTTTTTGCTGTAAAATGATTATCGTTTTGCACAGGAATACTGATTATTATGGCAATAACAGTTAATACTAGGACCTAAGTAATAGTATATAGGTATATTATATATTTTTATACCTACAAACGTACATATATGAGCCACGAAAGAGCAGGGGAAATTAGTTAATCAGTGAAAGAAAGCATCGGTGCGTATACCGACTAGACTACTGCGACAGCATTAGGTTAGTCTTGTGTGGCTTGTTGTAAGTACGCTACCGCCGTTGGTAGAAAGTGAAATGTGAATATTTTTACTTTTTTGAAACCAAACTATAACTATTTTAAGACTAAACAAGTGGGTACGTTTTTATTTATATTAATTTTTCTGAAGTTTCTAACTTGTGTACATACCTACAGCTTACAAGATATACCTAGTGATTTGTGTTCATTCGGAGGATTATAAAAATAAAATCGCATTATAACGGTAAGTCAAAGTTTTAATTTACACTTTTCTTACAATATAATCAAGTTTTTAAATAATATATATTTATAGATATATATATTATATTATAGTACGTTTCGAAGCTCGAACAATATTTTTAAAAAAAAACTCTACGATGATATTATTCGAAAAAAAAATAGAATTTAGTTAAAAAATTATATTTTTATAAACACAAATATAACAATGGCGTTGTTGGTGTGTAAAATAAATTTGTTGCTTAAGTAATTATTAATTAATACGTATCATTTCGGCTTGTCTAGTCAGTTTAGACAATTGTATGTATTTTCTTTTCATCTTTGGAAATAAATAAATATGTATACAAAAAAATATTAAATCATATCTCATAAAAATTATCTTCAAAATTGTTATTCGTGCTCTGTTATTCTAATTAAACAATGCATACACAAACATAAAAAAATCTCGTATGCTTAAATCATTATATTATAAACGTATTATAATAGGTAAATATTATTGTTATTATTAAAAAATCAAACTGTGTAACAATAGACTTTTATTTAAATATTTCATAATACCGGTTGACCATTCAAATAATACTGCATCAAGATAGAAACTATCGAAACAAAATTAAATAATTATTTTTTAAGAATATTACATGTACAATATAATACTAAAAATACACATTTTAACAATAAAAAATAATAATAATAGTCCTCGTTTAACCTGGTGTTATTGAATAACAAATGATTATCTTATACGTGACGGTCGTTAGATGTACCAATTTTAAATGAACGATGTTCTTCAATGGTTTAGAGTGTATTGCGTGAGTGCATGACAACCATCATTATCTATAGATTATAGCAGCATTATTTTTGTATAAAAAATAATAACAATTTGTTTTTAATATAATATACGTAATTTACGTGTTATTTCATACTTTTCTTCATAGTTTATAATATATAAATAATAAACAAAATTTACGTTTAAAATATTTTACTAAATGTTATCAAAAAATTTTTATTGTATGATACTAATTTATTTTTATAACATAATTATCCATATCAATTATATTGTATAAAAAATCATAATAAAATTTATAATATTCAGGTATATATTATTAAATTAAACCTTTTTAACATTGATTTATTAACTTCCAAAAATATAATAACAATTTAAAGAAATTGTAAATACCTAAATATGAAAACGATAATGAAAACAGTATATATTACTATAAAATAGTTTCTTAATCAAAATATATTTCTCTAAATAAAAAAAAAATATACGTTTTCTATAAAAATCAATAAAATTAAAATATTGGTTTCTACTTTTAGGTGCCTAAATAAATTAGATTATGACAACATGTTTACAACGACAATTTCATGGATTAGTTGTGTTTTCACGCTACCAATACTGTTTTTTCTTGTTTTTCATTTTTATCAATCACCACGAACGATCGTGACATTGGCAGAAGCATCCGGTAAAATAAGTGAAAGTCTGAGAAACTCGTGATAACTAATATTTACAATGTCATTAGGTTTAAACATTGAACTGAAAATCCTAATGTCCCAATGAAAATTACCCTATAGTTATTTTTCAGTCTGTCTGTTTTCCAATAATAAATTATTTTTCCTTTCATTTCATTTCCATTTTAAACTTCATAATTCCGATTCCGACAAATGCATAATATATTTTAATCGTATAGACTATAGATAACGATGAAACACTGCGTTTCACTGTTGGGACCTGTCTTGAATAAATGTTGCAGAAGGGAAAGTAAACTTCGATTCTAAGGTCAATGGCACTCGAAACCGTTTACAAGTGTAATGAAATAATAATATAGTAATAGTAAATTTTATTTCTTTTCGTCATACATACTGTTGTGATTTGTGAATGAGTAATATAGCAATCATAATATAGTAATCATAGCATAATAATTATTGTTTTTCACAAACTCACAATGGATATAAATAAGTAGGTACAAAATAAGTAAATATTAAATAAGATAAAAATATTGAAGTATTAATGAGAAAATTATACAATACATAACAATTTGTATTATTTTCTTGTTCGGTATATAGTTATAAAAAATTTAAATAAATGAGGACAAACACATTAAATATATTTTTCTAAGCAAATTAGCATTTGTCATTTATCAATATTCTCCATAATTGAATACAAAACAATGGATATACGAAATGGCAAGTTAAAATATTACTTTTAAAAATAAACACATGTCAAAATAATGTATGGAATTATGAATATTGTGCATGCATAATGTAATTATTACTAAAATGGTTGACCTGATTTTTGAAATATGTTTTATGGAATACAATTTTAAAGATAATTACTAACAAATTCTAAAATTGTAAAAACAATAAAAATACATATTATATTTTAGTTGTATGCTAAAATATTATTTAAATCTAATTAATGTATGTTTTTGTTTTTTGTAGATGTGGAAAATATTACTTCTATTATTTATTTTACCTCTTATTGTCAATTCCGTTTCTGATAATAACAACGTCCAAATGACAAGAACGTCTATAAAAGTAGCTAGAAATCTTGATCCTGATGCTATGGAAACATTAGAAGTTAAAACTCGAACAGGTGATATAGCTACTATAGTTGTAAAAAAACGTGATGGTAGACAACAATTTTCTGACTTAACGCCCAACCAAAATTTACAACTGGCATCAACAAATAGTAATGAGAATTTGCCTAAAATACCCGATCCAGTAGTTATAAGATCCGATTCGGTTTATGTTAAAAATCAAAAAGACGAGGACAAAAAATCTAGAAGTCTTTTTCATGTCGATACTGACGGAATTCCTGTAATTACGGGAGTTCGAGAACCAGACGATGAAAACGATACTCAAGTTTGGAGAAACGCAAGAGTTATTAATGGCATTTTAGTGCCAAACACAAACAAAACTAACCATCATGTAGTAAAAGAAGAGTTTAAACCAGTTTCTCCCATGTTTAATGGAGTTTGGCAGGTGTACAAAAAAAAACCAGAGCCAGAATATAATATTCAGCCTGTTTTCAACAATAACGTACAAAAATTGCCCGTACGTGATTCGTATGAAGAAAAATATATGACTGACAAGATTCTTGGATATATAAAGAATATCAATGGAAATATTTTAGAAAATGATCGTACGTCGAGAATGTTAGAGCCAAAAATGGAAGCTCGAGTAATGCATGCGCCGAGTATAAGTGTTTTCCCAAATTCAGCCGCGTACTCGCCAAAATCAATACCGAGGTTATCGTTCGAAGAAAGTGCAAGAACACCTGTACTGCAATATGCTCACCCTGAGTTAGGAATACAAGCCGCAAAATATGAACCACCAGAAGAAATACAAAAGGATGGTAGAAGACAGCAAGCACTTTCGTATTTCGGTCATGACATTCATGCGGATAGGAGTCCCTTCGCCTTCGAACCGGGTTTAGAGAAAGAATCAAGAGTAAAAGTGCCTAAAAAATATTCTCCGCATTATAGTTTCCCAGAAAAACAAGGCAAATATAGCTCCGGTTACTATATCAACGAAGACTCATCATTTTGGACAGTCATGAAGAATAAAATGAAAACTAGTTTCGATAAAATGACGGATTTGACCAGGCCCGTCGTCGATCCGTTAGTAGAAGCGACGCATAAAATAACAGGAAACTTAGGATTTAACAACGGAAACCGAGAACTCACTAACGTTGTCAAGGAGAAGCTCGGTATAGTAGCCACACCATCGGTATTATTGCCGGCACTAGGTCTGGTAGCCGGAGGAGCAGCTTTAGGACTAGGCGCAGTAGCAGTAGGAAGGTTAGTTGATCGAATTATTTTGTTTTATTAGTCATAGTATATTATTATGTTTATTTTATACATTAATCGAAACGCGAAAGAATAGACATTTTTATATAATCATAATGTACCTGGCTAGCGTAGGTTGGACCCGATATTACTCAATGACTGAAAATATTATATTTAGTATATTTTACTAATAATATTATTATTCTTTAGTAAATATTTCAATGTATTTTCCAAACAACCAATGACGAAATTTGATATCTAATTTATTCAATAGATGTATTTTTTTTCTATTTTCGTAATATGAATAAATACTATAATATATTTTAAACTTACTGTTTATGTTTGTAAATAGATATTAATATTTTTTTTAAAAAGAAAGACGTAATAATAGTAATAAATAATAATATATCAATAACAATAGCGATTCAACAGTTCATCGAATTCAATAAAATTACATTATCTTTACTAACAAACTCACATATTATATCATAATACACCTATATAAATAGCGTGTGCCTTTATAAATGTATTTATTTTTTTTCGTTAAATATTATAACACAATATACAAACATTCAAAATATCGACAAGATGACGGGGGAAAAATATTAAAAAGAAAAAGTACAAAAAAATAATTATAGGTTTTCACTTTTTCCGGATAATCAACTGAATAAATAGTTAAGTGTACACTATAATATTATAGTGTTAGGTACCTATTCCGGTATTTGTATATTCTACTCCCTCTATACTTGTACAATCGCAGTGAAATTATTATAAATATACGGTCCATAACACCAATGACAGAAGCCATGACTGAACATTTTGGTTAAATAAAAGATTGAATAACACTCAGAGCATGACATTGAAATCGAAATGAAAATATAGTTGACGGTTAGACAACGCACAGGACTGCACGTTTCACTTTCCATCCGTTAGAATATAAGGACCATCTTTTATGTACCTACAGATATATATATATATATACTAAATAAGTTACCGTTATATTATTAACCTGACTATTTTATATTGCTTTCTATAATATAATCTACCTACGTAGCTCTTAATTCAAACAAATATTATTGTGATCAAATATATTATGCATCCTGTAAAACGCATCCGTAGATTTTTATCGTTGTACGTAAATAACATAATTGTTCAATTTGTATTTAATGATTTTACTTCGATATTATTCGCAATTTTCTTTATGGCCTCCCTCGATCAATTTTCTACTTTCAATCAAACTGTATAATATACTGTACAGTTATCGGTGACGGTTTAATCACAATATAATATTATATATAATCGAAAATTGATAGTTATTTCTTACGTAGAATAGAAAATATTATTCTGCGCATTACTCTAATTTGGTATACAGTACAGTTAAGAATGGCAAGATACTGTAATCGGTATTATATTCAAAATTGAGTTATAACATGAATTTATACAAATTTAGCATGTCATATTCAAATTTTAAATTCAGAGTTTAAAAAAGCATAAATAATTAAATTGTTTTAATTACTATACTCGTATGATTATAGAAAAACATATAAACCGAAATAAGTATTCATAAATTCGAAAGCTTATAATTATATTCCGTGGTCTGATGAATAATTACAATATTATACGATTGTGTATAATTGACCAATATAGTTTACCATTATTTATATAAATTATATTTAGTCTTATTATCAAATATTTCATTAAATATAAATTCACATTTTTGTTATGTTTAACAGATACCTCGATTATGACGTCGTCAGAATGAGAAATAATGATGATATTATTCAGTTCCAACGAGCGTTGAATGGATCATATGAACCAATCGTAATCCAACCAGAACAAACACAACAATCTGCAGAACAACCAAAACCCCAAAATACTGATTCCCAATCAGAATTTGTACCCGTAAAAAGAACTAGAAGATCATTGTACAGTGCAAAAAATAAAGGACGACCTTATAAAAATCGTAAAGTTAGAAAAGTTAAGTTATCTCTAAAAACATTTTAATTTCCTCTGGATTGTTGTGTATTGTTATGACTAATTAATTAAATATTTAAATACCTAGGTGAATACATATTTATAATAGTAATTATAATGTTAATTTACACAATGGTCATAATTAGTATTTTAACGAACATATTAAGCTATTATAAATAACGTACGTATTCAAACACCAGCAAAAATATGTAATCCTACATTAAATATATTATACATATAAATATATTATATATATATATATATATATATATATATAAGTAGACTTATATTGTGCCTACTTTATTTCTTAAATTTTGTTATGTGGTATTATATTTTCGATGAATTATTATTAAAATATAACAACGGATAAATTAATATACAAGAAGCCAAATTTAAATTTAAGTATTATGTATAATAATTTTAAGTGACCTATTATAACTTATTATACTATAAAGTATATATTAATAGTAATTATATTTATTTAACAATATTTAATTAAAATATAATTTTAGTTCAAATTAGTAGCTATTATTTATCCTATATTATATGTTTTTGTACATAATTACAATTACCTACACTTTTAAACATTGAATTAATAGTTATAATAAATCATCTCAATAATTATAATACTTGAAAAAAGTTGTAATAACTATTAAATGTACCACCTACCTGTTTAATAGACATTGTATTTTATAGTTAAGTTTCTATACTTTAAGACGCTAAATACAAGCAATATGTATCTAATATATATATATATATATATATATATATAATATTTGCTGTGCAACGAATTATTTTATTCTAAATAGTCTAACAGTTCGTTTTAAATGTTTTTATTTTAATAAATGTGTATTTATTTAAAAATATATAACAATTATGAATTAAGTTTACTTAATTAATATACGTTCATTATTTATTTATTCGTTTACAAAAAAAATTATAAATTATATTTATATTTAAATATGTTATAAATTGACAATTGTGTAAATATTAGTCAATTAATAAAAGCAAAACACTCGTCTCGTCGCAGGACATGGCTATTTTTATCCTTGAAGTTATATTTTAAATAATTATCATCGGTGCTAATAGGTACCTATTATAAATTTAAAATGGATAGCAGCATATCAAAATAATATAGTAAATAACTAAATAACTGTATTACAATAAATATATATATAATATTTTGTTTACAATACTATGGTACCTAGTTCGAAAAACAATCGTTGGAACCCGGTGTTTAATATACCGACTGTGCAGATGAAGTCACGCCTAAGTCCAAGTCCAATAAAAATACGAAACGTAATCGCAACAGGTACCAAACTCGACATTTGTAATCACTTTCTCGATCATTATGCCATATGCGACACATAATGTAATTATATTGTTGTATTTTATCGAACGATTTCTATATCTATTATTATTATTCTGTTATAAATCTTCTGTTCAGGTCAACACTACGAAATTAACGATACCTTATCTAATAAAGTATACCTATCGTATTACTCTACGATACTTATAGGTGGTAAATATACCTGTAACAAACATTGCGTTACAATATCCGGTCGGAATTCAGGATGTCAGATGCATTTTGATATGTAATATTGTAATTGGAATCGAAGAGAAAGTCTAGATTTGTATACGTATTTATGTCATTTGTCATATATGAGTAATGAGTGTATAATACACGATGAGCAAACGTGCTCGCCACTCACGTGTCATAATTATTATGTTCATATTATAATACGTACATAATAATATGCGTAGGTAGTTCAATATTGCAAAATGCTTCAAAAAAAGTCCAGTTATTTGATATTTCTTTTAAAATGTTAAAATTTAAACAAATGTAGGTAGTTCAAAAACGAATTAATGACTGGATAGATAATGAATTTTAAATTAGCACAATAATTTACTCGTGTATACAGAGGAAAAACAATATCAGTATTATTTCAGTTTTTGTTTTAATAAAAGTATAGAAAATTAGTTGATCTATAATAATATATATAGGAAAATTATGTACAAAGAAAAATAGTATTTCTCCAACTTTCTGAGGTACAGTCACCACTCAACATATCATATAGAATCAATTTAATTAAGATTAATATTTAATTAAGAAAACTAATTAAATGATTAAAATAAATAATATATAGGTATAAGTTGTTTATTTACTTATTTATTGAAAACAAAATAATAAATCGAAATCAAATATACAGTATTATATTATAATGTATGAATTACACTTCCCCTAATAATTTTAAAATGTTGATTTTATATATTAGTTGTGTAAACAATAATAAGACGTCTTATTATAAATCTTATTGTAAATCTCGTTAGGAAATTTGAAAAAACTCGTGATTAGGGTGCACTTTTGTTGACATTAAAATTCTTATTTTCTTTCATATTTCTCATTGATAAACTGATAGAAAAAAATAATTGTGTAATGTGTTGAATCCATTAAAGATTAAACTAAAAATAACAGATAAAATATCAGATAAGTAACAATAGTAATATTACTTTAATTATACCAAAGTACAATGATACAGAATTGCAAAGTCTAATCCGAAATGATATAAAAATTTAGATTACCTACATATTTAATATATTGCGTGTCCGTAATATATTTCTTTTCCCCCAATTGTTATTTTTTTAATCTCTGTATTTCCTGTTATTGCACACGTCATTCAAACAACGACGCGTAATATCAATATTTTCTCTCTTTTATATCCATGCCCGAGAACAAATTGAATTAAGGCATTAATTTTATCGAATTTTTAATTTTGATAAAGGATATTTTAGGATTATTACATACGAATTAGACACAGTTATCGCTTATTTGATTAAAAGACTTAAATCTCAGAGTATACCTAAAACAAAATATCCAAATTCAATATTAATAGATCTATATTTACTTATTACATCCCTGATCAATTCAAGAGATTAACTACTTATATCACACTCAATACTAATTACAAGAAAAAATATATAACTTTTCCAAAATAATAAGCAACCCTTTTTAGCATCACGAAAAAAAAAATATATAGTTAAAATAATCATTTTTTTAGTTATTTCAACTTAAATTCTAGTTACATGTGACAACAATATTTTTAGCTGCAGCTATCAAATAAATTTGGTCGAGTTTATAGTAAAATTAAACATATAATGTTAAAACAACTAAATTATTGTTGTAACCATAATAATTTATAGTAATTTTGCAAATAAATTATGTTTGAACTTCTATTATTACCACAAATTAAAGTAGTTAAACATACTAATAAATATTTTTACTACTAATAATAAAATTATTATTCATACAAAATATTTATATATTAATTAAATAAATAGTAAACAGGTAATTAAATTTGACTAAATATTCATACATTAAATTTCGATACAGTTTAATAACATTGATTATTCTAATCATTAAATATTTATAAAAGGTATATAGAAAAAAGTTGATTGAATTTTTAGTTTCTAAACAGTATCAAATATTAACCATTTTCAAGTGTACAGTAAAATGAATGGACTACGTTACCAATATCTTCAATAGAAATACATAATAAATTTAATTTTTCTTTAATATTAACATGAAATGCTTGAAAATGATTATCAAAATTGACAGTTTCTATTAAATAACAAACAAAGAAAGTATTAGAACCGACAACAAATATTGATTTAATTAGGGAAAATCTAAAAAACAAATTGTCCTCTTCACAAGTGTCTATAACAACTAGGTACTATAGTAACATATATGTTGCAGTTGTATATGGTTCACTTATAATATTAACCCATAAAATAAATCTTACTACTTCAATGTTAAAATTATTAAAATCAGTTGATTTATAAAATTTAATATTTGTATTGTAATATATCATAGTTTCTGTGCTTAAAATAATACTTTTTTTAAAGGAAATTTCTCCAAAAATACTTGTTTCTTTCTTTAATAATCTATAAGCTAACGATAATGTGTCATATGATGAAGTTTGAGTTTCAAATGAGTTCCAATTCCAAATAATGTTAAGCACAATTCATGATGTTCATCAATTAGGGATTTTAGTAAGAATTAATTATCATGTTTAATACACTTTGACATCATTAAATCTAATATTTTGCTCAATAACATATAAAGTAACCAATATTTAGAATTGGTAGGAACTAGATTTCTAATATTCAAACCAAGGTATCTAGTGAAGCATAATGTTTCACTAACAGACATTTTTAAAGTGCTATTTTTAAGTGACTCTAATTATAATAAGAGAGTTCGAATACGAATCTCCAAAAAATTATAGTTAAAACATTCAATCTTAATGATTAATGTTTCCAAATTAAAGTATTTAAATTTTTTAATAATTTAAATAATATATCAGCCAATTCACTTTTACACACATCCTTTAATATCCACACTCAAATTTTTTGTTACATGAAAAGATGTTAACTGATTAAAAACACATAATTTTTTAACACCAGTTAATGATAATGTTAATGTAAATCATTTACATTTACATCACTAGCATAAATATATCTATCTCTTAAACTTAACTCCAATTGTGTGGTTTGTTACAAATTTCTTTAGGTAGTTTACAAAATCTGCATGAAAATTTCGCCAAAAAACTTTCTGAAAATCCTAATATAGAATACAGGCCCAAATTATCTCCAAATATAATATTTTTTATATATCTACTAATCTTTAAATAAAAAAAAAAATTATTTTAGTGAGCACCTGTTGTATTTTCTAGGAGAACCTAACCTAATCTTGTTTGACCTGTGACTTATGAAAGTATCTACGCAAGAGGAATAAAGAACCACTTCATTTTTAACAATACTTGAGAGTTGGTACTAGATACCCATTCTAAGTTTTAATTTATAGACGATTTTAGAACTTTTAAGTTTTTAAGAAAGCTGATTCTTTATATAGGTAATTTATGCACATCTCTTTTATTTTTTTTCAATTTAATCAGTTAGTTAAACATTACGTAACTATATTTAATACCTACATTTTGTAAGCAAGTTCAATGGCGGATTCAGAAAATTTTGCCTGGAGGGTGGGGGCACATTATTTATATTTTTGTAAAATTTATTTGAAAATTAATATAGAATATAAAAATATATATTTTAATACAAATTTAAATATTTAATACATATGTAAATTATAATTATTTATTTAATATATATGTATACAATTTATATAGATTTATAATTTTATTTATTTATATATAGTAAACTTCCTATCTCTTACATTATAAAACGATTTTAAAATATAGCAAATTATATTAATTAATTAAATTTATAAATATAAAACTATAAAAATATACAATTATCCCAAAATTTGTCGAGGGTTTCTTGACTGGGGAGTACGTATACCTATAGTATCCGCCACTGGGCAAATTCTTATAAAAATATAATTCTTAATTTATATTAGATTTTGAGCGAAGCGAAGAATGTATTGGTTTTACAAAGATATTTTTTATATATATATATACTAATTAATCTTTTTACAAAATATTTTGAAAATCGTAAGTTGCAACTTTTTTTATAAGCTTTTAAAATTTGAATAATTTTAGTAGAAATGAATATTATGATATTTTTTTTTTATCTATAAAGACACTTTTTTAGATAGAAATAATGATCCGATTATCACAAGTAGGGTATGTTTTCGGTAGCAAATTGCATCTAGTTAGTACTTTATTTAGCTCATTTTTCAAAATTCTCAAAAACTTTTCCTTGGGAGAAGAAAAACTACTTAAAAATGGCGGGAAATCGGCAAAATAACGTTTCTGTAATTTAAAACTTTTTCAATTTCATGATAACTAATTAAGGTTTAATCATAGTGTCTTGAACATTTTTTCGAGTATTTACTTAAGTGAACTTCATTACAAGAAAACATTTAGAAACGAATGGTTAATTTTATGACTAAGTATAGAGTTTTGGCTTTTTTTCCAAAAATGTTTAATATTTCCTGCAATTTTTGGTTTATTGGTTTGAAAATTTTATCCAAGTCTAGACATATACTACTTAATTTTTTTACAAAATATTTTGATAAACGTGACTGACAATTTTTTTTATAAGCTTTTAAAGTAAAAGTTCTTGAAAATCGACAAAATTACGGTTTCATTATTTTATTTCTTGATAACTAATTAAGTTTAGATCGTAGAAACTTGAAATTTATTTTAAATATTTACATTCGTAATTTACACACTTGGTAAAATTTTGGAATGGATTATCAGAATAGCATATTGTAATATATTGAGTTTCGCCCGGAATCGTATTTTCTAATGCAATATAAATGCATTCAAATCTTAAGTATAATAAACCACTAATTTCTCCGAGGACCGAAGGGACGAAAGAGGAACGTCCACAATCGAACTTCCCACTTGTTTTATATTTTATATTATATAAATTAGTTTAAACAAGTTATCTAAATAATGTAGATACAAATACAACTTTGGTCCATTGTTAACAATAGAAAAATAAAAAATAAATACGTTTTGGGGGAAAACGGACCGGTACTACACTTTTGGCGGAAAACGGACAGGCACTACGTTTTTGGCGGAATACGGTCTCGTCCATTTAGAGTAACATATTATTGCGATTGTGATGAGTTTTCAGACATTAAACGTGAATTGTACATTTCTTTGGGTATTGACTGGATAAAATACGAATTTTAATCATACAATTTATGCGTAAATAAATCAATACGAATTAATATTAACAAAAAGTTTAAAAATTATTCTGCTTCCACAACGTCGGTAGCCATTTATACGTGCATTATAGATACGAATGCGTACGGAACGCAGCCGGTGGCCATTTATTTCAACAGCCGTCCATGTTTATTTGCTCATAAACATTGGGATCGTCGACTGATATTTATTGTTGTAGTTGTTATTTTGATCCTGTTTTTGTGAGTCTTAACCGAGTCGTTAGTTTTAGTTTAGACATTATTAATTAGTAATTTTTATTACAATTTAAATATAATAGTGTTTGTGATATTTTAATATAATAACCTAATTTTATAATCTCAATAAATAGCATAAATTATTAGTCGATTGTGTATTGGGGTGTATAAAGAAAACATCCTAAAACAAAGGACATCACCTGTCTGGATCAAAATTGATTGCCGGGTAAGAAATTTTGTTATAGTGACTAATTTTCAGATCAGAAATTTCACACAGTTGACTCATGCAATAACCGCAATGACTAATCATTAATTAGTTTGTATTTTATTTTACGTCCATTATAGTTTGACCAGAAACATGTATAAAAAAACCTCTAGTCCTTTGTACGCCAATGTGGCCGAAGCAAAAGGTACTGACAAAAAGTCGACAGCTCAAAATGAACCTACTTACTACAATACAGTGACAAACAAAACGCAACAACCTTCTCAGGCGATTTATAGTAATGTTAACAACTACCAAGAAAAGCCTAACAATATATATTCTAACGTCTCAGAAATAAGAAAACAGTCTTATAAAAAAACACAGTTTCCGTTGTATGACAATTTGAAACCATTGGGTATGTTATTAATTCATTATATTTGTTATAATACTAATTTTTGTTATATTTATTAAAAATATTAATTTATTGTAGAAAAAGATAATATACGTTGCCCTCCATCTCCAGTAAGCTCTAGTTACTCAGAACTTCAGAACGCGGTCAGCTATGAAGAAGATACAAAAGACTTTGATAACTCTTCTTCACAAGTGAGTTAGGCCGGTAGAATGTTTCTGTGAATTAAAGTATTATTTTATTTATTGTATATTTTTTAGGCATCAAAAATGTATGAATCTATTTATGAGCCTATCAATGCTGTGCGTCCACCCAGTGAACTATCATCTACATACTCAATGAGTAGTATTTCACAATCGATTAATAATCGTGGGCATGAGTCTGAAGTTGATTCTTTAACTGATCTACTTCTCAATACAATGAATGTTAATGGTGGGAAAAAAGGTTCTGATAGCAACAAAAATGTTTTAAATTGTTAGTAATTGCCTTAAAAATAACAATTTTATTAAAATTATTTAAAGTATAAAATTTATGATAACAGTATTAAAACCAAATTTATTTAGGTTGTGCTAAATGCAATGAAAAAATTACGGAAGAAAATCTGGGATGCACTGCGATGGGAAACATTTATCATATTAAATGTTTTACTTGCACTCATTGTGGAGATCAATTGGAAGGAAAATCATTTTATTATATTGATAACAAACCTTATTGTGAAGAGGGTTATTTGGTAATTTTTATATTAAATAAATAATTTTATTACTTACATATGATTAATATTTTATCTTATATCAATATTAATCATAGATAAATCCTAAATGAATTGTTAAATAATTTACAATACAAGTGTATAGCTCATTATTTTATCTGTTATAAACAAAATAAGCTATTATGTTTAAGATAAAATATTGAAATAATTAGTATGTAAATTAAAATTGCTTTTACTATTATATTATAAATATATGTTATAACTTATTAGTTTATAATTTATGCTACATTATTTTAATTATTAACTAAAATTCTTATATTATATAACATACCTATCTATTGTAGCCAAAACTTCATTTTGTGGCAAATATTTTTTTAAAAAACCAATAATTTTATATTTTATCTAGGATACATTAGAAAAATGTTCTGTTTGTCAAATAGCCATTTTGGATAGAATCTTAAGAGCCACAGGACGCCCATATCATCCACACTGTTTCCGATGTATTATCTGTTCTACATTATTGGACGGTATACCTTTTACCATTGACGCAACCAATCAAATATATTGTATTGATGACTTTCACAAGTAAGATATATTATATTACTTATATAGTATAGCTATTTAAATAACTATTTATAGTTTTTACTAGTTTAAAATTATATTTTGCCATCTATTATATAATAAAATATATTAATATATAAATGAAGCTTAGTTGATATTATTTGAATAATAGTTTATATCATCAGCCCTAATATTAATATTAATGTATAACTATAATAATTAACATATTTTAATACAATATAATATAGGTATATATAATAAAAAAAAGTTGCAGAAGGACAAATTTAGTAATTACAATATTATATTCGTGTATATAAGTGTCAACTAAATTACTATAAATTACCACTAAATAAGATACTTGTATATAGTTCAATTAAAATTCTGTTTTTCTCACTATATTATGTTAATTTTTTTATTATATTCAATAAACGCATTAATATTATTATAAAATAAACTTTAATCTTTAGAAAATTTGCTCCTAAATGCAGCGTGTGTCAGCAACCCATAATGCCAGAAGGTGGACAAAATGAGACAGTGAGATTTGTAGCTTTGGATCGCAGTTTTCATGTACAATGTTACAGATGTGAAGTCAGTATAATATTTTAACTTTTCAAAACTGCTTATTCATAAACAAAAAATGAATTTATTTATTTAAATTAATTTATAAAATATGTTATTCTAGGATTGTGATACTTTGTTAGGATCAGGATCAGAAGGCAAAGGTTGTTATCCATTAGATGATCACGTATTATGCAAGAGTTGTAATGCCAAGAGAGTACAAGCTTTAACGTCCATAATGGTAACTGAACTTTAGAACATATCATATTTGAGCAAATCAAAAAACTTTAGTTATTATTATTAAAACATTACTCATTTATTTAATTAGTTATTATTATTATTATTGGCATAATACCATATGATCATATGTGTATTTTTATTTATTTATAGATTCCTAAATTTAATTCAATAGACTTAAAATGATTACCAAAATAGTCGTTAATGCTCAATTTAAGAATGAAATGTTAAATATTTTAACATACAAATGATCTTGTTTATTTGCCATCTTAGCATAGTATTAATTTTAATTAAATAAAAATATTTAACATTTTCCAAAAGTAAAAATCATATTATAATTAATCAATATAATTATAATATACATTGTTGCAAAATTCCCGGCTTTTATATATTTTTTAAAAATAACTGATTGTGTATTTTGTAATATATATTTTATACTTTTTATTCACACAAATAAACTTAGACAGCAGAAATTGAATCCCCACCGGGTGATTTTATGACTTTAAGTTATAAATTACTTTATTAAAATAATAAAAAATCTAACCTATTAGTTTCTAAATGGTTAGTAAAAAATTCGACTACCTTCATATTGTAAATGGAATATACCATTATGTATGATATACTTTATATTTTTTAATATTATTATTTTTTTTTATACTAAGGTATCAATAACTATATTTTATCCCTTACTTTTAAATGTTAAGCTTATTCCAAATTTTATGACCATTTTTTCTATACTAGAAGAAATAATTATGATAATTATATTGATTAGTGATTACTAATAATAACAAGATTTAAATATTATAATTTTGTTTTTCTCAATAATTTAGTAATCACATAATATCAATAGTAATTTGTCCAAAGATTAATATCAAAGTAAATTCAATGTTTAATATTACAATTGTTATTATCTATTGGTATTATTATATTATTATAACATTATTATTTATACTTTATTTATACATGTGAATCATTATGTAGTACAAAATATAATTTGTACATAGGGGTGTCCACGTTTACATCATTACCCATTGTAAGATCTGACTCCTACCGCCACAAGCCTATACTAATTTCTTATACAGTAACCCAGTACGGCAGTACTAAATGACACATAATATCCCCTACGTAAAATGGTTGGACACGCCTATGGATAACATTATAACTTGTAGAAAACGACATAATGTATATAAAAAAAAAAAAAAAAACATTAAGTACATTTGTTATGTGTTGAACTTATTGTGGTTAATATTGCTTGTGATATATTATTAATTAGAACATTCCATTTTTAGATTAAGTTACTAACAATATATTAATATTTATTATCACTAAATATCATATTCTTTTATATTATATACCTTAGTTGATTTTATTGATAACTTTATATATTATGTTGGTTACATTATTTCTTCTGTAATAATAACACCAACATATAAATAGTTATTTATTCATTTATAATAATTAAAGTGAATTAAAAAATAGTATTTTCACTTGTTAATGAACAACTATTATGTAATAATTATTTAAATTAAAATATCCACTTTTTTTATTATCTAATAACAAAAAAATATTTATTTATCTCTTTATATTTATTTATTTACTTATGTGAAAATTGTATTTATTATACAAATATAAAAATATTAATAATATTAATCATGATCAGATTTAACTGTAAACTGCATCTTACATACATTTTAATAGTTTCGTCTTTATTTACAAATTATTATTAAGTTTTATATTTATATATGCAATATTGTACTTTAAACAATTTAATAAAAAAATATACAAAAATAAAACCTTATTGATTTTTTATATTAAAATTTAATATTTTCTATGTCCAACTGAATTTAGCTTTACTTGTATTATAAAATCTAAGATCATTACAAATTTGTGTTTTAATATCAGTATTCTACATTAGATAAGCGAAACAGGAACATCTAACACTGAAATCTCTATATTCAGTTTAGCTTATTATGATTTGATAATACTATTTATTTTTCAAATGGTATAAATCTTAGATAAATACACTATTATTATCAAGCATGGCATGTTGTTAAATGAGATAAAATGCATTGATGAAAAACTGCTATTTTGTATGATTGAATACGTACATACAAAATTTGAGCGAATAAACAAATATTGAAATAAAATATAATAATTTATAACATTTAATGTAATTATAAAATTTTTTAATTTTTCATGTTAATCAATTACATATTAAAAAAATTATATAGGACATAACTAGAATACAAAAATAAAAGTAAGTACAAAAATCAAATTTAAACATTAATCTAATAAATAAATTACTAAAAACAATATTATGTAACTAATTTATTAAATTTTAAAAATAAATTATTTTATATAACTATAATTTTCAACAAAAAGAAAAATGTATTCAAATAATACTTCAAAGCGACATACTGAATGAAGACAGGGACTAATAAAAATCTACTAATCTACATCTAAAGTTATTGTTTGGTTACAATATATTATTATGAAAAATAATGTGTAGCCTTCATAACATTAAACTTTCACTTTTTTTTACCTATATAAAGTTTACATTGACAAGTTCTTGCATGAAATCGAGAAAAGTGCAAGTGATCAGCAAATATTATTATAAATATATATTTTTAAAAAAGTAAGAATTTTTTAAATAATATGTTTTATTCTTAAATTGTATATAAAATTGCAAACTGTTTTAGATCAATTTTTGATTTACATCAATAGGAGGCCTGCTTTACTTAAGTAAATTTAACACTGTGCTCAATTATTGTATAATTTAAATGAAAATATATTATCGAATAAATCATTACATGTTTTAATCATATTATTAGAGTAAATATGAGCAATCACACATTTTAATAAAAAATATAAATGTAATGAAATATATATGTAAATATGCTAGCTAAAACAAGTTATAACCATCATTGTAACTACTTTAAAATTGACTAGTAAATTATCATAGAATTTAATAAATATAATTATATTTATTTTTATAATACATCATGGGATTGACATTAAATCCGGTGTTGAAATTAGAGCTTGGCTAGATTGGTGGTTACCAAGAACACACATTAAAAAGGTTATGTTAAGAAGATCCCAATATCGAAATAGCATTAAATACTCTTCCAGTGTCTATTAAACGTATGAATAAAGTTTTAGCAAGTTTAAAATAATAATAAATTACTTATACTCGACATTGAAATAGGAACGACATACAAATTTGAAAATTTTATCAATTAAGTTTATGATGGAAAATTCTACCAGTCAAGAAGATATTAAAGAAGATTTTTCATTAGTAAAGGTTAACAATATAAAATTCTATACTCATATTAATATTTTTCATAAAAATAAACATTTTAATTTTATAATTAAATTTGAAATAAAGCATTGAACAGCAATCTTAACAGTCAATAAATTCTATTCATTTCTTGAAGATTTTGGAATCTGTAAAAAAAAATACACAAATAGCATTATATTAATACTTATATGTTTCTAATAAAATGTAATTAATGTAATAAATTAATAACTAACGTTTTGTTACATTTTAACATTGTCTATTAAAATTCCGTAATCATAGTTGATGTTAATGCTTGAACTCTCATAGCATTGCAATTTTTACACAATACGTGGTCATCTAATGAATAACATCCTCTACCTTCAGTTTCTGATCCTAACAAAGTATCGCAATCCTAAAACAAAATTATTTTAAAAATATCAGATATGAATTTTTTTTATGGTGATATGATTATAATACATGTAAGGTTTTCCCCTATATTATATCCCTCCCCTTTATAAAGTATCTCAGATAGTATTGTGTGAATCTAGGATGGTTTGTCACAGTTGTTTCATTCACTGAAAATAATGAGATATGACATTTCGTCCTGGAGTATATTAATTGTATAACATATTTTTTTTTAATTCATTAATTGTTATGTAAAATAAAATAATTATTATTAATTAATAATATGAATGCTTATACAATAGTGATCCATAATATAACATTTTTTAGGTGTATACCTACAAAATTCCTATTTTGACTATTATTTGTCAAAAAATTGTTATAAACTAAGACTCCATTTCCTATACATATTGTATATGCACAATATCATGAAGAAACTATTACTGTATACTGTGTAGTATGTAAGTATAGAGTACATGTATCGCTAAATATTATTTAGATTTTACAATAGAATAATATGAGTATACAGTACAAAACATTTTATCAATTAGAATTATCTTAATGATTTTGATAAAAGTATTTGAAAAACCCATTCAGCATTTAATGTAATAATATGTATTTAGAATCAAGTCTTGGTTAATAATGTATATAATATTAAATATAGTAATAAGTATACAAAACTAAAAAATGTATATAAATGCATTTTAAAAAATATTATTTTTAACATTTTTAAACAAATGTGTGCTACACTGCTACAAAAATGAATGTTATTTTCCTAAAATGTAATCATACAATCAATATATGTTAGGGATGAAATGTCCCATTTCTAATTATTTTTTGTCGACATTTTTTATTTTTGTAGAATTTAAAATAATCCTATGTCTCACAAGAAATATATGATTATAGAAGTAAAAATAGACATCCTAATAGAGATATTATGTTAAATTATTAAAAATAAGATGTGTAATGATTTTATTATTGTTTCTAAAAAGTGATTTTTAACTATTAAAACTATTTGAGTCTTATCTATACATAAATATAATAATGAACGATAAATCATTATAAAAAGTAATATTGTGTAACACTACACAAACTAATATTTTGAAGAAAACTTACTTCACATCTATAACATTGCACATGGAAACTTCGATCTAATGCCACAAATCTAACAGTTTCATCCTGACCGGCCTGTAGTATTATTGGATAATGGCAAACACTGCACTTTGGAACAAATTTCCTATGGACAATTTATTATATTATTATATAAAATATAAAAATGATACAAGTTTATATGAATAATGGTAATTAAAACATATTTTCAATTTTGTTCTTACTAAATAAAATAGTAATTATTTTATAATGATTGAACAAACAATTTCACAACATCAAGAAATTAGTTTTGTTTAATTCTTATTAATAATTATTTATAAAGCTAAATACTATACAATGCATCATACTTGTGAAAGTCATCAATACAATAAATTTGATTTGTTGCATCAATGGTAAAGGATATACCATGTAATAATGTAGAGCAGACCATACAACAGAAAAAGTGCGGGTGATAAGGCTGTCCTGTGGCTCTAAGAATTCTATCCAAAATCGGTAATTGACAAATAGAACATTTTTCCAATAAATCCTGAATAAAATACATAAGAATCATAAAATTAGTTATTTCATTTGTATTGAATATAATTAAGTATAATTAATCAATGATTTTACTAAGCATCATAATGTTTTGTTTAATTAGAAAAAAAAGTTTCAAATAATTTATAAAATGATTTAAAAAGAAAATTATAATATTTTGACTAAAATGTATTAATAAAACCAATAGTTA
This sequence comes from Eriosoma lanigerum, assembly GCA_013282895.1. Classification (NCBI taxonomy): domain Eukaryota; kingdom Metazoa; phylum Arthropoda; class Insecta; order Hemiptera; family Aphididae; genus Eriosoma; species Eriosoma lanigerum. The sequence continues at coordinate 16,781,106 of CM023357.1, forward strand.
ATACTAATAATTGTTTTAAATCCTGTAATATCTATATTATTATACTATAATCTATAAATTTAATTTTAACAGGTACTAATGGATTTATACTAATAATATTATATATTTTATAAATCTGTAAAAATGTTGAAATATGCAACAGGTATGATAAAAATGTTTGCTAATTTGACAGGAAGTGCCATCTATACCTACTACTTATGGCCAGATATAAAAATATACTGATCAATTCCAGATAAAATAATAAAAATATAATTTAATAATTTAGTTAATTATTTGTATAAATATTTTGTTTTATGATCAGAATTAAACACACCAAATAACCCTCTTCACAATATGGTTTGTTATTAACGTAATAAAACGGTTTTCCTTTCAATTGATCACCACAATGTATGCAAGTGAAACAATAAATGTGATAAACACTACCCATAGCTGAGCATCCAAGACTATCTTCCGTCACATATTCATTGCATTTAGCACAATCTGAAAAAAAAAATTATAATTACTATATTATATTAACTTGAAATATATTGTTAATCCAAATACTTTTGTTATTATCAATACAATTTTTTTGATCATTTACATCCATTGAATTTACAAGAAAATCAGTTAAAGAATCAACTTCTGATTCATGTCTACGATTAGTAATAGATTGTGAAATACTGCTCATTGAGTATGTAGTTGATAATTCACTAGGTGGACGCACGGCATTGATAGGCTCATAAATTGATTAATATATTTTCGATGACTGAAAAATATGTATAGTTCATAAAATTATAATTTACCTAACAGAAATATTCTACTGGTCTAACTCACTTTGGTTGAAGAACTACAAAGTCTTTTGTGTCAACTTCATAACTGATTGCATTCTGAAGTTCAGAGTAACTAGAACTGATCGGTGATGGTGGGCTACATATATTATATTTACCTATAATGAATTAATATTTTTAAAAATATAATATTAAGTAACTTAGTATTACTATTAAAATAATGCATTGATTACAAACCTAAAGGTTTCAAATTAGCATATAAATGATACTGATTTTTATATGATTGTTTGTCAGTATCTTCAATGTTAGAATATAAAATGTTGCGTTTTCTCTGATTGTTTACATTGCTATAAATTCCTTGAGGACGTCGTTGAATGTACTTGTTGGTCACCATGTTATAGTAAGTAGATTCATTCTGAGCAGCCAAACTTTTGTCACTGTATTTTGCTTCGGACACGTTGGCATACAAAGGACTAAACGTTTCTTTGTACATATTTTTAGTTCTTTTACTGTTTATAAATTAAAAATAACAATTATTTATTACTATGGAATTTTAAATGGTACGTCATAGGTATTATTTAAAGGTATGTACTTCTAACAATTGTTCTTACCTAATAAATAGGTACTTGTTCTTTCAGAGTATTTTCTTTTTTAACTTAATATACCTATTTACTTAATTATTATTTTGCTAATTTAAAATTATAAGTTATATTACTAAAATAATTTTAAAAAATACTATTATATATTCATATGTGATGAAAATATTAAATAATAGTTAATAGCTAATATGAAATAAATTAATAATATTAAATAAATTAGTGTAGCTAACCATGGTCTTAGAAAATGTTTTAAGACGGTATATTAAACCGTGGTCATAAGTAAAAAGTAAAGACCGATTATATAACAAAGTATTAGTAGATCGTGGTGGTCATCGATATAGATAAAGACTAAAGAGTTAATCGAGTCATCGAGATATATAAAATACCTCTATAGGTATGTACTTTATCATGTAAAATACGTCCTATGACAAGTAAGAAATTGAAGAAATTGATTGCACACTAGCGTCATCTAGGTACAGGTGAACTTCTAAGGAATATTGTTATACAAATCAAAACGATTAGGTTTAGAAATTTTATTAGTTCAATAATTATGGCTAAAAATATTATATTTCCTATAGTTAAGATGTAATTACATTATTATTTGATCATACAACTTAATAATTATAACCGTATTTCCTATTATAATAATAATTTAACTCGTTAAACTATTAAAGTGCCTACCTATATAATATAGAAGTAATTATTAGTTAAAGAAACTATATTTACCTACAGGTACATTTTAATGATTTTGAATAATATAAAACGAAGTCTAAAAGACTAATTAATTAGTGTACAAAATAATCAGAAAAAGAATGAGTTGAATTAAAATTGGTTGAATTTCTTCAGATGCATCCATTTTTGGAACTGAGTGAAAGAATATATCAATGGCTATTATGGTCAATGAAGGTAATACATTGGTTGTGCTCAGTGGCGCATTACCGTTTAGGCTGTATAGGCTACAGACGTGGGCGGCAAAAAAAAACAGTTATGGAAGTAAAAATTTCAATGGCTTACAACCTAAATAATATTATGTTATAATATAAACGGCATACCTAATTATCATAGCCTACGAACGGCAAAACCCTCGATCCGGCCATGGTTGTGCTTTGACTATGTGCCTGAAAATTTTAGACACCGAGCAATTCACGGTAACATGAATTCATGAGAGTCACGCATTTTGTTTCATTTTGTTTTTTTCTTTTAGAAAAATGCTATAGGCTGTCATTTGTTGTTGAAGGCGTGCACCGACAGATTGACCAAATGCATTAGTAAAAAGTCTAAAGTGTGCTCCCAGAACATTGCATCTATAGACTTATATTTTAATGCCTCAACAATTCAACATTATAAGTATATAGTTATTTTTTCTTATCTCTCTGGTTTTCAGCATTTTCCTTGTGTTTTCATTTTAGAACATCCATTAACACCAATAATATTACATTCGTATTAACAACGAACAAACTAAATGTACTTATAATGACTATATATAATAACGCACACACAGTTCAACAATAATTATTGTGATGGAAAAGATGATAATGGATAAATTTCAAATAATTGTTCTCGTGTACTAACTTTTCGTTAGATTAACATTTTAAATATAGTTTTAATATAAGTTTGTCAAAACACTCAAAACTTATTTTATTCAAGATTGCAAACTAAGATAACACTAATATATTATTTTCAAAGACACATAGTTGATATTATACCTATGTTTCTTACAACATGTTAAATGTTTATAAATAAACAACCACTAATATCGCATTCTGGTATTGAATTCGCATCCGGAACATCCCCCGGCGGTCCAGTCCGTCTCTGTTTTGGATGATACTTTTTAATAGGTATGTGTACTTCGTACATTTTGAATGTATGATTTGAGTCATGACCAAAACACACATAACTGAGAATTATACATTCTAATAAACCCCCGTAAGTTATCAAAAACTGAAAGATTTGTTTTTTCTGCAATGTTTCGGAAGGTAACAACGCGTAAAACTTATATATTCTTAAAGATTATTTTTCCATCAGATTGAATTTTTAAAAATGGTATCCGGTATTTCTACTGGATGCATTGGCCACTGATACGTTAAAGTCACCTAAATAATCACCAAACGTATAAACCATAAACTACCATAACTATAGGACCATTAATGAGAACCTATGACACCGATGCGCCATTTCAGTATTTTTATAAGAAGGGCGAAAATTGAAGCTGACCAAGTTTTATGACATTTGTATTAAAAATATACAAAAGTACAATAATGTTATGTTATTAATGTAGATTATGAAGGTAACGTTTGCATATTATATACGTGCGCGATAAAATACAGAAAAAAATAGGGCCCATCCTGCTCCCCCCAAATGGCGCCCCTGCTATGACATGTACGTATGTGTGACCTTTAATCAATCAGTTTGATATTTTGGGGCTTCGGGCTAAAAGAACCAACAGTCAACTGTTAACTGATGATGCATTGACTATTCTATTTTCTGTATTTTGTTTATCGCTTTTCGTTTTATTAAATTGGTATAATCGTATTTATTTCGCGTATATGATTTAAGGTAAAAATCTACGAATATAATATCATGTTAGGTTTGTGTAAATATAAATTAATAATAAATTAAAAATTTGATTATTGAGTTATTGAATTTTTTTGACGGCTGTTTAAGTCTCCTATGTACTGCCCCAGTTGTACATTATACTCGTAAACACTAAATACGAATAAAAACAAAAACAAACATTTAAATGAAAAAATAAGAAAATCAGTCAATTTTTTATTCATTGGTACACATATTATATATACTTACAAAACTATATGGCACAAATATTATGTACATTGTACGCGAAACATATTTTATTATGTTTACGATTTTATGTATAGGTAATATATTTATAATATATGTATAATTTTTGTACAGAACGCGATTTTAAATTACATTCATTGTTTTTACACGTAAAAATATAAATAAATAAATAAATAGTTATTGAATAAAGAGAGAGAGAGAGTGAATTAAAAATACATAAAGATAAAAATATTATTAATTAATAATAATGGCGACACGGGGGACTGGGAAATGGACTAGCACCGTTTGAGGCTGAATTTTGCTCGCGGCTATTGCATAAGTTATTGTCAGACGTATTCTTCCGGGGATTTCGGCGATTGGCGGGACGACAAAGACGATGCCGACGAACCGTCACCCGTCCTCGTCGCAGCCGCAGCCATGGAATTCGCCGCGGACTGACCGCCACCGTGGTGATGGTGTAGATGACGATGGTCGTGGTCGACGTACGAAGACGGCGGCGGCGGTTGCATGATAGGCCGCATGCCGTTGTTGGACGGGGCCCAGTTCAGCAGGTAATCCCAGCCCAAGCCCACCGGTATGCTAGACGACTCGGACGCGTTGTTAGGTGTCCGGACGTTCCGGTACATGGGCCCGTCGTCGTCGGAAGCGACTAGCGTGCTCAGCGAGCCCCTGAACGACGAGTCGAACGTGTCGTAACCCGCGGCCACTTGTTGTTGTTGTTGTTGTTGTTGTTGTTGCTGCTGCTGCTGCTGTTGCTGGTGGTGGTGGTGGTGTTGTTGCTGCTGGAGTTGCTGTTGCTGCTGTTGGTGTTGCAGATGCTGCGCCGCCATGACCACGTCGGACGACGACAACGGCGGTGACGGGAGTGGCAACCGGCGGCGGCGTTGTGAATCCTTCTCCGACGATCCCGACGCGCTTTTTCCGCCGGTGCTTCCGATCTTGTTGAATATTACGTCGCTAAGCTTTTCGCCGGACACGCTATTGTTATCGTATTCGATTTCGGAACACGTAAACGAGTCGTTTCCGCTCTCGTCCGACGACGTGGTGCTTCCCGTGTCGTCGTCGTCGTCGTCGACGCGATCGTCTTGTCGGTGGTGCGGCTGCGGCTGGTGATTTTGCCGGCGACGGTGCGCGTGGTCGTCGACAATGTTGGCCGACCGGCCGCCGCTGCCGCCCGTTCCAGAGACGACGACGTCCACCATGTTCACCAGACCGGAAGGACGGCCGTGCTGTTGCTGTTGTTGCGACTGCGATCGGCCGCCGCTAACTCCGCCGCCGGCGCTGCTACCGATTCCGCCGCTACCCGACAGGCTGTGACCGCTCATGACCGGACTGTTTAGGCTCCGCTCGCTGTTGCTATGCATCGGGCAATCTTTGCTCACCACACCCGACGAAGACGTTGCCAACAGGGCCGTCTGGAGCGGTTTTCCACTGATGTCCTGCGAACAAAATTCAATTCATACGTTTAGAAGAACGCAGATTTTCATTTTTACTATATTCATACTAATCAAGAATTTACTCGTTTTACGGGTTTGGTTATAATATTATAATTGCCCGAAACGTATCCGCACAATGAAATAATGTAACAATCGGATACGCGTTATAACTATAAAAATATGTGGTAAATATAAATCAGAAAAATATGTTAAAATTTTATAAACTATTTATTATAAATGTTGTTAAAGTACAGAGAAAATCAGTGATTTCTGATCGATACGTAGGTAAATAATATATAATTCTAGTAAGTAATGTTATTTTTATTGATACGTTTTTGAGCTCAAATTTAAATATTTACCGAATAATGTTTCAAAAAAAAAACTTTCTCGATTAATAAATATATATTATCGATAATACTCATATAGATTATAATCTTTCATCTAAAGTATGTTATGTAGATTATATAATAAAGAAATCACTATAGTCTATAATCATAAGAAAAAAATTTAAACTTTAATAAAGAATATATTTTAACATAATAAAAAATATTATCGATATATTTGATCGTTTAGCCGGTTTACTGACTACTAATTGTCATATGATTTTTGTATGGAAACGAAAATTAAAATTAAATTGTATATTTTGGATGTTAAGTATCTATAATACTGTAAAATCTGCGACGACAAATGATTATACCGACCATAAAATAATTTTAAGGAGTTCTCAAGTCCTTTAAAATAAAATAATTATATTATAGAATACTTAAAAAATAATAATAATAATAATCATGAAGCTATCAAATGATGTAATATTAACAATTTTATATTTTATATTTTATATTTTATGTTTGAAATAGTTAAATATATTTTTTTTAAAAAATATTTAGTAAAATTCTTAAATGTGATAAGTAATTCAGAAATTAATATGCATTTAAAAGCATCTTTTGAAGTGCGATCTGATTGCAACCATCTGAATAAACAGATTATATCCCGATGACGGCCTAATCTAACAAATGGTGATTACTGATTATAGTGATTACAGAGTCGTACGCATCAACGCATGGGTAGGAGTGCGTCAAAGTATTTAATTAAATTAATTTACCTAAACGTTTAGATTTATATAATTATGTCGACGGAAACTTCATACAAACTCAGATCTGTCTTATCTATCATTTATGTAGTAGCACGTAATCGGTTGTTTGTTAGATAATACATTATTATTTAAAGACTAATCATTTTTAATTGCGAATTTTCAAAGGATCCGATTATTTTTTTTATGATTTCAAATTTAACATTCTATCCTATTCCTAGGATACGATTAATATAAAATAATGTGGGTACTGTTTGTCATTTGAGTTTTATAATATTTTTCTGTATTTCTGTAAATATTTATTACACATCTCAGCCATTACTTATTATTTTTATTATGTACCCCAAAGTATTAAAACCAAAAATGCTCGGTATTAAATAAAATAAATTTTATTTTATTCTAATTTTAAATATAATACGGTAATATTTTATTACCGCCACATAATAATAATATTCTTTAAAAAACCGTAAATCTTCGAATACCTACATTTCTAGACGTGTAGTTCTAATTCTAATGAATAAAAAAACTAAGTATAAAAAACATAATAAAGTATTTTAAGTGTTCTGGTAATAAAAATAAAAATCAAACGAAATAGACCAAGTTCACATAGTTAGCAATCTTTAAAATACCTAAATCTATTCAACTATAGGCATGGTTACTATTATTTATTATGCGTTTTATGAGTAAACTACAATTTTTATGGATTTTAAAATAAATTTTCGAATATGTTATTGTATGACGTTAAGACCATGATTTAATACCAATATAATATATATTATATTTACACAATTGTACAATACAAAAATGGTAATATTATTGTAGCTTACAATTTTAACTACGTATATATTACATAATAATAACAGATGAATTTGATCTATATCCTTATAAATTAAAATATACGTTTTTTCTCATTATTGCGAGACATTTGATAATGTTCAGCTATGTAAATTATATTAACATGATTTTTTAATTTTTTAAATGTTTTCTATACATCGAACCATTTATAAATTATTATTTAATATTAATATTTAATTATTAAATGTATTACTATTAAACATTATTATTTAATAAATCGAAATATTAACTATTAAGTATTAATTTAATAAACTATTTGAATATGTACTTACTCTTAACGTGAGTATTCGAGGCAACTGTTGACTTAGTTCACTACTGGGACTTAGCCTAGCCAACGGTGTGCTTTGGTGTTGCATATGATTGGCAGATTCCAAAGGCGGCGGGGGTGGCGGTACCGCTGATCGACTGTCTCTAGAATGTGGCGATTGAAAACCAGTCGCGTGCCTCATTTGTTTATGATACATGTTTGACGACAACCCGGGACCAAGATGAGACTTCATCTTCCGTAAATTGTTTCCATCTCGGTAACCTAAATAATATAGAGTTTATAATATTGTTTAAGATAATATAGGTAACGTTATCTACAATAATTTTATTTAAAACGTTTGAAATAAAATACTTAAAATATGAATTGTTTTTATATTTATAACATTATTAATATCTATCAAATATTTGAATAAATACATAATACTTTCTAGATGAAAAAAACCATGCCTAACCCTTTCATATCATTAATAGTCAATATATAATGAACTTAGATTGCTCATGGTTAATGCAAAACACATAATAATGAATGAGTGATTAATGATCAATATAAATTAAAAATATAGTCTAAAAATATATTAACTTATTTTCAAATAAATTACTGAAAGAAATTTGTATAGATAAAATCCAAATTTAATAAAATATATAAGTTATTTGCTATGTTATATATATGCTTCAAATAATAATGTTAATAAAATTAGCATGTACCTAGCTGCTAGGAGTCTTACTGTCTTAGAAAATATTTAAATTTAAATAGATAGTAAAAGTATTATGTTTATTAAAGTAACATTTTCGAACACTTACTTTTATAGTGATAGCCAATATCTATATCCGATGGAGCAATGGAACTAGCATTTTCTAGGTCATAATGTTCAGGCATATCTTGATCTCCTGCCACACTATCATGTTGATGCATATTCTTCATATGCTGATTAAGTTCGTCTCTTTGCGGAGGTGGAGATTTTCCTACGACCTCCCTTTCAATTATATCTGGTCTATGTGGTCTGTGTGTATCGCTCATACCCATGTCTTGGTCTTTATAGCGTTTTGAAAGTAATTCTGGTGGCACCATGTGATGCCTTATAACATCTCCTGTTTCCGACATGAACGATGATACGGGTATTGTGTTGAGAGCTGGGGATTCAGAATGTAAACCACTTTGGAAATGGTCCTTACCACTATCTGAATCTTTATCACATTTTGTTTGTTTTCGTATTTTAAACACAACGAAACTAACCGTTATCGCCATCATTAATATAACGAAAAACACAATAACTAATGTTATTCCTAGGCTAAGTGGATCTGTAACAGCCACTCCAACTGCAGCTTGCCCAGATAGGTCACAGTCGAAAGATATATGTCCAGTATGAAAAACTTCTGGAAATATACTTCCAGTACCGTTAAATGGTTGAAGTTCTTTGTTAATTGTTAAGTTAGCTAAACATCCTGAAAAACCTGAAAACAAAATTAATACATTTGTAAAATAAGTATAACAGTTATAAAAACAAAACAAAAAAAACTTACTTGATGTATCGATTTTTCCAGAGAAATATTCACGATCAACACCACCAAGATATAATTTTGTCAAGTATGGATCCAAAAAATCATGCACGCTAACAGAATCCAGTTCTTCGCCAACTTTTTGCTCGTCCAAAAATAATTTTAAACTTTTAGAACCAATAACCATTGTTAAATTATGCCAATTTCCGTCATCTAAATGTTTATCTACCGACATATTCACAGTGGATGTTGAAGTACTTAAAAACGACGAATATAGTAATTTACCATTTACAAGCTGAAAATAAGATATTATTAATATATAATTTATTTATCAATAAATTAAAAATATAATGCATACTTTAACTATAGTAAAATCAGAATTTGAAGCAGCTAAAAGTATAGTTGCATTTATTTTCACAGTTCTAAACATTAGACTTAGTTCTTTAACCGGAGTTGCGATAAGTGGGCTTCTTTTAATTCTAGACTGTTGTTGCCAAACTGTTGTTCCATTATATATCGATTCTAATAAATGCATTCGCCTGTGTTTCTCTGTTATCTTGTATTCAAGAAATGCTCCTTCACCCAACGAAATTGATTTAAATGCTTGAAAACAATTTGGTGAAAATACTTCATTCTCTTCACATTTGCACATTACGCCTGTCCACCGATCTAAACAAGAAGATCCTTCACCACATAATATCGACGACGATTGAATACATTGACCTTGACGATTACAAAATGGATCGACAGCTTTTGAAGATATTGGACTACTAAGATTCAAACTATAGCCATTGATAGTAACACTATGCACACAACCAACAAAATCATCAGAACGAACTTGTCCTGGTCTTTCTAGTAATGGATCTGCAGAAGTTACTCCACCGATCAACAAAAAATTTCCATTGAAATTTAATGTCCTAAAACATATTTATATATTATAATTATTTAGTACATTATTTAATATTGTATGTTATTAATTATCTATACATACCCAACAGTCCCTGTATTGTCATTATAACACGATTTATCTGATGGTCTACATTCTTGACAATTATCTCCATTATCAAAACATGGCGCAACACTCAAAGACAGTACTTTACCATTTCTTACTGCAGTTATTTTATACCATTCACCGTCAGCTAACGAAGATCCGTCACTTTTACTGACACTGATCGAAGTAATTGAACTTCTAGCTCCGCCGTATGAAAAAACACATTTCCCATCGGTTAATTCAATTGCTATGAAATCTGATCTCCCTCCAACTTGTGTTCCATAATTGTATAGTAGTAAAGAGTCTGGTTTGGATGTAGAAAAAACTAATGTAATATCATTTGTTATGCTGTCTAATGATGGGAATGACATATATGAATATTCATTAAATCCATACGATGATTTTTCACAATGCCTTCCATGTAAACCATTGGGGCAATTACACTTGTAACCAGGTTTTAGAGAAACACATGAACCTCCATTTAAACACGGGTTAGGGCGACATGAATCTGCTGATAATTCGCATACATTTCCTCGGTATCCCGGTCTACACAAACAGAAGTATCCAATGCTGTCTTGAGTTTGTTTACAGCTACCACCGTTCATACATGGACTATTATCACATTTATCATAACGTTCTTTTTCACAATCTAAGCCTTCTCTATCCGAAGGACAAAAACACTGATAACTAATACCTTGCCTCCTGCAAGTACCACCGTATTGACATGGGTTCGGTGCACAGGGGTCTTGACGTTTATCACATTTTTTCCCCGCATATCCATCTGTGCAGGAACAAACAAATTCTTGTGTGATTGTGGGTGAAGTAAAAATAAAATCTTGGCTGTTTGTTACGCGTGGTTCTTTTGATATAGTTAGAGATGTAGAACAATTTCCATAGTTTTCACATATATTTTTTTGGCAAGGAGAATAATCAAAGTAAATCATAGATCCCATGTTTTGGGAAATAATGTTTGATTTGCTTCTTAATGCGTCGTTTAAATATTCTTTAGTTATACCTTGAACAGCTATTGCTACCTCAATACCTCCATCCAATTCATTTATGCTATATAGTAATGAATTGTTTTCTTCAAATGTGGTATTTAATATGTGCATAAATTTTGTATAATGATTTTCAATAAAATCAGAAGATGTTAAGTTCTCGATTCTTATAAAAATTGTATTTTCTATAATACTGTTATCGATTGTTTGATATTCTACTTTAACAATATTTGTGACAGAATCATGTTTTCCATCATTTCCTGATACATGGAGTAAAGTAACTTGTTTAGAAATACTATTAATGTGTAAATCACAAGATTTCGGAATTGAAAAGTCATTGTTGGTTTGTTTTAAATAACATTTATAGTCCCCTGTTGTATCTTGATCAATAGGTCTCACATCTGCAATTTTTCCAACAGGATATTCATTTTTTAACGAATAAACAAGAACACTTATTGATCTAGGACTAGATGGACTATCATTTTGATCTAAAATAACGACATTTAATAGATTTTCAGTTGTAATTTGAGGTGATCCATTATCCGTAATCGAAATCTAAATTAAAAACAAAAAATTATTATTATTATTTTAAATGTGTATAGAATAATAAGTACAATAACAATATGTTTTAATGGTTTTACTTATTCAATTAGAAATATGTTTCTTTCTATAGTCATAATAATTAATATTTAAAACTACTGTAAATATATTTATGTGTTCTTTAATAGTGTTAGAATTTATATGCATTAGCATGTTATTTTTCTAGTAGGAAAAAGCAGCTATAAAATAAAGCCTACAAAGGCTCTACTTAATAGCATATAATATATAGGTATACTTATTCCATCATATTTTACAAAAAATTAAATATATAATTTTGTTCTAAAATGTTTAATATTACCTAATGATATATTTGTATAGGTTCATATTTTATAGGTTTTTCGTAAGTATAAATTTAAGCTTCAGACAATTATGTTATTAAAAATATAATCGATATACATACCACTATATTTAGATTTGGAGTTTGTTCACGATCAATTGGTCTAGCTGTTTTGAGAAGTCCACTTGATTCGTCTAGTGTTACAAATTCTCTATGAGGCCCGCCAACAATTCTGTATGTGAATGGAGCTCCATTAGGTGATTGATCTGCATCAGTTGCCGTTAAGATCATTATACTCGTATTGATAGGTTCATTTTCAGACACGTATCCTATACTATTGTCAGGTGCTAATATTGGACCGTTATCGTTAACATCAGTTATCATAACTTTAACTGTTGCACTTCCAGTCTGTGGTGGAGATCCTGTATCTACAGCGCCAACTATAATTTCGTAATAATTAATAGTTTCTCTATCAAAGTGTCCAACTGTTTCAATAGTTCCATTTTGTGAATCGATTCGAAATAACTTTGTCATATTGTTCAATATAGAATAAGAAAATTGATTATTTTGTGGCCAGGCATCTTTGTCAACGGCGTGGACAGTCATAATTTTCGCTCCAGGTCTAGTACCTTCAGAAACCAAACACTCATAATATTCTTGCTCAAATTCTGGAGGATCATTACCATCTTGAATTGATATTATAACTTGCGCTTCGTCCGTGTCATTTCCTCTAATACTACCAGAATTTTTCGCCAAAACCGTAAGTATAATTCGATTTTGAGTCTCTCTATCTAAATGCCTAGAAACTCTTAATAATCCAGTATCATGATCAATAGAAAAACCTTTGTCATTACTGGATCCAACTAAAAAGTAATATACATTACCATCGTCTCCAGAATCTAAATCTGTTGCCTTTACTGCACCAACATTAACACCGATTTCTGCAGATTCTGGCACGTCATAGTAGAAAACAGATTGACTAAATGTCGGATAATACTCATTAACTCCTTCAATATATACTATAACTTTTGTAGATCCAGAAAGTGTTGAATCTGGATTTATTGCTAAGATGTCTAGACTGTAGTACTTTTCTTTTTCATAGTCAAATACTTGTTTTGAATAAATAATACCAGATGTACTATTGCAATAAAATAAGTTTTCTCCAGTACCACCAGTTATGGTATAATGGATTATAGCATTTTTAGGAGAGTCTAAATCTTTGGCTATCATTTGTGAAACAATAGTTCCTGGTGGAGAATTTTCAAGAATAAATACATTAAATAAAGTCTGATTAAAAATTGGCGGATTATCGTTTATATCAGTGAGCATAATTGACAATGAAGCTTTTGATTGTTTTGGTTCAAATCCTGTGTCCGTTGCAATAATATTGATTTTATATTCTTTTGTACGTTCAAAATCTAAAGTTTTATTTATAGTTATAGCACCAGTATCCGCATTTAATTTAAATTTATCTGGTACATTTTCAAAAGAATATCGCACTAAACCATTAGGTCCTTCATCTTTATCTATTGCTTTAACTATTAATATTATGGTTCCAATTGGTTCGTTTTCTGGTACAAATACTTGATAACTGAAAGACGAAAATTCCGGACTAAAATTGTTTTCACTTGTCATTATAAAAGTAACGTCAGTAGTATCTTGTTTTGGTGGTACTCCATGATCTGTTGCTCTAATCACTAAGTCGTAATTAGTACCTAAATCTATATCAGTTAATTTTTTTTTTAGAGTTACTAAACCAGAAAATCTGTCAACTTGAACTAAATCTGTAGCATTTCCTCCATATACAAAATATTCAATTTCGGAATTTACTCCCGAGTCATGATCAGTAGCTACAACTGTAATTAAAGGTGACCATACTTCTACATTTATTGGAATAGGTGTGAAATATTTTTTCTTTTTAAACTGTGGCGCATTATTATTTGAATCAATAACATTTATTATAATTAAGCATTCAGTTGACAGGGGAGGTTTTCCATTATCGGTAGCTAAAACTATTAAAGTATATTCGTTTTCTGGAGATATATCCTTTGTTGAATGTTTATATTTTAATGCACGTTTAGTAAATATATCACCATATATTGGATCAATAAAAAAAACATCAGAAGGCTGTTTCAAATTATAAGAAACAACAGAGTTTGAACCTTGTTTATCTTTATCAGTAGCAATTACACGACCAACAGTAGCTCCAATCTTTTGTGTTTCAGGAAAATTAAATTTGTAATACGATTTTTCAAATTCAGGTGAGTTATCATTTACATCTTGAATTGTTATTGTTAAAGGTGTTTCAGCTTGCCATGATCCATCTGCTGCGACAATATTAAGTAAATACTCATCTTGAATTTCACGATCTAAAGGATATGCCACATATACATTTCCTGTATCTGAATCAATTTTAAACATATTTCCTGGATTTTCGGTAAATCTATAAGTTGCTTTGGCGTTGATACCTACATCTAAATCTGAACTTGTAATGCTGATAACAAATGAGCCAACTTCTGTATTTTCAGTTACATTAACACTGAACAAACGAGTAAACCTGGGTGGATTATCATTAATATCTAGGACAGTTATATGTATCGTTGTGGAACCGGTAAGTGATGGATAACCTTGATCAACAGCTTCAACCATCAATGTATAATGATCATCAGTTTCTCTATCTAATTTCGTATTGGTTACTATCTCTCCAGAAATATCATCAATGCTAAAAATTCCATTGATATCATCGACTAATCTATATGTTATAATACTATTTTTCCCAATGTCTTTATCTGTTGCAATAACAGTTATTACAGGAGTAGGAGGAAGAATTTCTTCTTGTATAGAAACAGTATAAAATGAATATTCGAAAACAGGAGGATTATCATTTTCATCAGTAACATTAATGGTTAATAATACAGCACTTCTAAGCTTTGGCTCGTCTGAATCTGAAGCTTCAATCCAAATTTTATACTGATTTGATTTCTCATGGTCAATTCCATTTTTACCAATTACTACTTCACCACTAATTGGATCAACTTCAAATGTATTATCGAAATCACCTCCTGCTATAGAAAAACGTATAATTCCTTTAGATCCTGTTTTTGGTGTTGTTGCTAAAATTCGTGAAACACCACTACCAGGACTAGAATTTTCAACAATTGATAATAGTTGTGTCCCAACGTGTCGTACTACAGGGAAGTCTCTATCTGGCCAAAGGATAACAGTCAACTCAAATTCAGCATTTTTAGGTATCTTTCCTTTATCACTAGCTTCGATTTTTATCTTGTACTCCATTTTATCCTGTTTATTAAGTTTTTGAGTGGACTCAATTACACCAGTATTTTCGTCTATATGGAAAATGTCAATGTCTCCTGCTATCAAACGGTAAATAATTTTGCCATTATCTCCAGAATCTAAATCTGTAGCAGTAACTCCAAATATGAATTGCCCTGATTGTATTTTATCCGAAATATATATAATGCTTTGTGATGTTGAAAATATTGGATAGTTATCATTAACATCTCTTGCAAATACGGTCAAGTTAGCTATCGATGCTTTAGGTTCAATTAAACTTGAATCTTGAGCAACTACTGTTAAATAATATACTTCATTTTCTTCCCGGTCCAAATTTGTTAATGTCCTAAGTATTCCTGTATCTTCGTCCATTTCAAATTTATCTTGTTTATTTCCTAAGATGCTGTACCTATATAATAGTATACAACTTTGTAAAAAAATTCAAACATATTTTAATAATTTTTAAAAGCATACTTGATTTTAGCATTCAACCCGACATCAGAATCTGTTGCTGTTAATTGAGTTATTGAATTTCCAATCGGACTATTTTCTTCAACATATACTACATAATTTTGTTGTTGAAATTGTGGACTATGGTCATTAACGTCTTGAACAATAACGCGAATAAATCCAGTACCACTTAATGAAGGCATGCCTATAAAAAAAATTAAATTATTACTTTGATATTAATATATAAATAAATACGTATATTTATAATAAATATATTTTATATTTACCAGAATCCATAGCTACTACTGTGATTAAATGTTCAGATTGAATTTCTCTATCTAAACTTCTTACAAGGTGTATTTTTCCAGTAACACTGTCAACGGTAAAATGCTCTGTATCTTTTAAATAATATCTTACTCTGCCATTATATCCAGAATCTGCGTCTGTTGCTTTTACTATAGCCACGGGAAATTCTTTAGACTCGGGGATGTATTCTTCGAGAACATGAATGATATACGGAGAATCAGAAAAAACTGGAAAGTTATCGTTTATATCAAGAACAGTTATAATAACTGTAACTTCGTCAGAATTAACGCGATTTTCAAGACCAACAGGACTATCTTCAGCCTTAATAGTTAATACATAGCGAGATTTACGTTCATAGTTAAGATATTTTGCTACTCGTATTAAACCAGTGTCATCGGCGATACTGAAATCCAAATTCTCATCTCCGTTTGTGATTGTATATCTTATTCCAGAATTGGAGCCAACGTCTTTATCGGTCGCAAATAGTTGAATAACTGTATATCCAATAGTTACATTCTCGGGTACAGATGAAGTATAATGTCTAGGGTCGAATATTGGGCTATTATCATTTTCATCCAAAATATTAACCGTTAGTTTCATTACTGAACTTAAAGATGGATCACCACGGTCTTTGGCATTTATTTCCAGATGGTACGAAGATTTGATTTCTCGATCTAAAGAACTTGCTACTCTTAAGACTCCATCGACAGAACCAATTGTAAATTTTTTTTCGTCGCCTGAGTTTATCCAGTATTCGACAAATCCATTTTTTTCTTCGTCATTGTCTACTGCTTTTAGAACTGTTACTATAGTCCCAATGTCTACGTTTTCCATTACTGCGGTCGTGTTCGGGGTAATCCATTGTGGCGAACAGTCGTTAACATCTTTGATTGTAATTGTCATCTATTCAAAACAAACTCATTAATAATTGTACAATACAACAAAATAATATTTTATATATTACTTGAACTGTGGATGAGAGTATAGATGCCGCAGGGTGTCCTCCGTCCTTGGCTATTACCACGAGATTATATGAAGCTACGGTCTCACGATCCAAATTGCGATGTGGCCAAATAGTGCCATTGTTTGGATCGATAGTAAAATCATTATCTTCTTGGTCTAGAGATTGAATCGAATACTTGATTTTACCGTTGACTCCTGAAAATATACAACATGTATTACATTTTTGTCGTAAAAATATCGAAATCACTTTCATTCAATAACAAAAAAAAAAAATTAATTAAATTAAAACGAATTTCTCATCGTTGAACTGTGCAAATAAAATACTGTGTTTGTAAATAAAATATCAAGTATAAAGAAATATCTAAATCAATACAAATTATTTTTATTAAACAAGTAATTGACTGTTAACAACATGTCCATATAATTATTTTTATATCTCAGCCCGTAACTTTCACATAAAATATATAGTGATTGGTTAATAAGCAATACAGTTTTAAATTATTGTATAATGTATTTAAGTACGAGTACATAAAATAGTGTTCAAAACGTATAGAAATAGAACTTTACGGGTTTATTGAACCCAAATTACGAAATTTTGATTTTTGCATACAAATGTAGATTGTAGACAATCAACCTCAAATAACAATCTAATTGTACGTTAAGATTACTAAATGTTTTGCAAAAACCAGAGTAAAAAAATATTCACTAATAACTGTTAATAACACAATAAAAATATTTTATTTTAAAGATTTCATTAATGTATTATAAATATATATATATATATTAGGTATACACACAAAATGTTTTAAAAAACCTTTTTTCGGTACAGATAAATTATATTTCTATATCAACAAGTAAACAATAAAATGATGTTTACTAACAACGTTTAATATTTATAAAACACATGTTACTACGCCAAACTATCGAAGCGAACGCCAGTGGCAGTTAATATGTTTACCTGAATCACGATCGGTCGCCATCACCATCGCCACGATCGTGTTGACAGTGGCGTTTTCGTAAATATCCACATTGTAACTGTTTGTCTCAAACACGGGTGTGTTGTCGTTTTCGTCGATAACGTTTATGTACACCGTCACCGTCGAGGATAACATTGGCTTTCCTGCGTCCTGGGCTTGGACGGTCATGATGTAATGCTGCACCTGTAGCACAAACATTACGACAATAAAATACCGAATCCACACAGCAGCGCACACGAGACACTGTGTACATTTATGTTACATTTACATATTATTATAATTATCTAACCATATCGTTAGACACCGACTAACTATTAATTAATATTATTAGATGTTTTAAATATTTTAACTAGCTATTACGACAAACATATAACTGTGCAATGTTAGAAAGCGATTAGACATTTAGTTCTCTTCAATACCATGATCGATTATTCTAGTTTTATATTATTAGTTTAAATGCGGGGCTAAATTTAAAGGGGCGGTCCTGTATTGCCACTAGCGGTAATTTTTAAAAGGGCGGCAAATTTTTATTAAACCAACAAATTTCATCTAGTATATATATTTTTTTTCTGCAGAACTAAGGCAGCTATCGTATCGTTAGTCGAAATTTAATTACAAACAAATTATTGACGGTTTTAATTTTTAAATGTAATGTTTATTTTTATTTCTTAAATCTTTTGTGCGTTTCATGGTTTTATTATGTAGGTATTTCTACCTTTATTTGAATAGAAATAAGGGTACATTTTTTTTTTCTGTTTGATTACCTATTTCTGTTTTAATTAAAAAAATATTTGTTCGTTTTTTTTAGGAGGGGTGAAATCGTGATGTCCAGGGGCGGCAAAAGTCAAAATGCGGCCTTGTTTAAATGGTTTTAAACTTGGTCGGTAAAAAATATTATTAAATAATAATAATATAAATATTATTATGAAACAACGTGCACTTACCTCCTCGTAATCCAGTTTTCCGGTTAGCGAGAAAGCTCCCGTGTGTGGGTCAATATTGAACACATCGTTTGCCCAGTCACTTATCACCGAATACGTGACCATTCCATTTACACCCTCGTCATCGTCACTGGCCAAGATGTCACCGATTTTTGTGCCCCTAGTTGTGGCTTCGCTCACATCTAAAGAATATACAGATTTTGCAAAAGACGGCGCGTTGTCGTTGGTGTCAAGAATCTAAAGAAAATTGAAATTTAATAATTAAACACCCGTATGTACCACTTATAAGTCGAACAATAAAGTTAAAATTTGTTAAAGACAATATATTGTCTATATAATATTATTAACTGTATTTTTAGATAGATACATTAATTATACACTAATCGAGTTGTTCCAAACAGTTCGTTACATATCGAAATTATTTTGAATAACACTATTATTATTTATTTTTTGTATTTTGATTTTAACATGCACCGTTGAACACATTTATATTATACTTCCACTTATGAAAATATTTTACAATTGTATACGTTTAAAACTACTTTAGCATCGTAGTAAGTACAAAAGTCAATTTATTTATCCTTTCACAAAACCTAACAGTTCGTTATAATATTGTTTTCCTTACTCGAATTTTGACTTGAATTTTTGTATACCACTCAAATGATTTATAGAATATTTAAATATCTCGGTTAATTATTATATTATGTAAACTCAATAAACTCAATAATAAAATTTCCATGGAAGGCGTACGCTTCATATTATGGTGCGCCAATTGAGCATGATTTAAATAAATATTATTATAACCGATATAATATATGTAAAATGAAAAAATATACACACATATATAATAATATTATGTCCAGTTAATGAAATACAAGCGAATGGTTGGAGATCGCGTGACGTCTATGTATATATGATTGCGGTATTATAATATTATATACTACGGAATTATTTTGCGAGAAATTTATGGCACGTGCTATAACGTGGAACGGAGGAGAATAAACGTGTTTAATAAAGACAAGAGCTGTAACATTTTTTTTTTTCTAAACGTGGCGAGCAAAATTGACTTGGCCATTGATGAATTCTAATTTTTAGGTATACCTACTTATATCAAATTAAATGTTTTAGACTATAATATTATATAAATGTGTTATAATTATTATTATTTTTTCATTTTTTTTAAATGTTTTATAAATATTATTTACACAATAATCATATATGAGATTGTATATATATATAAACAATACAACTAAGTATATATTGACAAAATCTGGTAAATACGTATATATATATATATATATATATATATACAGAGTGACTATATATATATATATATATACTGTATCAGAATACTGTACCTACTCTACCCGAATAATGGAGATGGCATTAAAAACGTATATTCTCATAATTTCCAACATTTTTATAACATGAAATTCTTATCAACCTGTATACTATACATAAAATCAAAATCTTGGAAGAGGATATAATGATAATCCGTGCTTCACCGTGCACACAGACAGATTCGTATACATCGTATTAGTAGAAACTGTTTATATACAAAAATGTTGGACAACTATCAAAAAATTATATGGATACTTTTAGTCTAAACCTTGATTTTTGTTTTAAATTGTTTATAGTGTAGTCTGTATTTTGATATTCAGAAGTAATAACTATAACATTTTTTGTGGTGAAATTTGGAGGAATTTCAAAATAAAACTGATATAATATGATTATAATACTTATTTAAAATAACAACATAAATAGTATATACACGCGATGTATATGTGTTTTACAAATACATTTGATTTTCATACATATTACATATAATTATATTGTTTATGAATCTCCTCCTCTCAAAGTAATTTTGTTTTTTATTTTACGTGCGTGTAAGTAGGTAATATTATTCTTATGAAATATTAATAACATAGATAATAATGTAACAATTTATCATATAAATATGAATTTTAAAAATTAATCTAAACAAATATATCCCATTAAAATTACAGTTCGGGCTTTAATATTAAACAACATTCGAAACTGTAAATATAATTTTGAAGACTTAAAATTCATTATTTACACTCAAAATTAAAAAATTAATAAATACTCTTTTCTGCTGTTTATATTCAATTATTCAACATGAATGATAGGACATTTTGTATACTGTCGATGATATTAAGTATAAAAAACTGCATAAATGCGATGAAAGGGAAATGTGAAATTGTTAGATTATAGATAAAATTATAAATTAGTATACAATATATACAAAAACGATTGTTTGATAAGTGTTTCTTCTAAATCTAAAAGTCTAAAAAACTATTAATATTAGGCATTAGGTATTAACCCGTGATTATTTGGACATATTTAAAGAAGGAAATATAAATTATAATTAAATATAGAATGGAGATGCGGTAGAAGAAGAAGGCTAAAAAATATTAGATATGGAAGACAAGTATCATTGTGTAGCCGTGTGAATTTTTAATGATGGACTTCACTTGTGTTTTGGATAAAGATGAAAAAATAGGAGAAGAAGATGATAAATTCAAAATATATATATATTAATATTCAAATAATAATATTATGAGAATACTCACGATGAACACTATGGACATATCGCTGTAGTGCATCCCATCAGATACCCGAACCGGAAGTATAAGTCGAGGGCTGGTTTCTCTATCAATTGGCCTACGCACGCGGACGATTCCCGTGTGCGAGTCCAAAGTCAGTGGCCAGCTATGGTCATCGTGGTCATCATCGTCAATTATCGAGTACGTTAGCGTCGAGTCCAGATCGGGATCGACAGCTTTGAGGGTAGCCACCAGCGACCCGATCGGTATTTCCTCAGAGATTTTATACTCGATCGGAGAACTCGGCCACGTCGGACGATTGTCGTTTTTATCCAAAATCGTCACTTTCACCTTTTGGGAAGAAAAACAAACAAACAGCATAAATTAAATATTATGTCTGCAGATTGGTGTGGATATAGGTGTACAAATGTAACAAATCGGATTAGTATTGGTTTGCATTTTCCTATTTTTAGTGGTTGATATTATGATGGTATCATCATAGGACGCCACACAAAAAGAGTACAAATTATTTGATAACTTCAAGGAAAATATACATTATATTATCAACTCAAACTATATAATATTTGAATAAATTAATAATATTATTAAATAGCTAATCATTATTTTCGGCGCATAAAAATCCTATAACCTCAGTAATAAATCATTGTAAATAATATATATAGGAAATAATATATTACATATAATATTATGTTTGAGTGAATCCACTCGTGCGTAGTTGTCCATACGGGAGCCGAAAAAAAAAAATTTAAAGAAAAAAAAAAACGCTAATTGGCTCCGATGGTATTATACATTTTTGTTCCCATAATCTCGTATCGGTGTATGTATATATTCAAATCGATGTTATCTTATTAAAATAACTTAACGCGCATTCCGGATCATGTTCTCAAACACTGTATTTTCATTCAATGGTGTTACTTTTATTTTAATGACCCGAGCAATTGCGCCAGAGCATGACGACCAGAAAAACTATCCACTGTTCAACCGTTTAGGCACCGCGCCGAGGAATACGAACATCCGTCGTGTTTATTAAAAGAAAAACGATAACAATATTCCTCCACCTGTTTCGATAATAGAGAAAAAAAAACATTTTTTTCGGCCATGTTATTTTATTATTTCATAATATCAGAAATTGTGAAATAATAAAAAGGAATAAACGTATTAGGTATTACCATTGATTATAGAATAGACTAATCTATAATCAATGGTATTACCTATTCGTATTTACGATCAAAAACGAATCCATAGTAGGTTAGGTGGTATTCTTTGTGTGCACAATTCATGCGGGTAAGTACATTCAAATAATATAATATTCCAGTAAAACTGCAGAACGTATATTATTATTCCCTTTGTGTTTAATAATGTTGTTTAACGTATATTTTATAGTCGTTAAAAATGATTGTTCGTATAATTAAAAGTAATTATTTAATTTACGTGTTATGGTAATTATGAGATTAAACCATTAGCATTGTATAGGTTTTCGTTTTTTAGAATTCCTAAGGATGTAGCTGCCAATCAAGATTATACATTTTTATATTATATATTTATATATTGAATAACAAAATAAAAAACGGCAATCTTAAAATTCAAATACTACCATTAAAGGGAATAAGGGATTATTTTGTATATATAATATATATAAAAAACATTTTAATACAAAATTTAAAAATAAAAATATTTTCTCTTGCGTGTAAATAAAATTCTAAAGTTCAAAGATATAAGTAGGTGAATATAAAATGTTTAGTAAAAGTAATATACTAAATAATTTATTTGTTATAAAAATAAATCTACTATCTCACTCTAGAAAAGTAAAAACAAATTAACTATTTCTATTTTATTAAAAAATATTATGATACTTTAATGATATTATGATAATAATATACATTCCTACAGCAAAGACGTTTAAAATTCATTGAATAATTTGAGAGTTCATGTATACAAAATTATATAAAGGAATGATTTAAATATTTCCTGAAAAAGGTAAAATCCATTCCAAAATATACATTTACAGGTAATAAAAGTTAAAAGGTACACATAAATTACAACAGGATAAAGTATTCTTTATGTCAAATATTAACACATTTAAATTTTGTACTATTAAATTATATACTTATGTGTAAAATTTAGTTTAGGAGGATTTTTTTAAATAATACTAAACAATTTTAAACTTATTGTCTTACACGAAACTAATAATTATAGCTAGTAATAGCGGAAATAATAGCATGGACATGACGTAAGCATATAATATATTTAAGTATGAATAAATAAAATTGTATTATTAATCAAAAAAGCGTAATTATAATAAAAATACAATTAATATAATTCCGATTTATTTAGCTTGTTGTCTAATTTTTAAATGTGTTAAAATAATATATGTATAAATATATAATATAATATGCATATGACTATTTTTGTTTCTTTACGTTAAAAGAAAGAACTCAAAGTTCCTACCAATATTTTAAAAATTAATAAAATCAGTGTTCATTTAAGTAATTTAAAATATTAATAATAAGAAAAGAAACTGAGAAAATTTACATGACCCGTATGAAGATATTAGTATTATACTATTGAGCATATAGGTACTTGAAGTTATAGTATAATATAAAATATATATATATTATATTACAATGATTTGAGGGCTTGACAGTTTCAAGGTAAGACGGCGTTTTTTATTGTACAAATTGTTGTTAAAACCTGTTTTCCAAAATAAATCCCACAGTAAGTCAAGTTTTAATGTAACAAAGAAACAATATAACATAATGTTTTCAAATGCTTGTTCACCAGATGATCTTTAACAAAATTTAAAGTTTTTATAAAATAATAATTACATATGTACATTTATGGACTATCCGTATAATATCTCATAACCACAATATTTTTTTTTACTTCGGTGAAATATTAATGTTTTGACTGTATTTCATTTTCATACTTATATATTATCGAATTATACAATTTTATTCACCGTAAAATGTAATTTACTTTTCTGGAATAAATTATGAGATTGCTTCGGTATAATCGTGTACAAATGAGCATACAATTTTATTATCAAAAATGTTTAAAATCAACAAAATATTAGTCGTAAACACATTACAATGTAGTACTTATATAATGTTATTACAAAATTGTATTATTCAACCGCGCACGACTTCAAAGAATTAATAGTAGTACAACTTATAAGGGTAAACCTTCAAATATTGAATTTAACAAAAAGTAACGTACCTAGACACGCTTTTTTACGGGTATAAAATACATTCTTTATTCTTACTGAACCAGTACATTGTTATTTGGTATTTTTAAACGAGTCTTTCCGCAGGCATAAAAAAAGAGGTACAATTGATGTTAATTAGTTTACTATACCTACCCAAATGGATATATTTTTTTTTTCTATGGGAATTGTTTTTTGGTTTTTTTAATATATATATATATATATATATATATATAGGATAAGGGTAACATGTTTATCGGCGACGGTTAGTTAAAATAAAAAAACTATACCTATATGCCTTTCCATAGTCGTACACGCGTTGTAGACACGATTAATTGTAGCTATTTGTGTAGGCATCATGTAATATAATAGCGACCCAACACATTATATTGGTTGTAAAAAATATAACGTACAACATAAAAGTTTATATTTAAAATGTATTAAAAGCATTTTGAAAATATTGATTGTTCTTTTGAGTCGTATTGACCAAATTAATAATAATCGAACAGTGGTCGTGCCGTCGTGATATCTATATTTTCAAAGAATTGGATTTCAATGATTCATTCGAAACGGATCGGCGTGATATTATTATGTTTCCGTTAAACACACGAGCAATTATTATTTTATTTATTTATTTCAAAACACTGTACACGCTTTCAATAGAGTAGCCTCGTACTATTAAAAAACAATCAAGAAATCAAGTGAAATAGTTGAGACCGCTATTAAATTTTAATGGTTATTTGGCCTGTTGGGTAAAGGTGCTCCCGGAATTAATAAAAAATATACGTGATTACAAAAACAAATTATACAGCCTGACGGTTCGATCAACTCGGAATATACCTACTATTACCTATATAAGAATATATTAATTACTTATACCAAGTACTGAGCCTAACAAATCAACCGTATATGAAGAAGTAAAAGAAATTTCAAAATCACAATTTTTGACGCATAATTTCCAAACACAAACAACACGTTATTCGATTTTAATCCAATGTAATTTTCAGAAATACGAGAAAATATTTTTTAATTAAAGAACGTCCAGCGATTGTCTCGACAATTCATTTAATAATATATATATTGTTATGTGCCACCAACAAACCATCTAACAATTTCATGTTCAAAACAAAAATTTTAAATTAAATAAACATGAGTAGGTATGAATTCATAATACGACTATGACTAAATATACGCTTTAATTTTGTATCCAACCAGTTATTTGTTTACGCGTGGTATTTGATACGATATTCTTATATTTAACATAATATTTTAACAGCTACTAATTTAATCAGAAACGATCGAATTAGTATAATAATACAGCTACCTATTTTTCTGGCATACTTAATATTTTTACTATAATTTTACGATGAAAAAAAAAACAACAAAATAACTATTGATTGTCGTTAATTTTATTAAAACTACTATAAAATATATCATTTGAAATATAAACAATCAAAGATTATTTATTTTTATAATCAATTATTTTAAGCAATAATGTATTAAAAGATATAAGTGCCTACTATACCTATATTAAAATGCGATTGTTTAAAAATAATATCTTACTAAAGCTGTTTCCTTTAACGCTATTAAAAAATATTGACGATAATTATAATAATTATAACAGATTATATTTCTTAATACGAGTGCTTAAATGAAATGAATGTCTATATCGTTTCTATACGAGATTTTTATTAATGACGGCCATATTATTAAGTTTATCTCATTTTG
Organism: Eriosoma lanigerum; assembly: GCA_013282895.1. Lineage (NCBI taxonomy): Eukaryota > Metazoa > Arthropoda > Insecta > Hemiptera > Aphididae > Eriosoma > Eriosoma lanigerum. The sequence continues at coordinate 16,807,728 of CM023357.1, forward strand.
CTCGCTTTAATTAAAAAATTAGTATTATTTTCATTTAATTATAATGTGTAATATATATATATATATAATTAAACACAAAACTTCACATATAAAAAGTACTCCCACTACTAAAGTACTAACCATTTGTAAATACGTTTCTGACTATAATATTATATTTGCATAGAACTAAATTATATTATTACTAAATTGCTATTATAGATAGTATATACTATACATACCTATCGTATAAGTCGTATAAGTCATAAAATATAAAATCATAAATAAGATAGAATGTTTCAAATTCAATAGTAGAAATACTAACGAAAAAAATTTAAATTTTAAATCAGTGTAGGTACACAATAGGTATACTACATACATGCGTATCTGTTTTATTACTCTACATTTATATAAGTATAGGGTCGAATACTTATAAAATATATATACGATCGTAATGTAATGTATAAATCACAAATACAAATTAGAACGGTACAAACTTTATAAAAATATAGGTATTATTGTTTATATTATTGGTCGATCGTCGATAGTTGTATACAATATATTATGTTGTGTGGGGGCTATAATAATATAACATACCCGGTCAGTTATTGTATATAGTTATATGATATTATATATACACGTTCACGCGACCCACGCGATTTATACGGCAATAATATGTATCTTTAGGACGCATATATTGAGATATCGTCAAATATTACTTTTACTACAATAACCCACGTTGTGTTTATCGAATTGTACAGGGTTTTCGGTGGTATGAAGCATCGCGGTTTTCTTAGATAATTTTTAATTCCTAAATTTACTCAATTTCTGCAAATACTATAATATAATAAGCATTATTAAGAGCACGTGTTCTATGTGAGGGGGGAAAATTTAATATTGTTTTATATCTCGATAAAATTATCCTTATACAAATTAGAATGTGTATAAAATGTGTATTGATTGAATAAAAATTTTTAAAATCCTACAGATCGTTTTAGTTCTAGTATTGTTCAATAATCGAAAATAAACCTATGTACTGCAATATTATAATAATAATAATCGGTATTCGTCGCAGTAGGAAAGGGAAGGGGGTATATGGGATGTCAATATTTTGTTGACCAAGATTAAACTCCCACCCCCCCTATTCACTCACCATCGTAAACAATACGTGTTAGGTTAGCAATTTCGATATACTAATTTTCTTTAATTTCGTATTCTTCATGGTATATATAGTTATACAAAATAATTTATTTCATATCAGTTTTCGAAAAATGTCACTAGAAAAAAAGTCAAGATTGTATGGGGATCTATCCACATATCCTCCCCTCACCGTAAATACGCCACTGATTCGTCGAATTTCATTGTGGTGAAAGATTATGCCATATATACTTTAAGAACACCTTGTTGATATATATTTGAGTATTGTATTATCCGCAGTGTGACAGCAGACGTTTTTTTTTTTTTTTGAGATTCTCTTCCTATCGCGCACAATGAGAGTAACCTGTAAATACACACACCGCGGTATATACCTATATAACCTATACAGGTATATATGAAATATTCATCATTGTTGCAGCGGTAACCCATTATCCAATCGGCAAAATACCTTGAAAACGGGATTCTATATAATATACACGGCTGTTCGTACTATATATGTATACGCACGCTATATAGCGGTCAACGGTGTAGTTTTTCTATGCCAATTATTGTCACTTGATTTAATTTCAATAACTGATATTATATCATATGCACGCACGCCGCGTGCAATAATATAATAATGTCGTGTGCATGTACGTGCATGCACACAATATAATATATATATATATAGAATATGGCAACAAAAAAATAAAAAACCGCAACATAATAATATTAATAATACTGCAAAAAATTTGAAAAATACACGCCGCCGCAGCCGTGTGTTATAATAATATTTAATGCGAACCCGTACAATAATTATTGTAAAAATATTAATTATAGATGATTAACCGCACGGTTTTTATCGACTATACCGCCCGTATTATAAAATATGCGAAAACAAAAACATATTTAATATGAAAATATTTTTTTTTAAAAAATGTTAAAAAATACAAATTCGCCTTACAGTGTAATGGTTGGATACCTCCTATTTAATATTATATTATATGCACATTATTCGACTGCTGCAGAGTGTGCCGTGGTCCTGTTCCTTATATTATGTTATGCGTTTGGTATTATCTTTAGGCGTATTTGCGGTTTGTAGCGTGCCGTGTCCGCCAATGGGGAGCGAGAAAATGGAAATATTATTCAGACGATATCGTGAGAATGTGGGCGTGTCCGAAAATGTTGAATCTATTCAACTTCTCGTGATTAAAATCAACGTCTAGCATCGCTTTTTCAATGTTATCACATAAGTCGTTAAAAATGAAAAACGGAATTGTGTCGTTCTGCAAAAGACTCGGAAGTAGGATAGATACTGTGTACAGGTTATACGTGTATACGCGAGATGGATAAAATATATATTATACCGTAATATTGTAATGGTTGTTTTCATGAAAAAAAAAATAATAATAATAAAACCAATCTCGGATTTTTCTTTTCTCCGGCACGACCTGACTCTGTGTTCGGATATCTTTTATGGTTTTCAACTCAAAGTGCCCCAAGTGAGCAATATATTTTAATTTTTTTACATATTTTCCTCGTCGTCTTTATATAATATAATAAATACGTATTAACATAATATTTATATATATATATATATATATATATATAGATGTGTACCTGTGCCGCGCGACCACAACCACACGCCAAAAATCTTCAGCTGTCGGATTTAATTTATTGTTTAACGTATAAGTGTTTCTATATATTATAGATAATACAGCTCTGTTTTGATCGTGAGAATGGAAAACTAAATATGTTAAACCCCGTATGGTATATATTATGTGTCAAATTGTTGCGTAATTCTTAAACGACCGGAGCTGAACCACGCGCGCTATTTATTTTTTTAGTAATAATTTTCCTAATTAACTAGGTTTTATCAATAAATATAATTCATGTTTATTGTTGCACAAATCTTAAAACGAATGGATAAAAACGATTTTTATAGACACTCCGATTACGATAACAACTCCAAAGCACTCTCAAACACATTAGCATACTGATATCTCTATAGGTACATTATTTTGTACGCACGTTTATAGACGATATTATAAATTCACTTTTTTTTTCTTTTTTACAACACTTATAATACCAACATCATGGGGTACACTTTTAAATTATACATTTCAAAAGAAAAGATTTATTTTATGAAAACAAAACAAGATATTGGTAATAAGTTATAACGTAGGTTACCTATACGTATTATAATAAAAAAAAAAATAATAGTAACATAAAAATTATAAAAAATTATTCAGATTTTATAAACACGCAACGGACGGATTTAATCGTTTTCCTGTCCCCCCAAAAACATAATATAAAATATAAATAATTTGAATATCTATTTATAACAATAATAATGTTACGTTCACTATCGTACACATCACATCAATTTATCACAACAAATAATAATTATAACATTATAGTAACTAAAAGTGAACTGCAGGGGCGTTTTTACTGTTTTTCCGGTGACAAATATTCAATAGATAATTTTTTTATTGTAATTAAAACTCTTAAATCTTTATATATTTCCACCATTAAATATGTGTCAAATGTATTATAGTAGATACCTATCTGCATAATATGAATATGCATTCAAAAAAAACATAATACTTATAATAGGTATATATATATATAAGTATAAATTATATGAATATAGTAGTAAAGTAGATGTATAATTTATTCTAAGAATGAAAACAATTGAAGCATAATAAACTTGTATACTTAAAAGCATACGAAAATAAAATAATTTTATATTAGGTTATGTCAGAATAATACAACAATAGGTTCCTATTTCTAAATAAATAATATATTATAATATCATAAATAAATAAATTATTATAAACTTAATTAAACAGATCAAATTATTATTCGGTCAAAACTATTCAGTTTAAATACAATCCGTTAAAAAATTCTGGGCGAACAATTTATAATATTACTAATTAATTACCGAATATCTGGTTTCATGTAATATAATTACTAATTAGTATATCCTATAATACGATTTATTATCAACAATTAATTATTTATATTGCCTATACCAAATTAAATCCGACACATTTAAACTGACAATATTAAATTGTGAGTGTGTGTATATATTATATACAAGTATATTATGCCTACTAATTACTATATAATAGTAAATAGACATCTTAAAGAATTTGATAATTATTACTGCATAAGCAAAAAATACTTATAATATATAATCAGTGCTGATTACTGATAATCGGATGTACAAATAAATAGTATATATATTAATCAATTTTTGAATTTTAATAATATCGTAAGTACTAATAACCAATACAATAATATATGATGTAATATAGGAGTCTGGATCAAAAAAATATCATCGATTTTATTTTTTTATAAAATCAATAAGTGAATATTGTTTTCCAGAGCAAGAAAAAGTTGCAGGGAACGATGGATCGATATAGACACAACAAGAGTATGAAGTATTCTGTTTGCGTAGTAACTAGTAAGTATAAAAACCTTAAAAGAATATAAAAAACAAAGTTTCAAGGTGTTTTAACTCCTTAAAGGATAGTCATTTACTTTCGAAATTGCGTACAATAATAGTTGAATCCATAAGAGGATACTGTTTATTGTGTTTGCCTTCGTACGTAAAGTATTTTATTTATTTATTTATTTATTTTTTTTATACACACGTTTATTATGTATATACGTTAACCATATCTATCTGACGAGTTATATACGCATTCCAATATGGCAGTTTATGCAGTTGACAGACAACTCGAATATGGGCGTATAAATTATATTATATTATTATTATTATTATTATTATTAAATATATACCACAGTGAGGGGTAAGCATAATACATAATTCTCTACCCTGGTCGGATTTATGAAAACAAAAGCCTATACTTATAACAAAATGTCTATGATTTGACAATTTACAAAAAAATCGTATTGATACGCTCGCGCCAAAATTTTTGTCAATTCAACCATCTGCTACGTTTGGAATGGTATTGTGTTTTCTATAACTCGTATTATACTCGCGCGACGCGCACTGTACAGCTGGCAGAGTAACAAAATTATTGAATAGGGGATTTATTCCCTAAGTCACCTCGATGATTTTAAAGGCCGGATATCATATATCAAATAAACAATTCGGCTTACAATAACTTTTTACACCTGTGATAAAATTTAGTTTTAGAATTATGCGTATACAAACATATATTTTGTATTATATAGTATAAGCGCACAATCCGAAAATTATCATTTTTTTTTCACCCTAAACATTTTCTGTATTTTTTCGTGGTTATAAAAAAACATTTAATATTATTATAATAACATATAGGTATATAATACCAGGTCTTAGATTAAATATGCATATATAATTAATATGAAAAAATATATATATTTTATGCGATACAATCAATAATTTAAGTAAATAAAATTTAATATTTACCACAGTAAAAAATTAGAAAATATTTATAATATTTATAAATGTTTATTTATGATATTGTCATACATTAATATATTAATATATATATATATATATGTAATTATGATATTTATCATAAAAAGAAAAACATATTGTTTATTATTTTTATATGGACAAATGTAGAGATGTTAATTTTATCAATATGAATAATGAATATACAAGTATAACTGCACTATAACCATGCAATATAATAAATATTATTATATCGATGTGTGCACATAAATTTGATGAATTTTTATGTTTTTATGTTTAACATTCACCATTCGGTTTTTATAGTTGTCAAAAAGATTTTGTACCTATTAGTACGATATTTACGATTATTAATATTATTACGATATAAAATTTAATGTTTACTATTTAAATAATTAATATAATACCTATATATAATATTCTATTTATAATTTATGTTACTACCTAGTAAATATAACAGAATAATAATAGGTAATTAATAAGTATTTAATTTATCTTTATAGGTTTATATGCCCCATCTCCCATATAATAGATTACATTATTCTTTTCAATTGTTTAATTTAAAAAAAAAAATGTTTTTAGTAATTTATTAAACCACATATTTGAAATAAATCATTTTAAATATAGACAATTTTATTATATAAATATATCATTTTAACAGAAAACCTGATAAATTTAACGAATTAATGATTTACGGTAAATCGACATATTTAGTAAAATTACAACTTTTTACTTCCTTTCCATGTCAATTTATATGTAAGCTGTAAGACTATATAAATTATATCTTCAATATCATAAAATTAATTAAATTTATAAATTACAGATATTAAATATATAAAATAGCGAATATTATGAATTTATCATTTTTAATTTTAGATTTTGAACGAAGCAAGGAATGTATTGGTTTTTTAATTTTTTTATGTCTGAAAACAATTTTTTGGTTATAAATAATGGTTCGATACACCAATTACCTTACGTAGGGTATGCTTTCGGTAGCGAATTGCATCTAGTTGGTACTTTATTCAGCTCATTCTTCTAATTTTTCAAAAGTTTTTCCCAAAATTACCAAAAATGACGGGAAAGTGGCAAAATTACTTGAACATTTTTTTGAGTAATCTCATAGGTAATTTACACACGTGGAGAAATTATCAGTATAGTATATTATATATCTTGCTGATTTTTTCTCAGAATCGTATTTTTGAATGCATATGTCATTGCATTTAAATCTTAATTATAATAAACCATTAATTTTTCCGAGGACCGGAGGGACGAAGGAGAAAGTCCAGAATCGACCTTCTCGCTTTTTTTTAATATTTATTAATCAGATAAATTGAACATTTCATTTTGGATCATCAAATATGTATTTGAAAACATTATTTTATAATATTTAATAACATAATAACGGCATGAGAGGAAGAATAAAAGTTACCGTAAATGATATAGTTTTTAACTTAGTAATTTGTATTATAATATTTATGCTTAATTGCTATTGAAATATTTTAATTAGATATTAATAGTAAATAAAGACGTACAATTTATATAAATATTTTTAATTTATTATAACCATCAGCGCGCGAAATTAAGAAATTAAGATTCTTAAGATTAAGGAATTTTAAGGGGCATCAGAGTCATGATTGATAATCAGAAACGGAAACTTTTAGGTAGCTTTTATTCTATCTATGTGGATCTTTTTCGATTTTTTTATTAAAACCAACTAAAATGAACATTATTATATCTAATAATTTGTTAATAATATCTTAAAGTAATATATAGATTTGAAAAATGTCAATAACAGTCCATTTATAAAATTGTTTAGCTATAGAAACGTTACCAGCAAAATTATAAATAATTTGGTTAACAGTTTTAATAGAAATGAAAAAATGGAAAATCTCAACTATTAAAATTGTGATCAAGATCTTGAATTAAAAATTAATACAGTTATTTAACAAATAAAAATATTTTTGGGTGATGACAATAAAATATTTTACGTCTTGGATTATGTAATAGTCGTTTTACTTTAGTACCTATGGAGGAAAGCATTAATAATTATGAATATGTTTAAATGTAACTAAACTCAGTATTAAAAAATGTTTAAAACATATATTCATAAAATACTAAAATGTATTATTATACTTGTATAATTTATATTTTTAGCTTAAACTATAATATTTAAAATATTTTATTTTACTGCGTGTCCTATAATTTGTTATTTTTCTAATTTGTTTGTCAATGAAATTCGTTTTTCAAGAATTCCAGACATTATGTGCCAACGAAAAGTACTTGTAAATTGAAATTATAATACAAATCTGATCGGGTTATATGATAAAAAGATAAACGACTCTATTAAATTTTACGATTAATTAAACTGAGGAAATACCGGTGACCATCTGAACACGAAAAAAAAAAAAAAATGAAATAAAAATTAGTTTTAATATATTAACAATCGTTTACAATATTATTCTTCAAAAGTAAACTTAATTTCCGATGGTTGAGAAATTATATAGTTTATTATCTAGTAACATAAAAAAAAAAAATAACAAAAAAAAAAAACCATAAAATCATAAATTCTCGTATACGTTGTGCCAAAATAATATTAGTCTTTAAAATATATGTTTCACGGTTTATATTAGTATTTTTATAGACGTCGTGTAAACGTCCCACACTCACGCGTATACGCGCTGTCAGTTTTCGAACCTTGACATTTTTCAAGTTACACGAGTTTACACGGTCGAAATGGAACAGTTAGCCAAAGGATTATCCGACGATGGTCCGGTATAATATAATAAGCATATGTATACGATTCTAAGCTAAGATTCCACGTCCACGTCTAGTTCACTATATATATATATACACCGCCGTAGGCCGGTTTTAGAAATATTCGTGAATATTATAAATGTACATTAATAATATAATAGTGGGTACCGCGACTTCGGTTCGCTAAATATAATAATAATATAATCGTCGATGTGTCCGCTTTGTATTTAATCATACGTCGTACAGCCACAGTGGATTTACGTCAGACGATCATGACGATTTCGTGCTGTGGCGGTGGCACGGGGGTCGAGTGGTGGCAGAACCGCGCGCGTAATGCGCAAGAATGAGAGTTCTATTCGGTCGTCGACTATATACGTACCCAACACAAAAGGTGGATTTTTTTTGTTTTTTTTTTTTTTATAACGCATTTATTCGTCGGCAACTGCGTACAAAGAGGGTTAGAAGAAATGTAATAAAGGGAAAAATGTATACGTACGTTCGTTTTCTCTTTCTTTTACGAAACGATACGAAAACGTGCTCCATATTATTATTATGCGTTAATCAAATTACAGTCAAAAAGGGTCGTCGCGGATTCTCGAAACCCCGGCAGCACAGTCGTAAATTGAATGTGTAAAGTATATTTGTATATAACCCAACAGGTATATTGTGATAATGACATTGATATTTATGACGCGTTATTTGTCGGTGACCCAGCAAAACCGCGTGTTACCTGTTCCGGAACAATGTAAACAAATATGATTTTAGAAAAATGTTAAACTTGATGTGTTTATGACAAAATCGAAAAAAAAAAAAAAAACGGAAAGTAAATGATACTTATACCACACATAAAATAATATAAATACACCAGTTAGTATACCATAACTTGTATAGCTATAATCCACCACATGGATATCGCGTATAAATCAGATTTTATTAAAATAATATTGTTTGGTATTGGTTTAAGACATTATTATACTGTAATCATCATATATAGGTATGGTTTATTATAATTTTATTCAGTCTTTGACAAATATATGTGTATTTACGTTTTATATAATATTTTATTTATACTAATATATATAAACATTAACAATTTAAGTACATACTTTAAATGTGCCTATGCTTGAATTAAAAACTAAAAATAAAATGCAGCGTGGAAATATTATTAATAATAATCCTCAGTGAAGTAACAAACAAAAGTTAAACAAATTTTATTAAGCAGTTATTTAGTGAAAAAAATCAACCCGTACCCAAAGTCACTGTACAGATGTAACGAAACTCGCGTAATGAGAAATGACATAAAAAAAACTATTATGTCCCAACTGCTCTTCCTCCTTCTTCCCCTCTCACTCATCAAACCGACGACAAGTACATGGTATAACTCTCGGTACATAGTAGACGGGTTCGCGAGTTACGTACATTCCATTGTTCTAACCAAATTTCATGACTTCAACGGGCTGACCCCCTGTGCCCGTCCCTAACATCGTACACTGCACACATACATAAACCAAGGGAATAGGTAACTCGTCAACTACTACTGATCCACTTTGAACTCGCCGCGGTCTACCGAAACCCGGAATGCCTAGCTAATTGCAGCCTAGCGAATCGAATAAATCATATAGTAAGCGAACAATAATAACAATAATGATAAAGTTTGGGACGCGAAGTGAAAGACCGGAGTGAAGGAAAAGGGGAAGGAGAAGTTAAATAATAAAAAAATATAACATACCTGAATGTGACCGGTTTTCGGTGTCTGCGATCCGACGTTAGTAGCATAAACGTGCACAACGTACCGGTCGGCGCCACCCTCCCTGTCCAGCGTCACGGCCGTGTAAAGCACGCCCAGTTTAACGTCTACGGAAAACATCCGATCCGCCTGCTGTCCATTGGACCCGGTCACGTTCACCACGTAGTATTCAATTTGCCCGGGCAACTGGTCCAGCCTTAGCACGCTAGTGCCCAGTGGCTCATTTTCGTACACTGACCCTTCGTAGTATCCCTTCAGGCCAGCGAGTTTGTCAACTCCGTCCGCATCCGTCAACAGAGTGATGTACGCGTCGGTTGACTTGCGTTCCGATTGCACCGCCTCGTCGGTGGCGCGCACTGTCAACTTGTACGTCCGTTCTGGTCGAGTAAGCTCGCGGCGCAATACTATCGCCCCCGTTGTCCGGTGTATGGAAAACAATTCCGTGTCGCCGCCCACCATCTCGTACGTGACCAACCCGTTGGTGCTCGTATCCAAATCTCTAGCCAAAACGTGTGTGATGACCGCGCCGGCCTGTCTGGTTCGTATGAGTCCGGTGTCCATGGACACGAACGTGGGAGCGTTGTCATTCTCGTCATCCACAATGATGGTCACAGTCTTTTCGGCTGATAACCGGATTTCTGGCGGCATAGCTTGGTCGACTGCCGTAACAGTCAGCCTGTACGTATCCGCGTATTCTCTGTCAATTGGCAATATGGTGCTGATCACCCCTGTTTTTTCGTTAATTTTGAAACTCCGTTTGTCGTTGTCCGGTTGTTGTTGTGAAATGGAATAGTATACCAGGCCGTTTAAATCTGAGTCCGGGTCGTCAGCCACAACGTTCACAATAGACGTTCCTACTTCTAGGTTTTCGACAATTTGACGGACTATAGCCGTGCTGGGGAACTGCGGTGGATTGTCGTTACAATCCAAAACAGTTACGTGGAATGCTAACGCCGAGGACAACCTGGGATTGCCGTTGTCGTAAGCAGAAATATTCAGCACATAAGCACTAATGTCTTCGTAATCTAAACGTTTATGCAAATATAGTACTCCGGTCACAACGTCAATATGAAACGTATCTCTACGATTTCCAGAGACTATAGAATAATGTACTTCGCTGTTTGCACCCAAATCCGGGTCCGTTGCTCGGAATCGAACCAATTCCGTATTAACCGTGGCATTCTCAAAAATCGATACACCTGATGTAGGGGACTCAAATTTTGGTGGATTGTCATTATCGTCCAATACTTCTACTACTACTGTAGCCGAAGCGTTAAGGTGTACTGTCGTACCGTTATCGTGCGCAGTAACGTGTAATACATAGGATGCACACGTTTCTCTGTCTAAAAGCGCATTGATTGTTATCATACCTGTTACACTATCAATTCTAAATTTGTTGTCATCAGTATCTTCCATAGTATAGTGTACAACACCATTTTGTCCATCGTCTTCGTCGGTCGTATATACCCGTAATACGTGGGTGCCAACTGATGACCCTTCCGATACTTGTACACGATAGGGTTGTCGGAAAAATCGCGGTCGATTGTCATTTATGTCGTTTACATAGACATTTACTTTGGTTTTATCGTAAAGCTGATGCTTTCCGTTGTCTGAAACTGTAGCCTCCAATGTAATCACGTTCAGTCCTGTGGCTCTGATTAACTGTTCTCTGTCGAATTCCCGCTGGGTCCGAATAAAACCGTTTTTCGGGTCAATCCAAAAGTCTGCTTTACAATTGATTAAAGAGTATGTTAATTCAGCATTTCGACCAGTATCCCGATCAGATGCTGATAATTTGCCCACAAATGTTCCAGATGGTTCATTTTCGTTTATATAAAAATCAAATGTGACATTAGCAAATTCCGGTTTATTGTCGTTTTCGTCGGTCACGTGTACAATAGCTATTACAGACGAACTACGGGCTGGTATACCCGCGTCTCGAACTACCACAGAAAGTGCATAATAGTCTCTACTTTCTCGGTCCAATCGATGTTTGATATATAGCATTCCATCAGGAAAAATACCAAAATTTCCTTCTGTGTCCCCTTCCTCTATTGCATACGACAGTCTGGCGTTGGGACCATAATCTCCGTCTGTTGCCGTTAATCCAAAAAACCTACTGTTCACAGCAGTGGCTTCGGAAAGCGACGATTCATAAGAAGTTTGATCGAACACGGGTGTATAGTTATTAACATCTTTTACAGTGAATAGTATGATATGTTTGGCACTTAGTGGCGGATTACCCGAGTCAGTGGCTATAATTTCGGTGGCCAGCACAGTACCTGGGGCTGTATATACCGGCTTGTGCAGGTATACAATACCGGACGATTCGGTGATACGAAAGAGGCTGTCAGGCTTAGATGCCAATCGGTAAGTTATTCGGCTATTCAACCCAACATCCTTGTCCTTAGCCCTGGCTACGCACAATTCTTGGCCAACGGCCGTATCTTCGTAAAGGTCTACTTCATCAATTACAGTTATAAACGTTGGTTCGTTGTCGTTTACATCTAAAATGGTCAAGTTTACCAACGTAGTACCAAACTTAGAGCCAGCTCTAGCTCCAACATTTATGCTGTAAAATGATTGATTTTCTCGGTCAATTTTTTTCCATGTCGTTAAGACTCCATTTCGGTCTATCTTAAAGTTTCCATTGTCGCCGTTCAAGATATAATACATTACGTCAGATTTAGTTTCCTTTAATCGAACTCGCCCTACTTGTCGGTTGGACACTGGGTCTTCTTGTCCACCGTGGTCCTCGTAAATTTGAAACGAATATCCATCGGCCGTGTCAAATTTGAGTGTTTCGTCAGGGTTTTTTATTATTTCTACAACTGCGTCTTCAGCAGTTCGTCGACCATCTCTATCCACAGCTGTTACATTTAGACGGTATATTGATTTTAGCAGATCTCCACTAGACTTCAAATAGATCGATCCGTCGCGAGCATCGATGTAAAATAAACCAGAATCACCACCGCTTGCTAATCGATATTCAATGACTGCATTTTCTCCATCGTCAATATCATACGCCGAGACCGCGAGAAGACTGGTGCCCGTCGGATAATTATCGCCGACAAACGCCACGTAATGTTGAGGATAGAATACCGGGTCGTTGTCGTTGACATCCAGCACATCAAGTATAACGGAGGCAGTAGACGATTTTGGCGGAGATCCTTGATCTTTGGCCAACACTTTTATCTTATATTCTCGTATTTTTTCCCTATCAAGTTGTGTTTTGACGGTTAATTGTCCGGTTAACGAATCTATTGCAAACGCTCCCTTGTACTTGTATTGGACTTCAGGATGTAAACTGTACGACACGCTACCGTTGGTGCCTTGATCGTGATCCGAAGCCGTCAACATAGCTACTAATGTATTTTCCGGTACATTTTCCAACATTTTAACAACGATTAAATTTTGTGTAAATTCTGGTCGTTCGTCGTTCTCGTCTAAAACGATAACTTTCAATTGCGTATACGCCCATTTAGGGTTGGGTCCACCGTCTCGCGCGGAAATCTTTAATTCCGCGGCACCCATTTGTTCGCGGTCCAGTCTCCCTTTGAGCGTCACCAACCCGGTATCTGAGTCAATATCGAACCATCCAAATGCGTTACCCGATACAATCGAGTAATAAATCTGTGCATTGATACCAGTATCCTCGTCAGTGGCCGTTATGCTAGCTACGTACGTGCCCACCGGTGACAGTTCACTCAGCGTGGACGAGTATTCACTCTTCTCGAACACCGGTTCATGGTCGTTGATGTCATTGACGTATATCAGTAGATACGCCCTGGTGGTCCTGGCAGGGGTCCCTTTGTCACTGGCCAACACAGTCAAATTGTATTTGTTGATTTGTTCTCTGTCCAATATCCCGTGCACTCGGACAATGTAGAAACTCTGCGACGATTCCAATCGGAAATGATTCATCTCGTTTCCGGTTATAATCTCCACTGTAGTCTCGCCGTTGAGCCCCTCGTCCGGATCCATCACGGACACGACTGCTACCACGGAACCGTTGATAGCATTTTCGTCGACGGTCGCGTACGCTGCGTTAGACGGAAAATACCGGAATCGTACTACCGGATCATGATCGTTGGCGTCGATCAGGCTGATAGTAACATAAGCCCGGCCGTCTTGTCTGGGCGACCCGTGGTCTCGCGCGTGTACGGTAAAAACGCAGCTCTTCGGACACAACGCCTTCGACGACTGTTGGGCGTGTGGACAGTTCTGTTGTGGACAATCGGGGATTTCCGTCGTATAAATAATACCGGTCTCGGGGTCTACGCGAAATCTGGCGTCCATCGTCTCCGGCAAATAGTACGTGACACGGCTGTTATCGCCCAAATCCGCGTCCGTTGCTGTTACTTGTAACGCGAATGTGCCGGGCGGCACGCTTTCATTCAACCACGCGCTGTAATCCGTGTGCGCGAACACCGGCGGATTGTCGTTTACGTCCAGTATGGTAACGTTGACCGTCTGGTATCCGTATCGAGTCGGCACGCCGCCGTCTCGGACGGATATATTTAGTTGGTAAAACGGAACGGTCTCGCGGTCTAATTTCCCAGTGGTTTGCAAATACAAATACGTGAGATCGCCGCCCGGGTTAGACGTCACGTCTAGTCGGAATTTTTCGTCCACGTTGCCGGCGACTATTCGATAGTCGGACGACACGCCGTTAACTCCGACATCCCGATCCGTGGCCGTGTCCAAGAGCACTTTATTGTCCGGTGCCGCGCTTTCCGGGAACGATACGGATATGACCGGCTCCGGAAATTCCGGCGCGTTATCGTTGACGTCCACCACCAGTATGCGCACCTCGATCGGATACGTGGGCTGGCTAGACAACACGATCATATCGTACCGGTCATTGAGGAGCGACTCCCTGTCCAGTATCTGCGCCGTGAACACCTCGCCGGTGGTGCCGTTCAACGTGAATTCGTCG
>CM023357.1:16822719-16890381 GCA_013282895.1 Eriosoma lanigerum
TCTGTATAATAAGCGTCTTTATTCTATACAATAATTTATGCATAAATAACAATATGTATTTTTAAATGACGATAATATGTCATACTTTGTCCACGTTATTCTATTTGACATTATACAAACATTTTTGTCGAGCACACTTTACAAACGGACAATAATAATATTGTTTTGCCGCCTAAAACCCATATTATTTATATTAACCAAAAAACATGTATACGTACCCGTCACAAGACAGCTTTTGATCGAAATCCAAGTACCTATATTTTTTCAGTCTCACGTTCCGCGAGTGGACGGGCGGGCGTTGTCCTACAATCGTAAGCATTATTTTCGAATATGTTGGGGGCATCCAAATATGTCAATTTCGTCTCTTCCGTTGCATTGTTACAGGGTTCGATTTATTTTTATTATTATAAACACAATATAAATGTAAAAATAACACGTATACTGTACATACTACCAGGTGTCAGAGTAATAGAAAAATCTGTATCTGTATATAAATCCGCGCGTATATATTATTATATGCAGCAGTCCGTAGGCCGTAACGAGTGTTTGGAAATTCAACATCGATAACCTTTTGTACAAGACTCGTTTATTCATTTGTTCGTCCGGTATTCGGTATATCTACACGTGACCGGTTAAGTACCGCCGTACAAACATTTTAGAGTTAATCGGTTCGATTATTTATTAGTTTCTCATTTTTATGCACAGACTAAATTTACCTTACACAATATTCCTGACAAATGTATATATTATATATTATTGGTACATATATATATATATATACAATTCAACTTGCCATTTTCCGGTTGATTAATCGTAATCGATTTAGTTTGTTTTTTTTATTATTACTTATATTTTATTAATTTTTATTACTTAAAGAGATATAATATATTTTATACATTTAAGCATATTCAAATACGACTGTGCAAATTTTCCGTGTACATTACTGATGGGACTGTGCCAATACAAAATAAACGAACTCACTTAAATAAAATATTTTAAATGTGTATTTAAGGGGAGGCCAGAAGACTTGATTCTCCCCTATCCTATTGTCTTTGGTTATTATTTATATACTATATATTATACGTTTCAAAGATTTAATGTTTGGCTGTAAAAAACAAATTCAAAATACGCCACTGATACACAACTATAATAATGCTAATATACTGCTGTAAGTGAATACCGAAATCATAAAAAAAAAAATGGCCACCAAAATTATTATTATAATAGGTAATATACTGACTAAAATAATATTATTACTATATAATATAGTATATATTAATTTATTTACTGATAAAGTGATAAAATCTAATCGATTTAATTGTAAATTTTTCATTTCATTGTTATTGTTAAATTTATTTTAATAATACATTTTTGTTTATTGCTTTTTTTCCATACATTTTTTCCTGGGACTTGTGGGTATATTATATAGTAAAGGTTTAGTTTAAATACGTTTTACTCCCCTATGTATACAAAATTCAAAAGACCGTTTTTATTATAGCTTAAATTTAGGTGATGCTTTTATTCTTCTTCTTGTGTAAATGAAATGAAGATGTCATTTGGCTTATCTACCTGCCTACTGATTGACGGGCGTAATATTAGGTATCAAAGCATTTCCGAAAATACACGGTTTCGTGTATTCTGGATAGAACATTATCGTACATTTGTTACAAAACATAAAAACACGTTTACATCTAAAGATGTACACGGTTGATTAAATAAATATATACAAATCGTTATAACTAATATAATATATAATACACATTATATATTTACACATAGTATACCGACATAGACACTAAACAGCTTTGTCTTTAACGCTTCTATAATATAATACTCTACATAATAATATTAGGTATGTATAGCCATGTAGGTAATAAATATATAATTTAAATTTAATAATTAATATTATTTTTAAAATGTAGAAAAACGTACCTGAAAAAATATGTTAACAAGAAGAAATACTAATAATTACAAATCGCCCAATCAATATAGAATGAAAGAAAATCGTTTTCTTTTTGAAACATATTCACTAATTATATAATATAATATAATTATGTTGATTTTTTTTGAACAAATTTAAGACTACATGTGTATTTTGATTTTATTTCGATCTGTTAAGAAATTAATTTAATGAAATTATAGTTCTATTTAAATATAAACAATTTATTTAAAGAAACAAATAATTTTAGGTACTTACATATGGTATACGAATTATGAACCGATACAATATATTATTCTTGATTACGATGTAAATCGGCGTAATTAGAGGAGCTAAGGGATCCCCTTAAAAATACCTAATCCATTAAAAGAATATTTTTTTTAGTTATTCGTTTTTAATAATAAGGAATAATAGCCCCCCTAATTATTTAGTTCTAGTAACGCTTATGCCAATGCAGAATCCGAAAAGAATTATTGTTCTAACTTTAATCTGTCAACGTAAGTAGTACTTTAACTTTGTAAAATATGTTTACTAATCAATTATGTTTTATAAAATATCTGACAAATAAGTAAGAGCGTTTTAGATTTTTTTTATAAAGATTCAATTATCTTTATAATGAGAATAAAACGACATATTATTTCTAAAGTATTTGTTTTTTATTTAATATCAATTAGCAATAATACTTTTTATTTGTTGTTATTACCCTAAGTATTACCAAAACTATATGATTTAAGTTTATGATTAATATTAGTTTTCTCATTATCAATTGATTACAGAAAAATAAGTGTAGATTAGAATTAAATCTTTGATTATTCTATATTTAAAACCATTATAATGATTTGACATTTATAAATTCAAACTATAAGAAATAATATGTTTAGCACAGAATGCGTGCGCAGTTATATCTTTACTCAACTTTAAGTTGTGTGTGTTGTGTAATGATGAATTTAATAAAACTATAAATATTAAAAATAAGACACATATTTTGAGTTTAACCGCAGTATATCATAATATATCATATCAAATTATAATATTATAGAGTTATAATAGTTGTAGGTATAGAAAACGATTTACATTAATATATTTACGATTTGAAATTGCGTTTAAATAAACCGTGTAGGTATATTTATAGGTTATAACAGAAACAAAGAGCTTAGCTTGGTGTGCTTTATTATAATAAATAGGTATAGCTAGTAAGTGAGATTGAGTAATGCCATTTTGCTGTTTTACTATACATGATACACACACAGGTCGGTCTCTGTCGGAACAAACTATATAGTGTACTCTCTTGTATTTTTGACAGAACAACCGGAACACATAATAATATGTGGGCGTTATCATTCGAAAGATATTATGAAAAACATAACCAAATGGTCTCAGAAATGCTCGAAGCGATAAAAAATAAAATCAGGAAACGATTATGTATTTCACCAAATGAACGGTACTGTTATCATGCCTTATCTTTATAATACTATCTTTTTAATAGGCTATTGTTTTTTAATACCATACGTAGGAAGGTTTGTAATTTTTTTATTGATTTTTTTTTTACTAGCCAGACAGCGTTTATAATATATTTGTAATAATTAATAACACACAATTAATATTCATTGTGCTATATTTAGATTATACGAAATATATTATAATATCGGTTTGGTTATATTATCATATATGTATACTTATATATATATTATGACTTTGGAAGATTTATTTTTATTACCTATCAAAATTCGTTTACATTATACATGTACTTGTATGTCTTATAATATAGTAGGTAGTGTATATCCATAACAACGTTTACCTACTAAAATAATGGAAACAACCACTGGCGCGGTGAATATTTATTATTTTATATAACAAAGGGGATGAAACTATGAGAGGTAAATCCAAATAAATTATGACCAATTTAGGAATTCGGAATTAATAAGTATACCTGCGTGGAAAAAAACAACGAAGTACCGAACCCCATTTCATCCACCGTTTGAATACGATACCGTGTGGTGGATACATATTTTGTATAAATAACAATAGTCTCTAGCTACTTCTACAGGACTACAGACACATATATTTAACGATTTGACATAATATTTTTAAATTTATTATTTTTATTAATATTTATTAAATATAAAATATTTACGATTGAGTCGATTTAATTTTTATAATTATTTGAATCTTAAAATAATTGTATTTAAATAGATGTTACAATATTATGTGTTCTCTATTATATATTATAATAAATCAATTAGAAATTTAAATAGTAATCAATATAAAGTTTACTTATATGTATTGCTTATTAAATATTTTTATAGACTTATTTGAATCGTTATTACTTATAATTTATACCTTTTTTTTAACGCTGATAAAAGAAGTATGATTCAATAAAATTTGACAATAGATAAATATTGGAATACCATATATTTAACACATGTAATGTGTTTTTTGTAATATTATTCAATTACGAGGGTAGATATGGAGGATAAATTCGCTTTTTTAGCGTTATTGTCGAATTCAAGATACACCTACCTTTTCATATTTTATAAATAATAATAAAAAAACAAATCCCTTCTTACTATAAAATATTTATGATCACCCTGTAATTCACTATCATGTAAGATGTATATACATAAAACATATTTTATAGTACCTGAATAATATAATTTTTGATTTCATGTTCGTATACAATTTGTTTATAAAATTAACAGTCATGATTATACCTGCAACAAAATACTATTTATATTTAAAAGTATTAAAGGCAAAAAAACAGAGGAAAGAAAAAAGATACAAAAAACCATAATATTATATAATATATAGAAATAATAATAGAGAAAAATAAATATGAAATTGAAACATATAATACTATCAGAAAATTTATTAATTATGTATTATTTGTCTAAATGTAAAACTGGAAATATAGTTAAATTAAGACTTTTTTTTTAAAAAACATTGTACATACTTAAGTATAATATGAATATAAGTATAAATCAAATAATAATTTCCTTAAAAACTGTTTTTCATAATTAACATAGTATAAACATTCATATAATATTTTATGAGTAAATATATCAATTATAAATGAAAATATTTTTATTTTGTCGTTAAATACACAATGACAATACCAATATGCTATTAAATTAGGTTAAGGTTAAAAAAAATATGGTAAAATATATTAGGTATATATAATTCAAATAAAAAACTATTTATTTAATTAGATGATTACCTATTTAAATTAAATATTAAGAGTATCAAATTATATTTAAATGATACTTTTATCATATATATACATTTTATAAGTATACTTAAAAGTTATAACTTAAGTGCATATTATTTAAATTTCCTATAGCCTACCTTTTACAATTGATATACCTACTAATAATTTATAATTTACATAATAAATATAACAATGGTCAAATATTAATTAAAATTGTTATATTACTGTAAAAATATATTTAAATATAAATATCAAATTATGTTCGTACTTGTGTAAAAAATTTCATTTTGACAACTATTTATTGTTCTGGTATTAATAACTAATATTCGTATTCTAACAAGTAATAATATAAATCAATCATTATTTACTATATTAGTATAAAATATTAATCATTAGTCGTTACTACAATTATGTTTAAGTAAAAAAAATTATAAATATTAATATGCTTAAAAGTAAATAATAAACTAACCATAAAATATTTGACTTATTTGATGTGCTTATACTATATAAACATTATAAACTATAAATAAGTTTCATATGTCTCAGGACTAATTAGTTAATTTTCAAATGCGTAAAAACGTGTTTTTCTAAATAATTTTAAAAACATTCAAATATATATATATAGTATATAATATATATTAACAACTATACTACTAACTATATTATATATATTATATATTTAATAATATTATAGTTGGTAATCATTATAGTAATCAATACCCAATTAAAAAATTATAACTTTAGTTAGATAATTGTTTTAGAAAAATTGCATTCTAGTCTGTAAAGAATTTCATAGAAACAATTTTTACTAAATCAAATATAGGTATACATATAATATTAATTTTTATATTTGATAAAAAAACATATTCATATTCGACTTATTGATACGATAAATTATTTAAGTTTACATATTTTATGAAAATAATATAAATTTTACCTAATGTACCTACGTTACTATGTTAGTATGTTGTATCTATTCAATTGGAATGACAATGTTCAATGAGTGTTTTATGACATATGAAGTAAGAAGCACGAATATGAACGAGTAATGATAATAATGTATTAAATTTGATGTTACCTATATGGCTATAAACAGTCTTGTAAAAAATACTTTTGAAAAAGTATTTTAATACTAATATTTAAATTGGAATAAATTTGTATTCTAAATACTTTTAAAATACTTAAAAAGAAAGTATTTTATAAATACTTTCAAAATTTTAAATTATTTGAATAAAAATACTCTTTCGTTAATATTAAATATGTTAACTAGTGTTTAAAAAAATAAAAAATATCTACTAAGTTTACCCAATTGAATATAACTAAGTCATGATGTACATTATAATGTACATTGCTAAATAATGGCAAGGAAATGTGTAAAAATTATGAATTTTTCATAGTAGCTTAATTTTGTAACATATAAAAATAAAATGCAAAGAAAAAATTTTTATCGGTGCCTATTTTAAAACAATTATTTTATTTTCGAATAAAATACTTTTAAAATGTATTTAAAATACCCAAAAATACTTCAAAATGTATTTAAATACTTATATTCAAATACTTTTATTCGAATACTTTACAAGACTGGCTATAAAGTTGTATAGATCCTATCTATTAACCTATTATATGTATTTACCATTTTATAATTTATAGTGAATTGCTAAATATAGATATATAATACCTAATTATTATTAATGTATATATTCTATTACTTACCTATTCCAGTATTTTATAAACTAAATTATATTTTAAAAATGTGTTTGTTTTAATTTAACTTGAATTTTCGGAACTGTGAAATGTTGAATATATAATGTATAAATGTATAATCTTGATAGTTGAAAAGAGGAATTAAACGAATAATAATTTTATTTCAACTTAACTTGAGTTTTTTTTTTTGATAGATGACAGGTTTAATGTTGGATTATTCATATTTTACGTCAAGATAAAAACAAGGTAAAAACTAATTTCGACTTTTCATAGCTGAACAGCTAATCGGTATGTTATATTGTAGTAATTATTCCATTTAAATCTTAATATTTTTGAATATATATATATATATATATATATTCGTTTGAATATTATTATTTTTTTTTTTTACAAAAGAAAAATAATATCGCGGTTATAAGTTGTACATACGGTCAAGTATAGTTGTTACTTGTTATTCTACAGTTCTACACACAACAATACATTATTTATGAATGTAAATGTTAAATTCGAAACCTTTTGGGCGGCTTGACCTGTTCGAAATATACCGAATAAAAATTCACTCTCACAGTTCCATACAATAATATTCCGTGACAAAAAGAAGAAGAAAAAAAAAATCATAAGTATTGAAAATCCGAATTCGTCACAGGCACGAACGTTTCGGTATGGGTCAAACACGATCCCCGCTGTAACGTATTCTACCCTGATGTGTTCTCAAGACCTTAAGGTGGTCGGAAATCGTAATGTTTATTGAAGCGCGAGAAGGAATATATTTTTACAGCAGCATCGATCGTAAGACATATTATTATTATTAAGTGTGTAAGAATATTTTCTTTAGCATTCTCCGAACTGTCGTATATACATTAAAATAAATAATAATAATAATAATTCGTGCGCAACAAAATGTACACAATATATTATATATAGGTACGAGTTCAAAAATTTTCTATGTAAAATTAACGAAATTTTCCACGCGGAGATGGAGATCGTTTCTAACCTAACCTAACCTTCGGAGTGCTTGCGTTGCCCGGAGCGTTTGCGTGGAAAAGAGTACACCTATATATTCTAAGTATATACGAAGTAATTAGCGTGACACGGCCGAGTCGAGTCGGCTTTGAGAAAGAAATGCAACAAAAATGGTAGACAGAAATAAATTGTTTAAACAAAAATACCGAATTATTGTCGACTGTTTGAACGTCGGCCGGTGAATAACGATAAGATATTACTTATATTAACAAATAACAATATTATCGTTGATTGATAGTTCGACGAGAATCGTCGTGATGCCAACAACAATATAGCGTAGAACCGGCACGCGCGTGGCTTATACTCTCATTGCTTCACTCCTCGTGTAAAATATTATAAAATATCTAACACGAACAGTTTTCGCATTTAATCGTTATTGTTAATATTATTATTATTATTATTATTATTATTTTAGTGAATTTTAAGTTGTACTTGACAAACATAATAATTATTTTAATTTATTAACATTTCTAAACACGGAATAGGTAAGTCTGCAATAATACACCACGATGGACTTTTACACGGCGTGTACACTGAATCATCCGAAGGTGACTGACATGCTAACGCTAAGGTAATGATTAAATTTAATTGTTTTAACGGAATTGTTTTCGAACGATTTTTTTTTTATTCTATTCAAAATCGCAGTCGATAATTCTCTACATTTAAACATATTTATCTTTATTGCGATCTGCGGTCGCCATCATAAAAATGTAAATGAATAATAGTACGCTTCGATCAGTTATGAATTTATGATATCGTGTGATGTCCGTGATATGTAACCTAACCTATACTAGCCACCAAGTAGTAGATACCTCTCAACTTGAACATAAAAAATAATAATAATATTATTATTATATATCCATCTCGGTATTAAAAATATCCGAAACTACCATTAACTGTTTGTTTGATTATACCCCTCAGATTATAATATATATTATACAAAAGCACCGCATCATGTTTTACTTATTGGAATGACAGTTCTCTCGTGTAGTCGTGTAATAACAGTAATAATAGTATTAATAAACGTGTGTTTTGGAACTAACATAATATCAATGATACGAATATCGGCTGCATGATGACAATCACTTTATTACTTTAAGTCTTTAACTATCGCCGCTTCTATTAATAATAATGCGCATTACGCCATTATCTAATATAATATAATTAAAGGTATTTAATAAGATAACGATAACCCGTAATTATTGCTTTAGATATATTGTAATAATTAAAAATACATTCATAATAACAAATAACTTTTAAAATTAAATATTAATTTATCTACATCATATTATTATATAATATAGTTAAATATATTTAAGTTTTTATGATAAATAAACATGGTTTGTGTATTAGATATAATTGCAATTACACTAAATAAATATTATACTTTCAACTTTAGTCTTTGATTGAATTTCTTAATGATAATGTTGTAAACATACGTATTATTATGTTTAAAAAATCAAATATTATATTAGAATACGTGCTCAACTACTCAAGTATGAGATATAAACTTGATAGATATAATTTAAATGTACTTTACACTATACGTATATAACTATTAAAGGTATTAAAATTTAATATTTTATATAACAATACTTTTTTTCTAGTCAGACGATAATTAGATAATTAAAAAATTAATAATTACTAAGTGGGTACATTAGATATTTATTACAAAGTATGAATACATTTTAATATTTTATAAATGTATACATTACAGACTTTGTTTGTAATTATATAGCACTATACCATAGGTAACCGTAACAGTGTAACACTATAAGAACAATACAACTTACTTATTATCCCTCTAACGAAATCCTGATGTAATTCAAACATGATAATTCACTGTTAATTGTTTAAAACTATTACCAAAGAGGTAATTCTATTACTATCTACTTACCTTTTATTTGTATTTGTTAATGATATGTCATTGATGTGTCAGCCCAATTAAGGAAGTGAAGTACCTTCATTTGTCAGTTATAGCAATTTTTATACAAAATGGTACATTCATACTGTATATTATTATTTTTTAATATGGGTATATTTTACTAATTTAACATGACATATTATTTGATTAATCTTTATTAGAATAGTTGTAAATAGGTACATGTATTTATTTATATATTCAAACACATCACTATATCTATAATATAAAATATTAACTATACAAATTTTATATTATAAATTAAAATTGCAAATGTTTCATTGTTTAACAAGAAAATCGTGAATTGTAGTATCTAAGTGACAATTTAAGTTTGGAAAAATGTACTTTAAAATTTCTATAATATATGAATTAAATACGTATTAACAGTAATAAATACCTATTATTATATTATGCCATTACTCATGCTGTTCCTGATCTAACAGTAAAATTATTTTTCTCTAATTTTGCATTAAACCATTTTGCACAGTTGGGGTCTATATACGATCAGATTAATCTCCCACCGCATTCCAACGTCCAAGGGCAATCGTCTAAAATAAGGAGGGGACATGTGGAGAGCAAAATCATGCCCCCTGGCTTTTTGTGGTAAATTTTATTTTATATATATATTTATATTTCTTTTTTTCTTTTTACTCGCTTGTTCCGCCTGTGGGTTGATGCAGTTTACAATTTTGAACACATACAATATAGAATATAGTTATTTATAACACGAATATGTATCGGTTTTTTGATGCTGCATTTATTATTATATACATATATTTTATTATTATTATTATTTTTTTTTTTGTGACAATAAAACCAATAACATGAATACCATGTATGAACAGTGTAGGCGTAATTATCATAATTTAATAATGTTTATTACGCCATAACACTCATAACGATTAGTATATGGTGTAGAGATCAGATCTCGCAACAAAAATATAATATAATAACATGTTCACCGTTCACATTAAACGCATACTTCGGAAATCTTGAGGTTTTAACCATATTATAATATGTACATAATATTATCGATACAAATATTTCAACCGAGAACCGAGATTTAAAAACAACAGCGATCCATATAGATATTATTTATTAATATAGGCGTATTCGTATTGGTACTTAAATTAAATTATAATTTTAAATTTCAACTGTTTTAGGTATTGATCGTTATAATATTTACTATTTAGTAATATTGAGTATGAATAGATCAAACGTTTACTAAAACTAGAGGTTTAAAATACGACCAACTAGGTAATATCGCATACAACATTTTTGTTGGTCTAATTAAAAATTTATTTTTAAATACCTGAAATTGCTAGCATGATTTTAATTTTGGTTAAAGTATTAAGCTTAATATATTTTAACACAAGTAACTTACTAAAAAATCTCGTCATAAAAATAATAAATTGTATTAAGTATTCTTGCCAGAAGGCATTGCCAAACATGACCAGTGATCATGATTTACCGATTTTTTTTCGAAAGCCTTAAGGCCAAAGGTATAAATTTATAACTATGATCATTAGGTACTTACATTACAAATTATCAAAACTGGACAATGTAGTTCAAATATACTAAAAGAAGTTGGACCGTATTGTATAGGTACTATCTATAGGTACTGTACATAGTTAAAATTATTTCTTATTGGCAATATTATTTTAGTGACTAAATCCTTTTAATTCTTTTGTGATATAAATAATATTTATTCAAATAAAGTATTAACAACATAGTTTAAAACTTTCATTGTTACCTTTACCTACTTTTAAAATATCATCATTATTTTATACGGTACTTAATCATTCGATAGGTAATTGAATATATTAATATTATTATTATAAAAAGGTAGCAGTTAGGTATATTATGATAAGTTTATGGACGAATTGATCAATAAATACTTATCTTACTTGATATTTTATTTTAGCATATTCATTATATTATATTATAATAACAATTTGAGAAATATTTTACGAGAAATTCAGTTTACTACACTATACAGAGCACAGACCACAGTGCTTCATAATATTCTAAATTTTATGATCTCATAAAATAATTTATTTGTAGACGTGTAAAATTATATAGATAGGTACTAGTAATTTATTATAGTATAATATATATAAAGTACAGTTATAATATTAAAATATACTATCAATTTTCTATTAAATTGTCATGTGTATTTAAAAAACATACATTTTAAGAAATAAAAACATCTTTTTCAAAAATTCTAAAATTTGGGTTGGTATTTACTATTTATTTAGCCTAAAACATTATTTGAAATTTGATATTTGTTTACGGGATAAACATATTATATTACATTTATAATATACTAAGATATATAATTTAAAAAATGTCTTGTCATTTTTTACATAATAACTAAAAATTCAAAACAAATAAACATTACTGAACACTTATACGAGTAAATTATTGTAAAATTTACATACATTCTTCGGACTTCATTTACAATAAAACATTTTATAATGTGAGTAGGAATAATTATACAATTAATTAATTTACTATTTGAAATAAATCTAAATCATCCAAAACGATGTCGTTAAATTTATAAAATAATAATCGTTTAACCAATAAATCACATAAAAAACAAATCTATAAACTTAAAACACAGTGATAATAATATTATAATATAATATTATATGCTTTGGTTAATATATCATGTTGATATTAAATTACAATAATTTTTACTAGATTTTGTTTTAAATATATTTTAGGTGTATTATCTACATCATACGTGGGTAGATTCTGTTAAACATAATATAATTATAGTTTATTGAGTTTTTTCTGTAGCACTTTTTCTTGAATGACAACATAATTGTTACAGTTAATTCAAATAATAGTAATTTAATACATGTTACTCGCTTACGATGGTTATTCGAGAAAAAAAAATGTTATGACAACAAATTATATACTAGATACCCACTAAGCCTAAAGCCATCCCTTCTTAAACATAACACTCCCATAACGTTAACATTTTACAACTAGGAATGTTTTAGTTTTCTAATAATAATATGCAGACTATACATCTTATAGGTTATAATCAATTATGAAAGGTCATATTAAATATCGTATTATTTATATGCCTATATAATTAGATATATTTAACACATTTCTGTTAAATGTTTTTTAAAATCTAAAACATCCAATTTAAATAGGTACCTCCTACATAATATTATTATAAGCCATTTTCTTATGAGTACAACATTTAGCAAAATTTATGTATGATTTTTTTTTTAATAGAGAAATGTATAAAATAATATTTTAATAAATAGAAAATAATTTACCCAAAACCGTGGTTTTGATCTTATGAATAGTCACATGCAGTAGGTATATTTGATTGATTGTTGAATATTTGATTTTAAATTTTACGTTGAAAAAGGAAACATGTTTTCATTGAAATAGTTATAATTTATTACTAATACTAAATTAAAATATTCCAGCAAAAATTTAAATGAAACTAATCAAAAAGGATGGACCTGCCTAATGTATGCTTGCTATTATGGAAATGCAAACCTAATTAATCGCATAGTAGATCTTGATCCAACGACATTATTCGCGACCAACAATGATAAACAAACACCTTTAATGATCGCGATCATGTCTGGTAATGTGTCCATAGTAAAGAAGACATTTCACGTAAGTAAAAATAATATTTATCATAATTAAATATACAGTAATAAATCTTTATCTAATTAACATTTTATCTTATTCACATATGAAATTGAAAATAATTTCAAATAGAAGGTAGGTATATAATTTTTAAGCACTACAAATTAATTTCCTTGATTTCGTGTGAATCAAGTAGGTAGTAATTATTACATACATTATATATATATATATATATATTGTTTTTCTCAAATCGAAAAAAATAATTCGAGTAAAATAATTACCGTTAAAAAGTGTTTTTTTTTTTAGATTTTGAATAAGCAATATTTGTAAAATATCGTAGTTATTAGTCGAAGTATTTTAAGTGCAGAGCTGATATAAACTAATAATACTTTAATGTATTTATATAATTTGTATAGTAACTTTTTGTCTTCCATAATACAATTCTTTTAAAATATTATAGTAAAGTATGTTTTTTTTAATTTTTAAATATATAATTATAAAAATATAAAGCTATCCCAAAATTTGTTCAGGGTCTCTCAAAAGAGGGGGTCATGTGCCCCTGTGCCCTCTCCCTGGATCCGCCACTGTATATCTATAGGTAGATAGGTATCAATTTGATGCATGATTTGAATTATATTATAACAGCTATAGATAAGTATGGACAATTCAAGTTCTAGTAAATAGAGGTATATATAGCTACGATTTATCGGTATAGTTTAATTTCGTTTTCTCGCCGGAGTCTGGAGATGGAAAAAAAATATCGGTCTCGAAGTATAACATTATATTGTTTGCTATGTGCACCAATACAATATGATATATTATGTATTATATATAAAATTATAGTCTACGTGTACGCAAATGTAATGGAGTGTTTAACCAAAGTCATATTTCTTAAAAAAAAAAAAAAAAAAAAAAACATCCCGACTATATACATTATACGAACGAACGTAACCACGTGAATAAATTAAAATTATTTTATTATTTGTTCTGCCAACAACAAAACGTCGCTGTTCGCTCATTCATGCACGGTCTTTTATATTATAATAATATTATAGTCTCGTTGTTTTCATTCGCGTAATTTACATGGTGGTATTTAGTAGTGACATTTGATCCAAAAACTACTTGGCTATCAAAAGATATTTCATTCGGGCTCTATAATTATATAATATATTATATTTAGCACATTTGCACGTATGGATAAAAAAAAACCACTCGTATTTTGTCTACAGTATTCCGAGTGGGAAGGTCAGTCGACGGGAGAAAAAAAACAACACGTAAAAAGCATTACATTTTTGCATGGAAAAAAATTGTATATAATGTGATATTATAAAGAGTCCACCATCGTTATAGTATTTCTGACGAGATGTTTTATAAAATACGATTAAAGATACGAAATGTTAAACCACTATTTATATGATAAATTATAAATATTTTTTACATAATTTGATTAAGAGTTTTTTAAAAATATTATTTAATACATAAACGACTACGTATAAGAAATTAAAAGATATATCATAATACAACTACGAAAACATTTTTTTTTTTAAATTCTTATTTAATGAAAAGAAAATGAGTAATATTTTAATTATGACATAATATTTTATATTATGATATTTTAGATTTCGAGCGAAACGAAGAATGTATTGATTTCATGATGTTTTTTTTTTTTCATGTCCGAAAGTACGATTTTGGATAGAAATAATCGTCCGTTTGCCATAAATAGGGTATGTTTTCGGTATAAAATTGTATTAAGTTGGTACTTTATTTAACACATTTTTCAAATTTCTCAAAAGTTTTTTCTTGAGAGATGAAAAATTACAAAAAAGTAACGGCAAAACGGAAATCGTAATTTTAACGAAATTGATATTAAATTTTTATGATAATCTAATGCAATAATAAACGTAGGAACTCGCAAATTTTTTTGATTGTTCTCATAGGTAGTTTACACACATGATAAAATTTTGGAACGGTTTATCAGTATCATGTATTTTATTATATTAAGTTTCGCTCAGAATCGTATTTTTGAAAGCAATAACATTACATTCAAATCTTAATTATAATAAACATCTAATTTCTCCTATGACCGAAGGGACGAAGGAGGAGCGTCCGTAATCGACCTTCCTTTTTTTAATGTATTGATGATATTTAAAATATTAATAGAATAGTTTATAAACTACAATAGTTATCATAATATATTATCATATATTAAATTCATATTTTTAATTATTATCAACTATGTTATCCAGAATGAATCAACCTGCATTAAAGTATTTCAAAAAACTATGTAGGTATATTATTATTAGAAAGTATAGATAATTGAAACATTTGAAAGCATACATGTAAGGAATTGTAGAAATATAGGTAATAACATTGATTATAGAATAGGCTATAATCTATTCTATAATCAATGTAGTAGTTTAATTTATAGAAATTAAATATTATATTATTCTGAACTACACTTTAAAAGTGATAAATATTTATATACAGTATAAAAAATTCAAATATTTGTTTATATTGTGTATATTGTTTATAAGTATCTACATATTTCTATAATAATAAATATTTATAAATAATAATATTAATTAAGAATCTAAATAATCCACTGCCGTATTTGGTGAATGGAGGGTTGTAAGTGACTGAAGACTCCCCTATTGGCCATATTTATATAGGTATATTTTCATTACTAAGATTGGTCCTAAATTTGACGGATTATATATTTGATGTTGCTTAAATAAATCCTTTTTATACTCATATATTAATGTTTTGTATAATATATTTGATAATTAAATAACTACTATCTTTTTGGTTTCTTTAAAATCATCACTTTATGCTCATTATGTTTAAAAACTTTCCTCCCTTTTAGAAATCCTACGTACGTCACTGCATACATATCATACTAAACTAGTCACTACTTCACTAGGTATTATCGTAGATCTTATATTATACTAAATACTTGAATACTTGATGGACTATAGACATATATACGAATATTAATAAATATTGATTTCGAAAATAAGTACCACAACTATCGTCTGAGTATATTACTAAGTTATACTTCGTTGTTTAAAAATTATTCATAGAACAATAATAATCTCTTTAAATGACATACATCACTTCCTCTAGTCCGATCGACTTTATTTCGGTCTAAAATTAAAGAATATTAAATTTTCTACATTTTAGATCCATCACAAGTCTAATTTTATTAATATTTGACCATTTTATGATGTTTTGAAAGTATTTTTTTTGTTTACCAAAAGTTTACATACATCGTAAACTAAAATTAATTTATTTCAAAATTAGTAATGCTACCTATAACTCAAAAAAAAAAAATGTATTTAAGTTTATTCACAAAATTATAATACAAAGAAAATTAATGCCAATGGTACTGATAAATTAATAATTAAATTGGAAATATTTTTGTAAAATTATTATTTTAAATACAATTATTAATATGTGATTAATATACACATTTTGTGATTTTAATTTTAGTGAAATATTATTATGTGTTCCAGTAACCTAAAGTAATAAATAAATTATACAGTTATACTTATAATGAATATTTTTTTTTTATATAGGTATGTATAAAAATCTATACCTAATCAAATATATATTATTTTTACATTTCTTTTCATTATATTTTAACTATTTATACTATTTAAAATAACCATGATTTAAAAACTGTATCATTTTTCTAAATTTATTATAACAATAAAAAGAAAATATTATATAGTTATTGATTTAAAATTTATTGCATACGATTTACACTAAATTTAAAATTAAACAAACCATATGACACTAAATAAAATAATCTACTCAATTTTGAATTTTTTCAAAAAAAGTTCTTGTTTTCTGTTAAAATTATTTCTATTTAATTGTTATGAAAATTTAATATCTGAAGGGTTGAAATTTCTTGTATTCAAATTGTAAGTTTGGAATTCAAACGAATATACATATACCATACATTTTTAGGATGTTCACGTTTTTTAATTTTCATAAACATAATATTTTGTAGCATACTAGCATTTAGGAACTATAATTTTTCAAATAAATAATAATATAATTTGTTTTTCGATCATTGAAAATATAACATGAATTATAATAATAGGTACTCAAAATAACTTTTGTAGCAAACTATAAAGTAATAAGGTTGTTGGGCTGTTTTCAAATGTTGTTGGTAGTTTAAAGTTAATTTTTCGATATTTCCAAAAATAGTTGTGCTGGATGTGTACGTGGCACTAAAAGTTTTAGTTGAATATTTTTAAAAAATTGTTTAACAATATTTAATAAGTTCGAGTAGAGTTTGTTGGAGTTGTGCTATAATTGTGGTGTAAACTTCACGTATGTGAATACATTCAATTAGGTATCCTACTAATATAGTTAGCTTATAAAAAACGTATTTACCATAAATACTATTTTATTCATTGTTCAATATAGATATATTACTGAATATTGGATATAATAAAATAGTTAATATATAGTTATAGCATAACAAAACATAAAAATAATACACGATCATCATAAAAAGAAAAATGTTTTACTACTTCCGATTTGAATAGTTGTCTATATAAATATAAAATATAAATAACTTATAACTTAATAAGTTATCAGTAAAATAATCGAAATCCATTAAAATTGATAAATCATATCTTTATTTGTTATAACTTATAATTTAATATTAGTTAGCTTGTTTTAATTATATTAATTACTACTTTCGTATATTATTGTAATTTCCATTGTTTTTTCCGGATAATCTAATACGTAGGCAAACAAAAATACATATCCGTTATTATTCAGTATGTTTAAAGTTAAACTAATAAGAAATAGTAATATGATAATTTGTATCGTGTGTCTTGACTATTACAAGTCATATTTATTAGTAACCCTCCGGGGTTCCAACAACGACGTTATGTTGTGTTGACTTAAAGTAGTTTAGAAAACAAAACAAAAATGTAAGTTGGTTATTTGGTTATCTCTTGATCAATTGATTAAAACTGCATTTATAAAATTCTTAATATTTTTTACATAATGATAAATACATAAAAATAACTATACGATTACAAGGAATAATTTATAAAAAAAAATATATTCAGAAACCATCAATTAACGTTGGTTTCAGTGAATAATAAAAAGTTAATTTAAATTTTATTATATGGTTGAAAGGAAAATTTTCGTCTAATACCTACTTACTTGTGGACACTACGATACTCGTAATATTTAATCGTTTGTATTACCTATAGGTTATAATTTATAATTATAAAAATACATATTCGATAAATAGATTAAACACAATAAATTTAAATGTTTAAAACAAACAGAATTAATTAAAATTGTCAAATTAAGTACCTATATAAGATACAATTATAGTATTATACTTGTGTGTAACAAACTAAATATATTTTGTATGATATAATTAATGTAGTGTGTGTAGTTTCTTTAATATTGAAAATTCAACCGATTATCAAACTGACAGTTTTTGCCTTTTGGGGATTTATTACGTGTGAAAATTTTGTTAGTACATTTTAAAACTATAATGTATGAAATAAATCTTTGCAGAAGGGCATGCATTCACATAATGACATATAGCAATGTTAAAACACTATATTGAATGTACAATGTACAATGTTTGAAAGTTTTAAAAAACAACAATAGTGATGAGCGCCCAAATAATAGTTAAAAGAAAATGATAATACTTAATAGTCAGTATATTAGTTTTTAGTTTTTACTAACTATATGAAGTCTTAAACCAAATTAAATAATTAATTAAATAGATGTTTTATGATGTATTTTAACTAGAAGTTTTATTATAATCATTTTCATACGAGCAAAAAGGCAGGTATATTTTGTATTGCAATTATTGTTACCTACCTGCTGTGTTTATGGCTGGTATATCTGTATCATAGAAAATTATAGGTACCTACATAAAATTCTTAATATCCGAGAAAAACTAATTAAATTATTTTTATTTATTTTTCAAATTTAATTAAAATTAACTTATACTGAACTAACCTAAAAATTACTATTTACTATCAATTTGGTACAACAATCAGCAAACTTACCAAACGTTATTTCTGTATAATAAAAAGTTAACCATTATTCAATTGGAATGAATTCCAACTTATATTTAATTCCGAGATATATTTATCTATGTGTTTAGTTAAACTTGAACTGTATTGTACCTGCTATAATATACTTACTGAAGTTAAATTAGTTTTTCCCAATACATTTTTAATTTAATAAAATATTATAATTGTAATTCACAATAATTATATACGCATTCATGTACCTATTATATATATTATATATAAATATTAATATCATTTTATTCTTGCAACTTAAAATGATAACATATTGCATAATGTAAGTAAAAAAATAATAATTGTCTAATTTAAAATCAAATTATACATTCAAATTATCCATCGACCAACATATTTCAACTTGTCAGCTATTTAGAAATATCATTAAACTAACCATCAAGTTTTGTGACAAACAAAAAACTGGTATTTATTATATAAAATGATTTCCAAATGAATGCAAAATTTAATTATTTATATCTGCTGATTTTATGAATTTAAATAGATATAAAACTCATGCGGATAATAGAATTAAATACGGTTTTTTTTAAATGATCTATAATTTTAAAAATGTTAATAATTTATTTAAGCACTCAGTATAAAATATGTATTTATAATAAAACGATAGTGCAATAGAATTTAAATTATCAAATTAAATTAATATGTTTTCCTTTTTTTTTAATGTTTGAATAGGTAGGTAATATATATTTTGTGTAGATAACGCCTTATAATATGTATATGGACAAATATTTGAATTGATAAAATTCATGAACTAAAGTTTAAAATATTAAAATTTCCATTTAATTTTTAAATATACATTTAAAATTAAATAAAATACGAAAATATTGTAAAAGAACATTATAAAACAGGATGTAATGTATTTTTATGTTATATGTCTATAAAAATAAAGGATTAATCCAAAATTGAGTATTGTGTTAACGAATGAATTAATAATCTGATATTATACGTAATTAATATATTACTTTTAATAGACTATTTATATGAGTTGAAATGTATTAAATAATTGCTCAATTGCAACGTCCGATCGCTTTCACATCGCTATATTATAATAAAATATCTATTGCATTTTATCAGTTCTACCATCGTTTCAATCTTCAACCTCTATTAAAAACATATTATAAAATCTTATATTATAATTACTTATATATTATCTTATTCGTTTTGCGCATATCTACATCATTTTTTGTATAGTTAAACTTTTGTCAGCCATATCAGTATATCGATGCCGCTCACCTTTAACGAAACCACTTTTCCCACTCTGTATTCAACACAGTGCATGAATTATGGAGGATGCAAAGGGACTAAGTACCTGAACTAATTTTTTAGAAATTTTACCGTACCTTTACTATTTGAATATTGTTCCTCGCGTAATAATAGGGTAAAAAAGGAATTAGAGGACATTCTATCTTCAGAGATGAAAAGAGTCCCCTACTTTTATTTGCCCCTTTGAGCACTAAATTTCTGGATGATCTGTATATACTTTAGAATAGTGTTCCCCAACCTTTTTGACCTTTTTTGGATCACGGCACACTTGACACTCTATAATTCACAAGATAATATTAGGCTTTTATCATAATATTAATACAATAATAGTAATTTATATCAGTAAATTACTAGTGAATAGCTTAAAACAGTGTGTTTAATTAAGTTAGATAAATTCATGTAAAATCATATTTTAATTTTACACATAAAATATTTAACTGATTGATATAAAAATAATAATGTTTAATTTTACATGGTTATGTGAAATACTATATAAGTATTTAATTATATGGTATATTATGTATCATAATAACTTTTATTCTGATGACAGCTAATCTATAGTAGGAAATTTGGGCATGGTTCCCCTAAGCACACATCCTCCTGCAAAGTTTTCAGTTGCGATAGATTGTCAGCGACACACCTGTTTGGAAACACTATTTTTAGAGCATAAGAGTAACTCATACGGATACAGATTCGTCAGATCTTTCGTAAACGCTCTGTATTATATAATAGGTAAGTAGGTATCTACACTCGCGCGATATTCGCCTCCTTCATGACAAATGTCTATATATACTCGTCTGACGTCTAATGGTCATCTCCAGGAACCAGTAGTGCATGCATTGATTTAATATTATTTTTTTAATACTTATAGTAGGGGATCAACTGGTTATATAGCTTCTAATGATTCAACAATTGAGTGTATTTTTTTATCCCCTCTCGTCGGTATGTATAATATTTAAGGTGAACACACACACACACACACACACACACACACACACATATATATACGTACAAACTAGTACCCAGAGACAAATTTACCCACAGTCACATTTTTGCAATCAATAATTGAACGTTTGAACGGACGCTGCAAACTGGTGTAATTGCATCGTTAAATATTTCCCTGCATTCTAAAGACTCCAAACTAATGAGTGCAGTATAGATAGTGGCATGTTGTCTTTGTAGTCACTGTAAATATTATACACAACTAAACGCCGACTCTCATCCGGTCGCACAAACAGTATAATATACACTGCCTTATAATATATTATATACCTTAATATATAACATTATACACGATCGAAATATTCTTAGAATTAGAATGCTATGCATTTACAAATAATAATAATAATCATACGTTTTTTTTTCGCCATTTTCAGACCGACATTTTGGAGATTCCTGACAAATTAGGCAGAACGGCAATGTTTTACGCGGTCTTATACAACCAAGAAGAAATTTTGGAATATTTTATTGAAAAACGATCGAATTGTAACGTAATGTTGGTATATTTTTTAAAACTTTATTAATGAATTTTTACTAGGCACAATTATTGTAAACAAGCGCAAAATTAATTATTAATTTTAATAATCCAGTATGGCATAGGTATTATATTATTTAAAATATTCATAATTAATTACAGCTCGGACTATATAGGTACTTATACAATATTTAGAAAAAGGTAGATTGTCTAAAACACAAGTATATTCCTCTATATAATAACATAAAATACATAGACAATAATTAATAACTCACAACAACGAATTGCTATATATAGTAAGTGAAACACAGAAACGGTATTCATAAATATTATCTATATGTTCATCATAACGATATATTATAGTATATGAGAAACCAATAGTGACAGGTTAGTTGCCTGTCATTTAAACATGCAAAGACATCTCTCTCACAAGAATTATAGAATAATATTTGTAAAAAAAAATAAAATGGAATTATTATAAGTAGACTCTTCATCTACTCTTCTAACCATACAAAAAGTATTTTTAATCGTCGTATATATCTACTAGCTACTTAATAATTATATAACGGGCAATCATTATATATATTATATTATATATGGACATGACATATTATTATATAATTCATTCCATATAATATGACAAACGTTAATTTAAGGTTTTATTAAATTAAAAACACTTATATCCAGTGATATTTTTATTTCATTTTATATATAATACATATTACTATATTAGATTCTAAACGAACACAGAAAACTTTAGATTTCAAAACTATTTTCTAATTTCTTATTTATTAACCATTGAATCAATATTCCAAATATGTATATCTAAAATATAAAAATATACCCATATAAATATAAATTTTAACGTTATATTTATTACAAAATTGAAAAAAATTAAATACTTGTTTAAAAAAATAATATATGTATTTACATAGAATTTTTGTAATTCATAAAATTCTCAATAGATTTTTTCACACATAATAACACATACATGGGCGTCCGCAGGAAGGATAAAATGGGCATTTACCCCCTTGGATTTTTTGGGTCAATTATTATAATCAGTCTATATAACAGAGGCGTCCCTGATACTTATATTAAAGGGGAGAGCAATTTTTTTAAATAAATTAATTATCAGTATAAAATATAAATGAATTGAAAAAAAATAATATAATTTTATTTATTATTAATTATATAACGAATTTTAAAATATCCAGGAGGCGATCGCCACGTCGTTTCCATAAAATATGGCCTTGCTATGTAATACAAAATAAACATTTTTTAATCAATTTTAGGTTACTAATTTACTTATTTCTATGAAAGAAAATATTTCATAAACTCTATTTAACACTACTCGGAATCTCGGATAGTAAAATTAAAAAAATTGAACTTTTTCAAACTCTTCCCTTGAAAAATTTCTTTAGACGCTCTTGAACACAATAATATTAAGTTCTAATCTAAACAAGTTTTAAAATATTTCATATTAATTCATTAC
The DNA here is from genome assembly GCA_013282895.1 of Eriosoma lanigerum. NCBI lineage: Eukaryota > Metazoa > Arthropoda > Insecta > Hemiptera > Aphididae > Eriosoma > Eriosoma lanigerum. The sequence goes on from CM023357.1 coordinate 16,846,454, forward strand.
CTAAGGTATTTTATAATTCAAAGGTACACTATAATTTTATTATAAAAAAATAAAGCATTAGATTGAATATTTTCTAAACATTTTAAAATCTAAAACATTAAAAAAAACCTAATAATCTTACAATATAATTGATTAAAAATCCATTAGATTTATTTAAAAAAAAAATCCAAATTGTTAATTTTATAGAATTTTTTTAGATTAGTTCAAAAACAATTAGGAATTAAACTTTATTCTTAATAATACATAATGGCATACATAACTATATTATATACTTAGCTAATTATTTTTTTTATATTTTTAGTGATAAATTCGGCAAGACCATGACTATGACCGCTATTTCTAAAGGATACCAGAGAATAATTCGATTATTATACGATTATGGTAATAGGAAAGAAAATAATACAAAGTTAACAACATTGTGGACGAATGAATACAACACTAATACCTATCAACAAAACGATGGATGTCTAGGTAAGTTTAATTTAACTGGATATACATGCATGTTATTTTTATAAAATACCAAATTTAGTCATTAATTTTAATATACGTTACCGATACCAATACCTATCTAATATATTTATCTGTACATAAAGTTATAAATGTATAATAAATTTATACTATAATGGCAGATACGTACCTATCATGGTATAATAAATTAATGATTTTAATTATTTAGACATTTTCATTTTTTACACATAAATTTAGGCTAAATACAATTTCGTATAACTTAAAAATAAAGTGTATGCTTGGGCAGAGTATGAAACAATTATCTAGTGACATAGATGCAATTTTTGGAGTGGAACTTAAGCTCAATTTCAATATTTAGACCTAATGTCAATTATGTCCTAATAAAGTGTAAAACTAAAATCTATAAAATATTGAAAAAATTCTTATTGATATTTCATTGTTATTTTTAATTTTATTAATTATTTAACTAAAATTATTTTGTTAAAAGTCATTAGGTACATATACTAATTAATAATAATACATGACCATGATTCATTGTAGGTATATATTCTGTTGGTTCAAGGCCGGATATTTTGTTATTTGCATCCAGCCCCACATAGTCCCAGAAATACGTTTTAAAATAAGTATAAGTACTTAATAAAATATGAATATATATAACTCAACGACTGAACGACATTATAACGTCAAGTGTCTCAGCCCCCAAAAAATCTAGAAATCATCAAGAAAACTAAAAAATATATACCTAATTATTTATTTTTTTAAAAATTGGGGAAGGCCTCCACTTAGTAGGGAACGCAACACTGAGGGGACCATAAATACTGTTCTGGGGATATAAACCTAGTTTAATAGTAATTAGATGGTTACAATTTTAGAAGACTACAACTGGTTGTATCCTCCCACCCCACGCGTAAAATTACGCCGATGAGTGTACCCAAACTTTTATACTTATTTGTACGTTTATATTAATGATAAATTATAATAAATACAAATTGTAATGTTTTTTTTTTTTTAAATAAACCAACTAGTATACTTCTTTTTTCAGTAATATACTTATTAGTAATAATATGTTGGTTAATAGTTGTATCATTGAATATTCTTGAAAACTAATCGTTAATTTATTTACACTATGAAGTAAAAAAAAAAATTATTATGACATAAGAATATATTTCACCATTTTGGTGATAAAGTTTATACAAGTATTCTCTATTCGCATAACTAAAGTTATATACAAGTAGAGTTTAATTATGTGTTTATTAACGTGTTTAGAATATCATGTGGAGAAACTTTTAAAACAGTTATCGTTGGAAAAATATTGGCCAATATTCGACAAACAAAACATCCAATACAATGATTTTTTGAAATTATCCGAGAGAGACTTGAAAAACATTGGAATACAGTCAGTACCTACAATATACATAATTTAATTAATTTTTAATCATCATTATTTTCTACCAATTACCTACCTATATAATATTAAGACAACAAATCCACAAATAGGTACTCTTTTTACTATAACTACCAATTAAATTATATGAATATCAGTAAAAAAAAATATTAGAATGAAATATGACTTCATCTGATATCATTTTAATGACAACTAATGCATTTTGAACGTCACAACTTGAAAAATTGTTTGGGTATTAACATAGCAATATAGGTAAGTATTTTACACATGAGACAAAATTTTGGAACTGTTACGTTGATTTTATGTCCAAATAATAAACTTTGAAATTTTACCAAGTGTATTATTTTTCTCAATAATAGCTATTTAATATAATTTTAAATTTGTTCCTTTATGATCTGATAATTTATTATTAACTTAACCATATATTACTTAACCTTTTTCTAAAATATTTCATATTTTTTTAAGCTTTTAAAGTTAGAATTTTGAGTAAAATCAAAAAAAATATGAATTTATATAGATTTTTGTACATTAAAACTTATAACCATAGGCGTGCGCAGACCTTACTGGCTGGGTGGGCAGAATGTAATAATGTATATATTATATAATATATAATTTAATATTATTTTGGTTATTATAGTTAATTCAATTAATATTAGTAATGAAAGTATTTTAATTTTAAATATCCATATATAATATATATCCAATTTTCCGCTTCTCAAAGAAAAACTTTTGGGAAATTCAAAAAATGAGCTAAATAAAGTACCAACTAGATGAAATTTGGTACGAAAAGGGTACCCTATTTGTGATAATCGGACAATTATTTCTACCAAAAAAATTTTTTCATACCTCAGAAAAAAAAATAAAAAGCCTATAAAAAAAATTGTCACGATTTTTAAAATGTTTTGCAAAAAAAATTAAATAGTATATTATTAGGCGTCCATAAAATTTTCAAACCGATAAACAGAAAATTGTAGGAAGTATTAAACTTCTTTGGAAAAAAGTTCTAAGCTCTATATTTAGTAAAAAAATCAACCAATCCGTTTAAAAATTTTACGACAAGTAAATATTATTTATGTTAGTACTCAAAAAAATTTCCAAGTCCCTATGATTAAAACTCAATTAGTTACTCAATTAGAAATAAAAAATAAAAAATTACGAAAATCGTAATTTTTGCCATTTTTGGTAGTTTTTCTGCTACTATGGCAAAACTTTTAAGAAATTTGAAAAATGAGCTTAATAAAGTATCAAGATGATACAATTAGCTACCGAAAGCATACCCTACCTTGTAATAACCGAATAATTATTTCTGCCCGACAAAATGTTTTCATACATAAAAAAAAATAAACATCTTTGTAGAAACAATACTCGCTCCACTCAGAATCTAAAAAACACCATTGTAAATCCTCGCATCGTTCAGAATCTAAAATATCATTGCATTCAAATCTTAATTATAGTAATATAATACAATTACATTCCATGACTAACTTCATCGAAGACCGAAGGAACGAAGAAGAAACACCAAAAGTCGACTACCTAGTTTTTTTTTTTTACTCTTTTTATAATTATTTTGTTATTTATTTCTAATTATTAATTAATGTAGAATAAACTTATATACTTACTACGGTTTGTACATAGGTTAACCACAAACTTTACACTAAATTTCTATTTATCAGAAGGAAAATGTAAAAAATAAAAATGGCCACCCAACATTATAATGAGTCAATTTTTTTGACGTGCGTGAACTTAGCCTCCCCACCTCCCCCAATTTTCTTCAAAATAGTGTCAAAATTTTGTTAGTTGCTAGTTGCAGCAAATTTTTTAATTTTTATGAAGCTCATTTTAGGTTTTCTTTGTGCTATGGGACCATATAGCCACACACTTGTAAATCACTGGAGAGATGTCAGATATATATGAATACTTTATTCCAAATCCACATTGTTTTTATTTTTAAATAGTTGTGTAATTTTGCTATTTTTAAACAAACTATACATTTGAATACAAGTGCGTGAAAATAGAACTCCCGCGAAAATCAATTTTTAATTTTATATTTATCGATAATCAAGTAGTAATATCGGGTTTTAATAAGTATTATTTATTGATCCAATAACTCTGTATAAATAAAATTTCAAGTAAAAATAATTTTGATATTCTTATTTTAAATTCAAAATTTGTAATTAGTGTACCTACTATTGTCTATTGGTTATAAATAATTGAATATTAAAATTCCGTTTATGTTCAGTAATTCATTATTTTTATGTGGAAAATATTTTAGATTTTAATGTAGTATAGTAGTGTGTAAAATTCAAGAGTTTAATAAAAGCACCAAGCTGGATGCTATTTGTAGTATATTGTAAAATTTAAAAAGAAAAGTAAGGGGGAGAGTAAAGATAGTAAAAGGGGTATTTTACAAACTAACTACTAAAATATTATTGGTACATACAAATTATGCACTTACTTCCTTCTGAGTCGGTGTGGTAGTTGATGCCTATTATAATTAAAAATTCTGGGTGTAAAAAGTAAAGTTGGTGAAAACATATTAGTGAAACAATTGCATATATTTTACTGTTTTGTCATACAGTTATACTGTAGACTATATAATATTTAATATTTTACATTTTTAAAATAAAAAAAAATAAGGTATACAAATTTTATTGATGAGTAATACGCATATACTAACTTTAAACAATATTCAAATACTTATATTTACTAATTTATAATTTTATGTATACTAAACAATACGGATTATTTTTTTTTTTTGCCTGTTGCAGCAAATCTTTTAATGTTTTTCATCATTTTGGTTTGTCCATGTTCCATCAATTCTTCTTATAAATTACAAATAATGATCCGTTTTGTATGCTATATGAGTTAATAAACATAAATATCATATAGATGTCTAGGAATAATAATAAAATATAAGTAACTTACCTTATTACTGGCCATTTCCTTGTAGTGAATAAATAAAAATGTGTGTATTCTATTTTATCGTCAACGTTGAAATGAAATGAATAATTTTCTTAAATGGTACAATTTGTACATTTAATATACATGATATTATTAATAAAATTGCTAAATAAACCAATATTTAATTGTGTATAATCCAACTCTAATATTAGTAAACAGGCAATTTAATAAGACAATATATGCAAGTACAATAGTTATTATAGATTAATTAGATATTCGTGGGAGTTCCATTTTTAGGCACGTGTATAAAAATGTATAATTTGTTTAAAAATAGCAAAATTACGCAACTATTTAAAAATATAAACAATGTGGATTTGGATTAAATATATTATAATATAAATATAAATATAAAATATAAAATGTATCCAAATATAAATATATATATTCATCCGACCTCTCTCCAGTGACCTACAAGTATGTGGGGCTATACGGTCCCATAGCACAAAGAAAACTTAAAACCTTTTTGAAAGTTGTAGGACAACATGGGGGGCTACGTTAAGTTGGCCTCCTCCACATGTTTTTTTATAATAACATACTCCACGATGAATCCCTTTTTTCCCGAGACATGCATATAATTGTATAAAAATTGCAAAATTTTAACACTATTTTGAAGAAAATTGAGGAGGTGAGGAGGACAAGTTCACGAACGTATTTTTTTTTGAATAAATTTTTAAAAATTTTAAAACTTATTATTTGACCTATTATGCATCTATCTAGGCAAATTATTAGCATATATTTCAGTTTTTTTAGCGCTAAAACTTAAACGTCTCGTTCTCTAAACTCAATATAAGTATTATAACTATTATTGAAAAATGTATTATGTAATCGTTATATACTATAAGTATATAGTATATTTATACATAAATAATGCATTAATTATTATGCCTTGTCAAGGACAAGCAAAACATGTTAAAATAATATAAATTGGTTCAATTATCTGAAATAAATATTTGATTATATCATATTTAATACTATATTATATATCTTAAATAGTTTTTATGTGCTATTTAATATTTAATAATAACAATTTTATATATAATTAAATTATAATAATTAACAGTGAAACATAATATTGAAGTACTGAGTAGTAAACAGATTTTTTTCTTGTTGAAGCAGATAAATATATCAACACCCACTCTACTATTCTAAAAACAATTTGCTCCCCCCCCCCAAATTTTTGAATATTTATTAAAAAATTTATATTAACTTATTATTACAAAATGTAATTTTCCTCATTAATTCAAGAGATTAGCTACTTATATGAAACTAAATAATAATTATAAATATAATATATAACTATTTCTGTGTCGTAGTTTCGTTAAATAATGACAAGCCACCCACCTTTTTTAATCATGAAACAATTGATTCATGGGATCCCCCTCGCAACGCCACTGATAGTGAATACCTACTATAAAATATTAATGTATAATACAATAATTAAGATTAAAATCTAAAATTGCATTGATAATAATGAAGAAAACAAACTGTACTGGTGTTTACTTAGTTTCATATTAGATTGTGAGTAAAGCGACCAAATTATGGATCTCTGAGTGGAGTGAGGAATGAAATGTTTCTACAAAGATTTTTTTTTTTAATGTATGAAAACATTTTTTCGGGTAGAAATAATTATCCGATTATCACAAGTAGGGTATGCTTTCGGTAGCAAAATCGTATCAACTTGGTACTTTATTAAGCTCATTTTTCAAATTTCTCCAAAGTTTTTTTCTTAGGAGAAGAAAAACTACCAAAAAATGGCAAAAAACGGTAAAATTACGATTTTCGTAATTTTTTATTTCGTGATAACTAATTGAGTTTTAATCGTAGGGACTTGGAAATTTTTTTGAGTACTAAAATTGATAATATACAAGTGTGGTAAAATTTTGGAACAGATTAGTTGATTATTTGATAAAATATAGAGCTATGAACTTTTTTCCAAAAGAAATTAATATTACCTACAATTTTAAGTTTATCGATTTGAAAATTTTACAGAAGCCTTATAATATACTACTTAATCTTTTTACAAAATATTTTGAAAATCGTGACTGACAATTATTTTATAGGCTTTCTTTTATTTTTTTCCCTGACATATCAAAACTTTTTTCGGGTAGAAATAATGACCTGATTACCACAAATAGGGTACCCTTTCCATACCAAATTTCATCTAGCTTTATTTAGCTCATTTTTTGAATTTCCCAAAAATTTTTCTTTAAAAAGCGAAAAATTGGCAAAATTACGGTTTCCGTTATTTAAAATTTTTTATTTCTTAATTACTAATTGAGTTTTGATCGTTGGGACTTGAAAAAATTGTTGAGATCTCACATAGGTTATATTTACGTTTAGTAAAATTTTGGAACTGATTGGTTGATTTTTTTGGCTAAATATAGAGCTTTGAATTTTTTTTAAAAATGTTTAATATTACCTACAATTTACGATTTAACGGTTTAAAATTTTTGTAGAAACCTAATCATATACTATTTAATCTATTTAAAGAATATTTTGAAAATCGTGACTAACAATTTTTATCATGAAATGATAAAATGATAAACTCCTTGCATTTTGATCGTAGGAATTTGAAATTTATTTTGAACATATACATGTGTAATTTACACTCGTAGTAAAATATTGGAATGGATTATCATTTATCAGTACAATATATTTTAATATATTGAGATTCGTCTAGAATCGTATTTTTTAATGCAATATAATTGCATTCAACCTTAATAATTATAATATACCACTAATTTCTTTGAGGATCGAAGGGACGAAGGAGAAACATCCTAAATTGACGTCCCCCCTTTTTTATGTCTGAAGATACTTTTTCGAATAGAAATAATGCCCCGATTATCATGAATAGGCTGTATTTTCTGTACCAAATTATATCTAGTTTATTAGAAATTTATTTAGCTTATTTTTCGAATTTCTCAAAATTTTTCCTTAAGAGAAGAAAAACTACCAAAAAATGGCAGGAAATCAATAAAATTACGGTATGTTATTTAATTTTTTTTTATTTTTACATAGATAATTTACATGCTTTGTAAAATTTTGGAATGAATTGATTATTTTCTGAATAAGTATAGAACTTTGAAATTTTTTCCAAAAATGATTACTATTAGTTGCAATTTTTGGTTTATTGGTTTGAAAATTGTGTAGAAGCCTACTCAAATATTACTTAAATATAATCTACTTCCAAAATATTTTGAAAAACGTAAGTCACAATTTTTTTTAAAAAGCTTCTAAAATTTGAATATTTAGTAGAATTGAATATTATAGTATATCTTTTTTTAGATTCTGAGTGGAGCGAGGAATGTATTGATTCTACAAAGATGTTTTTTTTTTTTTTTTTTTTATGAATGAAAACATTTTTTCGGGTAGAAATAATGATCCGAATATAACGCATAACATATGCTTCGCTTGCAAATGTTGTCTACTTGGTACTTTATTAAGCTCATTTTCGAATTTCCCAAAAGTTTTTCCTTAAGAAGCGAAAAATTGTCAATTTTTTATACTCTTTTTATTAAATTTTTTTTTTTGTGATTTCTTATTAAGTTTTAATAGTAGGGACTTGAAAAATTTTTTGAGTACTAACATACGTTATTACTCACGTGGTAAAATTTTGGAACGAAACAGTTAATTATTTAGAAAAATATAGAGCTTTGAACGTTTTCCCAAAAAAATTAATATTACCTACAATTTTCGGATTATCTATTTGAAAATTTTATAGAAGTCCAATACTATATTACTTAATCTTTTTACAAAATATTTTGAAAATCTAAACAGGCAAATTTTTTTTTTAGGCCTTTTATTATTTTTTTTTTCTTATCTATGAAAACATTTTTTGGGGTAGAAATAATGGTCCGATTACCACACTAAGGGAACCTTTATATACCAAATTTCATCTAGTTGGTGGTACTTTATTTAGCACATTTTTCGAATTTCCCAAAAGTTTTTCCTTGAAAAACGGGAAATCGGCAATTTTTATAGGTTTTCTTTTGATGTATGAACATATTTTTTCGGGTAGAAATAATGGTCCGATTACCTCAGTATGGTATGCTTTCGGTAGCAAATCGTGACTTCTTGGTATTTTATAAAGCTTATTTTTCGAATTTCCTAAAAGTTTTTCTTTGAAAAGCGGAAAATCGGCAATTTTTATAGGTTTTTTTTTTTAAGTATGAAAATATTTTTTCGGGTAGAAATAATGGTCCGATTACCATAAATAGGGTACCTTCTCTATAGCGAATTTAATCTAGTACTTTATTTAGCTCAATTTTGGAATTTTCCATAAGTTTTTCCTTGAAAAGGAATGATAACTCCTTGAATATTGATCGTAGGGATTTGAAATTTATTTTGCATATTTACATATGTAATTTATATTCATGGTAAATTTTGAAATGGATTATCAGTATAATATATTGCAATATATTTTGATACGCTCAGAATCGTATTTTCTAATGCAATATCATTGCATTCAAATCTTAATAATTATAATGAACCACTAATTTCTCCGAGGACCGAAGGGACGAAGGAGGAACGTATACAATCGGCTTTCCCACTTTTTTATTTTTGAAGACACTTTTTTGGGTAGAAATAATGGTCTGATTACTACAAATAGGGTATGCTTTCAATAGCAAATTGCATCTAGTTGGTACTTTGTTTATCTCATTTTTTGAATTTCTCAAAAATTTTTTCTTAAGAAAAAAAATACTACCAAAAAATGACACTAAAACATCAATTTCCATGAATTTTGACGAAATTAATTTAGATTTTTCATAATTTTGAACGTAAGTACTTGAAATTTTTTTGAGTATTCTCATATAGGTTATTTACACACGTGGTAAAATTTTAGAACGGATTTTCAGTATAATATACTATATTATGTTAAGTTTCCTCACATCTTAATTATAACAAAGCACTAATTTTTCTGTGAACCGAAGAGATAAAGAAGGAATGTTTGGAATCGACCTTATCTCTTTTTTTAAATTTTATTTTATAAAAATACTCAATCACTAAACATCTGTTTTGATATTTTAAATTAACTTCTTTCCCCTTAAATGTATTTTTTAATTTCATAATTGATATAATTTTGTTTTTGCACTTCTAAGAAAAAACAATTTTGTAAAGAATACTTAAATTTTGGTCTTTGGTATATGCTAGTTTGTAATTTAATTATATAGGTACTCACAAAATATATATTTCATAAAAATTATAAAAATGTATTGATAGAATATTAAATAGATACTAAACCTGTATACAATAATTTTTATTCATTTATATTTTATAGCTTATTTGGTCCAAGGCGAAAATTAATAATGACTATTGAAAAATTAAATGAATTAAGAACATTGCAGGAACATTTGAGAAGTTAGATTATTATAAATAATATTTTAATTGTATTTTTAACTTTTATTACATTGATTTAACTTACATTATATTTATGCATTTTTAGTAAAACTATACACTGTTTATATACATTTTTTTTTAACCTTTATTATATTTATGTACTAATGTATTATATTATTTCATGTCTATTTTTTATTATTTAACAAAACTATATATTTTTTAAAATTATATTGTAATAAAGTATATTTCTATATAGTTTTGATTTATATATATATATATATATATAATGTATCTCATAGTAGCCAAGACTTCTAGTTTAGAGTATGCAGATAATTTTTTTTAGAAAAGAGGTATACAAGTTTAAATGTAGTTCAATTTTTTTTCTTCTGTATAGTAGGGTATTCTTTATATAAATAAATAATTATAAAAAGTATAATAAATTACTTGAAAATTTAATTTTTGAAAACCTTATGGAGAAAATATTAACTAATGAAAAAGATTATCTAAAGTAGATTTCAGAAGTTTTTTTACATCTTCATATTGTATATTTCTACTTTTCTACTCGTATTAATTATCACAATGACCATCTGTGTAACATAAACTTAACATAGATCATTTCCTATACACAATTCTTTGAGGAAAAAGAATCAAATCAAATAATTATTATATTTATTATTATAAATGTATCTTTTTTTTCTTCTTGCCTCATAGTCACAACTAGATGGATGGAGTTGGAGTTATTAAAATGTATAAAGTATTTAATTTAGATATGAGTTATAAACAGAACAATTTTTATTTTTTATTTGTTGTTATGTTATTAACATAAAGGAACATAGTAAAAAATTAGTTACAACATATAATATCAATATTATTTTTTACTTTGTTTTTCTTTTTTCTTTTGTCCCTCATTAGCTGGTATACCTTTAGCTATTGAAAGCTTTGATTTTAATTGTAGTAGCAAATCAATTTCAGGCTGCAATTCACTTTTTTCCACTTTTGCTTCCTTTAATTTTCGTACTTTATTACCCTATTAATAATTATTTGAATCAATATATTTGATATAATAAGACAAGTTAAAATTAGAATTAATTAAGTTGACTATAACAATAGTAATTATAACTTCACAATAATTTGAGAAAGGAAAAAAATGATTTATTGTTACAATTAATGAATATGGTATAATTTCAGTCTATCAAATTGTTTACCTCTTAATCCATAATCTCACGTATGGATCATCTCCTTATTTAATGACAGAAAAACTTCCATATATTACAAAGTCACTTGAGCAACAAAAAAAAAAAATTTGTATAATTGAGAAATTTGATAAATAATATATAATAAATATAATTATATAATTAATAAAAATTACACATTTATAAATATATATATATATATAAATGTGTATAATAGTTCATTATCATTATGTTTTATAAAAATTTAAGAGGAGTATTTATTTTTACCCTAACGTGTTTTTATCATATATGTTTTAAAATTGTCGTATTTTGAAACAATTAATTTTTGATAGCGATTAAATTGTATAATACTAAAAATAAACAGGTTTATTATGAAATATATTTTTTTTTATGGATACAATAGATTATGACAACAACATAATAGTAAAAGTTGTAGTTCCCAAAAATATTTTGTTTGTAACAGAAATTTTTTTTTTGTTAAATAGAAATTTGTTGTATGAAAGTTTTACTGTAAATACCAAATGTGAACATAATGTTGGTATAGATTCAATTTACCAATAAACTGCAAGAAACCATATCAACAGGCTTTTAATTTGCTCTCCATAAAGTTTTGAATACTCTTGCATACTTCTTATAAAAAATAATAAAAACATGGCGACACTATCAACCACTATCTTTTGATAGACCATAAACTTTACCATATTCAAATTATTTTTACTAAGTAATAATAAAATTCAAGGAAAAACAAAATAAGTAATCAAGAGTTTATTTATCAACTTGAATTCATTGTAGGATATTAAAATTTCAATATGTTTAAAATTCTAATTCTTCATATATTACTTAACTCTATTCAGTATCTGTTAAATTTTAAATTCAAATGTCAAAATTGTTATTAAAAAGTTAATCAATTCTGACTGTATGTTTAAGTTATATATTATTTATTTATTTACTTGTTTGGAAATTTCTTCTTCCAAGTCATCAGTAGATATTTTACTAGATACTACTTTCATTTGTTCTAATATTTTCTTCATTTCCAATAATCCTTTGACATATGGTTCCCATTCACTTTTTGGAGCTCCACCTTGTTTTAATGTTCGCACTAAATCACCCTGAAATAATTAATATAAATTATATATAATTTTAAATATGATTATACTAGAACATTTAATTAGATTACAATTCATAAATGTATTTATTATTTAATAATAGCTAACTTGTTTAGAAATAGTTTCTTCCATTTGTTCTACACTTGTTATTTGTTTAAAATCTATCCCAGAAACTACTGCTAAATCTTTTTCTGGTGATTTCTGTTTTCCAGAAAACCGACTCTTTAATTTATCGATAACTGATGGATCAATTTTTTCAAATAATGGAGCTGGCTATAAATAATACAATTAATATAGATCATATATAAATCATTACCAACAAATTATTATATACTTTGCCAATTTTATGTCCAGGTTGTAAGAAAACAGACACAAAGTCATTTAATAAAAATGTTGAAATATCAACATTTAACTGTTTTCCAATTGTATTAACAGTTTCTGGCATATAAGGTTGTAACATTATAGCAAGTAAGCATACCAGATTGCAACTTAGCCCAATGACTGTACCTGCTCTAACTCTAAGTATACAAAAAAAAGTTAATTATATAAATAAAATAATGTTATGATTTGTTATTACTTGTCTTCACTTGATCCTTTAACTAAAACCCATGGTTTTTGAAATTGCATATACTGGTTACCATGACGAGAAATAGAAAGTATAAGACGTAAACCATCTCTAAGTTTGGCTTTTTCTAACATACTTGTATATTCTTTAAGATCACGAGTTACTAATGCTAATAAAGTGAGTTCATCTTTTTCTAATTTAATTTCAGGAATGAGACAATCATAAAACTTTTCTAAGAATGATAAAGCTCTGAAATTATTTTTCAAGTCATTACATAATATTTAAAATGTTAAATGAATAAGCAATATATGTCATGTTATGTGTGCAAAAATATATGATTATTTTTATTATTTTATAGAAGTAATAATGAAGTAATAATATTTCAATATTATTAATTTTTTAGAAAATTGTATACACTAAACATAATTTGTATACACGATACACTAAAAAAAATTAATGTACCAAAATATTATTTATTGATTTACCTATTACAAAAGTTTCCTAAATTGTTCAACAATTCAGAATTATTTTTAGTAACTAAATCATTCCAGCTGAATGAACTGTCTTGAGATTCTGGACGGATAAACAATAAGTAGAATCTAAAAACATCAGCAGGCAATCCAGTATCTTGTGCATCATTCCCAAATACTCCGATCCCACGAGATTTAGAAAATTTACCATCTTCATAATTTAAGTACTCTAGAATAATGAGCATATTCAAATGATTATCAAATTGACATAAATGTAAATTACAAATAACATTAAATTACAGTTATTTAATTAAATAACAAACCTGTGGCCATTATATGATTAACACATGTATAGTTTTGTTCAGTAGCAAAAATACATGCTGGAAACATAACAGAATGAAAAGGTACATTATCTTTTGCCATAAATTGATAGTATGTAACTTTGATATCGACTTCTGGTTGCCACCACTTGCGCCATTCAGATGTATAAACAGCACTCATACTCATATAACCAATTGGCGCATCAAACCAAACATAAAAAACCTAAAAACTCAGTTGTTAAAACTATTTTTTTTTATGCATTAAATAAATTCTAATGAATTATTGTAATTTATAACATACTTTTGATTTAAAATCTTCAAGTGGGACAGGAATTCCCCATTTTAGATCTCTTGTGATACATCTTTCTTTCAAACCATCTTTCATCCAAGATTTAGTTATTACTTTAGCATTATAAGACCAATCATCACCATATTTATCTACCCAATCATTTAATTTAGCTTCAACTTTAGGTAAATTCAATAAGAGTTGCTGAGAACTACGTATGACTGGCATTTTTTGGCAAACCTTACATCTTGGTTTTATAAGCTCAGTTGCATTAATTAAATGGCCACAGCCATCACATTGATCACCTCTGGCATCTTCATAACTACACAGAGGACACGTTCCTTCGACAAATCGATCAGCTAAAAATCTGAAACAAAATAAATAATATTAAAGTTTAAATATGAAAACTCATTATTAGTTTATTACAATAATTTATTTTTATAAATACTAACCGATCACAATTTTCACACAAAAGTTGTTCCATAGATGCAGTAGAGGTATAACCATTTTCATGTACTTTCTTGAATATTTCTTGAACAATTCTAAAATAAAAGCGGTCCAATTCGTTAATTTTTAAAGTATATGAAAATTGTATCAATATATTTTACTCAGTTTGTTTAGATGATGTAGTTCTGCCAAAATGATCAAAACTTATATTGAACCATTTATAAATTTCATTATGAATTTTAAAATACTTGTCACAGATCTGTTGGGGCGTTAATTTTTCTTCTAAAGCTTTTGTTTCAGTTGCTGTACCATATTCATCAGTACCACTAATAAATAATGTGTTCCAACCACGCAATCGACAATATCTAATAAAAAAGATATATTGTTGATGTATCACAACACATTTTGAATTTTCTTCAATTTATAAGAAACGCACAAGATAAACAATGTAGTTATATTTTGCCTAGTCTAATAAATATACTTTTATATTAAATTAATTATATTATGAATACATTATGTCTCCAAATATATTAGTATTACATAGTATACTTTAATACTATTAATCTTTTTAATACAGTCATACTACTACAAAATATAACTATACAATTATAAATATTTACCTTGCAAAAACATCAGCAGATAATACACAACCAATTATATTTCCAAGATGAGGAACGTTATTGACATATGGAAGTGCTGAAGTCACAAGAACATTTTTTTCACCTTTCACGGGTAATCTAAAAAATATATTCATAATACAAATAAATACATATGTACAAGTAATAAACAAATTTTATCTTTTAATAATATTCATATTATTTATCATTACTTGTCATTGACAATTTAAACAATTTAACACAAAATATACAATAAAATTATATGACAATTTGATTATAAGAAAAAAATATATTATAGTCGTATATTAAGTTATGATTAAAATAAAAATCTTAAAAATATTTTAAATATGGGCTATAATTAATCATAAAATTATATAATACCAAATTAAAAATTAAGTTTGACAACTTAAGGTTGACAGAAAATACTAAATTCTCTATCCTTTACGATAAATTTCTATTTTGATTTGATTCTCAATTTTGTATAAACATTAAACAGTATTGTACCTATAGCCTGGTCTTAAGTAATATTTAGTAACTAATCTATTTAACTCAAGTATGCTATATTTAAATACTGTATAATAAATTAAAATGAAATAACTAATAATAATATAATAATAAATAATTAAAGTTGAACTACCTATTTCTAAATTTTATATTTTTATACCGATTTCAATAATTATTAAAATAAGTAGGTGGGTATTATAAGTGTTTAAATTTACAATAAGGTAAATATAATTTGATTAGTTTTATAAATAATCATCAAAATATAAATAATAAATGATTAAATTTACCTATTAGATAATTACCTATTTAAAATATAATTTTATGAGTTTTAGATTTCTAAAGTCAATCAGATTAATTTAATTTAAAAAAAAATACACAAAAACGTTAATATTAAATATTTAATCCGAATAAAAATGTTTAAGGAACAAAGTAATTAAAATTATTAAGATATAGTACTTACACTGGTTGGCTATTAACTTTATTGAAATCTTTTAAGCAAGATTTGGATAGCCACGAATTTTTTACATTCAATAACTCAGATTCTTCTATTTCAACGGTCACAGACATTTTTACAAAAAGCTTTAAAATAAATATTAAACTAAATTTAAATATTAATAAATAATTTAATGTCACAGACTAGAGACTATAATACAATATATTTTTATATGAATGAGAAATCCAATAAAGATAGGTATATTTTTTTCTTAAGTCTACAGTCCGTTGTTTACGTTTTCGAATTTTCACACAGTTATCCCTTATGAGTCACCCTATTCAACGATAAATTGACGAAATGTAAAGACTGTCAAAAGTTGAAGTGATTACTTAATGATCGACTGATCGAATGACTGGAGACTCGACTGACCACTTGGCACTTTGGCAGTTGTTTAATTGTTTTATCAATATTTTTTAGGTTATCAGCACATGATAATTCTGATCAGACTATTATCAGAAAAGGACCGGTTTGTTGTCTCTGTCTCACACACGCATAAGACTATATTATAAAGATAACGTTTATGTGCTCTACCATGCGCATAACATAGGAAATCCACATGACATTGGTATAAAAAATGTACTTTGAAAATTATACACCGCCATGACAAAGTAAATTATTTAAATTTTAATTATTTAATTATTTTGTCATGTACACCGCATCATTACTACAATAATACAGTTTATTTATAATCGATATTAGAGTAAATTCACAAATATTATTATCAAATTTGTAAAATATTGTAAACTGTGCTCTTGACGTTGAGTTTTTTACTTTAAACAAATTAAAAGTAGTTTAATAATTCATTTTTTCAAATCTATATAAGTCTAGTTTTAAAATAAAATTCTCTGAAAATGATTCAACTCTAGAACATTAAATAAGACATAATAACTAATAAGTTAGAGCATTATATTTAGCAGAAACTGATATCTATAAATATACTACTTTAGTAAATGATTTAATTCGCAATTTCGTATAAATATTAAATATTATACCTATTGGCTATTAGTCACACTGATGAATTAAAATATTTATAATTATTAACACTATACATTTTTTTTTATCATAATAGATTTTCATGAAATAAATATCTAATATATTTTAAATATTATATTTATATTATTGTATAAAAATATATACTTATTTGAAATTTAAGTACCTACTTAATGAGATTACTTTTGATGGAAATTTTAAATATAACCAATTTTCATATTAATTATATTTTAAACAAGACTGGACTATAACCATAAGTAGTAGGTACATATGAGGAGATTATAATAAGTATACTTACGCACACCCGCAAAATTGAAATCTGTCTATTTAAATAGACTTTGTACCCAAATTATGAATTTTACCAATCGTCTAGATTTTTAACACATTAATTTTCTTTGCCGCGATATTTTGATAACTTTGCATTGAATAATCTATTTATGACAAAGGTTAATTTTGAATCCTACACATTCATGGTGCACAAGAATAACTACTTTTATCAGTGTAGTGCCTTTTACGCCAAATAACAATAACAATTTAAAAAAAATTATTTATTTGGTTTTAATTTTATTATGGCTTTTGTACAAAAATTAAATAAACATTAAAACAATAGTTATCATAAAAATAAAATCACAAAATTATAATGGAAGTATTGAATGTATTAATTCTAGTAGACTCACAAGTAGAAACTAAAACAATTTTGTAGAAAATCAAAAATAAATTTATGACAATATGATTTTTTTTTTATAACTCATTAATATTTGTACACAATAAATTAGTGTGCCACTAGCATACATCAATACATTTTGACATTTATAACATTTTGTTAATAATTTACTTAAACTACAAAGTACAAACAGTATAAAACATAGTAACATTTATCTCATGACTAATTCTTAATTTAACAATAAATTATAAAACAATACACATGATACTTAATTTGCGAGAATATAAAAATGGACAATAATCAACAGTTTATAAATAATATACAATAATTCTTGTATACTTAACTTTATTACAGTTAAATCCTCTATAAAATTTATATTAAGTTCATGTGCATTGTTTTACTTTAATGTTATGTAATTTATTTTTTATTGGGTAAATAGAAATACAAAATAGCTGAACTACTATATTACAATTATCACAACTTTTTTAAACAAAATCACTGAAGAAAATAGTGGCACAATATATTTAAATAAAAAAAAAAATACGAATACAAAGCATAGACGTAGTATACATTAAACATTATTCATGTGACTAAACAAATTTCAACCACATCATAATATTAAAAATGGTTAAATAATATATTTTAATAATAAGTTTTAACTAATGCAATGCAATAATACTTTTGTTTATAGTGTGATATAACAAATATGGACACTATATAAGATAATAAAATAATTTTAAACTTAAAGAAAAGTATTATGAACAAAACAAATTAATAGAAATGAATTAATAGAAATCAGTACTTTAGTTATTTAAAAATAGATGTCCAAGAACTACACTAAAAAAGTTTATTATAGTATCTTAACAAGTCAATAATAATAAATAATAATATAACCATAGCAATATATTAGTTGCTTTATAACTCATACAGTTAAAAATACAACAAAATATTATTTTATAACCGAATAAAAATAATTATATACTTTTGGTTAATAGACAATCAAAAAATAGTTTAACTAGTTGGATTTATTGAAAAAGTTTGTTAATATAGTTTAGAAACAATAACTAACTTTTCCTACATTCGTTAGTAATTATAAAAATATATAATATTAAAATGTAAAACGTGGTTATGTTTGAGTTTTAAAAGGACAGTTAAAATTTACCAAAGTACTAATGATATTTTTTTAGCTTCCCATAATTCAAAAACTAATGGAATATTTTCACTGGACTCATTATTTTCTTTTTGTTTTTGTTCGATAATTAAATTATAAATTAGTCTTGGGTGATGTCGGGGAAGATTGTTGAGCACGTTCAATGTATAGGTTCAACAGCTTAAGCTTAGCACCATTCAGACTCGATATATGAGGTGCAAAGTCTTCTTCGCCAAATACTTTATGTAGTGAAACCATACAAAAAACTGCTGACTTTCTTACTGCACTATCAGGATTATCATAGCCTTGCAGAAGACCAGGCATTATTTCTTTCATTTGAGCAGTTACAGGAGGACTGCCATACATATCAACCAGTTTAGTCATCATTTTGATTGCCATCAAATTTACTGGAAATTCTTTTGCTGATATTAGTGGTGTAATTACTCGGACAACTGTTTCAGGTTGTAAAGATACACTCAAAGCAAATGAACACTCTTCCGCAACTTTTACGACTGGTTTACAGGGGTCACAACACATATTTAATACTTTTAATATAATTAATTCTGTAAAATTATAAAAACAAGTTACCATTTCTGGTTTTTGAACTAGATATGTAATCAAAATTATAGCTTGTTCTCGAACTATTGCTTCACTATCCATTAATAATTTTAAAACAACTTTAATAATTTTTTTGAAATTTTTTATAAGCACATCAGAAGAACCATCCCTTATTAATTCTTTCAGGCGATTTAAATTTGATTGTTTATAATCAAGATGCAACGTATCTTTATCTAAATCATCAAGTATTTTTATAATTCCATCTGCTGTAATATGACCATTTTTATAACCATTTAAATTATGATTATCAGTTTCTATACGCACAGACATTTGACTTATTCCAGAATCATAGGAAGCAGCATCTCTTTCCCCTGTATAATTACATTCTAAACTATACTTTTGTATTTCAGCAGTAGTTTGTTTTAAAGACTTGTATATTTCTTCTGAATTAAAAGAAACAGTGGTATTATCTGGTTGCAATGGTGGGGAAGCAAGATTTGTTGGCGACTGTCTATTGTGATACTTTGGAGACATTAATTGATCAACACTACTTCTTCTCACTCTATTTTTAATAAGCCCAGAAACTGCTTCTTGGTACTCTTCAGGTAACTGGGATAACCTTAATGTAATTTGAGATGCATTTAAACTGTACAAAGCTAATATAGATTCTTGAGCAGCACGTCTTAATTCAGGTCCTTGTTTTATATTGTTACCCATAGTCCATCCAATCATTTTTGTCAATGCTAAAGTAGCATAATCTTTTTTCCCATCTATAGCAGAAGGAAATGCCGATCCAGGATCTGTAGTAACTACTAATTTTGATATATAATTCATTGCAAATATTTTCATTTTAGCGTTAGGTGTTTGTGTAGGGTCTGTGAGAAATTTAAATACAGCAGTAAGCTGAGAATCACAAGGAAATGATAGTCTTACAATTTCCATAGTTTTCAATATTTTTGAATGCACAGAACCAAGTATATCAGAACCTCCTTTATTAAATAACTTAGCCAAAAGTATATATAACCAATTTTCTAAATATTGATTATGAGTAACAATTAACTCATTAAGAGCATCTAGAAAAAGACTAATAACTTTAGTTTGAGAATCCATAAACATTTTAGTACATACATCTGTTAATCTTTTTAATAATATTTCATTTATAATATTTCCTTGTTGCAAATATCTTTGTAAGCTTACTAAACCTTCCTTGCGATTATTCCAGTTTGAACTTTCACAGTTTGATATTATATCTTCAATATCAAAACTAGAGTTCTCCCAAATATCTTTATGTAAGCGATGTTGTGATCCATTCCAATAAAATGAATCTGATGGTCGCCTATAAGAATCAATTGATCTTTCGGAACAAATACTAGAAGTTTCACTCTCATCGCTATGATCATCTAATGATCTTCCTAGTATTTTTCTAGGAGATTTATGACCAGTAGTAGTACTACCAAGAGCATCAGCTAAAGCAGATTCAGCTTCTCGACTCTGCATTAATATTTTTTGAGCCATTATTGGTCTAGATGTAGGTAAAATAGGTGGTCGTCTACTACTTGAATGTGAACCAAGGGAACTATACCTATTAGGACTAGCTTCTCTACTAGTATCTTGTGATCTGGGTATACCAGAACTGCCTCTTCGTGATTTTGGATGACCAAATGTAAATCTTGAAGAAGGTGATCCTGAACGACTAGTTGGTTGAGAAATTGATACTCGACCTCTTGATCTCCCAATTCTTTCTGTTTGATGCATATCATCATTAGGTTTTTTAGAAATTGATTGAGGGGACACCATAGGGTTGACTTTTTGCCTGGCAAGTGCTGCATATTGAGCACGTGCTTTTGCCCTTTGAGCAGCTTGTAAATCTATGGCACTGCTTGATCTCATTGAAATGTTGCTTTGTGGAGTTACTGGACGGCGAGAAGGTAATCTTGCACTTTCAGCCATAACAGATTTTGGCAAACAAGAATTGGACCCTGTATTTGTAAGTAATACTTTACGGTATGCAGGTTCAAGTTTATTTAATAATATGTCTCCTTGTTCTGGAAAATGTTCGCAAAATCCCCAATAAGCTTTACGTGACAATATCCTAGCATCAGAATCAGCATCTGCAATACCTTTTTTTATGGAATCCTGAAGTATTGTTATATGTCTTTCTAATGCTTGTGTTGGCCATGTACGCAAAATTTGATCAAAAAATTCACAACATGCACGACGAATATCTTTTGACTTTGATCCAAGACTATTTGCAAGAATAGGTATAATACGAGGAGCGTGGGTATGTTCTAAAATGAATCGTACAGCAATTAATCCTGATGACGCAGTTACTTTTGCAGAATTTGGTATAAGGTCAATTAAATTGCTAAAAATGGACTCGGCGAAATGATTAAATTTAATACCCAATCGTTGTGATAAAAATGCTATAGTGATACACGTCTCTCTAACAACCTGAGATCGTAAGTCTTTGACAGATGTTTGAAATGAATGTTCTAAATACCTCAAATTATTGAAAAACTCTTCATATTTTGTTGCTCCAGTTAACACAAGCGATCTTATTTTTTTTAATGAGTCAATTCGTTTATTCCATTGTTCATTACCATCTTGAATAGATTCATGTAATTTTTTCATAGTATCATCTAAATCTCGAACACTAAAAATTTGTATTGTAGGTACGTCTTCAAAGGATCGAATAAAAGTATCTTCATCAACAGCACCTGCGTGAGAAGAGGTAGAAGAAGCTGAAGTGGGTTTTCGTACAGAGCCAGTTCGTTGTAATGGTATTGTAGAATTTGGAGGAAAAAATGAAACTGGTTTTTTAACACTACCAGGAATACGTCTTGGTGCAGGTGTACAAATACGATCAGTCTCATCTTCATCAGCTAAACTAAGCCCAACAAACGCTGTTGGTAATAAATCTCCAGCTGCTTTAGCTTCATCAAATTTATTCATTAAGTCTGTCATTTTACCTTGAGGAATTGTGTATTTCTTTTGTATATCAACACGTAATTTTTCACCAACATGTTTATATAAATCCACAAGTGTTTCAAATGCTTTATGTCTCACTTGAACATTAGGATCACTTAAAAGTTTTACAATCATAGGTACAATTTTTGATATAGTTATACAATTAGCACCAAACTCTTCAACAGTCGACAATAATAATTTCATAGATCCTTCTTTGACATTACTATTTTTGTGATAAAATGCATTTGCTGATATCTTATCAAATAATGATTGTGGACTAATTACATCACATTCCATTAATTTCATAATAAGAAAAAGTGCTTTAACTTTTATTGATTCCTTACCATCACCCAGTCGATCAACAGCCAAGGGTAATACAGTAGAAATATATGGTTTAAAATCTGTTCTCATTCTTGTTATCAATTGTGTGATTATTTCAACTCCATACTGAGTAACTTTAGGATTACTATTTGACAACCATTGAACAATTCCATCAATGAACATTCCAATGTCAGAACATTCAACTGAATTACTAGGTTCTTCTAGATAAGTAAATAATTTACCACCGACAGTTACTTTCATTCGTATATCAGAAGTCGATAACAGAGGTAAAAAGCCATCTAAATCCTGTGGTGACCCAGCAGCCATTTTCTTGAATGGTGATAATACCAATTAAAGTATGGTTAATAGTCTTTAAGTGCTATACTTCTTTATTATGAAACACATCTATATGATTGATGTCCTGTAACAAAATAAACAATCTTCTTTTATATTATGTACCTATTGTATATAAAATAATAATAATAATAAGATTAATTAATATGATTTAAATGTATTAATAATTGTTTTAAATATTAATAACTAATTAAATCTTAAAACAATTATAATGAAATTTAAATAATAAAAAGATTTATTTTTTGCTACATTTTTTTTATTTCCATAACTATGTTTTTTAATGACATACTATTTTTTTCCTAGACTAATAAAATTCTTATAATTTTTTAAAATAAAATAGGGTGTAGTAAAAGTTATGTGAATCACCCTATACATACAAAATATCAAATATATAGTACAAATTCAACTAAAACTTATTGAGATTACAAAGTATACGAAAATCAGAATATTGTCGAATTTGAGTAAAGGAGAAATGAATTTTTTGCATTGGTGCACTAGCCCTAAAATCTGGAGCTTGTTGCCTCCTTTTTTATTTAATTTAAAATGAATAATTAATTATATGATAAATGTTTAGTTACGTTTATGATGTTTTGTGAGTAACCTGTGAAAGGGTAATAATGGGAATACGAAATATATAATCAAAAATAAGATGGAACATTTAAACATTTAAACCAACTAACAAACCTTTGAGTTCCAATCAATCAATCAATTAATATAATATTACGTCAATTAATTAATTATAAAAAAAAAAAAAACATAATACCTATAATAATATATTTAATCTGATGAGAAAACAACTAGGGACTTTATCTATATTCATTCATTTTTAGTCTTTTAAAATAAAATAATGAATGAAACAAATTACAATGTACAGGAAATTAATACTTCTTAACTAGTTTGAAATTATATACAAACATTCATAGATAATATATGTACATAAATCATAATTTCTGGATATTTACGCAAAAACATCATTTATCCCGTATATTAATAATATTAATCAAATTTTCTGCTCCATAAAAGTAATAATTATTTGTATATTTAAATATTTGATTGTTTATTTATTCATATTTTGATGCTTGATAATATTTTTATTAATCTATGAATAAAAAATAATTTAGTGTTGTTTTGTTAATACACAGATAATAGATAGTTATTGGTATCATTCCTGTGATAAAATAATATTTTTATTGTTGTCGTTGAACACAATACAAATACAATTATTTGTTTATTACTACTACCTATATAGTATATAATATACTGATTATATTATGTTAAAATATTTTTATATCATAAAAACGGTTAAAAGTGTACCTAAACTATACATTTAATGTATAGTTAGATATCTATTAACAAGATTAACACAGTTATGGATAAGTACGTACAATTAATAGAATAATACTTTTAAGATACTTTATACAATATGTAATACAAAAACCTAACCTATTTAAAAACATTTTATTTGAACAATTATATAATTGTAAAATATTTAAAGTTCAGTTATTTAAATAAAAACATATTTTGTAAATTACAAGAACACCTAGGCACTTTTTCAATTCTTTTTAATATTAATTTATTGTTGAAAATAATTTAACAATTTACACAATTATAATGCAGTAAGTTATATAGTATTTTTAACAAGAAAAAAAATGTATATGTACGTATATATGTATCCCAGACCTAGGTCATAAAGATAACATTGATTTGCTTAATGTTATTATAATGTATATAAAGTTACGACCAATTATGGACCCCAATACCTAATTCCCACACAAGCCTTATAAAACCCAGTCTGACCCTGTATTCAGCCCTCCCAAAAAATGGCAAAAATGGTGTTCTTTAATTTATAATAAAATATAATCATCACGCATACCTATTTACAGCGATAGGTTAGATTAGAAATAAACGATCTGAATCAATTTTTATTAATCATTCTCTAATAGTTAATCTATTTACGAATCGATCCAATTACATTTAGACTATTATACGAGTAAGTCAATGTTCATATTTCTATTACATACTACATAGTAAAATCTAGAGAACTTATATAATTATAAAATAAAGAAATAAGATTAGATTAGATGCTTTATATGACAGAGTTACATGTTATTGATGCCTTGTTGGGTTTTTAATAAATATCACAAAATAATATATTATATTCTATGTTAAACCTTATACCATAGATAAAAAGAGTATAAATTAATATTCTATATCTGTGCCTTTACTAATAAAGTATTCATGAGTATAAGATCTATGAATATACCTACTAGTATCATAAATTTAAGTGCATATGTTAATTACATAGTAAAATACAAGAATACATAAGAATAATATAAATAAACAATTATTTTTTCTTCAAGTAAGAGCAAGTCTTAAATACAAAATAAAACTTATTGATATTAAGTTATTTCATATTAGTAAATATGAAAACTGTTGAAAATTGTATAACATTAAAAACAATAACAATTTTTAAATTAAATTAAGTAGGTATATATATGACTTATATTTTTGTATAAATTAAATCATATCTTTATATAATAAAATAAACATAAGTACCTACTAGTGGTGAGCAAAAGAATGATCAATCCGTCAATTCGGATTTCGGATTTAATCCATCAATCCAGATTTCGGATCATATCTGTTAATTTACCTAAAAATCTTAAATAAATTATAGAACTATAAGAATTAAAAATAAACATATTATATAATATGATAAAAAACAAAAATATAAAATCAAAATATTACAAATTACCAGTCTTAGTTTAAAATTTAATTACGTGTTCTAAAAATCTAAATAAAATATTAAGTTCTTGACCTTATTTATTAGATAGCACACATTTGCTATTATAAAAATAATATTTTTGATAAAAATTATGGTTTGATGGTATGATTTGTAAATAAATGTTGGGAATGTTATTTATTCTATTTTGTTATTCAAAAGCAGTGGAGTTGCCAAGGGGGGGTTAAAGAGGCCATAGGCTTCCCTTGGCTGTATTTTTCATATTTTTGAAGTATTTAAATTAAAAAATGGAAGTTATTACTAATCATTATTTAATTTGTTATTTTGAAACATATGTGATCATGATTTCAATGATAATAAAAGAAAATATCAAATGCTTGTTAATTTTTTTTTATTGTATTTTTTTTGTTTTTTATTGTATTTTATATAAATATTACATATATGGAAGATGATGGAAAATTAGAAAATAATAGCAACTATAACCTTATATAAGTTTAATCGAATTCATTTCGCCAATTCGGATTTCGGATTCAATCCGTGTTATCCGGATTAAACGGATCTTAACCTTTATTTCAATCCGGATTGGTAATCTGAATACGGATTGATCCGGATTTGATGCTCAGCACTAGTACCTACTAACTATATAGTTTTTTTTTCAAAAGGTAACTGAATAATATGTTTATATATATTGTTGTGGACATGGGCGTATACACAGGTGATAGATCCTCCTCATGGGTTTTTGATATATTTATCATTGATAATTTTTTTATATTTTGTTATTAATTGTGATAAACCGATAAGTATTAGATCTATTAGGTCTATTGTGAAAATTTTCAAGTCCTTATATTTAATATAATATTGCATTAGTTATTATTGTAAAATATAAAATATAATTCTTAAAAATTACTGTTTCTGTGAATTTCGCAGTTTTCCAACCATTTTTTGATAATTTTCTTATCCTATAGAAAAACTCTTAAAAAATGAGTTAAATAAAGTACCTAGTAGATGAAATTTTCTGCTAAAAATTTGATAATCAGACCATTATTATTACCAAAAAAAAAATATATATATAGAAACCGAATCATGCACAAACATAACTTTTTGTACACAGCAGGTTAGTTAGTAAGTTCTTTATGTCACAGAAATCGAAAGAAATTATTTTTTAATTTTTGTAGAAAAATTAAATTTAACATTAAAAATAATTTTTTATTAATTTTATATAAATCGAGTAATCGGTCATGTGTTAAGGGCTTGAGGGATTAGAAGCATTACCACTGAGACTTGTTTTGTTAATTATATATATATTTATAACAGAAATCCCCCAATGATAATTCCTGTCTAGGCTGCTGGTTGCGGGAATATCATATTCAAATTGAAAATGATTTATAAAAACAAGGTATATATTGATGTATTTATATTATATCCCTACCATAAGCACTAATAAATATTATGTTATACCTTGTACAGGAATACAGGATACATATTCTATCTCACTCCATATATGTTGTACAATACTGAAATGTATCGCTATAAACTTTCCTACCTTTTTCGGTGCATTATATTAAACATTGGCCTAATATAATAGAGTGAATAGACTACAACCGACAACCCACTATCAGCTGGTTTATCGCAATGATTTACTTGGCCCACCTTAAATACGCGAAATTTATGAAATTCGATTGCAGACAATCGATGAAAAAAATATTTATCAT
Source organism: Eriosoma lanigerum (assembly GCA_013282895.1). Taxonomy (NCBI): domain Eukaryota; kingdom Metazoa; phylum Arthropoda; class Insecta; order Hemiptera; family Aphididae; genus Eriosoma; species Eriosoma lanigerum. The sequence continues at coordinate 16,874,082 of CM023357.1, forward strand.
CTGAAGTGAGTTATTAAAAGGGTAAAAGTAAAATATTTAAAGAAAAATAAATAAAATTTAAAGATAAACGTAAATAAAGTTCTGTAAGAACTAAGTACTTACCGACAATTTGAGCTTTACGAGAAATGATAACAGATTTATCGTTGTACACATTTGTTCGTAAATTACTATAACCGTATCATTAAGTCAATATTTTGGTCATTCACTTTGTAATTTATTGTATCAGTTCAGAACGTGCACGTCAATTAAGAAAAATCATAAAAATTAAAAATCGTTAAACTTTAGAAAGAAAATATATATTTCGTAGCTCGTTTGATAGGTATTACAGTCATCTCATTAAACGAAAGAGACAGTGGAACCACTACATAATACAACAATTTTTTCTCACGTCAAGGACAAAATAAATAATAGAAGTAACATAGGTATAGGGTGCGTTACTGTGTTGAGTGTTCAATTACAATAGTACAAACTTCGAGACGGAAAATATAAAATATGTACACACTACACAGTGACTGTGTCCACAGTCTATTCGCGATAAAAAGCAAAGAGTCTGAACTCTAGTGGCAGCTGTAGATACTAACTGAAACCGCCGATAAATTGTGTATATTAACATGTAAGAAAATAATAAATGATGGAAAATGTTAATGTAAATTGTAAACATTACTATTTTTTATTTTATCTGGGACTGATAGTATGGTCCAAATATATTATTATTACCCAGGAATTATGAATCATATTGTACTAATAATAATATTTTTAAAAAAGCGGGAAAGTCGATTACGGACGCTCCACCTTCGTTCAAATTAGTAGTTTATTATAATTGAGATAATATAATAATTATACGTATTTTAAGATCATACACTTATAATATACTATAAGTCTATGATTAAGATACTACCTTATTCGTGTCTATTACATTATAGTCTATAATGAATAATGATCAATAATAAAACTATAGATCTGATAGACTTGTAGATGGACTGTAAATTCCTCGCCTTTATCATCCGTCATAGATATCAGACAGAATAGGTTTGTTAAAAAAGTTTTATCAAAAAAAAAAATTGTAATTTTATTATTTTTTCCATGAACTATTTTATTTACCACAAATATTATCAATATAAAATGATAATATCACGAATTAATCATTGATAACAAAATAATTTATTGTTACCTATGGAATTAATACCATGTATTCACGAGCGCTTTGCTACAGCATCGTATTAATTGACGAGAGCCTTGCAGCAGCATGATTTTTGTCATTCAGAATCACAACCGCAGCGCTACCTAGATGTCAATGACTAGGCTAGAACTTTACTAATAAAATAATTATTTTATATAAGAGAGTTCATGTATTATTTTATGAGTTTTATCATTGATTATAGAATAAACTATAATCTCTATTTATTTTATATATCTCTATTTTGTCTATTCTATAATCAATGGTTATATCCACGAATTAAAATAATATGGATTATGGTTACCAGACGACCCATGTTAAAAATCTTAACTTTACTATCTTATTTCGTGGTTTTATCAATTTAGTTAACAAATAACGGTTACAGCCATGATCTCAGATGATATCTTCTAAGACCATGGTTATAGCATAGATTATATGATGATATATAAATAAAATACAATCAATATATGCTCCGCCGATAATGAAAACAAAACGTCCAAAAACGTATTATTAAATTTGAATTTATTATTTTTCGGGGATGCAACAATCTTTTACAGACAAAATAATAGAAACTAGGAAGTTTATTAAAAGGCAAAATAAATAAAAGAGAATTTTGAAGTTTAACATGTGGCAACACTAAATAAGGGCTCCACATTAAAAATTATCAAATCGATTTTTCCTTCAAATGGATGCAAAACCAAAACGAGAACGCAAACAATATATCATAGAACGTGCCTTTACTTAAACTTAAACTTTAAACGTGAGTTCACAATCTGGTATAGGTAATCTGTGGTTATCATAGCTTATAATATATTATAAGTCTATGGTTATAGTCCGCAACACAAAAATTAGCGGATGTCTATCGCCAAATACTATAAACGATTATATTATCGTTTATAGTATTTGCTATCGCGCACCAAACGGATATTTTATGATAAAGGTTATCATTTGCCGCGCTTTTAAAAATGATTAATTTTTCTTTAATTCAATTTTTTTTTTTATCGCGGTGTTTATATATAAATGATTATTATTATTTACTTATTATCAAGGTCGTATTTAGAATTTTTATTTTAATATATTAGAAACAATAATAGTTATTTAATCACATACCAATAACAAATTTGATAAATATTTACCATTTTAATATTAAATATTTTATAGTAAAATAACGACTTAGGTACTTTAATGAAAGACTTTTTCACGCATTATAAAACTACAGAATACTGAATAATATTAAATAGTACATATTAGGCACACACATTAAGTTGAGTGAAATAACCCATAAATATATCACCATTGATTATATTTAATCAACGATATCACGTTTTCGTTATACAACTATGAACCAACTATAACATATTTACATATAAATATATATATTATGACAAAAAACATTTTACTTAATTATAAATATAAATCATAATTATTAAATTATACCTAAACACAAAAATTAAGTTCATAAAAATTTACCGCCCACAACGTTCACCAGGAGGGGCAATTGTCCACCCAGCCACCTATAAATACGGGCCTGCTTATTATGTAAAATTAATGTGACTCACATATTTATAATAAATATTTTTATTATACATAATAATAATATAATATTATAGATATATAATTGTATAAAGAAAACGTATTTTTCACAATGCCTTTATAACATTTTTAATAACTATAAAATCATTAAACATAAAAAAAATAATAGTAAAAATATTAAATTTAAAAAAAAATTGTCATTCTAATTGTTCTTAGTCTTCGTTAAAGTCTCAATCTCTATTTTTTGGTAATATATTCAAAGTAATTGGTTCTAACAAACTGTCTTTTAGAATTTCTATGCATTGTCCTCTTCCTGTATTGTTTTTGCGTGTCTTATGCATTTTTTCCAATCGCGTTGCGTAACCGAATCCAACGCTTCATGGGCAAATTATTCGATATCGACCATTTTGAACGTATTATTTTTCGAATGGAATTAATAATTTGACTCTTTCTCTGAGTTCAGATAGAGTTTCCAATGATGAAAAATTTACATTTTTTTTTTGCTTAGCTAATCTTGAATTTTTGATTTTCTGGTATTTGTTTTTAGAAAAATATCAATAAGAGACGAATTGTGTGATGCGTTAGCGTTATACTTCACAATAACAGAAGATTCTTCGAGATATAGTTAAACATTTCCGCAAACCAATATTTAAATGTTTCTACGTTCGTTGAAATATGGAAATCCGTAGAATTACCAGTATTGCTACGGAAAATCAATTTTAAATTTGGTATGAATCCGTATTTAGCATACGCTGCATGAACAACAATGAGACGGCCTCCTATACCTGTTGGTATTTTCAAGCCTACTGTACTTGTCTCATTTTGCCACGCAACGGAACGTGAATGGTTTTGTTGATTCACCCATGTTTCGTCCAGGTATAAGATAGGTCGAATGTCTTAGAATTATATTTTTATTCAAATTAATGACAAAAACCCAAACTAATATGATACCACTAGATTTTCAAAATTCAAACTATTTTAATAGACGCGTGACAAACTGACAACAAACCCGTAACACTATTGACCAATGAATGGTCAATGATGGGTATAACTGATATAATTTAAGTGAACATGCACTCTAGCAGTCGTACTGGATGGTCCGTTCCCATACAGTTAGCGTCCAGCAAGATTACATAGCACCATGTGTGTTATTGTGTTATTATAAATATAGTTATAATAAATAAAAATATAATTTAAGTAAAACAATAATATTTCACAAAAACTTTTAGATTCTGAGCGGAACGAGGAATGTATTGTTTCTACAAAGATGATTTTTTTTTATGTATGAAAATTAAGATCATATATGACCTAACATTCTCTTGTATACAATAGGTAATAACATAGTATGATCTGCGCAGAGGCGTATTTAACAATTTATAAAGGTGGGTTCAAATTTCTTTTCTAAAATTTTCATCTATTTTATTTAATCTGTGCTTTCATAAAGCCAAAACCCCTCACCCCCTCACCATTTTATAATATAAAAAATAATTTGCAAAAAAATGAAAATAAACATGTTCTGTATCTGACATCTATATCATTAAGGTGAAAAATCTAAAACGGGTGGCAAAAAAATATTATTAATAGCAATTTTTTTTTTTGTAGCCATGGTTTAAACCCGTTCGACCCTCTCTTAAATACGCCTCTGGACTTGCGCATAGTAATGTAAATATTATATAACGCGCTCTGCGTCTGTTGGTAATAGAATAAGTTCAATTATGATTTATGTTACAATAGTGCAATAGTGCCACAGAGACAATCATGTCTACGTAGTGGGCGTGGCATAAATGTACGATGAGATGTGTTTATCGGTGTTTACCTAACAGCGCATTCTCTTGGCTATTAGATGATTTTATTTCCGTGTGTGGATCCTCTTAAAATACAATTTATCTTGTCTATTACATTATTAGATAATTAATTAATTATCGTAACATTTTAATAATACATTTTCAGGGCGTTGGAGCATTTATATAGCGCGATCTACTGCATCATCAAAATTATATGATTTATCTGTATATTTTTCTACATAGACGTTTCTATTTACGATTAGTTTTTGACTTATCTTTTACCGGATGTAAGATGACTCACTCGTCACTTAGTCACTCCTAAGTTTTTACTTCAAATTTTTAAGGTTATGCATAAACACATAACATTATTTTTTTTTGTTAATTAGTTACTGATTTATTCATTATTATTATACATTTGTACTATATTAAATCATACATAGTGGTCACTTATTTGTTAGTATTCATTATTATGTATACTTTTGTCATATATTATTTGTTTTAATCAATATTTTTATTGCGTTCATAAATAGGAATTATAATTTAAATTAATTTTTAATACAGTCACTACAACGACGACAATACGACTATAATACGACGAAAAGAATAGGTTCATATTGTTTGAGTTACCTGGTAATCTAACATCGGTGAATACGTCCCAGATAGAATTTGTTTTATATTCTCATTGCATCATTTAAGTAATATATTTATTTTATTAAAATCAAAATTTTGTACTAACACCCTTGCAACATCATTCATATTATATTCATTCGAGTTCATCGTACTATCACTTCACTATGTCAATAAAAAATGACAATTTGGATCATTCCTACAACATGGGTCCAAATAACGCTATTACAGCCTTAAAACGTCAGCGAGAACAGATAAAAGGGACACTAACTCGAATTTGCAACTTCATTGATCGTTTCAAAAACACAAAAATATACATTGGAGAAACCACATCAAGATTGTCTTCCTTATCTTCTATATTTCAACAATTCGAAATCCTTAAAACTCAAATTTATTTGGACACAGGCAACGAAGAAGCACATAGTAACAAAAAAGACGAATTTGAAACAAAATATCACAGCACTGCAGGTAAGCGTGCATACCTCATCAAACCTGAACAATCAAAATCACCTCTTTGCGAAATAAATACTAATAAGCGAGAACAGACCTCTCTCAGTCAAATATCAAGTACCACAATATTTAGATCACATTTACTAAGTCTACCTATAGAAAAATTTGACGAAAATTATGCAAACTGGCAACATTTCTTTAACTGTTTCGAGTATATAACGGACAATGATACTACTTTGCAAGACATCAACAAATTTCACTTTTTTTATTCATTTCTATCAGGACCATCTTTGGATTTTATTAATGTTCTAGAGGTAAATGAAACATCATACAACAATGATATGCAAGTTTTAATGGAAAGGTATGAGAAGAAAAGATTGCTCATAGAGTGCCGTATCAAAGGGTTATTGGATTTGCCAAGACCAGGGCCGTATTAGGGCATAGGCACTATAGGCACTGTGCCTAGGGCCTACGAAAATTTTAGGGCCTACGAAAATAAAATGTGTGGCTACGATTTTTCTGTAATATTTATTTATTTTTTTTTTTTTGTTTAATTTAATTTACTTTCTGTAGACGTTAACACAATAAGTATAATATTTTGTATAATATTTCTCGTATATTTAGATTAAATGTTCGTTATCGTAATTCGTAATAATTACTTATTGAAATCAGATTGGATAAACCATAAACCGATAAAATGTTGCTATATAGTATACGTTATACGGACATAAGGTGTATGATGAATGAAATCCCGATTGTTGTTTAAAGTATTTTAGGAAATAATAGAAAAATAATATTGTTTACCTAATATGAATAATAATTTTCGACCACGGACACAGACACATATATATCATACATCAATATATTGTATAAAAATAACTAATAAGAATTATATGCGGCCATGTGGGACATGATCGGTCGGTATCGCCATTCGCCGTATCGAAACGATAAGAACAAGACAACATTTAATTATTCTTATTTATCAATAATATTGTTCGTAGCAGTCTGTACGACCGTACTATAAATTATAATATCGTTTATCGTCAATCCAGAATAGTGAACTTTACACGGAATAATCTCTGAACAGGTATTTTAAAATTTTAATCTGTATCTTACGTTAAATATATTAAAATAACATCGTATTTAAAATTATATCATATAATGATATACTTATATAAATGTTTATGCTTACATTATTAGAATAGAAGTTATATTAAAATGTCCGGCAATGGGTACAAAAGGACGCACGAAAGTGGTTTTACTAAAAGAAAAAAGAAAGAAAAACGAGATTTATATATCAATCAACAAATGGGGTCCATGAGCAAATTCGTAATATCTCAAAATCGTTCTAACGCAAGTACAAGTACAAACCAAATTGAGATTCCAAATAAAAATGAACTAATAAATATTATGACACCTGAATCTAAAACTGAAAATAAGTTATTAGTTTTATCTCCTAAAAAAACTAAACCAAATTCGAAAACTTCCTTAAACGAAAATACAAGTGTTCTTACTGAATCTATTCCAGATAAAGTTAAATCCAACCTGACCAACTTTAGTAATTTAAAATTTAGTAACGATCCTGCACATTGGGAAATTAACTCTGATTTGATTTCTTATTTTTCTGAAAATATTCCTATTCAAAATGTGGATGCAGATTTAACTGTATCTGCTAGACACTTTGGTAAAAAAACGAGATATTTTAGAAAGGAATATTTTTCACGACCATTAGGAAATGGTGAGTGTGTAAATCGAGACTGGTTGATATATTCGTCATCCACTGGATCAGTGTATTGCTATGTTTGTAAAATTTTTCGTCATTTGCAAAGTAATGATAAATTAACACTTGTGCATCAATTCGAAAGTGGTTTTGATGATTGGAAAAATATTAATGTTAGAATGGAAGCTCATGAACAATCTAAAGACCATTTTAACTCAATAAAAAAAATGGTAGACCTTCAAAATTGTAAATAATTGAATGTGGAATTAATAAAACAATATAATAAAGAAAAAATTTATTGGATTCAAGTTTTAAGACGAGTTATAGCGGTAATTAAGTTTTTATCGTCTAGAGGATTAGCTTTTAGAGGAGATTCGGAACTCTTTGGCTGTCCAAAAAATGGTAACTATTTAGGTTGTTGTTGCGTCTCAATTTATATAATATTGTTTTGTTATCAGCATATTCGTGTATAAGATCAATTATCGCGACGACGGGAGTTTCCCTGAGTCAGTTGCAATTGTATCGTCGGGCGAGCAACTCCCCGTAAAAATAAAGTAACTATACAGTCCACAAATTAATTCTTTAATTATTAATCAAAGAACCTGAATCCTGAGCCCGAACAGTTGTCTTGAACTTCTTTCTAATTTTGATCCTTTTCTTGAAGAACATATAAAGAAATTCGGAAATCCTGGCAAAGGAAATGTATCGTATATGTCATCTACGATATGCAACGAGTTTATAGACATTCTTGCTACTACTCTGAATTTAAAAATTGTTTCTGAATTAAAAGAATCAATATATTTCGGTATAAGTATTGATTCGACACCCGACATGGCGCACATCGATCAGTTAACGATAATTGTTCGTTACACCGTCATTGGTCAAGGAAAAGTCGTAGAGAGATTTCTTGGCTTTGTTCCTATTGAACAGCATGATGGTAAATACCTTTTTAATGTATTAAATAAAATGCTTAACGATAACAATATTGACATATCAAATTGCCGTTCTCAGTCTTACGACAATGCAAGTAATATGAGTGGAATATACTCGGGAGTTCAAGCTCGTTTTCGTGAAGTTAATAAATTGGCCGAGTGGGTTCCCTGTGCTGCACATAGTTTAAATTTGGTAGGATCTGTTACTGTTGAATGTTGTACTGAAGCCAGTAAATTTTTTAGTGTGGTTCAGTCAATTTATATGTTTTTGTCAGCATCACCTCAAAGATGGTCTATAATGTTAAAAAATATGAAAGAGTCTGTTTTTTTAATTAAAAGTCTGTTTGAAACAAGATAGTCCGCGCGTGGAGATGCGACGAAGGCATTATCACTTAATTATGAAGAAATTCGTCAAGCATTAATTGATATTTCACTTTCAGAAAGACAGCCTCCTAATGCTGTTAATGAAGCTAAGTCTCTTGTTAAAAAACTTAATCGTCTTGAAACTGTTCTAATGTCTATTATTTGGAATGAAATTTTACAACAAGTTAATATTGTAAACAAATCGTTACAAACACCCGGTATTGAGATCTGTACAGTTGTTACCCTCTATAACAGTCTTATATCATGTTTTAAAAAAATGAGAAGCGCTGAAGAATTTGATTTATTTGAAGAAAAGGCAAAAAAAAGAGTTTCTGGTCTATCTGATTATTCTGAAATAGAATATAGAAAACGTAAACATAAAGTCTCGATAAATGATGGTAATGCAATTGATGCTGTTGATCAAATGAGTGCTAGAGATAAATTCAAAATTCAAACATTTTATGTCATAATTGATAAATTGATTGTAGAAATGGAAAAACGTAAAAAAGCTTATTCAAGATTAGACGAAAGATTTAGTTTTTTAACTGACGAGAGCTTAAAAGATGAAGAAATAAAAATAAAGGCAAATAATTTAGTTGAAGCCTATAAAACCAATTTGGAATCTGCATTTGTTAATGAGTTTTTAATTTTTAAGAGCTTTCGAGAAACTGGAATGTCTGTCAATGAAATGCTTATAAAACAAATAAATACCAAACTAGTAACAAGTTTTCCAAATGTAAACATTGCTTTCAGAATATATTTATCAATTTTTGGGACTTCATGCGAAGGTGAAAGATCATTTTCAATTTTAAAGAGGGTTAAGAATTGGCAACGGTCAACAATTGGGCAAGATAAATTATCATCATTATCAGTACTTGCAATTGAACATGAATTGCTCCAGGAAATCGATACCGAAAAAGTTATTGAATCATTTGCAAACAAAAAATGTCGCAAAAAAGTTTTTTAACAATAAAGTTATATTTAAAAATATTCCACATAATATTGTTATTTTTAATTTGTTACAATTATCTTTTCTTTTGTACTTCAATACGAGGAAAAAATATGCAAATGATATAAAATAAGTTAAAGGCTTAATACTGAGATTCAACACGGCCCCTCCCGAACATTAAGTTTCTTAAAAATTTAAATACTGGACACTGCAGGACCGTATTAGCACATGGGTAATATAGCACTGTGCCTAGGGCCTACGATAGTGTTAATCCGGGCCTGGCCAAGACCTATCAAATCTTCAGTGAATGACCTGTGTGGATTCTTTTTAAACTTATCAAGACATGTCAAATTGCCAAGAGCCCTATCATGACCTGTACCCCATTGTGATGATTTTTTATTTGGTATAGTCAGAGCAAAGACAGATATAAAAACACTGGAACAGTGGGATCTATTGCTCACAATAAAGCAAGAAATTGATTTTAAACTGCTCACAGAGTACTTGGAAGCAAGTACAAGCTCTCCTGAGTCTTTTGAAATCCAAAGAAATGTTCCCACTAATATAAAAGTTAAACTTTGTTACAGTTACGTTTTACTTGCAATTCTAAAAAGTTATAAATGCCCTGTTTGCAATGAGTCACATTAAATATTTTATTGTTCGAAATTCAAAGCAATGGCACTAGAAGAAAGGTATGATGTAGTTAGAAATAATTTATTCTTTCACTGTTTTTCAGCAGCTTATGTATCCCCAAAGTGTATAGCTGGTATGTGCCAATACTGTGCACACAGACACAATAGCATACTCAATAGAATCCCATCACAAAACAACTCAGCTAACTGTAATCAGATATCAAGTTCAAAAATCATCACTACAATACCGCCAAATGCACAACCAAATAGTGAAATTGCTAAGTCATTATCGACAGTCGCTTTCACAACACTTCATAACCATTCTAAATCTGTACAAGTGTTATTGTCAACAGCTGTAGTTTGGGTAGAAGATCGTCAAGGTCGTAGGCATACCTGCCGCGCAGTTCTAGATAATGGATCACAGATCAATATAATTACCTTGAGGTTAGCTAAATTTTTAGACTTGGACGTGTCAGATTCAATGCTGCCTATCTGTGGTATCAACGGAAATACCACAAATTCAACTAAATTGGTGAATCAAAATATTTATTCTCGTTATTCTGAATATAAAGTGTCTATTTGTTGTTATGTAATTCCAGAAATTGCTTCTCAACTACCATCGGAGACTATTGATATATCAAGTTGGGAGTTTCCTGAAAATGTAAAGACCTCGCTTGCAGATCCACATTTCAACGTCTCTTCTGACATCAACTTATTGTAGGGTGCTGAAATCTTCTACGAGATGGTTCGTACTCAACCAATGGTGATGCCAGGAGGTTTGTCATAGTTGTATGATACCGTTCTTGGTTGGATAATCTCTGGTCCAGTTCCATCATACGATATAACGCAATACACCCACACTTTATATGCAAAAAAACTATATGTATTTTATATTATAAATATACAAAAAAAAATCATTGTTAATAAAATAACATATAATAATTATTATAAAAGCATAACTAATTTGTAATGAAAAAAAACCAAACTAAACTAAACTAATTTATTAATTTATCATTAACAATAATCAAGTATAAAATGTTTAATAGAAATATAATTTAACAAAATTAAATAAACACATAGATACTCGTATATGTACGTTGGTTAAAAAAATTTTTATACAATTTTTATTTATCATATTATGTATTATTTACATCGTAAAATAAAATTCAGTTCTAAAAATATAAAAATTATTTGTTTTGCGATGAATACCAACATGATATAATGATTTTTAAATTGAAAACGCCAACAATCATTTCGAAATATGTATTTGTGCGTTGAAAAACTTCATACTGTCATATGAACGTAGGTTATGCATAATTCAACTATGACAGTTTATCATTTTCATCTATATACGTGATAACGTATCCCATAATTTATTATATTATCGATTTTAAGTAAGCACGATTTTTTGACAATGCACTTTCAATTTTAGATCTAGCAAAATCTATCCCTGTTATAAGTAATAGATTTTCCATGGCCAAAATGCCATTTGCACCAGTTCTACTTAAAATTTAAGTTACACTTAAAATTATTTAAAACTTAAAGTATATTGCACCAACAATAAACTATTTTTTAAATTACCTTAAGTACTCGACCACACTAAGCGTTTTCACCGGTCTGTTGAAAATGGATGCGTTTGCTGATAACAACGAAACACACTGAATTAGATGCTAGTGGCCACACTGTCCGGTAACAACAGCCCGTTAAATTATTGACCGGATGAACCGGTGCGTTGCATGCTGCGTTGGAAACGGACACTGGATCAACACAAATTATTTTGAAACACGTTGTTTTTAATCAAAGTGGCCATACCATCCGTTTTAACCGATACGTTAAAATGTTTGACACTGATAAATTTATCCAATGTGGCAATGTGTACAAATAAATAATACCATTTGAGAAACTGGATCGAAATACAATGTCTTCTTTCTGTATGTTATTGCGAATTAATTGCAACAACTCATCAAAAGATTTAATACTCATACGGTAATAGTCAAAAAACAAATCGTGATAATTTATTATTTTTTAATAAAACGTCAAAAAACAAATAATTTGTTTTCGATGTTGATTTAAAGGATGAACTCAATAAGTTCTTTTTATAAAAGCACTCGCAGGTTCATCCAACAACCCTAATGTTTCTAGATGATTTTAATAGTTACAAAATGTATAATGGTTAAAAAAGTCATATCACAGATTATATGAAACCAGATAGGACACACGACCGTTTATCAAAATATATACAAACAAAAATTCATTCTCAAATCATAGTAACAAAATTCATGAAATGAAATTATTGTACACTCATTTTACCATAATATTGTACCATTAAATATATTGTTATCAATTATCATATAAGTTTTATATACTAATATCACAGATTAAATTTAACGAATATTTTATGTGTAATAGTATGTTAATATTTTATTTAATCAGTGATCAAATTTTTTTTATTTTTGCTCATATGTATTTGGTCATATTATTAAAAAAAATATTTTTCGTTAAGTGGTTAACCTGCCGCCAGGCCGAATTTTGGTTTGTTTACACTTTTGAGAATTACATTGCTTTAATAGGGAGTGTTCCTAGCATGGTGATATATTGAATAAATAAGAAAATGAGAATGTGAGAAAGTGAGATATCATGATAATGACAATAAAGTATGATTAATAACCTTTGATAAATGTTGTTATACATAGGTACCAAATATGTTAAACATCTGTATAAGCTACTATATTTTTAATACTCTATTCCATTTGTTGAGTTTTTTAAAATTAAAAATTTACATTTTTCAAAATATAGACACCAACATAGAATTTAATTGTTCGCTTATAAAAATTAAATAATATTTATTATACTATTATATATCATATTATTTTTTTTTTTTTACTTAAGGTAATATAAACAGTTATGATCCCATAGACCATGTATACGTATATATTTCTGTTCGGGGCAGGGTGGATATAGCCCCCGAGCCATAGAAGATTTGATATTTTTAGAAGCTTCAGATTTTATACTAGAACTTTGTTTATTTAAATTAAATTATACTTTATGGAATATTATTTCATATTGGATTGAACCGGGGCCTCATGAGAAATGTTAGGTACCCCCGGGGTCTCAAATTATCATAATCCGGGCTTGTCATTAACCTGTATATTATTATTTTAAATCATGACTGAATGAAAAAATTAGACCAATTTATTTTATTAGTTATACTTTATTATAAATTATTATTATCCAAGTAAAAAAAAAAAATGTCATGTAATTGATGTATGAACTAAATTATTAAATGACTGTAATATTAATCTAACTATAATATAAGTGTAATACAGATAAAATGGTTAGTATAATGTCAGTAGGTAAATCCCAATTCCTAAAACAACAACTAACATTAAGATTATTTGTCAATTTGTCATTAATTCATTATCAGTAATCAATGTCAGGAAGAGGAAGTTAAAACAAATAAAAATTAATAATTTAAAAGTTAATAATTTTTATAAACTCAACTTCAATTCTTCCCTAGTAAACAAAAAGTTCTCTAATTATTATATAATGTTTAATTATACAAATGATCTTAGGTAGGTATTTATTGTTATAGGAATTTTACTATTTTGTAATGATATTTTATTTTTCCATTTTATCATGTCCTTTAAAGATTTAGTCATCATTAATCATTATATCACTTTTATTTTAATCAGATATTTTTTATATAAAGTTAAAACTATGATTTTTTGAAAGGACAAAATGAACAATTAAAACAATTACACATATAAAATAAAATGCTTTTTTTTGTGTTTGTTGAACTTTTGTGTCAATCTATTTGTCTTCATTTAATTTCCTCAAAATGAGTTTCCTCATATTTTATTTTTCCAAGTATAGTTTTTATTTCGTTATGTGCATTATTCTTTCTTAACGCTAATAGCAATTCTTTCAACTCTTTAATGACTTTGTAATATTTGTTTTGCACTGAATTTTTATGAACACTAGGTATTTTATCGTTCTTCGAAATTTCACACAACTAAATTTTATAAAAATATAAAATTATAAAATATATTTATTATAGACGTCCAAAAAATATAAATATTTTACGCACTAATTCCATTATTGTACATATTAATTTATTTATTCATGGAAATATAGTGTGCACTGTGTGGGGTTATTGGACATATAATTTATATAAGTCTGTAGATCTCTAGGATTCATTATTAAAATTTTCAGACTTGCCGACTATACTATCCAAATCCTTGTGAGGGGTAGGACACACCTTTCATCCTCATTCGGCTTTTGGGACAACCTTGTTAATTACATATAACAATATATTTAGGTATATCAGGGTTTTTAAAAATTGTATACACAATTTAATATTCAAGCTGTAAATTTGTTATTATTAAAGTTTAATTTGAATAACTCTAAATAAAGTTTTCAACAAATTCTAACATCTTTATAACAACGACTAACAAATCTAAATATACAATGTTAGAAAGTTTTTTAAAAGTTGAGCTACATATGTAATGCTAACTTCACATACCTGTGTTGATGCACGTTATAGACTCAAAGAAATTAAAAATTAATGTCAACGACGAATTTAAAAAAAAAATTACACGATTTTGTGATCAACCAAAAAAAAAGTGGGAAGGCCTATTGTGGACGTTCCTCCTTCGTCCCTTCGTTTCTCGGAGAAATTAGTAGTTTATTATAATTATTAAGATTTGAATACAATGATATTGCATTAGAAAATACGATTCTGAGCGTATCTAAATATATTGCAATATGTGATACTGATAATCCATTTTAAAATTTACCACGAATGTAAATTACATGTGTAAATATACCAAATAAATTTTAAATCCCTACGATTAATATTTAAGGAATTATCATTACTTTTCAAGACAAAACTTAAATTTAAAAAACTAAAAATTTAAATTAAAAATTGCGCTAAATAAGGTACCAACTAGATGCAATTTGGTATAGAAAGGTATCTTTTTTGTGGTAATCAGACAATTATTTCTACCCAAAAAATGGTTTTCATATATCAGAAAAAAGCTTATAAAAATTGGCAATTTTCCACTTTTCAATGAAAAACTTTATAAAAATTCTAAAAATGAACTCCATAAAGTACCAAGTAGACAACATTTGCAAACGAAGCTTATGCTATACGTGATAATCGGACCATTATTTCTACCCGAAAAAATGTTTTCATACCTACAAAAATAATTATCAAAGATTATATAAACAATAAAATCAAAAGAAATACAAAATATATATTAAAAGAAATTATGTACTATATTTAAATATATCACTGCTGTATTAAAATTATTAATTTTCAAATTTTCTTGAAATGCCTTTAATTCACTGTCACTCTTAATTGGTAGTATAAATTCATCATTTGGTATAGAATTTGTATTCTTATTAAAATTGTTTATTAAAACTTCTATATAAACACAATTTGTTCAAACTGTATTAGACATTAACCCAATTTTATATTTTAAATTTATTAAATTATTCACATTTCACATTTCTGAAAATCTGAAATTATTTAAATTTATTAACAATAAATATGTAGGTAAAATATCTGTTTTAGTTGATAATATTGACTTAGAGAACATTGTGAGAAGAATTGTTGGGCGCATGATAAATGACAAGATATTGTCAAATTATTCATTATTTGAATATTTATAAAAAAAAAAATCTTTCGCAAACCTCCTTATTTATCGTCTAATAATAGGTAAAATAATAATTAACAATATTATGTTATGATTATACTTTATTAATTTAATAATGGTATATAATATACCATAATATATATATATATATATAAATTTTTTGTTATATAAAATTATACATGCATTATATTTATATTTATATTTGAATATACATTTTTGTATTGTTTTTTCTGACATATATTTGATATTTAATGCATATGTAAATGATTTATTATACATAAAATATTTAATTTTCTAATTTTGTTTTCAGAATCAATAAAAAAGTCAATAACATATAACAATGTTCCAGAAAAAGATATTGATCAATGCTTAGGCATTTGGCTATTTCATACCCCATTCAGACAAAAAAATAAAGAAATGAAAATTAATAAGGAACTATTATAGATTAAAAAATTAATAAAGAATATTATTTTATTTTT
>CM023357.1:16916212-17012351 GCA_013282895.1 Eriosoma lanigerum
ATATATATTACAATTGAACACGTTGCTAAGCAAATAGAATTGTTTATTTAATTCGTATCGCATATAAATTATACTTATACGTTTCAAAATTGTATTACGTATAAGTTATTTATGAGAATACTCAAATACCTTACGATCAAAAGTTTATATTTTAACTATTTATCAATAATAAATTTAAAAAAACTTTGATTTCCTTGAATTTTTCTGTCTTTTTAATGAAATAATCGTTTTATTTTATGATAAAAATTTTTTTAGATAATAAATTCTGTATTGAATAATAATTTGAAAATTGTGTTATATAACCTTACTACGTGTAGTTCGCGAACGAACTAGTTCCATTGAACGATTCAGTAATATGAACGAATCTGAATTGAATCACCAAAAAATGAACGTCGTTCACTAAATCATTGGCCAATCACCAACCAATTTCAGAGTGCGCTATACAACACAGTGTATACAACCTTTACAACATAGATAAAAAAAAATATATTAAGTTTTTCAGTATCATATCCCCGCTAATATATTTCTTGTATCTATGTCATGTAATAATTACTCTATAACAGGGTTGTTCATACGCGAATAAAACATAAAATGACTAAAATGTATACGTTTTGTTTTTTGAAATTCATTCTTATACTTCCTGTATTACAGACACAGAATATAATATATTTGTATATTCATATTTTAAAGTAAAATTTAAACGTTGCATAGTTAATAATATAGAATATTTTTATACATATTAAATAAGTATTAAATAAGTATATTTGATAAATTTATTCTTTGTTAATAAATACATAAAAAAAAAAATTCCACATTACAATTATTTAATTTAAAATATTAACATTAAATATTAAATAATAATAAATTAATATTTATTTGATAAATATAATGTTTTTCATTTTATTTAAGTGAGTTGTAAGGATACTGAATAGTTTTCTGGATTCAGGCGATTCCGGAGAGAATTGTAAATGTATGACCAGTTAGTAAACACTCTTTCTAACTTGTACGTTGACGTTGGTAAATTGAGTAATTTATTAGTTAACCCTTGTAATTCTGAATGTTTTTTTTAGTATAAGACCAAAATAGTTGCTGATAATCCTTGATTTTTTAATAACTATAATAACAATATTTAATTGAATTTAATATTACGATTGTATGTGTTTTAGTAGTCTGAAAACATTTTTTCGTTTATAAATAATGGTCGGATTACCAAATAGGGTATACTTCTGATAGCAAATTGCATCTATTTGGTACTTAATTTAGCTCATTATTTGAATTTCTCAAGTTTTAAAAATTAATAATTATATTTGAAAATTGTGTTTGTGTATATTGTGCAAATGCGACGATAACAAAACACACTTATGAAGTTATGAACTATAATATTAAATAATATACCAGATACCTCCTTTTTTTCATGTATAATCTAATAATGTATATATTGCATAGTGTAACAATCGATTTTTACCCTCCTTACATTTTTAGCAGGGGTGTAAAAATTACCTGTGTTAATTTACACATTATTAATATAAATATATGTATGTAATTATTGATTTGGATGTTTTTCTATGACCATGATTCAGTGAGTGTAAATCAATTTATCATAATTTAGACGTATGATACGTTGATTCAGTAAACTAGTGATTCGCTGAACTAGTTTACTAAAGTGAACGATGAACGATTGAACTGATTCACCTAAAAGAATAAGAAATCCCATCACTAGTAAATTATAAGCACTTACTTATTACATTTTGCAAAGAGATAAATTTATGATTATCATAAACAACATATATAAGAAAATTAAAACTCTACAATTTGTACTAAACCATATCATCATAAATGAATATTACTATGTTAGATATCAATAGTGCAAATTCCATGTGGTATTTCATTGTAGGCTCGTACACCAGTCCAGAAAATGCCACCGTCAATTTTGGTGGTGTTGTATTGAATAAAAATTAGAATGATAAATATATTTCGTAGTATGAACGTGATAAGATAATATGAAAAAGTATTCCATCATGTGTTTATTTTTTATTATGCTTACTATTTACAATCATAACTATATTTTTATTGGATTTTTTATACTCATCTTCTAGTGATGATTTAGATATATATGTATGTTATATCAGTTATATACCTAGTAAATATATTTTTTATATAAAAAAGTATTTATTAGTATTAACATCTAAATTATATTAAATATTTATATGTTAATTATTAAAAATTAAATTAGAGCCGAGGCCCTTTGTTTGTCAATCGCCGGTGAGGCCTCTCATACCCACTCCGACCCTGGTTCTATAGGTTTACTACGTGTATAAAAAAAAAAAAAACTTTTGAGAAATTTGAAAAATTAGCTAAGTACCAAATAGATGCAATTTTCTATCGAAGCATACCGTACCCTATTTGTGGTAATCGGACCATAATTTCTACCCAAAAGTGTCTTCATACATAAAAAAATAGATTGCAATATTCAATTTTACTAGAAATATTCAAATTTTAGAAGCTTATATAAAAAAAATTATGACTTCTATTTTACAAAATATTTTGAAAATTGATAAAGTATTAAATGAGTAGGCTTCTATAAAATTTTCAAATTGTTAAACTCAAAATTGCAGGTAATCATAAACATTTTTGGAAAAAATTACAAATCTATTCTTAGTCAGAAAATCAACCAATAGTTTCCAATTTTTTTTCTTATGAAGAACATCTATGTGATTATTTCAAAAAAATGTTCAAGTTCCTATACTTAAAACTCAATTAGTTATCACAAAATAAAGAAATGTAAATAACAGAAACCAAATTTTGCTAAATTTTCCATTTTTTGGTAGTTTTTCTTCTCCCAAGGAAAAACTTTTGAGAAATTCGAAAAATAAATTTAAAATGTACCCTCGAATTGGAAAGGGGACCGAGTACCTCAACTAATATTTCAAAAATTTTACAATACCTCTTCTACTTTTTATTAGTGGGATGTATGAGATGGTTCCTTTTTTTATTTTAAAAACAAAAAAGATAGGACTTCAAACACTACTTCTTTTAAAAAATGTCTTGTTAGATGGGCACAGTTTTATTGACAATGTTAATATTGGAACTTAATCCCTGGGATTTAATTAGTTTATAAATAACCTTGTTTTACATAAATATTATGTACATATTTAACCTTAATTTTGGTTAATACACAGAGATGTTTCCATTAATTTCTATGAGTATACTAAGTTATTGTGTTGCTATAATATACAAAGGCAATGTAAAGGGGGTGTTATTTAATATTGACAAATTTAAATAACAAATATTTAATTTACATTTTTATAGAATATTTCCGAACTCCTATTACCCACCTAAACAAAATATCTGATAACTATAATAGGTAATTCGTCATATACAGGTAGAAGTCACCAAACAATATAAACAGTGGCGATGCCAAGGGTGAGCCATGGCCCGCCCTAAAATTCTCTGGCCCACCCAAAATTTTTTGTAACTTATAGTCATTAAAATTATTGTGTAGTTATATAATAAAATATAAGATGACGAGAAAAAAAATTATCATTTTTAATTATACTTGAGATAATATTTAATAGCTTTTTCTGAGCTACTTATACTTTGTACTTTAGCCATAACTATTCCCAGTGTCTTCCGCTATCTGTGAGCGCACAATTTCTTGCATGAAAAGGGTTATTAATTTATTATAGACTATAATTATTATTATTAATATAATAAGTATAATATTTTATTGTCTTAAAAACGACTAATTATAAACGTTTTATGGCACAATTCAACCACTCTCCCTCCTCTCAAACCGGGTAGCAAATAGCAATAATGCCTAAATTTTTTTTAGATCTTGACTCAAAGCCCTCCCTAAAATCCGCCAGCCTTCAGTTGGCCCATCCTAGAATAAAATTCTGGCGCCGCCACTGAATATAAATTACTATATAAAATTATAATAGTGTAGAATTCCATGTGTATAAAAAACATAACATAATATCTAACAAATATATAAATATTTCTTTTCACTATGTGATTTGATTGAGACTTTAAGAGTATACATAATAAACCCACAATTTTTTAATAAAGCTCGAGTATACTCCATATATGATTGGAAAACTACTGTCAATTCATAGATAACATGTGTTATGTTAATGTTTGATATTGTAATTAAATATTTTGAATATTACATTTCAATTTTGATTCAAACACATACAATTATAAAATTATTTGCTCAATATTTATTTTTCAAAACATTCAATTGAACTCAATATTAGAATAGAATAGCTCCTAAAGAAATAACTGAAAGTAAATTAAGAATAGTCATTTAAATCCTATAATAGTAATAGTGGCATGAATGTAATTTTGATGGTAAAACTTTTTATTATTTAAAATCAATTTCATTAATCATTTGGTTCTCATACTCTATTTTTTTTTATTATTTAATAGTTATATAATAACTAAATTACCAAATAAAATAAAAATTATCATAATTATAATTCAAAACACATAATGTTTTAACTGACCAACCCACCCCTATTTTAAATGACGTAATTGCGTGATTAGAACACTGTTTATACTGCTGTTACTGATATTACAATTTGACAGCTCCCGATTTACAGTAATTTTTGTGTATGCACTATCACCTGTTGGTTTTTTTTTCCTGGTGTATATAATATATAAATATATTATGATTATAGAAATACTATTATAATATGAAGTAATTAAATATCAATAAGTAGTATTTTTTTAAGTATTATTAGTATTTAAGATTTTTATACATAATATAAAGAAAAAAAGTCAGTGTATAAAGAGATATCCAATTTAATATTTGTGATACACACACGATATAGTACAAACAAAAATTGGTAAACTACAAACGTCTACCTCTGCGACCACCCTTTCTACGTGTAGAATCTGAGGGAATTGGTGTTACATCTTCAATTCTGCCGATTTTCATACTAGAACGAGCTAGAGCACGCAATGCAGATTGTGCTCCCGGACCAGGCGTTTTAGTTTTGTTTCCACCAGTAGCTCTCAATTTAATGTGTAAAGCTGTAATACCTAATGTTTTACATTTTTCAGCAACATCCTTAAATTTTAAAAATATATTATTAGCATATTAAATAAAAAATATACAAGTTTATTAAATGTTAATTATTTGAACTTATATTCCTAAAATATAATTATTTAAATTAAAATAATATAAATGTATTTATTGTTATATATGTTATGCAAAAGTGTCATAAATATTAACAGTTAAAAAAATGTAATGAAATATTGAACTGTAAAATAATTTTATCATTATTGTTAATATAGAAATATTGGTTAACCATTTAATAAATTATAGGGTTCAGAATTTTATCATATTGAGTATTTAAAAATGTTATATTTTAGTAGTTTAATATCTCATTATATACACTTAGCACGGAACAAGATGATACCTAGGCAGCATACTAAAACAAGTTAATCCGTGCAAGTGTGTGTGATTGGCTTAATAAAATGTTATTGCAATGTAGGCGATGTCAAACTATCACAATTTCCAGTTTGGAATCAGTCACCATGTGCGCGACAAGGTGTAATCTTGTTTT
Source organism: Eriosoma lanigerum (assembly GCA_013282895.1). Lineage (NCBI taxonomy): Eukaryota > Metazoa > Arthropoda > Insecta > Hemiptera > Aphididae > Eriosoma > Eriosoma lanigerum. The sequence continues at coordinate 16,921,783 of CM023357.1, forward strand.
GTGTCAGGTATAATTGTTTTCATAATTTTCAAATTATGTTAAAATCATAATCGTACAATATTGTTATATCACATGGTTAATATTAAATATTACATTTTTGTGAACAGATAATAGGCATAGTAACTATATTATAATATTTGGTTTCGGTATTTATCTAATGTGTACATTATATTCAATCAAAAAAATGTTATATCGACTCATTTTTAATAAATTAAATTATAATAACATACTTGGGCAGCCAACATAGCAGCATAAGGAGAAGCTTCATCTCTGTCAGCTTTTACTTTCATGCCACCAGTTACTCTAGCAATCGTTTCTCTGAAATCATTTAATAATTAAGATTAATTTCACTTAAATTAAAAATCACTATGCAATTTTAGTCTTTAAAAAAAAAGAAACTAAAACATTGATATTATTTATATATAACAATTTACATATATATTATATATTTATATTAGGATAATTGTAATGCACAAATATTTATTGGGATTAGATTTAGAAATTTAAATTAACATAAGAATAAAAAGTATTTGGACATAGGATAAGGTATGAAATATTATTAAATAACAAATAATAAAAGAAATATACTAGCAAATACTTAATTAAATTTAATGTTATCAATAAAAAAATTATAAATTAGTTCTAGGTAGGTTTTTGTAATTTTAGCACATAATATAACTATAAAATGGTAAGATAACACTATATAAAATAAAAGTTTTTATATAATGTAAACATAATTTAAATCATAAAATGTGAAATTTGGACAATAAAAAAGGGACGAATCAATTTTACCACATCTCTCTAATACAAGAAAACCTATTCTTGTAACCTATGTATTTTCTGTTTTATAAAACGATGACATAGTGGAAATTATTTGTTTCGTATAAGTTATGCACAAAAGTTTAAATAAGCACAATATTCCCGCATATATATATATATATATATTTGATATCATTTTAGATAGTATTATGTGGTTGTAAAATGGCCTATCAATTTATTGTAAAAGACCACTTCCTCAAATGAGCATTAACAAAATGTCCATATTAATTTATGATTTGTCTCAAATATACTTTTTATCAGGCAAGATCACTCACTTACTGCAATAACCAGTTTTAATAAAAAAAAAATCCCTTAGGTTAGTAACACAAAACCAAATCCGACTTTTAGAATAAAATATTATGTTTATAATCATAAGAATAAATAGTTAAGTATTCTATATCTGGCAAAATTAATATGACTGAGTCAATTTTTATTATCCACAATCGTATTTCATATTGTAAGTTTTGAAAAACAGCTGAAATTGTGTTTATAATATATAGTATTATAAAGATAGAATGTAATGAATATAAGTAGATAAATATGATTATAATGTAAATATTATTAAAATGAATATGAATGAACACAAAAAACAATTAAAATTAAACAAGTTAATTTAAGCAAAATATTTTTAATAAAACAAATTTAATAATTTTAAGTAGGCACCTATTGTTAATAACTAATAGCAAATGTGTTGTCATTATTTTGGTTTATTAAATATTGTACTTTTTTTTTCATTTTGTTCTTTTTATCTAGTATGATAGGTATTATTACCAAAGTAATAATGAATATTTACCTTCCAGACAAGTCTGTTACATGAACAAATGTATCGTTGAAGCTGGCAAAAATGTGTGCAACGCCATACACCAGCTCACCTTCTTGTACTTGTGGACCCAACTGGATTACAGGCTCTTCCTTCTGTACTTTCCCTTTCCTTGGAGCCATTTTGTTCTAAATAATTATCAAATTGCAATATTAAGCATAACAAATTTAATTAATATTAACAGAAACAATGCCACATGGCTAATACATAATAATTTATAGAACTATTGGTTTCATTGATAAAAAGAAAAATTTCAGTGTAAGAAAATGAAATTTTATTTGAATATATATTTAAATTACTTACTTTTAATAAGTATTCAAAGTTTAAGGTACAATTAGAGAATTGAATACCTATCTAGCCGCAAAGAAAATGAAAATTAGTACTTACGCCATACAAATTACCAAGAGCAAAAGAGGTAAGTTTTTAAAGTTTTAGGTTATGTTGATCCTTGATTGTCACACGTACGATTATGGTGTTACCAACAGAACTTAATTAACATTTAAAAATTATCAGGATGATGTTAGAACCATGTTTGTTTCACTGCGTTAAAAACAAGAATTAAGATTTTAATAGATAGTGCTATCTTAATTCGCAAGGGTGATTGAAATTTTGATAAAATCGTAGTTTTTTACTTTTTATAATTTGTACTAAAATATCAGTAAATAATATAAGGTAATGTTATTAAAATTAAAGTGTAAAATATATATAAATATAATTAACTTTAGCGCGTATAAGATATGAAATGTAAATTATATGTATTTAGTTATTTTTTTTAAATTTTAAAAAATAGGAACAAATTTAGAAATTTCTAGCATAAAACATATTATAATTTGTTGATGAATAAGAAATATATATTGAAATTTATGTTAATATACTTATATTTTATATTTAATTTGGTGTAATTAAAAATAATTAAATAACATAGATTTAAAATTTTACACCAAATAATAATATTACACAACAAATTACACTATTTATAAGTTTAACCAGTACAACATTTCAAAATATTTTTATTTTTGTTGTCATTCATTAAACATTATAATTGTATCTATTTAATAAAAAACTATTATTTTGTATTCAAGCAATATAGTAAGTAAACTAGTTATAAGTAAACTTTTTATAAATAATAACCGTAGACTGCTAGAAGTTAATTCTTTATTAAAGTAATTGATAAGATTGTTATTATGATTAAATTGTTTAAAAATGTTTAAATAATTACAATTTATGTTTATGTTTGTTGTCATAGTATGAACTTTAAAATTTCCATAAAATATGGAAATATTTATCTATTTTTACAAAATTATATTTATTTTCTAACCTATCATCATAAATTGACATAATTACACAATCCATTGATTAAATACATGTATGATTTGTATTTAATCCGTAAGCATGTTTAGACTTTAGTGACTGGTGAGCAGACATCAACATTTTTCAAAAAAATACAGTGCTCATCTTTTGTTTTCTAATTATTATTATTATTTACCATGGTGAAAAAATTTGACAATGCCCACCTATATCCCCCCTTACCTTTAACATGGTTATGTTTTAATCAGTGCACAAACTATAAAACTGTTGTATTTATTACTTCTTCACAAATATCATAAAGAGTTTTAGTTAATTATATTTGAATATTAATATTATTGTTTAATGATAATTGTTTTTTAATTTGTATTTAGATATGGCTAAATGGCAGTTAGAAGTATTTCGAATGGGCATTTACATGGCTTTTCCTGTTATCTTGTTCCATTATTTCAACTTACCAGAAAATTATGAAGAGAAGGTAATACGATTCAAAAGAGAGATGTTTCCTCCTGAACGACCAGAACTACAGCAAAAAATATCTGACTTAAAAAGAATATTTCAAGAACGAAGAGAGGCAGAATTGAAAAAAGTGTTTGAAGAATAAATAAATTGTACACTGAATATGTAAATAATATATATTATATTTTAAGTTATAAATAAATTGTTGTTAGAAAAAAAAATATGGTATAATTAGACAAAATTTTAGATAAATATACAAATTTAATTAATAATAATTTATAAATAGAATTTAATTTAAAAACTTCAGTTTTTGAACGTAATGAGTAAGTTGGAATTGTTCACAGTGTTCAATAAATTGTTTAAGATCAATACTATCTATGACCGGACAGCTGAATACTAGTTTGACACAACGTTTAACTTCATAAGCATCTTTAGCTGAAAAATTATTTAAGAATAAAACATGTATCAAGAATAAACAATTTAATTTAATTGATTCGATAAATTTATACCACTATTGAAAGAAGATTTAAGAAAAACATTCCATGCTTTTTCTATTATGTCAAATGTTAATTGATGCCATTTATCCATCAAATGAATTAGGACTTTTTCTAATTCATTGATTATTGTAAAATTAATTAATCTCATTAATAATGTATCCCAAATACTAGGATTCATGACATCTGAATATAGAACACATAAATGTGCTGCTAGTTTAGTGGCACTTAACGATCTTCTTCCCAACAATGATTGGACTAATTTGGATTTATCACATCCACGATATCTAACTGGAGAAAAATTGATTCCGAGAGTTTCCAATTCAGTAATTATTGATAATTCAACTAAATTATTTCTGAATATTAAAAATTAATACATTTTTATTATCAAAAATTTAAATAATAATTTAAAATATAAGCGGTATAATGTAATTTTCTTACTTCATCATTTCTTTTGTGCGACATGTTATTTCTTCAATATTTTTGGTCGTAACTAAACACAAACATTGTAATGCTCTTAGTCGTACACTTGTTGGACACATGGAATCACTGTCATCTTCATTATAAGCTTGGCATATAAGGAAATTATGTAAATTGTACGCAGGTGTATCATTTTCTAATAGATAGCATGCTCTGGACAATAAAAGAAATTATTATTTATAGCTATATTATAAAAGATTGACAAAATCAATTTTAAATAATTTATAATTTTAATAATTATCATCTGACATCACCTTAAAACACCTTCACTAATTGTAATATTTTCTTGAGGGTTGTAAAATGAATTATTTGTTGACATAATTAAACTTGTATTAGGAGAGTCAGTTGACCCTAATGAAGAAGGTTGTATCCATTCTTTTAGAAGATCTACTTTAATTGCCAATCCTCCTTTACCATGAACGTCTATGATTGCGTCTACAGCGCCGTTAATATCTATGAAACATAATTATATTGATAATTTAAATAACCAACTAAATATAAAAATAAGACTTGCCAGGAAATGATTTAATTTCACTTGTATGTCTCTTTAGTATTATTGGATCATTATATAATTCTCTGATTAATTCATTAGGCTGTAAGGCTAATTGTAAATAGTTCGGTTTACCAAATCCATACTTATGTAGGATGTGTTTAGTGGTAGTCAAAACATATTTTGTAACAACCTTTTAATATCAAATAATACAAATTAAAAACAATTACTATAATAATAAAATATATTAAATTTTATATATATATATAGTTTAGATTTTATCATACTTTTGTTATACCAGACTTGGCATTTTCTGAATTCTCTAATTTAACCCATTCTTGTGCTTGTGAATGACAAATTTTAGCTGCCTCCAATTGATCAGCACCTAGAAATAATTTATGGAAGTTAAATTATTATAATATTATAATTTTCAGTGACATTATAAATTTAGGTAAATATTAAATAAATACCTAAAGGTAAACTATTAACAACAAAATAAAGTGAGGCAGCAACTACTTCTAAGTTTGATACATTGCTTAATACCATTTGAATATCCTTTAATAATGTTTCTAAACGCATATGTAAGTACCATTCAATGTTCTTATCTTTGGTAGCTATCTCGTTAATCTAAAATATCAAAAAATTATTTATTTATCATTTTATAATTAAACAATTCTTACCATATTTTTCACAGTAAAGATACATAATGTATCCTTATCCATTCCTATTGTTTCAATAATTAAAAACCACTTATTATATGTAAGAAATGATAATTCTGGTTTTATAATTTTCCATACATGTATTTCCCGATGACCAAATTTTTTTTTTTTATTTGCAAGTGGAACGTAGGGCAAACGATATTTAGTAATAGAAGGTAATGATTGTGATTCTTGGGACATAGCAAACCAAATTTCTTGTTCATGCTCTTCAGGTACACTCACTCGTTTATATTGTATTAAGAATAACAAAATTTCTTTTTGAACATTAAACTTTAATACTGCATTTAAATCATATTTTTCAATTAAACTAATTATTACCAAAAATACTTCATAATAATAAATATTTACCTAGATAATAACAATAATAACAAAAATAAAATGTTTTATAACAATCTGTAATAAAAGCAAAATATGATTTTTCTTACTTGCTCCCAAACATAGTTCCAAAGAAAATCTAATATATCAGTTTTGTCTGTTATAACAGAGAAAATATCTTCACACTTTTTTAATAGGGTATTTTTATCTTCAATTATTTTAGCTATCCAATCTAATGTTGTACATAAAAAAGGTGAATAATGGGTTTTAGTTTTAGATGTATATTAGGTTGTAGGCAGTGCTCGAAATGGAAAATTGTACGATCCAGAACGCTATAAAATTGATTAAAGCTGCGAACAGCAACATAGTTTAGAGGACCTCTTCCAAATTTGACACCAATATTGTTGTAATTAAAGAAATAAGTAGTCCCTGTTTTAAAAATTTCTATTTCATAAGTAGTTAAATTTTATGGATTGTAATGTGTTAGAAAAAATATGTTTTACCTACAAAAATCGAAATAAACAAATCACTTTATTATTTTGTTAAAATATTAAAATTATTAAATAGTATCACAACACTAATTAGAAGTTTTTAATTTTTAACTTATAATTTTATGAATTGGAACGGGAGCAAAGGCTAATATAATAAACAAGAATGGTATGAAGAACATAATGAACCGGAACGCCGTTCCAGTCCATTTCAAGCACTGGTTGTAGGATAATTTACTAATCTTAAAATATTTACCAAATGACTTTACTTCTTTTTCTTCAGGAGTATAAGGTTCCCATTGAATTAAACAACTTTCTAAAAATAGTTTAGCAGTTTGTTGTAAATCAAAATGTGTATCTTTACAATAATCGATTAAAACATTTAATGTCATATTATGAGCTCTTATCATTTTCTGTAATAGATGACGTTGATCTAATTCTGAATTATAAAAAGCATCTAATAACAAAATAAATATATTAACTAACTATTTATTGTGTACATATATAAATTGCAGTATATACCTTTAAATGCAAATCCATACTTCATTAATTTTTTACCCCAAACGCATTTGTTTTTAGTTGATTTGAGTGTTTCGTATAAATCACCAGATGCATCATGATTTAATTGTACATAAACTAATCCCAAATCAGTAATATTTGTTAATTTTTTATAGTTCATTCCAACACTACAAATTTAAAAGTTATTACAATTAGTTAAATGGTAATTATTTTATCACATAATTCATACTTATTTAATGCATCTTCCAGCCAATTGATTGCATCATTTGATTTGAGAGTATTTAAAAGTCCTAAACCTAAATCCATATCTAAATTATGAGAATATGTGACACTCTTTAATATTTGTCTGACATTACTTCTTATTAGATTATTTCCTTTTTTAATTAATTCTGGATCCTGAAATATGTCATAAGTATATATATTATTTAGTTTGTATTATAACCTTTATTTTATTTTATTTTAATTTAAATTTACCAATGTTTGTTGTTTTTGAAGAATAGTGCGATATAAGCACATGACTTGTGTTACAGTTATATGAAGTCCTATAAGATTCTGCCCTTGAAAATATTCTAATGAAGACATAATATTTTCTGGTGATGGCTAAAATATTTAATTAATTTAACAGTTAAGAAATTAAGAAAAACATAATTATACTTACAATGCTATCAAATGAATCTTTTGTATCAATTTTTTTGTAGCAGCGCAATGATGATTCTGAACTATATAAATCTAGGAAGGAAGAAATCATAATTATATTAAATATAATAATAATATAATAATATGTTAATGTTTGAATGTTTACTTAAAAATGAGCTATAGAGTTCAAATTGTTCAAAACATTCTATATGTATGGAATTTTTGTCAATAATTGCATTTCTCCAAGAATAAGCTAATCCAAGATCTATATTATCACTATTCACAACATCTCCACATGTTAAATAAAATGGTTCAACCCATTGTCTCAATTCTACTGCTCTTGTTAATAAACCTAAAAATATATTGTAGGTATTAGGTAATATTACGTGTTAAATGACAGTAGTGGTAAGCCTATACATCTTAAAGATGGTAGATTACAGTAACACAAAAACAAATCTTAATTAAATAATAATTTTAGTGATGTAATGAACTCTAATATTATACTCTAATATTTTTAAACTGAACTTAATACAAATTTTCTAAACCTTGACCAAACATTTAAATTTGTCTGAACTTAAACCAAACCGAAACTATTAAAAATGAAAAATCCTTAATTTTCAATAGTTTATTAGGATAAAACTTCAGTTCAAAAATTTGTAACAAAAAGTTTGATTTCCAAACCGAACTGAACACCTGAGTTCGGTTTGGTTTGAATTTCAAACAGTTCATCATATCACTAAATAAATTATTCTGTAATAATTAAAAAGTTTGAAACAACAGTAAACATTAATTATAATGTTTGTTTAGTTAAGAGTAACATAAAAAATATTTTAATTTTAATAGTTGTTTAATTTTTTGGTACATCAAATGTTTTTCAAAATTGAATTACAAAATGTTAACACATTTTTTAAAAGATTTTCACCATCCTTGTTACATGATTAACATAAAATTTACAAAAAATAACCAAACTTAATTACTTGATTCACAATTAACAGTTACTAATTGTGTAATTCGTCTAATTATGGACCAAAGTGGTATTTTAAATGCAGCTTGAGAAACTGGATCATATCTAGATACCAAAAATTCTCCTAGTTTTAATAATTTATTTGCAAGTTGATGATTAACATTTTCAAATGTATTTATAAGCTGTCCAAATATACATAAATTTTCATTATTGTTTTGTAATGCTGACTCTTTTACAAATTGTACTATAATATTTTCTAAGGACTCAAATAATAAATTTGATAACCTTGATAACATGGTTTGTATGTTGATACTTTCCATTTTGTTGAAACACTTATCTATTGGTATCATTAAACAATATTAAATAATTTTAATGTAATGACAAATACAATTTGTTTATTTCACAAATATAAAATACCTTTTAAAGTAGAGTTAACACATTTTATTATGAGATCTTCTTTATGATTGTATTCAGATAAGTTGCATTCAATTTTAAACTCATTCTGTAATAATAACATATAAAATAAATAAAAACGAGTCAAGGCTTCATTAGTGTATAATTATAAGATTAGTAGGTAATATCGATGTAGTTTTGTTGAAAAACTAGTTTCTGACATCAAAAGATTACAAGCAATAAAAAAAAAACAGTAGCAATACATTTTAAGAAACTTTTAAATGTTCTTGATTGAGAATTAAAATAAAATTATTCATTCCAAATTTTATCATGTATGTAAAATACTTAATAAAATGCTCAAGTCCCTTTATTTACATTGATTATGTTAAAACTACAGTTTTTCAACCATTTTTTGGTAGTTTATCTTATGCCAAAGAAAAACTTAAGAAATTTGAAAAGTAAGCTAAATAAACAATAAAGTACCAACTAGATACAATTCTCTACAGAAAGCATACCCTACTTGCGGTAATCAGACCATTAATTATGCCTAAAAAAAAGCTTTCAGACATAAAACAAAAAAAAAAAAAAACCACATCATTGTAAAACCAATATATTCCTTGATTCGCTTAGAATCTAAAATTAATAGTGGTCAACAAGACTCACTGAAAACATTTGAAAAATGTAGCTGTTGAATCATGATTTATCAAATATGAATACGAGTATTATGGTTAATTAACCAACATAACAGTCATAATAATTATTCTCCATGAGGCAATTAACAATTAATTTTGTTGAATTAAATCCTATTAAAGAAATAAACATGAATATCACTTTTTAACAGAAATTATAAAACCAGGCCAATTCTTAGTAATATAAAAATTATTAATTAATAATTATTGTTATTTTAAAATTAACATGATATTTTGAAATAATTTAACAAACCTTTAAGTAAAAGATATTAATTAAAATATGTGTATTATGACGGCATTCTTTTCGCATATTTATATTAGGATTTTTAGCTAAAAATGTAAGTACAATAAAATATTTTGATGCTTCTTCAACAAAAAGTGGAACATTTCTTATACTGTCATATGTAATCCAAATTGTTGTACATATTCTCTGTACCATTGAATTAGGAATTATCTGAGGATTTGCTATTGATTCAATTGCTTTATCCGTAAGACTATTATTTAAAACAATACAATTTTCTTATATTAATATTATAATTCGAATAATAATAATCATTAATTTATATACCCAGATTCAATTAAATGCCGAATATAAATTTCATATGCTTCTAGTTGAATATTTTCAGACTGTGTACTAACCAGTTTAACTATATCATCTAATACAGTTGGGCGATTTTGGACACACATGTTTTGAACAGCAATAATTATCTATAATTAATTAACAAATAAATATTATAATCATATTTAACACATTGTTATAATATTCTTAAATACATACTACACTTGGTGTAATATTTGTAGACAAAAGATTATAACTCTTTAATATTAATTTACTGGTAAGTAAATTCTTTACTTCTTCTATATTTTTAATAGTTTCTGTATTTAAATCAGTATGCAATGTTTCATCACAAAGTTTTACTATAAGTTCTGACCAAGGAATAGTAGCAGCTTTTAAAATGCTTAAAACTAAATCAGTTTTAATCTAAAAAAAAAATGTAAATATATTTATTTTATTTTTTTTTTTTTTTATTAAAAAATATTCAATTGTTACACCTCTTTGTTAAATATGAAATTAAGTAATAATATTGTTTTTTCTTCCCATGACCACCAACAATCAACTTGACTAATAATGTTCTAAAATATCAAAAATAAATTTAAATACAAACTTTATTTAATAAATTTAATTGTTTTACTTCAATATAGGCAGATAAAATTTTATCAGAATTTAAAAATCGCTGTAGTGTAAATGTTGACCAAAATGTTGAAATAAAATCAGAAAATGCATTTAATTGTATTTGATCCAACATCAAAAACGATAATTCTGAATAATTTTGATCTTCATGGGATAATTTATAATCCTCCAGTGTAATTTTAATGCCAAAATTATCATTTAATTCTTTTAATTCAGTTAAGTATTTAATCAGTAGGATTAAATTTTTTTGAGACTCTGGTGGTCGTGAAACACTTAAGCAAAGAGGAGATGAAACGATTTGATTGATGATATTTAGAAAATAACCACATATTTCTAAACTGGGATTGATCCAATCTAAATGTAAGTATAATTGATTCCACCTAAAAATATATAAAAATATTATTATCATAATAATAATATATATATATACAAACTATTTAACTAAAATATTTTATAAGTAATTCATTCAGAACTTAAAAAAAATTATTAATTAAACATAAAATCTGTATTATTTATAATTATAACCATATTAAATGAAAACTAATACTTGAATTTGACATGAATAAAAAAGGTACACAACACTTTATATAGTTACCTAACTTTACTTTCAACATAAGATACCATAGCAGTAACAGTTTCATCATAAAACATAAACAGTGTTATTGAAGCAAAACTCATAGTCCATAATTTCAAATCCTGAATATCCACAGAAAATGGTATGCTTGAAAAATATTCATTTATAAAATCTTCATTAATACAATTTCTAATTTCAGCAATATGGCGACTCCAAACAGTTAAAGCATCACTTAATAAATTCTAAAATAAAACAAAGTAATTTATAATTGATAATTTTAATGGCTAAATAATACTATTCATTATTTAGTAAACTTAACTACTGTCAACTATTCCCAACGTTTATTTATTATTAAAAAAAATATATTTAATAACTTTAAACGTAACCTATACCATAGGCATTAAACCTATGTATACTTTCTAATACCAATACTCAACTTAGAATTATAAAATATATTTATTAATAATTATTAACTAAAGCTTTACATTAATAAATAACTGTATATACCCTTTGTATAAGATCCAAACAAATATTATTAACATTTTGTTTACAAAAGTGAAGCCATAGTTCTGTATTTTCAATAGACCAAATTATTAAACTATCAGATACATCATGTAAAAGACAAAATGTATCTAATTTATGGAGTGTAGATTGTAATTGATCAAGTAAGAATGTTGACTTTCCTTCATATTCTTTTGATGAAGTCTTTACTCTTAATAGTGCATACCTTATAAGTTTTCTACATAGTGTAAAACTAGGCACAATTGTATTGAGAGCACAATAACCAATAAAATTGTTATCCTAGAAGAAACAAAATATTTTTAGTTAGTCAAAATACAAAGAAAAACAATTTTTTTTATTATATACTTTAATTTTATTTAAGTAATCTATCAATTCTTCAAATGTTTCTTGTATGCCTTTGATACCAGATTGCCATACATCTAATTTACCCATAAGTCTTTTAACTTGTTCCTTGTACACTGTTTCTGGATCAAGATTAAAAGCTACTGCAAAATTTAAAGCTTCATCATATTTTCCTCGTCTTAACATTCGTGACAAACGTAAATCAGGTTGACCTTCAGATATAATTTTAATGTGCAATGTATTTATGTCTTCATTACCATATGCTTCCAGATAAAATAGACCATCAGATGTGTTTGGATAATCAACAAGATAAGTTAAAGGTGATGTTGGTAGCTTAAATATTACACTGAAATCTGTTTTAAACAAATAAATAAATCCATGTAAAAGTAATATTTTACTTTAAAGTATTTGATAAAATATATATTTAATTTTGATATGAATTGTTTGATTTCAAACAATTATCATGTTGATGTTTTTATTATTTTAAATTTTGAATGAATTTAATAATTTATAGTTTATACACTACTACCCGCTAGATTTAAGTAAAGGTGGCATGTTATTGTACAATAATTTCCATTTCACTATCTTAAATTTTACCCATAAATATTTAACTATCCCCTCCTATTCATATTCAAATATACTGCTTATCCAGTTCAAGTTGCTAGGTACAAATGTTTTACTTTTGTAAGTAAACATATAAATTAAATTTATCAATGGTTCAAGTCGTAAATCTTTATATTAAAAATATGGAAACATTATTAAAGGATGTATATGATGTTTTAACTAATAAAACTGAAAATGAATTATCAATACAAGATAAACTTGTTAATTATCAGAATACTTACAGATTGGAATCAAAAAACCCATTTAATGAAAACAAAGCTATGACTTTAATAAAAAATGAAATTAAGAAATATTTGAACAACGAAACTAAGTACGATCCAGAAGAAGCGTCAAGAATCTCAGCTACCATATCACATAGTATTAGAGATGGTATTTATGACATGGATTTTGATAGGTAAAATTATAAAATAAATATTTAATAAATACTATTTGTTAATTATTTCCATTTTATAAATATGTACTACAAATGGTAAGTACTAATTTGAATTAATTATAGTTATATTTTTTTTGGATTATTTGTGGATTAAAAAAAAAATAAAAACAATAAAGTATTAATAAAGTAGGTGTTCAAAATTAGAAGTTTTATGTATGTTTTATATTTTTATTTAAATTAAAATATTAATTTAATGTTGGGTTATTTAATTATTAACTACTTTTTGAATCATTTGTTTCTACACAAATAATTAAATGTTTAATGCTATGTTAGTATTTTTAAGACTAAAATTTAAAATGCTATCATAGGCCATGAATATAATAAGTTTAGCGACCTCAATTTAAATAAACCTGGCTATTTGAAGTATCATCAAAATTTAAAAATTTTAATCCCCTTCTTTTACTAGAAAAAAAATTAATTTAATTTTCACATAAAGTTAACTTTATTTTCTATTTGATTTAAAGTATTAATATTTATAAACTATAATTATAATTTATATACTATATTTGAAATAGTATTATAATCAATAGCATTAGTTAAAATATACACAATATTATAGACCAAACAAAAAATAATAAAATTATTGTTGTTACTATAGTAGGTACTTGGATACTACGCTAGAAGTTTAATCAATATGTTTGATAGCCATTTTATGTAAAATTAATAATAATTTACTCATATATTTTATATGAGAACATTCAATTTTTTATTAGTATTAAAACAAAGAATATTTAAGTTGGGGAAAATATAGAAAATACATCATTAAGATAACTTAAGTCTTTAGTAAAATAAATATTACTTTTTATTAATATAGGTATAAAATTGTTTGCATTGTTGAAATTGGAGAGAAAAAAAATCAAGGAGTGACATCTATAGCTAGATTATTAAGAGACTTCAACAAAGATAAATATGTTCATAGCAATTTTGAAAATCATTATTTATTTGCAACTATAATGTTAGGAGCATTTTATTATGAATAAAATATATTACTATATACAACTATAGACCAGTGGTTCCCAACCTTTTTAGCCAGCATGTCCATTCGTTGGGCCATATTTAGTAGTGGTAACTTTCTGTGAATACTATGAGGAATATGAATAAAGAATTTACAATAAATTGTAAATAATTTTTTTTTTTTTTATTATCGTATGAATTATGGAACGTGGTGCCCAAAAAATGAGGTCGCGGTGCATAAGTTGGGAACCGCTGTAGAAAAAAATTGTATTACATGTAGGAATAAACTAATTTTGTTCAGTAATATATTAGTTTTAACTTATTATTGTAACAATAAATTACATATACATACTAATTAGATAGCAAACTCCCTGTAATTTTTTATCCATTATGATAATTCTAAGTCAATAACTAATTATAAGTAGAGACAAAACATCAGTGAATACCAACATAAATATTCAAACATTGAATTACATAGTACCAAAATTCCTCAATAAAATTATTTCTTTAAATCCTGATTGGCATCTACAATGCCATCCTAGTAACTATTGAATGGATAAAAAAATTAGACAAGACTTATAACTATGACGTGGATTTAAATCCAAAATACAATGTTCTAAAATATTACTTTTTAAGCACAAAATTAAAAATTGAAACTTTTATTTTGCATTTATTATCTTTTTTATTTTTAAGCATTTATTGGTTTTTTGAGTATTTTTTATATTTCTAAAGCATTGTTCATATATTAAATAAAGAATGACAAACATTTTTTTTTAAATAAATGACCTCTCACCAACTACCCTAAACTACATCTGCCTAAAAAAAAAAATTTTTACTTATATATTTTTTTTTCATTTTATTCTTATTGTGTAAAAAAATTTCAAAATCAACTAAGTTTAAAAAATAAAAACAAATGTAACAATATCATTATAAAATGTTTTTAATTATTATAATTATTTTAGGTATTCAATATTTAGTATTATTATCAATATTATTTATATAAAAAAAGAAATGTGTAAAAACATTTTTTTATTTATTTTAATATTTTAAGGGCATTAAATTATAAATTTTTGATGCTTTTTTCTTGTTGAAAATTTAAATTTAAATTTTTACTTATGCTATGATTAAATGTTTATGACTATGTAATATGTTTTGTTAGTGTGCCATACTAAATAAATTAATAAAATATAAATATTAACAATATTGCTTATTTTTGTGTCATTGTTACATTATATACAATAATTTATAATAATCTACCTATAAAAAAATAGAGTTAAAAATTTTACAAAATGTTTTTGATATTTTATTTGAAATATTCTTGTTATTTTTTTTAATTAAATAAATTGTAGTTACAATAATGATATTAAATAAATAAAAATCATTAATTCTTTCTACAGTTGTGAATGGTTAATATATATAATAAAAATTTGCAAAATATATTTTCATTAAAAAAAAAAAAAAATTTATAAATTACCTGGCATTGAAACTAGCAGTAATGATGGGCGTTTTTCATCTGTTAATAAAACAATACTAGTAGTATCCATTTCTTGCATTATTGTAAAATCACAGATTGGAACTTCATTCCATTCTTTAATAGGTATAAATGTAAATGCACATATCAATAACATAGTTTTTAAATTGGATAGGCAGATGATAAAACTAAAATAATATACAATATAATATAATATATTAATATTATTAAAAACTAACTAAAATTAATAAATGAAATATATTGATAATATTGGGTACAGGTAATTTTTTTTTTTTTGTAAAATAAATCTGAAATATGAGAAATAAGTAATGGAATTTCAGTATGAATAATAATATACATATTAATTAATGTTATTAAATATTATGTTACATAATAATATATTATTATAGTACTTAAACCTTAGGAATACGAAAGCAGTTCAATCCAGGCTATCGCCTCAAACTTTACATTAATTATTTTATTTCATTTAAAATATAATTTATTTACCTACATATTTTTCATATTATAATTATATAATATTCCAGACAAAATTTGGTGATTAATTAAGTATTTTATAAATTGGTAACATTGAAATACAATGCACAATCAATATATACAATGTAAAATTTCGACATATGTTTGGACATAAAATCAATGTAAAATTCCAACATTTTGTCTTACATTTAAAATACTTGTATCGAAAAGTCGTCTCTATATTCAAAATTGCATTAGTTATCATATTATAATTAAAATCATTTCGTTAAAATTACAATTTTTTATTCTCCTAAAAAAAAAAACTATTGGAAAATTCGAAAAATGAAATACATAAAGTACCAAATAGACATAAATTGGTAATAATCATTACAGATCATTATTTCTGCCTGAAAAGGTGGCATCATACATTAAAAAAAAAGCACATATCATTGTAAAACCAATACATTCCTTACTTCACCCAGAATCTAAAATTAGAAATATTACTTGCCTTTTATCTTCAGTAAAAACCATTTTTTTAATTTTATAATTGTCTGGAAATAAAAATTCTTTTGATTTCATATTTTCTCCTTCGTACAGACAAATACTATCGTCAGCAATTACAATATAATCAGTTGTTTGACATAGAGTTTTTACCTTATAATTATATAATATAATATATAATAATACAAAATTATTAAATTAAATATTAAATTAAACTTACATTTTCATGGATATCATAAGTATTTAAAATTATAAGCTTTTCTATAGTATTTAAATCAGTATCAAGAGCAGACTTTTCTATTAATTCCATGACATTCTCACAAATAAATCTAAAATTCAGTTTAGTTATTTAATAAAAATCTCAATGAAAAAAAAAATTAAAACTTAACAGTTTTTAAATGTATTCACTACTTACTTATTAATAAATCCTGATGATGTAATAACTGTTATATAGAATTTGTTTTCTTCATATGTAAAAAAGAGGCCTACTGGTACTTCTATTTCAGAAGGCAAACAACGAGGATTTTTAGATACTCTCCTAGAATAAAAATAATTTAATTATAAATATGAAATTATTAACTTTTTCTCTTATATTATAATTATTATATTGTGTATTATATATAATTATATTAAATTTAATTAATATAATAAATACCTTATTAATTTTAATTTTATGGAGTTTGACTATTTTTTATTTCTAATAATCACAATAGGTGTGGATCCAGAACAATTTTACAGGGCATTATAATATTATTATTGAAAATTGTTTCATTTTATCAAACAATATTTTTTTAAAAAAAGGTTCCTTTAATAGTCTATGGTTTAATCACATTATTTTCCATTGTCCATCTCTTATTACCAGTAGACAACTCTTTTTTTTTTTTCATTCCTGTCATCATTTATATATTTCTTTCCAGATGCAATTTATCTCCACCTTAACTCTCACTCCTTACCTGATCCATTATAGTATTAATTTTATTTAACACTCTGGCTTCTTAAATTATTTGTATATTTTCATTTATTTTTTGTTGTATTGTTATAAATTTTTTATTTCTATTTTACTAATAACTCTGATGTAATATTTTTTGCTAAAACACAAAAAAAAGTCTACAGAGCTAACAATCTTAAATTATACCAGTCATCAAATATTTTTTATATGAAATAATAAAATAGGTACCAATTTACCCATTTTTTTTTAAACCAGAACTGATCTTATTATTTTAACAAAGTTCATAAAAAAATATGTTATCAAACTCTTAAGAAATCAATAAAAATATAGAAAAATATAACAATAGCATCTATTAACTACTTAATTTTTTTTCCATATACCAATAGTATATATAATACCAACCCAATGCTTGGTTTGAAATACATTGAATTACACACTGAATTATCAATTATTATTTTATTTTTTTTTTTGTCTTTTGAATAATTTTATTTTTCTTAATACTTTTAACTAACTGAGCATAATAAATAGTAATAAATATATTGTATCTATGTATTTTAATTTTATTTAATCATTATTTATTTTCAACTAAATTGTTTTGGTATTTCTTAAATTATTAATTATATATTTAGATAATAAATTCATACTTGATAAATATGATCCGAGGATTTGTGAATGAACAACAATATATCGTCCAATCATATAATAATACAATTAAGTAAGATCCATCATCTGAAATTTTAGCATCTACTATTTGATTTGTAAATCCAAATGTTTGTTTGATTTCTGTAACACCAGGATTAAACGAAGAAAAAGATTGACCTGAAGAAATGTACATTAATTCTGGTGTACACATGGCACTAATTTTGAGGTCTTCTTTGGTTGTACATTTTGTTTCACATGTCCTTTTGATAGTGGCTAATGTAGTTGTTTCAAATATTCTACTGTCACCAATAGCTACTGCACGAGTACCAAAATTGATTGTCTCGTCTACTGTACTGTATCCAATTGTTATACCGTTCCACATTTTAAAATATGATTTTAACTATATTATAATATGAAAAATAATGTTTAAAAATATAAAATTAGTAATTAAAGATTAATTATTGTATGGTACATTTTTTAATAAATTAAAATTAACATTTAATACTTACACAAATAAAATAATTAGTTACTTTTCTAAAAAAGAAACTCCTATATTTTATGTTTCAGTTTTGAATCAATATCGGGAAATTCAATTTTACGTTTCTTTCCTTTACAACTATTAGTTTGATTTATAATTTATTAACTGTCCATTATTATTTAATAAAATACACATAAATTAATATTCTAATTTTTTTTTTTATACATAGTATTATTAAATATTTTTACAACAGTAAATAGAAATTAAAATACCTATCAGTAAAATCATAATTATTATTTATATTATACATTATACTATATAAATATTTTTTACAGCAAATATGTCGTATGTGGTAATAACTAATAAGTAAAAGCTATAATGTAAAAAAACGTATTTGTTATCAATAAAATTTACTAATTTTGGCGCTTAATTTTATCATTAAGTAACAAGAAACAAAGAATATTCATGAAAGAAAAACTGATTACTATCATTGTTGCATTTAATCATAGACTTTATAAAGATATCTTTAAACTAGAACAGCCGGGGTAACCAATTACGCCCGCCAAAGTATTAAATTAAAATTTTAAAAACAACAAAATACTATAAGTTTCAAAAATTTAATTCACATTTACTTAAAATGTAACCTTTGTAAAATTATATTTCCCCTTTCTTATTGTCAATTACACTAAAAAAATAAAGATATGTTCATACCTACTTTATATTTTTTTCTCATTTATAATAATTTATACATAATAAATAATTAAAATATTAAATTAACTACCGTACCTAAGATGAATTTGATCAGATGTACCTGCAATAAAATATAATATATTAACTTAAAAAAAAAAATGAATTCTTGAATTATTTAATATATATTTTCATAATAATATAATCAATGGTATAACCTACCAACTACGAATTAATGTTGAAGCCGGTAAATAGCCAACTTTTCTTATCAAATAGCCCATTGTTTACAATATGATAAATGATAATGAAGGATCATTATTATTTATCAATTTAATAATTATTACTTATATAAAAATTTAAAATGTACATATTTTATTACATTACAATACAATTTGCTTTAAGAATTTAAATAAAATAACGGGAAAACGCGCCTTACGAATATGGGTCTCCATGTAAAAGTAAAATGCTCTAATAACTTATTAATTAATTAACTAACTAACTAATTACATTTTACAATGTATAAACTTTAAACTTATAAACCGTTTAGTACAATAATATAACATATATCAATAAAATTAACACACCTATTGTATCACCCATTGGTTATAATTACCTACAATCAATAAAAGTACAAATCCTTTTTTCTATGAAACAAACACTAAAAATAAATTTTATCTAATTTAGATTAAATTTTCAATTTCATGTCAACTATAAATAGTTACTAGTGTAGAGTTAAGTTTTTACTTTATCATTAGTTAGAACTTGAAACAAGTGTACCTTGAAGAATTCATTTAATATTTTATTCTATGTATCAAAATGTGTATTCATATTTATCTAAAACCAAAATATTTAATTATACCTAAATCATATAATTTAAATAAATCATTCATACTTACATATAAAAATAAGTAGTGTAATATGAGTGTACTATATATATATCAATAGTGTTAGATTTTTTTTACAATACGATATTAAAGCGTTAGTTGAGGTTTTAAAAATAGTTATGTTTCGAAGAACAATAGCCTCACACCCGGTAAATGGATATCAAGACAAAGGAGTCAAGAACAGTTTATGTTCTATACCACATTATTTCATGCCTGGTCTAAATACTTATGTTATGAGTAGTATCACTAATAGTGATGAAGCTAGTCAGTATTATTCTACACCTGATAATTTTAACCTACCAGTACCGTATGTTCCATTTTCAGAAATTGAATCAAGTAACACCTATTCATTTTATTAAAATATACATTATACATTTATACATATGACAATTTTTATTTTTAGCAATAAATGCAGTTATGGATATAGTCAATTTAAAAACTCAATGGAAATTTGAAAATGAAAATTTATTAAAAATGTGTCGAAAAAAATGTAATTAATTTCATAAAATTAATCATTTTACCAGAATCTAAAATGTATAGTTTAATTTTCAGTGAGCAAAAGTACTTTAAATGAATTAAAACAAACATTACATAAAAAAAATAAAACTTTCGCAATGATTCCAACTATTTTGACTCGTTATACTTCAAATTTAATGGAAAATCCTGATCAATATTTTGACTCAGTTAAGTATAATTTATTAAATGGAAATAAAAAAAATTATGTTCTATATTTAAAAAATTACCTAAATGTACCAAGCATCTTCACTTTCTAAAGCTTGAAAAGAATGTTGAGAACTTTTTTCTTTTAAACTTCTTCTTTGCTTGAACTATATTTTATATACAAGGTTTCCCACGAGGTTTTACTCCTTATAATATCACCTAAGTAAATAAATGTTTTTAAATTATACAATTTTTTTTTTTAATTAGGTTGAATAATATACTTAGAACTATCTAAGTTATATTTCTATTACCAAAAAATAACATTTCAGTAAAAAACATGGTTTTAGTTTTTAAAATAATTTTAAAAACCAATTGAAGAATTGGATTTGTTGAATTTTTTGATATGATCTAGATTATTATTATTATATTAAACTGAAAAATAAAATAAATTGTATTATAATGTCATGTTTATTTATTATTTTAATTTGTTTCATTGTATATTTATTATGTACTTAATAATTAATAAACATAATATTATAATATAAAAATGTTTGTTTTTCAGTCAATTATAAATATACCTAAAACTACAGTCTCAACTAAATTAAGAATTTTACTCAATAATAATTTTTAGTAAATTTTACTTTTAAATTGGATATCTTTAAACCTTAAATGTCTTAAACTATTTTAAAAATTATAAAGTATGTTTTTTACTTTTTTAATAAATTGTGTTTTTTTTCTTTTGTATTAATATAATATATATATATATATATATATATATTTTAATTGAACAGTTTATAAATTGAAAAATAACACCATAATAAATAATCATTAATTATTAATAATATTATACTCAAATCATATTATTGTCACTCATTGTCATTAGTGTTATATAACATATTTGCTTTATTTAAATATATCTATACTTATATGTTAAATAATTGTATATTTACATACAATATAAATAATTTTAAATTAATATTCTAATACAATTTTAGGAGTATAATTGGTATATCAAAAATACAATCGAAAAATTTAAGATAAATGGAAAATGGTTTTTAGCTTGTGCCAGAGGTGTAAATCTTGATATTTTAGGTAGGTGTCTGCTTGCATATAGAAATTTATAGATGATATATTAGAATACATTTTTTTAAATTATTATATAATATATAAAATATTTTGTTTTAGATATAATATCAATTAGCAACAGTAATTTTGGAACAATTGAAAGTAAAAATCTGTGTTTTAACGGTCCAATTTATGACATAAAATCTTCAAATTTGAATGGTAATTTTTGTTCAGTCTTAATTTATCAAAATTATACACTAATATATATGTTATTTTGAAATAGTTTAACTTAATTTAGGATATTGTTATCACATTCTTTGTCTCTGTTATCTAATGGGTAGGTATATAGCAAAATTAACTGCATTATTTTATAATATGTCATAATAATCATGGAGTTAAATTTAGAATTTAAATTTATTTAAACAATAATAAATTAATCGTTTTCCCAATAAATTTGGTAATAAATAGAAAATAATATTGTACTTTTTTTAAAAACCTTAAATATGTTTGTTGTTATTAAAAAATAATAATATATATGTTTAATATTAATTAAAAAAAATACATTATTAAATTATATTGTGTTTCAAAATTTAATCAAGTAGGAATTGTTGAAATAGGTTTACTTAGATATAATACATGATGGTCTTAAGTTAAAATTAATAAATATTAATGTGCTGAATATCAAATTTTTTTTTTTAGAATTATTAATTCGCCAAAAAACTAAATTATTTGTATTAACGAATGATTCTGATACAGAAATTGGTTTAAATAATAATTTAATATATGACAACTATAATATACCATTGGCTGATGCTGATATCATAGCTAATAATGTTTGCACTGCTGATGTTAAGCGTGTTATAAAGCTATGGAAAGATAGGTAAATATAATATTCCAAAAATTTGATTAGCTATTTGTAAAATAATAATTAATAATATTTAAATTATTTTAAGGAATTGTATTCAAGATAAATACTTTGAAGTAGTATATGACCAGACCGATTCATTTATACATTTAAGCTATTTACCAAATCAAACTGATGTAATTGCATTGATTAATAGACAGAAATTCTATTTGGTAGATAGTCGGGTAATGGATAATTTTTTAATGTAGATTAAGTCATTTAGAGAATAATTTTTTAAACTGTAATATGCATACCACTGGTAGTGCATACAATTGATAAATGTTAAATTAAATAATGTTTGTAACAATTATAATATTAATTTTATAAATTATATATTTCTAAATTAAGTACAACTGAATGTCATATTTTCTCTCTAATTTCAAACTTACAAATTCATCGTTGTTATTGAAATTTTTCTTGTATAAATTATACATTTTGTATTTATACAAGTAGTAAATTATTTACAAACATTTAGTTATAAATAAGTATTTTATTATATATTATATTTTATTGCCTAATAATTTTGACAGAAATTTATTGAAGTTTTATTTTAATTTTAGTCATTAGTGGTATGCAACTAAAATATAATAATATACACATAAAAAAAATTATGAACCTTAAATTTATAAAAAAATTAATTTAGATTAAACTTGTTCATATTCTTTAGATTGATATTTCTAAGCCTTGTTCTATTTATGATCCAAGTACTATTATAGAAAAATGTGAAGAATTATCAGCATTTAAAAGCAGTCAATTAAATGCTCATAGTGTTTATGTAGCCTCCAATCATTCAGTTTTGATACTAGACAATAGAATGGGATTTATTAATAAATCACATCACATGCTTTCAAATTCTCCATCTGTAATTACTACACATTGTTATGAAAATAAGTGAGTCTTCAGCTTAAAAAATATTAATAAAATATTTTGTTCATTTATTTATTTTAGTTTAGAACCAAATGAAATACTGTTATTGGGAAATCAAACTGGAGAAAGTTTTGTTAAATTTCATTATATTTCATGTCAAGACGATTTTCTACTTTGTCAAAATATAGCATCATCAATTCCAAAACCATTAGAATCATTACATAATGTTCGACTTCAAGGTCATTGCTTAGATCCAATATTATTAAACAGATTTTCTCGATGTTTAATTGGTGTCACTGCTTTTGGTGAACATTATAGAGATTTAAAATTATTTACTATTAATTCTGCTGGAGATTTATTTGTACAAAAAATAAATGATAATACACCTATGGATATAATCATATTTAAGAAATTAGTTACAACAAAATCTCAAACAGTTTCAAATCTTAATTATTCAAAAATATTTAATATGAGTAAACTGTGGAAATTAGAACCGTCAAACGAACATGAAAATAAATATAAAAATAGTAAGGTTTGGAGTATATCTAAAGAAAAAATGTTATCATATACAGACCACTTAGCTCCGTTAATATTATCCCCATGGGATATAGAAGACTTATCTGAATGGGAGAATGAAAATGAAAATATTGAAGTTGTCGATAATGATTCTGATTGTGACTTTACAACTAAAGTTAATTTTTGGTTTAACAAAAATGACTCATTATTAGAGTTAACAAAACCTTTAACGGCAAGTGTTAGTAAAACACCAATTAATTTAACATCTCAAGATACTACTAAAAAATCTCCACATAATTCAGAAAATGATGAAGATTCAAGTTCAGGTTAGTATTTTAATAGTGTTAGGTAAAACCTAAACCAAAACCAAGCTTTTTAAGATATTTGCAAACCCACATCTAACTCGCCATTATTAACTATTTGAACTTGAACTGTACTATTGAATTCTTTGATCAAACTTGAATTTTACCTTTTAACTTTTACAGATTGTCAATTAAGTATTAGAGACTTAAAAGATTATATATTATATATACAAGAAATATTTTTAATTCATAATATTATATTTAAATTATTTTCAGTTTAAAAATTGAACCCATCTAATCTAATAATTTAGTTTGATTATTTTTGATTTTAGGACTTAGTAAAAAATGTATAGACTGTTTTTGGTTAATATATGATATTATTTTATTTTTTATTGCAGGATATACCGTTTCTATCAAATCTGAAGACACGTGATCTATAAACTATAAACCATAAACCTATATTTTCAAAAACTCATAATTGTTATTAATTTATTAGTGATACCGAATAAATTGTATTAATAAAAAAAATATATCATACAATATTGTTTTAGTTAAATCAGCGCTTGTTTATAATATTTGTATTCCTCCATAAAAACAATCTCCAATAAAAATGATTTATTATTAATTATTGTTTTCATACTAATTTAAATTGGGAAATCTAATTTGTACAATAATAATAATATATAACATATTTGGATAAAATGCATAAATAATAAATAATTTTAAAAAATAACTGTGTATTATAGAAATGTATTCATTGTTGGTGAAAATTATAAAATTTTAACTTAAAGTCTTATTGATCGTAAAGCTGGTACTCAACATCTAACCTAGGTATGTAAATTTTAAAAAAATTCATAAATACATAATAAATGCTAGATAAAAGAATTACAATTCAATAATTAATCTTCGATACAAAACACAACTTTAATTTTAATATTTCTGTTCTTAATTTTCTACACTTGAATTTTTCTTCTTCTTCGTAATAATCGGCCATCAAAACCTTATTGTCCAGCTTAAATTCCTACACTTTTCTCTATCTAAGGATGCTATTTTCCAGTTTTCTACTGGTCTCACTTTTTCCATATCTTCTCCCACCCTGTTTTCCCTTCGTAATCTGATCGTGGGGCGTCCCAGTGGTCTTTTTCCTTGAGGAGTGTTTTCTAGTACTGTTCTCAGCAGAGATCCTTCCTTACACCACGCGTAACCTGCCATATGAGTCGTCTCACAGTAATGTCTTGAACAATATTTGGGTTTTGATATAATAATTTTAGTTCTATATTTTTCCTCATTCTCCATTCACTAGTATTTACGTTTTTACATGGGCCATATATTTTTCTGAGTACTTTTCTTTCAAAAATAACTAGAGAATTTTCATTCGTCCTCCGTAACGTCCATGTTTCGAACCCATAGGTTACCACTGGTTTTATTAATGTCCGATATATTTGAATTTTCAAGTTTGTAGAAAGTAATCTAGACCGTAGTAGCGTTGCCAGACTGAAGTAGCACTTATAACCGGCTTGAATTCTCGCCTTTACTTCACTGTAAACATCGTTTTGTTGGATTAATATGACGCCCAAGTATTTGAATGCTGAACTATTTTGAATCTATGACCTTCCACTTCCAGCCAGTTATTTTGAATATTTATAGGAGCTTTTCTTTGGACTACCATGTACCTACACTTGAATAATATTTTTAAAATTATATTATATTTTAAAGAATACAGTTTTCTAATAATATGTCTGCAGTCTGTGATAGCCTATAATTTGTCGATTTTATAGAAAATACTTAGGAATTTAGGTTTATAATTCTTTTATAAGTATTTTTATAATTAGTAAACAAATTTTTGTTTCTAATGTTTTTTTTTATCTCCATAATTTTATTGAATTTAGATTCTGATCAAAGTGTATAAGTTTTACAACGATGTGAGCTTTTCTTAATAAAATAATAGTCCGATCACTTAGAGTAGCGTAGATTTTCGGTACATAATTTTATCTAGTTAGTCTTAAAGCTTCTTAGTTTGTGTAGTAAACCAGAGTTTACTACTTATTTTATTATATAACAAGTAAACTAGAATTTGGTGTTTTTCGATGTATCAGTTAAACAAAGTAATAAATTACAAAGGGTATATGAACTCGAAGCGCAAACCAGTGACCTAGAAAAACATATTTTTGTTTTTCTCAAAATATACAATTCGAAGACGCTGAACTTACGAAGAACAACCACTAAACGGCGTAAACAATTACGGTCCTTTCTAAATTTTCTCCAAATCCGGGTAGAGTAGCTATAAGTATAGGTGATGAAATGTTTTAGAATTAGAATAGACTATATTTTTGTTTCACACAGACGTCACGTCGTTCTTGTTAGTAATAATTAAGTATATAATTATTCTCAAGTAAAGTTAACTCTGTTTTCAAAATTTTAAACTTATATTTTTGGCATAAATAAATACTCGTAACTTTATTAAGTATTATATTTATTTCAACTAAACACCTACTCGAAGTCAACCGAAACGCAGTGGACCTGATTTCGTCATACGTGTTACGTATAGGTTCACTACATCTGTCACCATACCGTCAATGTTGTTTAGAGGTAGGTTTTATCGCTTTCAAGGGAGGGGGGTAAATTAAATATTTTTATATCAATAACACAAATTTTAATCAGTAATAATTGTTAGATATAATTATTACTAGACATAGGTATTAAATAGCTATATACTTAAATAATTTAAATTTAAAATGAAAATGAAAATATTACGAAGTTATATTGACGATAACAACATTATTTATAAAAATAAATCATTTATAGGACTATAAATGTTATTTATTATATAAAGTGTACGAAAATAAGAAGTATACAATTTCAACTACTTAGGCACATCGTACTAGTTTGAAATTTAAAAAACAGAAAAGGCCCAAGGGAGAGACGTTACTCTTATCCCCCTTAAACCACCCATGATGTTTTTTTCTATTTTAAAAACAAAATAAATTGTTCTAATTCTTATCTGTTTCTTATGTATTTTTTACTGATTTCATCCACACGTTTGTAGCTTGCTGGGATTTACTTCTTTGAGAGCAGTGACTTGTTATTACATTCTAATGTTATCATCAAATTTGTTTCCTATTGAAGTTTATTGAAGAATGTCAGGATTAATTAATATCTTGCATGTTATAATATATTTATATTATTAAGGTGAGTCCAGACTTGAAAATATTTTTAGATTTCTAGATTTTTATTATGTATTTAATATTCTTTTGAAAAACTTTGGGCCTTCCTCCAAAAAAAAAACAAAATCCTAGATCCGCCGCTGAGTAGAATGCTATTTTCATTATTCCACTCCATATTTGCATATAAACACGAAAGTTAAACATTTACAAGGATAGAACAAACATTTAAACAACACTCTCACACTATACACAGGTTCTCTTGAATAAAAATTTAATATTTTATTAAAGATCAATACAATTTCTTCTGAGATTTTAGGAGGATGAACAAACAATATTTAAATATAGTTATCTAAATACTGTTATTATTTTCGAAATAAGACCTTTTTTAGGTAAGAAAAATAATAATTATATGGTTTCATCTACAGTGACCAAGCGTCGGTAATTATTAATGTAAATAGCGGTGCTTTTTAATGGAAATTGTATAAAATTGTGTCTCACCATTTCTTTACAATTTCCACATAATATTTTTTTTTGTTTACGGTACCAATTTCATAAGAATCAAATTAATAAATTATTTTTTATATACATTTAAAAATATAAATTACAGTTCAAATGACTTATTGTACAGGTTATATATATTTTATATTATATTATTGTTATTATCATATGTTTTAATTATTATAGTAACTAAACAATATTTCGTTAAGAAAATTAAATTTAAATTAATACCCAACCCTGTCTGTTCCTTGTATGGACATTTATATGCCCAAATTTTTTATTTTTAGTAATTTTTATTTTTATAGTAATAATAATAAGGGGGAAATGAAATATAATATAAAATAATAATAAATAAAATATAATATTTTGTATTTATACGTTGTTCATGATAATAATAAAAACCCGTCCAAACTGCGCTATGCACGCATGCATTTTTCCTTTGATCACGGTTTATTTACCGCCAATTGACGGATAGCTCAGTCGCGACAGCAAACGCACGGGCTGAACCTATGGGGGCGCCGTCAATACTATCAAAATTTTAACATACGTTTGATTCGCCCCACAAAATTGCGATTTTAAATACAACGCACGCACAAATATGCTCTAGTCTGGACCCGGCTTTACATACATTTTGCTTCCTACAATAATATAATTCCTAAACTGATATTTTTTACTAGTAAGTGGATACAATATTACAATTCTACACAAACAGTATAGCAATAAATATAAGATAATCTATTGGTTCAAATATTCAATCAGCGACGTACTTACAATTTCCCTTTGGGGGGATTTTAAATTTTCGATTCATCTGCCCCACCCTATATATTACTGTTTTAAATTCTGAGCGAAGAGAGAAATGTACCTATTGGTCTTACGAAGTTGTTTTTTTCCATATATGAAAACATTTTTCGTGTAGAAATAAAGGTCCGATTATCGCAATAGAGGATTCCATCTATTTGGTACTATCCTTAGCTCATTTTTCAAAATTATCAATAATTTTTCTTTAGAATAAGAAAAACTACTAAAAAATTGTTGAAAAACTGCGAAATTTACGAAAACTGATTTTGACGAAATTGATTTAAAATATTTTATAATAAATAATGCGATTTTTGTAAGGACTTGGAAAATTTTTGAGTATTCTCATAAGTAGTTTTTACATATACCTATTAGGTATTACCTATACGGCTACACGCGGTAAAATTTCGGAACGGATTGGTATTCTGTCTAAATATAGAGCTTTGAAATTTTTCCAAAACTAATTTCTTTCTTCAATAAGTTATGTTCAAATGGCTATGTAATTGACTTCCTGCTTTTTATGGTTGATAACACTTTTAAAAAATTCACTTTATATCTTTATAATTTTATATATTAAAATTAAAATTGTATAAAATTGTTTTTCATTGTTTATTACATTAATACCTATTTTAATATTATTTTCTTCTATTTTTGTCTATATTACTACGACTTGTTTAGAATATTAAATTAAACAATATAATAAACTGTAATATATATGTACACTGATATTCTGAAGTAAACAATAAAACATCGCAATTATTATTTAATCTTTAAGGGGAATTTATCTCAAATTCCCCACCCCCACATGACCGTGTAAATTAAGCAAATTTTTCTTCTATACATATTTCACACCACTAACTATTAAAGTCTGCCATAAATAGAAAATTATGTAAAGACCAAAAAATTATCAATTGTTTAAAAGCTTTGATTTAAATTTATAGTAGTGATGTAATGTGATGTCGTTAACTTATTATTATATTTGTACGTACCTACTATTTAATTTATATAATTAAATCAAATTAATAATATTTTTGAAGAGCCGCAGCTAATCGCTTTTAGAAAACCATACCTTTACATGAAAAACTCAATAGAGATGGAATAATATACAATAATTAAAGTGATGTTTATAATTGCATATACCAACTGTAATTACCTATTTTAGATTCTGAATCTAAGAGGAATATATTGGTTTTACAAAGGTTTCTTTTAATGTCTGAAAACATTTTTTCGGGTGGTACGATTGTCAATTACCACGAATATGCTTTCGATAGAAAATTGCTTCTACTAGTTTATTTTTCGAATTTTTCAAAAGTTTTTCTCAGCCATAAGAAAAACAACCGAAAAAAGGTTATAAAAAACTACAAAATACACGGAAACTGTAATTTTGACGAATTTGATTTTAAATTTTTTTTGATACCTAAATAATGCATTATGAAAGTATTTTTTTAGGTTTTTGCATACGTGGTAAAATTTTGGACCGGATTGGTTTTCGGTCTAAATAATACTCTAAGTAATAAAGCTTTAAAATTTTTCCAAAACTAATTTTTTTTTTCAATATAGATAGGTTATGTTTAATATTATTTGTAATTTTGAATTTTAGTATTTTACGGTTTCAAAATTTAATAAAAGCATAATAATGTATAATAAACCTTAACGACAGTTAAGTTAATCGACATTACAAATTTTAATTTTAATAAGCATTTAAAATTAGAATTTTAAGTAAAATGAAAGAAATATTATATTTTTATGTATGTATAAACAGACTAGACTCTTTTTCGGGTAGAAATAACGGTCCGATTATCACAAATAAGGTATGCTTCTGGTAGAGAATTTTGTTTAATTTATAGGTAATCTATTTAAGTAGCTATACAAAGACACAAAGATAGTGGCGTATCCAGGGGAGATATAGGAGCCCCCTCTATGTGCCGTGTTTTTTCACAGTGGGAAACTAAAGAAAATCTATAGAGACTGCTTAGAAACAATTCATCACAGCATAGAACTTTTTCCAAATTATAAAGAAAATCCTACAATTACATTTTCCGTTTTAAAATAACTTAAAACGCATTTAAGAACTACTATGAACGATGAAAGATGGTTTGTCTTTAGGTCTTTACCAAATATTAATAAAGATGAATTAAAGTATGACAGTAGCAAGTTTAAGGGGCAATCGCCCCCATTTGGCCTTGCTTGTTTTAAAATGACGTGCGTAAGAGTATAGTTGAAATTGTATATACTTCTTATTTCCATGCATTTTATTTAATAAATAACATTAAATTAATTAATTATATTAATAATGTTGTTATACTCAATCATTATTGTTATCGTCTTATTTGAACTAGTTGAATTGAAATTTGTGTTATAGATATAAAAACATTTAATTCGCCCCCCTTCCTTGGTAGGCGATAAAATCCGCCGCTGGAGTATAATGTTTTGGAAAAGAATATTGACGGCTTTCATAAAAAAAATCACCTAGGCGAATGATATAGGCTTATTAGATTGGATATAATAATAATTTATATGGTTAAGATTTTATTAATACTTGTATATAAATATATAATTTTTTTTTTGTCACGACTAAAATGTGGAAAAAATATTTTTTTGGTCTGGACGTAGGTTCAAGTTTTTTCATAATGTTGCTTTGTTATGGACACGGTTTTATTAAACCATAAGTAAACATGTTATAATAATTATTATATGACCTGTAGGATCACTTATTATATTAAACAACTACCTACACTCTACATGAGTCAATAATATTTGGAAATACTTATTTATGTAAAAAAAAAATAATAGGTAGATACATAATAAAACGAAATTACGTAATAAATAAGGATTAGTAATGATCAGAAAAAAGTATGTTGGTAATTAAATGTATTCAGAAAGTAAATACGAAACATTTGGTTTAATACAAATTCGTTTAGTGTTTTTATGGATTCATGTTTATAGCTCATATTTTTTAGTATCCTTTTGACCTTTTTAGCTTTTTTTATAACCGTAAATTAAAAAAAAATTGTTTTATTACACATAATATAGGACATAGCCTGTAGCAGTACTTATTTTACATTTTAATTGTATATTTCAAATAATTTATTAAAACAAAAACTAATTGTTTAACATTAATAAACGTACAATAATGTAATATATGAATATGATAATATATCTTATACGAAGAAAAACAATTATTTTAATTAAAAATAAAATAAACAAAAATACAACATTAATATACACGAAATGTAATTTTGAATAGTATAACATCAATATATTATAATGAGTACAAAAATGTTAAGTGCGTATTAAGTTACTTTATGACATAATAAAAGAGCCTTATAGCCCTTCGTGTATTAAATATGTCTTAGTGGTTTTACTATTATTGTTATAAAAAAATCTGCGCGTTATATTTTTGGTCTTGCGAGAAGCTTACACGTAACTTGTACCTATATACATATACCACCTACACCATCGCCGCCACGGCCGCCCCCGCAACGGCTTTCGGGATCAATGCGCCGAATTCCCAAAAGCATGAGTCATCGTCGCGATCGCGGCGCTTTGTTGTAGAAACAGTGCCGGCGGGCCGCGCATCGATTGGCGAGACGCGCGCCTGCCAGGGAGCTTCTTCCCACGCGGGACGCAGCGCTGAGTGTACGATATTACACACATAAAAACGCGTGCGCCGGTGCGGTAACAACAGCTCGGTCGCGCGCATCGACGTCGGGCCTCAGCAGGTATCATTTATCGCGTGTGTTGTATTAACCGCCGCCGCAGTTAACTTCAACTGCCGTGATGACGATGTTCGCGCGCGTCTCTCGCCGCACCGGTGTTCAGTGATTATACTTCCGCCGCCGCCGCCGCCACAACCGCCGTGCTTTCGGTGTGCGTGTGCGTGTGTGCGTGTGTCCAAACATATTGCTGTTACTCGAGTCAAAAATATACGACGCAAACTCGCATCGCCATATGTAACGACGATACCGTCCCGAATATTATATCGAAAACAATAATAATGGCGATGATGATAATAACAATGACAATAGCGGTGAACCATGTCTAAGAAATTTCGACGACTATACGAGACCGCGTTCGATTCGAAAATCAGCAAGTCGGACGACGACCTCCTATCAGCCGACAAACAGGAAGCGGATATCGCCCAACGGCTGACCAACCAGTTGCAGTTATCGGCCAGTACCAATTCCGTCCAGCGGTGCGACGGCAACGGCAACGGCGGGGCGGTCCGCGGTACCACGCCGTCCAAGATACCGTGCAAAAACCGCTTGTTCGGATTTCTGTTGCAGTCGAAAAAACGGGCGGGACGGTTCAGCAGCAACAATAACAACAAATATCGTAGCACAGACAGCATGGTGACCAGCAGCAGTCTCAGCTTAGAATCCATCACGACCAGCGATTCGATGAGCTCCCACAGTTCCGAATCGCCGCGGTACTACAATCGGTTTCCGGAACCGCACGTGCTGTCACCGATCTCGGACAAGTCTTCGCAAGACGCTGGCGCTGAGATTTCGGACTTCGAACGCCGGAAGTGTTCTACATTCACGGTGACCACCGCAGACCCCTCGGCCGACCGTACTATGGCCGCAGTGGTCAAAACTAAACCGCCGCAATCGTTGGGTCTAATTAAACTCAACAGAGACCATCGGCAACAACACCATGGATCCGACAGTGGCATATCCGTGGGCTCGAAACCTGGCGACAACTATCAGGAGCTGCTGGACGTGCCATTTGATATGCCCAAGTTAAGGCGTAAACAAAAGTCCGAAGTCTTCCACGCCGGTCAACCATCCACGATGATTGCCACCACAGAACAGCCGTCCGAACTAACGTCCAAAGTGGACGGGTCGATGCGTATTCAAACGAACGATGCGCCGACTCCGTCAATACCATTGGACATACCGAAACTAAGAAAAAGGCAAATGGACAGTTGCTCTAGGGTAATGTCCTTAGATTTTGATATTGGAGCTTATGGTTCATGTTCTCCGAGAAATTCCGGTTCTAATATCGTTAATTTAGAAGAGCTTCCGTTTGACATGCCAAAATTGAAGAGAATTAATTTACACAACAACAAAGATGAGAACAAACCCGATAGGAGTAGTTTATTCCTCAATATAAAATCAAGTAACAATTATTGTGCTGCAGCTAACGAAAACAATAGGCCGTTAATGAAAAATTTCCAAAACAAAAGTAAGTATTTATATTTAGGACGCGTGCATACAGTGTCGTAGACAGATATTGGGGCTTCATAATTGTATTAAGTTAATTAAAGTGTTATAATCATAATAGGTAAATAGTATAACAAGCAGCATCTGTTTTAACTCTATTTAATATTTATGGCACCGACAATAATACAATTAAAATTAAACATTTTAAAATATGAAATGTGTATATTTTCCATATTGTTTAATGTGTAAAGGGTATTTGAACCTCCTAACTCCCAACCGCGTATCTATGGTCCTGCGTACATAAATTATTCAACTAAATGCCTGACTCGCACAATATATATTTATGCCTAAGCCAGATAATGCGGTTAATTACTTTCTGGGCCAATTAATCATAAAGCAATTTTGAATTTTAATATAAGCACATATTTATAGTATAATATTATAATATGCAATAAAAATTTACGTTCATATGACCATATACGTATATACTATAAATATGTTTTATTCAATAACGTTACATGAATTATTACTGGTACATGTAGTAATTATTTACAATTTAGACAGAAACTAAATAAGTAAAAATGATGGTTAAGGAGGAGCAGTTTTTTAAATTTGTTTACCCATAATATTGTCCCCATCAAATCTCATTTATCAAAATATATTTTTTTTAAATAAAATTTAGTTTAAGTAAATAAGTTAATTTTAAAATAGTTATCAGCTGAAACTATGGGTTACACCTTACACCTATATCTATTACCTTATGACTAGGTTATGTATTATTTTTTAAAAGATTAATTACAAATTACAATGGTGGAAGATTACTATTTTATATCTATTTTTCACATTAGGTAATACAAAGATAAGATTATATATATATATATATATATATTTTAAATCTACTATATTTTTTTTGGAAAATTGTCACACAATCTTGTGTATTGACGTTATATAAATTATTTCGAATATTAGAAAACATTCTGAGTAAATTCTAAATTTAATTAATTAATTTTAATAATTTAAATAGGTACATTTTTATTTATAAATTAATAGTTTTACTGATCTATAATAGTTTAACTCACTTTTGTAATAACAAATATTATTGTGTATAATGTATGATCATTATTATGTGTAACACTTTACTCTCATGATAGAAACTATCTTGTTCTCTCAACTAAAATATAATCATAGTGTGAACCCGGTTTTAGACACCCTATAGAACTATCGTTCCGTTTTCACCCTTAATGCAATATAGCCCCTCAAGTAAAAAGTAGGGATCCAAATATACTCATGGATGTGTGAGGGTAATAATATTATGACCATTACTATTGGGGATAATATACGGAATGGTTCATAAGTCATATGGTAATAGACATAGGGATAGTAAGCGTAAATATTTTGTAAAATAATAATATTATAAAATTATAATTGTTTATGTCAAAATACCCATTTTAAGACTATAAACTTAAAATTTACCTCCTTAATCGTATATATTATTTATCACATAAGCTTATGTCTTATTAGAAATTGGGTAGGTAATACTTAAAAATTTTCGAAATGGAGGGGGTACGAGGAAATGTCATCGCTCTATATTTTCTACACTATCCATTATCCTCCAATTATTAAATCTATAATAATGCATCTCTCATAAATTTTATATTCAAATCAACATTTTATTGGAAATTATTATTGTTCGTATTACAATAACATATTTATATACCATATAATATAATCAATGGTATTACTTATACTGATTTACTATCAAGCAACAATCGACAATTTTTATAATTTACATATAATTTGTATATTACATCTTCGATTTTTTAAAAATAACTCACCACAGTGGTGTAATTGAGGAGGGTAGATCTTTCAGAGCCTTTATATATACATATATATATAAACAATATTCTCAGGTACCACTGTAATTGAAAATATGATGAACATTTAATTGATTTGTGATTTAGTCATTTATGTAAAAATATGGCTATCCCCCAAAATAAATTCTTAATTACACCATTGACTTATAAAGCTTACAAAGTTTAGACAATATAAATATAAATAAGATAATATGCACATACTAATGGGGAAGAGCAAAAGCAAAGTTCCACATGGGTCCATTTTAACCACTGGTACTTTTTTACTTCTTAATTGTTATAAAGATAAAAAATACAAAAAAATAATTTTAATATTATGTTGCTTATACTCGTATATTACTTATTAAAAGCTATAATATTCATTGTTCTATATTTTTTTTATAGCCTCTTAAAAAGAAGTCATATCCATATTAATTGTTGTCTATCTAATAGGAAATAAAACAAAATCAAAGTCAATTAGAACTTAAATTGTGAGATTTGAGTTATTTGAATAGTTATATCACTAAATAATAAATTATTGCAAATTAATATAAGGTAGTTTATACATGGCTAAATATATTTAATTATAGTTATATATATTAAATTTTAACATGGTATTACATAATTTAATTGTATCATAATTTGATATTATTTTACTGTAGGTGTAACCATTAAAAAATGAAATAATTACGACCTACAGTTATTATTTAATTATAACTCATAAATTGCATATTTACACAATACTATACCTATAACTTATAAACTAATCTTACACTAACATAACTCATAAAACTTATACATTTTTAATTTGTTTACATAATTTTTTTCAGCTTGTCCATAACACAATTATAATATTAATTATTAGGTAAAAACGCATATAATGTATCTAAACATCAATATAAATTAACAAAATAATCATTAAAAATATTTAATTTTAGTAAAAAATACTAAAATAATTTGATATTTAAAATATATATGTTAAAATAATTAAATTATAAATAGGACAATGGATATTATAATGTTTACCTTTGCATTTAAATTTTAAGGTATAACATAACTAGTACATAATATTTTATGTAACCATGTAGATAATAGGTATATCGTATATATAAATTATATTTAATTTCATATTTTTAACTGATGACGTTAGACCTCAGTTGTAAAATTGATGTATTAATTAAAATGTAATAACATTTAAAATATTCAATTTGGTACTTATTTTTACTTATAACGTAAAAACTCAAATATAGTAACACAATATAAATATTTTGATTTGGATAATTACTTATTTAGTTTATTTTTATCTTGTACGGCTGTACAATATAAAATTATTTCTTAAATATCTCTATGTTTTTTTTTTATGTTTAGATCAACCAAACCGTCCAACATTAAGTTTAACCAATATAAAGCCTCTAAATTTTGTAGAAGACATTGATGCCTCTTTACCTTTAGATCAACAATGGTAAGTATTTCATTATAATAAAACTACGTTAATTAAGGAAAATATATACTAAAAAAGTAAAATGTATAAAAATTATTAAAACTAAAATTAAATAAATAATAAAAAAATAGTAGATTAATATAAGTAGATTACTACTAATGATTTAATATCTTTACAATGAGTTATAGCCTATTATGACTCATAGGTATTACTGGTATTGTGGTATTACTATATTACGTATACCTAAAACCTAAATTTAATACTGTTTTAAATATAAAAATAATTAAAATACCCTAAAACAATTATTGAGATAAATTGCCTAAGTTATTGGTTGTATGAACATGAACAGTGGCGCCGAACATAAACTTCAGGTAGTTAAAATGAACTGTCTTAAAAATGAGGTGGGTGGATCCCCTGATAAATGATAAATGCCCCCTTTAAAATTGGTGAAAACTGCTTATACACTTGATACTAATATAGATATTACATAACATTATTATATTTAATTATTATTTAATGGGTAAAAATAGGGGAGGTGGTCAGGTGAGTATCGAATAAAATAAATTGAACTTGCTTGTTTCGGTGCCACTGAACATGAATTAATAAACTATTTGATAATCAAAGTAGTGAATATAATTTTATTATACGTTACATACTCTTCATAGTTACACTTATAGAATAAATTACATTATAATTTATAATGTATTACTGTAGATTCTTGATTATTATATATTATTATATACCTATTAACTTTATTATTAAACTTAATTAATTAAATTGCTTGTTCCATAAATAACTAATGTTTAATACCTAAACAGTATATTAATAATATCATAAATTATTATTTGATTATTACGTGTATTATTTTTAATTTTCAAATGACTCAATTAAACAATATATTCCATATACATATTCTAAATTTAAAATGCAAATTAATTTAAATTTTTTGAAATAAATTATTATTAAAACAATTTTCTAAAATAAAAGTCGATAAAATAAAAATTATCCGAAATAGTTGGTTACCAAAAAAATGTTCCAAGTCCCTATACGTATCAATTATTAATCATGAAATATATAAAATCAAAATAACTTAAACTGTAATTTTACCGATTTTCCGCCATTATTTGGTAGTTTATCTTCTCCAAATGAAAAATTTTGAGAAACTCGAAAAATGAACTAAGTATACTAACTGGATGCAATTTTCTATCGAAAGCTTACCTTATTCGTAGTAATCGGATCATTTTTTTAGACAAAAAAAAACATTATGTAAAATCAATATATTCGTTGCTTCGCTCAGAATCTAAATAATTACAAATTACCCACGACCATCGATGGAAGATGATTGTTTACAATATCTTATGATGTATAAAATATATATAAGATAAAGACATATAATTTTTTTAGATATGGTAAATATAAGAGAATTTATAAAAACTTGATCTATATATAAGTAACACGTAGACATTCAAAGTATAATATTAGAATATTCAGAAATAAGATATTATCTATAATATGCAATGATTATTCTAGTTTGTTCTATCGTTCCTTTATGAATCTGCATTCATCATCCAAAATCGTCAAATTGAGCCGGTTATAGTTATTCTACTATCTATCTTCACTAAGCATATTTTTTTATTGTCTTAAAATATTAATAGAATAATCATAAAATAATTGTAATTGATTATTTACTTAATAAAAGAATATTCCTATGTATATTTCTATCATTACTATAGTAAAAAATCTAACATATAACATTTTAAACGTTTTTATGCGTGTTTATATTAGGTACTTATATAAAGTTATAACATGTTTTTTATAATATAATTTTATTATTACTTATTATTATTTTCTAATTGTCTCTCGCCAAATAAGCAAAATTAATTTCTATTTAACAAGAAAAAATATACAACGAGCATGCATTAAATAATTCACGGTTATTAGACAATGATAATCCTATTAAGGTTTCGACATTATTCCTTTTAAGCTTATATTTCTTTAATTCTTAATATTATAATTCTAACTTAAACCAATAGGTAGATTCCCATTATAACATATCCAATTTCAATTTTAAAATATGACCATGAATAAATCGATACGA
Organism: Eriosoma lanigerum; assembly: GCA_013282895.1. Lineage (NCBI taxonomy): Eukaryota > Metazoa > Arthropoda > Insecta > Hemiptera > Aphididae > Eriosoma > Eriosoma lanigerum. Next base: position 16,961,425 of record CM023357.1, read on the forward strand.
CGATAGTGTGGTCGTAGTGTATAACTAAAAAGTATAAATAATAATAAAATAGGAAGGTATTATTGACAAAAATACTATAAAACGTGTTTTATAAAATACAATTTTTTAGCACTTATTTTCGCATATTTTGACTTTTGACTAAATTTGTTAACGTATTTAATTTCATATTTGTTTTTAGTGCATAATGAGATGTTTTATAACAAAATATAAAATATTTTGTGAACATTTATAATTATAATATTTATTCATTTATTATGACATTTTCAATCAATTACAAAATTACATTTTAGATATTACGTGTAATTAAGTTTGTATTTGTGATTGGAGAACTCGGTGGGTCACCATCAATATTGCTCTCGGCGGCACTTCCTTGAGGGTAGCATAAATATTTATTCAATTTGTGTACAATTTAAAAGAGTTTTTTATTTTCTATAATATTTTATATTGGTCATAATAATTTCTAATTATTAAAATAATAATAGATAACAAAACTAAATAATATGCATTGGAGGACTTGGGGGGCTTAGCCCCCTAGATCCTCTATATCCTCCCAAAATATTGGATAATAATAATAATAAATATTAGTATTATATGTGATGGCAAAGAGTATACTTCCCACAAGTCTGTTAAAAATAACACTTTATCTCCCCCAAATATAAAAATTGCACCTATGTTTCTGTAACATCTATAGAAAAACTTTTGTATACAATTTTTATCCATTATCAATTTTCACTCAATATGTTAATGAACACTGAAGTAATGAAACATATCCATTTTCTGTGTACTTAAGGAAGTATTTCATAAAATTACTGAAAAATTTTCAAATATTGTTTTTAATAATGCAGAAAATTTAATTTTAATAATATATAATAACAAAGGTGGAAAGACCAATTGTGGACGTTCTTCCTTCGTCCCTTCGGTCCTTGGAGAAATTAGTGATTTATAATAATTATTAAGATTTGAATGCAATGATATTGCATCAGAAAATACGATTCTGAGCAAATCTCAATATATTGCAATATATTATACTGATAATCCATTCCAAAATTTACCACGAATGTAAATTACATATGTAAATATGCAAAATATATTTCAAATCCCTATGATCAATATTCAAGAAGTTATCATTTCATGATAAAAATTGTCAGTCACGATTTTCAAAATATTTTGTAAAAAGATTAAGTAGTATATTATTAGGCTTCTGTAAAATTTTCAAATCGACAAACCCAAAATTGTAGGTAATATTAATTTTTTTTGTAAAAAAATTCAAAGTTCTATATTTAGCCAAAAAAAAAAAACCAATCCGTTTCAAAATTTTATTAAACGTAAATATTATCTATATTAGTACTAAAAAAAATTTTCAAGTTCCTACGATCAAAACTCAATTAATAATCAAAAAATAATAAATGACGAAAATCGTAATTTTGCCAATTTTTTACCATTTTTTGGTAGTGTTTTCTTCTCCTCGGGAAAAATTTTGGAGAAATTCGAAAAATAAACTTAGTACCTAGAGGACACAATTTTCTACCAAAATCATACCCCACTTGTGATAATCGGACAATTATTCTATCCAAAAAAGTGTTTTCATACATAAGAAAAAAAAAATCTTTGTAAAAACAATACATTCCTCGCTCCGCTCAGAATTTAAAATAACTTTTCTTAAATTTTAATGAAAAATACCTAGATATTACCACCAAATTTTTCGATAAATTGAATAATAAATGAAATATCTAGTTAATTAGTTTTTATACAAATGATCTCTTAAGTCAGGTTTTAATTTTTCTTCTTTTAAATCAAAATGTATTATTTTTTCCAGAAAAAAAAGAAAAAAGTACCTAATTAAATTATACATGATTAATGCACCTACTATAATACAACAATTATAATAACACTGTAAAAATACTTGAATAAAGACGGATCCAAGGGGGGGGGGCGATCAGGGCGATTCCCCCCCCCGGTTCCATCAAATAATTGAATTTCACATGGATGCTGAATACCTATATAATACGTTCTTCACACAAAATTATAATTCGCCCCCTCCGTTACCTTGGACTGCATCCCTATACTTCAGATTATTTTCAACCCAAAAAATTCCACGAAACTACATATAAAATCTCTAAAAATTATTTATATTCTCAATATAAGTAATTTATTATCTCTATATCTAAAGCGCAGAGAACCATTAATGTTATTTATAGCCAAACTAGCTAGTAATAATATAACAAACTTAGTAACTTCTAGTCCTTCCTTGGTTTACATAATACAAGAAAACAAAGTCAACATAAATAACATTTTAACCTACCTCTAAACCCGCCAATACACCCTAATTATCACTAATTCCATATTTCCTCTCCAAGATTTAAAAAAAAGAATCATACAATTAAACTATCGCGTCTTTTGGCAAATTCAGTGGAAAAAGAAATTATTGAAGTTTAACAAAATCAAAACTTCAATTCACCTTGGTATCAACCCCCAACAAGAAAGCTTCAAACCATATTAAACTGACTTAGAATTGGTCAAAGAAAGTTCACCTACGGTTACCTAATGGCAAAAAAGAGCAGCCTATGTGTGTAACCAGCGGAATCCCTTTAACCGTTCACCATATAATAACTGACTGTAAATTATATGAAAAAAACTACAATGCAAACTTATTTTATTCCCTAAGAAAATTACTTATGTACAAATAATGATATAATATAAGTATGAACTATTAATATATAATGATGTAAAAGTGTAAAGCCCTCAAATTGTTTCCTGTAACTAATCCCATCTAGTTGGGAGTGTAAGACGAGGTAGAAGAAGATATTTACATATAATTAGTTTATATTTGTTAGTTACTATAACATAATTAGTGAATAACAATATTTTTTAAAAAATTATACTTTATTATGAATAACATATCAACAAATGTATAAATTAAAAATATTGCTCTAATAGATTACCTACTAAATAAAAATAATAATATGTACTAATATATTTGCAGTTGGTATCATGGATCCATGAATAGACTTGAAGCAGAAAAAGTTTTGCATGGTCAAGAGGAAGGTAGTTATTTAGTTAGAGGGAACCGGGGATCCTATGCATTATCAATTAAGTATGTAGACTTTGGTAAATAATATAAAATGTATTGTAAATTTATTTATTAATAGATATAAATATAATGTATGCTTATAATATTCCAAAACAATAAGTATGTACTTTTTTAAAAAAAAAAAATGCTTAGAAAATTCAAATCGATTATATTCAAAAATGATAATTTATTTCACAAACACATTGAGTTAACCTTACACGTTGACTAATGAAAATATTTATTTTTTAGGAGTGCTAAAGGTTACATTCACATGCGAATAACTCAATCTGGAGAAAAGAATTATCTGGGCCAATCGGATAGACCATTTGACACTATACCCGATCTCATTAGACATTATACGTTGAACAAGCTTCCTGCCAAAGGAGCTGAGCACGTAGGTCTCATTAGACCTTTAGCTCACCAAATATTGTAACCATCTGACCATTTCATTACGAACGTTATTTTCCTTCCATTTTAAAATATATAATATTAAAACTGTGATAGAAAAAATAACATATTATTATATGCCATTTATATTATTTATATTGCTATATATTATTAATTATTATTATTATTTATGTTGTGAAATAATACCATATCGAAATTAAGTGCAATATAGAGTTTAGTATTGTATGATTACTTTTATAAGTATTTGTGTTCGTGTAATAATAATACAAAGTAATTTATATTAAATTAAAATATAATATACGTATTTGGACGTGATTAATTAATTTTATATACTAAATTCAAAATTAAATTAGGTTACTTTACATTAATATTTAGCATAGTAATATATTTTTGAAATACACAAATAGCTTTGAATTTTTTTTTTTTTTTCAAATTATCGATATTGATGTTTTAATGATTAGAGATACATCATACTGTCGCGCGTTATATCTTCACAAGAATACAAGATAAATTATTTAATACCGATATCGGCTCAAGAGTTGAGACCAATACTGTGAGAAAATATAATTTATTAAATTTGATGTAAAGAACAAGTTTTATTTATTTAATACACTTATTTAAATAAAGAATTGTATTGTTTTTATAATTTATTGAGAAATAAGTTACATAAATATATAGTTGTAGTCTTGTGGTTTTTTTTCAAACTTTATGTGAATTATTATTAATAATGTTGGACTTTAATTTGTTTTTCATTATTTTAAATTCCTTGAATCTGTATACGAAAAGGTAATTTTATTTATTTAAATCTAAAATATACAAGTAGGGTAAAAAGACCGGTTCTGCAACCCCCCCCCCCCCGAAAATCCTCCCGAATCCTCCTTCACCACCCAACCCGTATAAAAATCTGGCTTCCCCTTCCTACCCTGTCCTGTGTCACATTAAAAATCCTCCTTCCCCACCCTAATCGTATGAAAATCCTCCTTCTATCACATACCCCGCAATGCGTCGCCTGAAAATCCGCCTTCTACGCATACCCTACTCACGTATCCATGGCCAATACCTCCTACCCCGACGTGTGTTTGAAATACTATTACGATATATATATGGAGATCCGTACGCCGTGCTATACACAGAGTATGGGATTAAATATTAAATCACACACACTATATATATAAAAATTTAATTTCGCTCTGTTTATCTTAGAATTTTAGATGTTACAATTCTGAGAATTATTAGGTCTTACGACATCTGTTTTACCATGACAAACTAAATAACTAATCTATTTTGTCATGTGTTTTACGATATAACGTAAAAACGTCGTACTAATCTCGAAAAAAAAAACACACATTCAACCTTTAACCTTTGTCCGTGTAATTTACTTAGATTACTTACCATATATATATATATATATATATATATACATTATTACATTAAATACAGAGAGATCCGTATGCCGTGCTATACGGGGGGTACGGAGCAAATTTCGATCTGTATATCATAATATCTGAGATGTTACAATTCAGACTATTAGACCTTTTTAATCGTTTTACTACATCACCGTAGTAATCTCGAAAAACATATTATTATTGTTACATTCAATATGATACTACTTGAAATCAGTATATGGTATCAGTATATAGTATGTCTCTAGCGCTCGTATAACAAACTTGTATCACACTGTTCCGATATTATTTTCAACTTGTTTTATTTATAAAAATTTAAAATGTTCGATTGTGATACGTGCGAAAAAAAATTTACCACGAAAAGCAATATGCTTAGACATAGAAAATCGCACGCGGGATCAACATCATTTACCTGTGGATTGTGTCCCACAGACATCATCACCACAACCGTCTTCACCAGAAAAGATAATCTCGTAAGGCACATTCGAGAATGTCATGGTACGTATAAAAAAAAAATAACTTTTATTCTTATTTATATTATAATACTTGTAAGAACCGTGAAAAACTATCTTTTATTATTATTATGGGAATTACTAAATATACCCCGGAATATAGTCATGCCATAAACGATGTACATAATTTGGATAGATATTTATTATATTCATTCATTTACAATAGAATAATAATAATATTAATTTCACATTAGGTCTCAGGCACGTGCCAAACCAATCGACCCTTGGTCAAGCGTATACCAGAACTTGTCCTAATGAGGAGTTCTAACCAATATAGGCAGTTCTAAATTTAAATGGGTAGTTGTAAATATATACTAGGTTAGTACCTAAAATATTTTATTTCTTTGTTTTATCAGAAAATATAATTTTAAAATTATTTATTTGAATTCAATGTAGATATTTAAATTTTCACTTTTAAACTTTTGTTGTATTTGAAAATGTAATATTCACTTTTGTTTCAATATAATAAAACAAAAGGCAAACAATAGAATTATTTTAATGGTGTCTTCTATGAAGTATCAGATAAATATAAAACTATAATGAAGAAGAGTGTGAGGCTTTAAGGTACGGTTTTCTACACGCGACTCAACATTAGTCGCTGCGGCTGAAATCTATACTGCTCTGAGAGCAGTGTATCGCGACAGTCGCGACGCGACTCGTTATCATACTATTGTAAATCATCAAATTTGTATACTATTGAATTTTATTGAAGGAGTCAAAATATCTGGATTAATTAATTTCTTACATATTATTAGATACATTTTGCTACCTACGGTAATACAATTTTTAGACTAGATGATAATTAGAGGGATTGATATTTTTTTAGCACACAGTAGATACAATTCTGCAAACTGTACAGTAAATAAGATAATCTATTAGTTCAATTGTTTTGTATGAACCATTTATATTTTATAACATTTCTAAATTTAAGAATTATAATATATTTTTCTACACATATTTCGCACTATTATCTGTAATATACGGAGTTGCCAATAAAAATAAAATTATCTAATGACCGAAAAGTTAATAGTAAAAGCTTTGATTTATATTTATTAGTGATACAATATTATGTCATTAATTTGTCATTAAAATCATATTATTATTATTTAATACAAAATTCCGCCATGACTTGTAAACATCCCGACGTTTCAAATCAAACTGTTTAGTTTTTACACATTATAAACGTATCAATGTATAATTTTTTGAAAAGCCGCCGCGTCTAGGAAACCGTACCTTTAAGAAACAAAAATAAATGCGAAATAATTTGTATATAAATACCTAATATAAATATAGTAATACTGTATATTAAATGTAAAGTATATTAAATTATAAGTAAAAATAATTTATGATTTCTCGATTACTGGTAGCATTTACTATACATTAATGAATAATAATTTTTATTAACCCGCATGCATAAAAATAATATTATGAGTAGTTCTAAAAATTCCTTAGCACAAGCTCTGGTGTATACCTTACCGCCCACAACAGATATCACCTCGTCTATTGTTCCCTCTGATAGCACCGCCGCCGCCGCCGCCGCTACTAGTGCTCACGTCCCTACTGCTTCTAACGTAACCCCGCGTAAACGGAAAAACATAAATACAATGAAAAATAATAACACGAGGAGAGCGAAAGTCATACGTGTACAACCGGTAAATACATCAGACTTTATCGAAATCGATTTCTCGCAAATTGGCAATATATATAGTCTATATAGTCTATTCGAAATAAGAACAGGCTACGGCGGCCGACTTGTACGGATGAGCATGAGCATTGGCTTCACTACGCGCACAGACCTCGAACAAAACGAAGGCAAGAGCGACATAATTAGTCAATCATAGACCACCGATCTGAACAGATAACTTAAATTGCATTGTATACTCTGAAACAGATGAGATGCAGAGCAGTTTACACTAGAACGACAAAAAGGAAACAAAATGAAAACAATTCCGCGACATTATCCAAACTGGCGACACAATGTACGTGTTTCTAGTGACATTCTCGGGTTCGCTCGAGAGGCGGTAAACTTCAAAGGATTTATGTTTTCGACAACTTTTGTCTACTTAGTGTAAACAGAACGTGTTTGCGCGACAAATTGTATTTTTTATTATAATCGTTATTAATTTATTATAATAGTAGGACAGTAGGTATGCAGGTAATTGTTGGCATTAATGGTAATCTATGGTATTAATACAGATTAAATGAAGATAAATAGTGATGACTAATTAACTGATAAAATCACAATGTTTTGTTTTTGTTTTGTCTGTTCAGTGTAAACACCCTACAGTGTAACAGTTTATCTCCTAAATGTTTCTACTTTTGTTTTTTTGATGTAAACGAATGTTTATAATTTGTTGTTGTTTTATATTTGTCGCCAAATTTTAAAAATGTACAATGTTGCTGTTTTGTTTCTGTATTTTGTCTTGTCTCTCTAGTAGTACTGTACGTACTGTACGTTGTGTTGTATTTTTCCGTACCGTCACTCGCGCGTTATATAATCACATACATATCATACGAACATGTGGCTGATTAAGTGGAGGATACAAATAGGCGGTGTCTGACTACCGCCCGACGTAAACTGGTCTCCGCCGTAGCCGCTATTCTTATTTTGAATAGACTATAGACGCGGAGTTGTTTGGTTTTATAGAAGAAACGTAGATAATACGGTTATTACACGTTTCTTCATTCGATAAAGTCTGAATTGATTGCAAAATTACGCGAATGACGTTGATTATTATTATTATAAACGAATTTATTTCTTTAAAAATTACACATGAAAAAAAACCCTACACAAAATTAATTACATATGAATTACGATTTTTTCCTTTATAGAGTAATTGTACGTCTCTTGCGATATATTTACTACACTCCTCGTCCGTTAGTTGAATGGTTTTCGGGAAGTACACAATTGTTCTCCCTCCGCTATCGTCGAGGGTACAGCTTATTGTACGGCCATACGCCGTATCATTTGCCGTGATATTCAATACGGGTATTCCATCACCACATTCAGCTCACTCATGTTCTTATAACTAACAGGTCTCGTCTGTAGCTGTAGCTTGTTTAGATGTAAACATCTAAGATAAACAGAGCGAAATTAAATTAGTGTGATTATTTAATAAAGAATATTGACAAAGAATATATTTTTAGTAGGATATGCGTAAAAGGTGGAATTCATACGAGTAAAGTGGGGGAGGAGGATAATTTTTATTTATTATGTTAAGTGAAAATTAGCCATTTTAAAGAGTATATATTTGTATATGATACACATAATTTGATGTGTCGACCTCCAAATTTAATTAACATGTCGATTTTTATGCATTTTATTCATTTATTGGAGAAATTATATTTCTGACGTAATTATTTGTAATAATTTAATACTTAAATATCAAATTTATTTTATCAATATCATGATTGCTCTCAGAAATTACACGTTGTGCATAACTGTTGTAGGTGCAATTCAATGTATCATTTACTTATCACAATATTGATAATATGAATTTTACATTCCACAATATAATAGATTAAATAATTACTAAAAATGAAAGTCAGAAATATGAATATATGATTTATCCAAATAATGAAAAAATTACTAAAAATTACCACCTTAATTAATAAGAAATTTTACACATCAAAATGTTCATAAAATATACTATTTATATAAACTGGTCGTTTTAAAATTTCATATAACTTAAAAGATAAGCTTATTTTATTTTTTCACTAGATGTTTAAAACTGAAAAATTAATAAAGATATGTTTTAGTCCATTAGTTCTACATTTTCGCTTCGCTCAGAATCTATTGGTTTTACAAAGATGTTAGATTCTGAGCGGAACGAGGAATGTATTGTTTCTACAATGATGTTTTTTTTTTTATGTATGAAAACACTTTTTCGTATAGAAATAATTGTCCAATTATCACAAGTGGGGTATGCTTTCGGTAGCAAATCGCGTCTAGTTGATACTTTATTCAGCTCATTTTTCGAATTTCTTAAAAGTTTTTTCCTAGGAGAAGAAAAACTACCAAAAAATCGGCAAGATTACGATTTCCGTAATTTTTTATTTTTATTTCGTGATAACTAATTGAGTTTTGATCGTAGGGACTTGAAAATTGTTTTGAGTACTAACATTGGTAAAATACAAGTGTGATAACATTTTAGAACAGATTAGTTGATTATTTGGCAAAATATAAAGCTATGAACTTTTTGACAAAAAAAATTAATATTACTTATAATTTTGCAGAAGCCTAATAATATACTACTTAATCATTTTACAAAATATTTTGAAAATCGTGATTGACAATTTTTTTTTATAGGTTTTTTATTATTTTTTTTTTCTGATATATGAAAATATTTTTTCGGGTAGAAATAATGGTCCGATTACAACAAAAGGGGAACCTTTTTGTACCGAATTTCATATAGTTGGTACTTTATAAAGCTCATTTTTCGAATTTCTCAAAAGTTTTTCCTTGGGAGGGAAAAAACTACCAAACATGGCGGAAAATCGGCAAAATTATAGTTTCTGTTATTTTAAATTTTTTTATTTCATGATAACTTATAAGGTTTTGATCGTAGGGACTTGAAAATTTTTTTGAGTGTTAACATAGGTAGTATACAAGTAAGGTAAAATTTTGGAATTAATTATTAGTATAGTGTATTGTAATATATTAAATTTCGCTCAGAATCGTATTTTCTAATGCAATATTATTAATTATAATAAACCACTAATTTCTCCAAGAACCCAAGGGACGAAGGAGAAACGCTTAAAATCTACATTCCCACTTTATATATATATTGGTTTATTATTTTATTCATAATGTATTTCGATTATGACAACAATTTTTTTGGAATCTGATGTCGAAGATGATGAATATAATGACTTGATGATAATGATCGCGTTTCCCAGACGTCAAAAAATATTTAGATCTAGACTGGATCATTTTATATATTGGTGGGATGATGAGTTCTTTGATAGATATTTATTTATTTATTTATAATATTTGAATGTTAAAGAATTGAAAATTAAAGTTAAACGTTCGTAATTTACGTTCGATTAACGTTCATATTTTTCTAATGCAAATACAAATATCATTATTATTTGGGTAAAATGAGAAACGAGTTTGAAACGCAGGTATAGGTATTTATATATTTTTCATTCCTGTGTCCTCTGAAACTTCTCCGTCTCTCTAAACCAAAAAAATAAATGTGTACTCTAAGTTACAGTGTAGCACCATATCCACAGTATACATACTAATATGGTATTCCATATATTTTATACAAAAAGGTAATAGATTATTATATATTCTGTATATTTACCTAATTAAATATTATTCTAGAATAAAAATAAATTACATTAATTTATATATATATATATTGATATATTTACTAAATTACGTTAAATAAAACATTCTGTCATATAAATAATAGATTAATGTATACACTACATTTACAAACAATTTTAATTGCTGAGCTTTCCAAATATTCCAACTCGACAATTTTTACATAATCCATGAATCACAAATAGAATGTAACTTTTAAAGCGGTTCGTTACAAATTGTATTCCATGTACAAGCTATGCGCAATTAGTTTACAGAATGTGTAAAATAAATAATAATAACCTGGAAAGTTAAATTTTAGTATAATGATAAAATAATTGTCATTTAATCTATTTACTCATGTTCATTATATAAAAATATAGAATTCACTAAATTTGATATTAATGTGAAAGTATGTTACAAGAATATGATTAATGACATTAAAATGTCATTAAGTACTTATTAATTTTGTTCAATTTATTGTGAAATAACAGCTATTATTTTAAATATTAATTGGGAAAAATAAAGCTAATATCTAATAAACTAAATAAATAGTTTTTTGTAAATATCCAATTATTAATTACACAAATTTAATTTTTTTTAAAAGCGGAAATGTCGATTTTGAACGTTTCTCCTTCGTCTCTTCGGTACTCAAAGAAATTTGTGATTTATTATAATTAAAATTTTAAATAATGATATTGCATTAGAAAATACGATTTTGAGCGAAACTCAATATAATACAAAATATTATACTGATAAATCGTTCTAAATCGTCGTAAAACGTTCGTGTGTAAATTATTTATAAGGATAATTAAAAAATATTTGTACCTACATTCAAACTTGCATTAGTTATCATGAAAAATCTAAAATTAAGATTTCCGTAAATTTTGCAATTGTTCCATCATTTTTTTTTTTTTTGTAGTTTTTCTTTTCTTAAGGAAAAACGATTGCAAATTTAAATAATGAGTTATATAAAGTACCAACTAGATGCAATTTTCTACGGGAAACATACCCTATTCGTAGTAATCGGACCATTATTACTAACCGAAAAAGTATCTTCATACAAAAAAAATATATATAATATTCAATGTTACAAAAAATATTCAAATTTTTGAATCTTATAAAAAAAATTTGTGACTTACAAAATATTTTAGAAATAGATTACGTATAATATGAATGGACTCCTATAAAATTGTCAAACTATTAAACCCAAAATTGTAGGTATTATTTAATATTTTTTGAAAAAATTTCAAAGCTCTATACTTAGTCAGAAAATCAACCAATCTATTCCAAAATTTTACCACGTGTGTTAATTACCTATGTTAGTACTCAAAAAAATTTTCAAGTCCCTACGATTAATTATAATATTTATAATTATAATTATAAAATTATCTATAATTAATTATCTCGAATTAAATTTTTTTTAAATAACTGCAGAAACCGTAATTTTGCCGATTTACTGCCATTTTTTGATAGTTTTTATTTTCCTAAGGTAAAACTTTTAAGAAATTCAAAAATTAGTTAAAGAAAGTACCAACTAGATGCAATTTTCTATCAGAAGCATACCCCATTTGTGGTAATCGAACCATTATTTCTACCCAAAAAAGTGTCTCCCATACATAAAAGAAAAAAAACATTGTAAAACCAGAATCTATATAAACTCGTACAACTCAAATCACTAATTAAATTAGAATAAATAGTTATGGGTACATTTTTTTTATATAATGTGCATAATACCTATAATAATACCTACTCTATGGTAATATACTAATGGTAATAGTTCTATACGTATATTTAATTGTTACTACCTATGTATATTATACTTGTAAAACTATAATATTACCGTAATTACTCATATTACCATATGTATAAGATATAGAATTCTTATAATAATTATTATTTACATCGCATCCCATTACCGCACAAAAAATTAACCAGATATCGCATATTTTGTATTGAAATATATAATGAACTTTTAAGTAATACTGTACGCGCAAAGTTTGGCACTGTTGGCCGTAGTATTTAGGATGCCGTGACTTATTAATTAGTGGACTGTATATTAAATTGTAATATTTAATTTTATTGAATTACGGTATACATTAATAAATTGGACGCCGCATGTACATGCTATCACGCCGACGTGTATGCACACGTAACTGAATCATATTTGATATATACACAATTAATATCGGGTTTATCGGATTTTATCAAAACCGTACATACACATTGCTGCAGAGCACCCCCAAATATTTTTTTAACATACCTAATATATAAAGATTTTAAAGGTCTACAACCGTTTTAAAATTTTAGCACCTCCAAAATTTGAAGTCAAATTGCGTCTATGACCATTGTCAGACTACATCCGTATTTCGGTTGAATTCACCAAAATTTTTCAGTATACACACATATATTCACTTTCAGAGTGAACCATGTTATAAATAATGTAATGTTAAATTTGAATTAAATAGCGCTAGAGGTTATAATATTATTGTGTTATATACTGTTATATTATATACCATTACGGCATTACTGGTATTATTACTGATGTTATCGAGAGGAATGACGAAATGGCTTAGGCCACGTATTTAATTGATACACGTCATAAAAAAACAAAACAAAAAATAAATAATATATATTATTAAATATTAAATTCTTATCGATAATTGTTATCAATGTATTTTACAAGCAAAAAATTATTTAATATTTTACAATTTTGATAAAAATGCCTTGTAGTTTAAAATATTAATAAAAAAACCACTTCTATGTTATCAAATATTTGCCATTTGTCAAACATCAAATATTTGTTTGAAATAATGCTACACTAACAAATAAATATTTTTAATTTCTAAAACTCAGAAATCACTAACGATTGGTCTAATTTAACAGCTGTTAAAATTAAAAACGAGCATTCTAAAATTAAGTCGTCAATTATGTATTAGCACCAGTGTTGTGCATTATCTAGATAAAATACAGTTATCTTTTTATCTTATCTAGATAAAAATTATTTTAAGTATCTTTTTATCTTATTTAGATAAATAAATAGGCTGTCTGAGAATAATCATCTACATAATTATTCAATCAATAATTTAAAAAATTTTGACACAAAATTATTTTAAACCGCGCTCTTTAAACACTATTTATAATTTTAAAGGGAGCATCAGATAGTTTATAATTAATAATAATAATATTTACAAAATAATCATGATAATTACAACTATGGTTTATGCCGAGTACGAACGTTGGATCTACAATATTGAATATTAGTTATCTGTTTTTATCTAGATAAAATTGGTTATCTTTTATCTCTTATCTAGATAATAATTATAAGTGTTATCTATTTATCTCATCTAGATAAATTTAAAATCAATTATCTGTCATCTAATCTTGATAAATTATAGGTTATCTTTGTACAACACTGATTAACACAAATGACATATTTACATAATAATAAATACTCGAATTTGTATTTTATATATTCCTTAATTGGTAGATAGAACATTATAATATGATTTAACCAATAAATTTAAAAAAGAGTTCTATATTACAAAGTATAAATAATAAATATTTATTATGGAAGTTAGTAGTTACACAAACTATACACAAAAAAAGTTCTCGGCAAGTTTTCTAAAATAAATTTATATTTCGAATTTTTAGAAAAATCTTAGTTGCATATTTATATTGTACATAAGTAGGGTGAAAAGGCCGGTTCTGCCGCCCCCCCCCCCCCCGAAAATCCACCCAGATCCATCTTCACCACCATACCCTACCATAAATCACATTAAAAATCCACCTCTACCACATACCCTACCCGTATGAAAATTCACCTTCTACCTCTTTAACGCGTACCCCGCCCACGTCGCATAAACATCCGCCTTCTACGCATACCCTACCCGCGTGCCCATGACCGATACCTTCTACCCCCTCCCCCGTCTATCGTTGATACTTGATGACATACATGCCCCGCAACTCTATAACCGGCCGATACGTGTCCCCGCTACACTTTGCTTATATCATTTAATATAGATTAGTCTATTCTATAATTAATGCTTATATTAATTGATAATAATATATATATATATATATAATAGTAAAAGTGAAAATCTATTAAAATTATTTGAAATTTAATAAATTAACCATGACCTTGATAGACTCGCTATACCTCGAGTAAGATTATTTATAATTTCTATTATACGTGTTAACGTTAATATTTTAATAATTGATTACAACTAAATGGAAAGGTAATATAATAATCATTTAATAAGGAATTAAAATATATTGAAATATAATTGCATTCATCATAATATTGCTTGAAATCATTATGTCTCTAGCGCTCGTGTATCGAACTTGTATTACACAATTCCGATATTAAGACATTATTATAAACTTTTTTCATTATTTATATTATTTTTACTTGTTTTATTAATAAAAATTTAAAATGTTCGAATGTGGTACGTGCGAAAAAAAATTTACCACGAAAAGCAATATGCTTAGACATAGAAAATCGCACGCGGGACCAACATCATTTACCTGCGAATTATGTCCCGCTGACACTACACCCGTTTTCAGCAGAAGAGATAACCTCGTAAGGCACGTTCGCGAAAATCATGGTACGTAAACATTTACTTTTATTCTTATATAATATACTATAATACAGTAAGAATCGTGAAAATCTATCTTTTATTATAGGAATTACTAAATATACCCCGGAATACCGTCATGCCATGAACGATATACATAATTCGGGTAGATATTTATTAAATTCATTCATTTAAAAATAGAATAATAATATTAATTTTACATTAGGTCTTAGGCACACCAATCGAACCTTGATCAAGCGTATACCTTTCCTCTCACAACAGCCATCACCTCACCTATTGTTCCCTCTGTCAGCGACGCCGCCGCCGCTACTAGTTTTCACGTACCTACTGTTTCTAACATAACCCCGCGTAAACGAAAAACTATAAATACAACTAAAAGTAATAACAAATTACAAATTACCAATGTAACATAAATAATATACGCATTTTAATAGTGTATTTTTCTAGATTTTTAAGAGCATTAAAAGTTAGAACCCTTATAATTAATAATGAATAAATTAATAATTTTCAATGTTATTCAGAGTTATTGTAACACGAAAACCCTAAAACGATTTTTTAATCGTAAACAATAATTAATATAAATCGTATTCCTATTATACACAAGTGTTATGTTACAATATTCGATAATACAACCTACTTAACTAATATGATTTATCTATGTACGGCGTAATAACGATATTATAAATATATATAATATTAGTTATATAAAAAATGTAATTTCCAATAGGTCGGTTATTAAATGCGATGAAAATCGCGAGGAAGCAAAAAACAAACGAATTGATGAATAAATTATATTTACGACATTATATGTACAAGTATTTTTTAAAACATAGAATCGATAAAAATAATAATTTTTATTATTATATCTAGTTGTTTGTTTTTAACTTTTATAATAAAATATTAATTTTTCGCGTAACTCGTATTACATATAATTATATTTCATGCGATATGACATAAATTTACGAACAAAATTTTGCATTTCTCGTTTGGACATAATATTATTTGGTTACGGTGTACAGTGTCATCCAAAACAATGATTGTGTTGTAAAGGTTCAATATAATTCGTGTCGAAAAGTATTCGATAGTTAAATATAACATATCATTTTTGGCGATTTTTTAAATGATGAAATTTAATATTATCAACAATAGTTTAATTGTTTGATAAAATATAGTATAGTACCTATATAAATAGTACGATACTACAATATTTATAATAGATACATAACAGACTCTATTTTTTTTTTTATATTTTTTTTTTTTATATATAAATTCGTATCATACATATTTATTGAATCTACATTAAAAT
This sequence comes from Eriosoma lanigerum, assembly GCA_013282895.1. Taxonomy (NCBI): domain Eukaryota; kingdom Metazoa; phylum Arthropoda; class Insecta; order Hemiptera; family Aphididae; genus Eriosoma; species Eriosoma lanigerum. Next base: position 16,978,030 of record CM023357.1, read on the forward strand.
TAAACAAAAATGTGGGGGGCTGATATATACCCTTAATTCATATTATAATTGGAATTAATTATATAAAATTTTGTATAAAATATGATCAATTGATAACAACGTTTTTGTTTTAATATTTAATCCAAATTTTTGTATAAACTTATTTCCAAGTACACACTACTTATATCCGTAATGCACACTTATACTATTTGGGACCAAGTACATAATTTGTATTGGAGTTCCTGTTAAAATGTAGACTGGTATTAAGTTTATCACTACATATAATTAACCTAACACACAATAGTCGATTGTTATACGTATTATCGTGGTTATAAAATATAAGACTAACGGTGATTTTACTTTTTAGTATGACCATTATGTCGGAACTCACGGATGATCATTAAATCAAATAATATATAGTTAACGACACGTTGTTAAATGGCCGGACCGCGAACCGAAATCGAGCAAAAAAAATAAATAAATAGTCTTGGCACCAACGGAAACGGTTTCATGGCATTTGTACGTGCAAATGACTGGGTGATAAATTCAATTTACGAGTTGATGATGAGTTGATAATGTCAGATAGTTTATATTGATAAAACACTAACCATGTTTACAACAAATCGCTTTTATTTGATATTTTATGCGTGTAGTGATGTTATAAAAAAAAAACAAATATCAATTGATTATAAGTTACTTAATAATAATAATAATTTCAATAAACGTTTTAAGTGTTTAAATATAAATATAGTTATTACCTAATTACCTATAGGTACTGCAATAGAAAGTAAAATCAATTTCAATTGGACTCGCTTACAAAGACAACTATAATTTAATTAATCAACTTTAAAAAAAACTGGCTCAAGCAATAATAATAAAGTAACAGTTACTCGATTATAAACCACAATCGATCATATTCTTGTTTAAAAACGTTTAATTTTAGAGTAAATATTTGTTTAAATCACGCGGAATAATATTAAAAAAACAATTCTATATGTTTAAATATTTTGCACGTGTATGTTTTTCAAAAAATTCTCTAATGAAGTCTAAAATAAGAATATTTTAAAAATTATAGGCTGAACTTATCTTACTAAACAATAATAATAAAATAGTGACTGATCAACAGTTATCTGTTTCAAGTAGATCATATTATACAAACCGCATATAAGTAATTGTTCTAAATGTACTTTTGTATTTTAAAATTTTAATTCGCATTACACATTATTTTTACATAAAATATCGATTGATTTCAATGGAATGAAATTGAATTTGAGTACTTGTCTTATATTGAGCACTTAGAAATTAATTAAGATAAAAATAACGTGTTTCTTCTTTCAAAAAACAATTACGTTTCTACATAATTTTTACATTACATTTGTGTCTTAATACTATTATTTTAGTAGTTTTCACCCGACAAACCGTTGACGTTTTTTTACGATTATATTATATTATGGGATTTATTTATTTATTTATCATCATAAAATATAGATATTTATTGCATATTAAATATTATCATATTAATAATATTAATTTATATTTTATAATTACATAATTTTCGATTGAAATGAAACCTCATATGAATAAGCTTTATAATTAATATTATTTGTCAATTATCAGTAAAAGTTTGTTATCGTCCAACAGCCAAACGCCAAACCAAAAGGTTCATAATTATGTGAAATAAAAGTATAGTTATTCACTATTCATATTATATGTACCTCATGTTGAATTATATTTTAGTAGAAACTACAAATTAATACAGTTATACAGTCCAATGAGAAACAACAGTATTAAAATCAGATTTTAACAAAATTTGTTAACTACTTAAGCATGAAGTGATTGACTGATAAAAAGTAATTATTGTAACAATATATGTTATATACTAATTTAAACAACGAAAAATTAATCTAATTCTAAAAATAATCAATTATATTGAAACTTTTTAACGTTACCAATATTTTAATTACAATAGATACTTTTTTTAAAAGTAAAAATGTAAACTCACGTAACCACGTAGGTCAAAATTAATTAGGTCAACAAATTATATCGACCAATTATGTATCTTTATCTTTTATCATCGTTTCAATTTCTTATATTAACACTTTAAATATATCGTTTAAATATTTATAAACTTAGGTATACCAAATAGCATTTTTTTCTAATAAGGAATTTCAATGGCAAATAATACACCTATAGATCCTTATAGTTTTGTCTTGTCGTTGATCCCTCTTTAAAACAATGGTTTTCAATTACTTTCGTTTTTTGTCACTTTTATCTATACGATAATCCAATACTGCTACAGTCATTACTCAACCGTCAAAAAATGCAATAATCATTGAATTATCGGTTTTAAGCCTTAGAATAAAAACTTAAATTGTATTAAAAAAGTACAATTCATATGTCATAAAAATAATAGGTAAACTTTTTATTGAGAATAATCATGATATTAGAAGATAAGGTCCGCTGTCTTCTTCGTTTGGTCCATGTCATTATCTTCCGTAGGTGACACTACGTCACACTGGTTGAGAATCAATATTATATTCTCATTCAAACAGGTTTATACTGTATTATAATAATTATAGACTGATATTTTATATACCTACGGGATTCATTTAACGCGCTAATTATTATCTAATGAATGGGAAAAATGTAATACCTTATACAATGACGGCGGCGTAGATACCTACAGAATATTTTATCTGTAATTAATTGTTATAAATATCTGAGTGAAAATCAGGAGTGTCACTGAGGGTACAAACTATAACTACTGAAAATTTGAAGACATAATAAATTTTAAAAAATTAATAATACATAAAAATTAACTTGATACTAATTTCAACATATATAGACCAGACGATAACCTGCAGCGCTTTAAACACGTTTTTTTTGGCCCGTTGGTTAATAAAGTTTTTGTTTTGTATTTATTAAAAATAAATATTTAATCAATAAACGCATCTACTTAAAATAGTAAAATAAAGTGAATAAAATGATAATTATGAAATTTATAGACATACATTTTTACACATTAATTTTCCTTTCACGAAAATGACTCATCCTATATTTGTGAACATAATGTTATAATTAGGGGGACACGTAAAATCTCCAAAAAAAAATTATTCTGTTTTTTAAATAAAAAATATGGTATCTGAACCGTATATTATTATTGCTGAAAATTATATTTTGTTAGAACCGTATTTCATACGCAAATTAAACAGGCTTATAAACATGCATTTATATAGAAATTTTTTGGCATAGGCGCAACTAGACTTCAAATTTTAGAGTGTTAAAATTTTAAAACGGTCGTAGATCTTTAAACATCTCTATACAATATAGGTATGTTAAAAAAAATATTTGGGATAGCTAAAATATTTTGGAGTGATATGCACCCTCTTATATAGGGGGTATAGCACCCACCTAATTGCGCTTATGTGTATTGTAATTAGGTTTCGAGTAAAAAATGTTCTTATAAAAATATATGTTTCAGATAGAATATTTTCAATTATATGAATTTAGAAGAATACTCGTATATCTCAAAAATATGATTATATCGTCACGGTAGGTTCGAGGACCGAAGGGACGAAGGAGGAACGTCCACAATCGACCTTCCCACTTTTTGTTTTATTAGAAATGGGAAAATGAAAACCTTCTACATTCAAAAATCATATTCTAAATCCTATATAATAAGAGTTTGAATGTAATGAATAATCACACGTTCTTTTAATTCATTTTTTATATAAATTAGAATAGCATGATCGAAAATCGATTTCGCATTTCAATGCGCCTCGTAGAAAGTTTTCATAAAAAAATATTAAAATCTGAACTTTCTACGAGGGAAAAGTTTTACTTGTAAAGCATATTTACGTTTAGAACCAAAATTTAGCATTTAATTTTTGTCTTCAGCGGCATTTTTTATATGTGCATTGTGCACACTCGCAGTGTGTGCGTAAAATCTCCGCTACACGTTTCATCATCAACGCCTTTAACTTTGATGTTTGTTCATTTTTTCATTTTGTTAGGGAGATTCAACAGTAAAAATGCAGAAAATAATGCTCCAGAGATACTGTCCCCACTAACATATTATTATTATTATTATATCACGACCATCATCGAAGACGGCTATGCGATTATAATATTAATTTTGGGAGCATCGCATCATTTTAATATTGACACTCACTGTATTCACTATATTAAAATTGATGCCGTGTCGCCGTGGTGTTATACTATGGAAATACTATATGAAATAAGTTAATGGCGCGTGACGTAAATAAAACAATTTAAATTATATACAGTAATATAGATGTATTATAATTTTATACATTAGGTATACATTATATACATACATATATATATATATATAATACTATGTATTAAATATAAACATTAAAAAAATATTATAATTAAAAAGAACTGTTACAATAAAATCAAACAAATTAAATTATAGCATAAAAAAATTAATTAGAACTATTTATGAAAATAATCACTATAAATATATGCTAAATATATATTGAATAACTTGATATCGCTGTCATTTATAATTTCAATAAAATTAAATTTTAAATACAAATTAAAAATTACTGTTGACTCATAAATTATGTTTTTTTTTTCGTGAATATAATATAATATAGGAATATTCATGAATTACTTAAATATAATTTTATTTGAAAAATTATTTTGAGTATTCCTATATTATGTAGTCTATTTTATTATTTTACTTTTTATTATTTGACGATTAAAATACCTAATATTTTTCTCGGGCATTTCTATCATAGATAATATCATATTTACTATTATATTATATATGATTTCTAGTTTTGCCCGAGTCTTCTTTTACCTATAACAAAGGTATAGAAGTATAATTATTATTATGAATGGTTTGTAAATATTTTACTTACTGGTGATTTATTAAAAAATTAAAAACCCGCACAGCTGCACAGTCACACTTATTATATTTTCATAATGATACATACTGGTACTTAAAAATACGAGAGCAAATACGAGTACATATTATTATTATTGTTATTAGAAAAATTTATATTCAAAAAATAGATACAAGACAATATATCCTGCAGATCAGTGACGCAACTATACTCTATTCCAAATAAGTTGACCGACCCGGCCGACAAAAATCTGTTGGCGGCGCGCATGCCCCTCCTAAACGTTTCTAACATACACGGCGATAACTACCGACCACGAGGTACTTTTCGATCTACGACGGTTGCCGACCACTGACAACCAATCATAGAGCTCCGACTAATTAGGCGGCTCAATATGCATGCGCGAGAGTGGGTCAACCTAATAAAGTATATACTAAAATTTAGGAGGGCTATAGCCCTAAATTAAAATATTTTTTAAAAAAAGTTGAAAATTGTGTTGTTATTTTAAGGAATAAAGAGTAGTATAACTTTAATTAAGAAATTAAACTTCAAATGCTTGGCTTATTACAATACCAAAAACGTTTAAACGTTTCAATAAACTATGTTGACATGAAGATCTGGGTCGAGATTGCTGGAAAGCTTGAAGCCAAGATCTATAATAAATCCATCACAGCGTGAAATTTCAAAACCGAGGAGTTGAGGAAAAAATTAGGAGAAAGCGGATCCTATTAAATGTCATGACATTAGATTTAGCTACATTCAGTGATTAATCTAATTTCTGAAAAAATACAACAAACTTCTCTAAATCACCTTGAAATTTTAAGTAGTCGTCCATAGAGTTGATTTGCATAAATAGTTTAATATCATCAGCAAAGTAAAGAAAACGTCAGTGACGGAATTTGTTACTTAGTCTGTAGATGAATATGGAGAATAGTAATGGAGAGAGATTTAAAATTAATTTAGATTTTATAAGATCTAAAATTAAAAAGCTTTATATATTGAAATTAATCCTCCAGGTAGGATTTAAACCAGGTCAATAGTGGCTCCCCTATATCATATTATTTGAGAATTTAAATTAAAACTGCAGTGTCAAAAGCCTTACGAATATCGATGTAAATAACGTCTATTTGAGAATGCTATTGGAAAGCATAGTAAACATAATTATTAAATAATAAGTTTTTGGTGGTGGTTGACCAACCAGGACAAAATCCGTGCTGCTCTTCTATAATAATATTGTAATAGACCTATGGATATTACTAAGAATCAACGACTCGAGTGTTTTAGAACTATATGGTTGAATGGAAATGGGCATATAGTTAGAGATAACCGATGGATTACCAGATTAAAAATGGGCGTAATTGATCCATGTTTAAACATAGATGAAACGATATCTTCATCAAGAGATCACCTAAAAGGAATCTAAAAAGGGTAGGATATAATTGATCTTAAATGGTAAAGAACTCTCCAGAAAGTCCATCAGGTTCGACAGATTTAGAACTAAGAAATTTAGATAACTTAAGAAAGACATCGCTAGCGCTCAAAAAAATATTGTTGGGCAGGTCACAATCTATGACAATATTTAATATAATAATTTCAGTGATAATTTTAAACAAAATTGTGATAAACTGGAAAATATTATTTTATATTATATATTTTAATATTTACATCACAGCGCTAAGATTATAAAGAACTAATGATATGCAATAAAATTATTGTAAATATTTAATTTCTTTGTGATTAAAATATTTTTTTTACCATGATATGCATCACTGTAACAACTCGAGCTAACGCGAGACCACACCAACCGTCCTCATCCTACCTGATTGCAACGTCTATTAGTATAAGCCATAAGGTCTATGGAATAACCATGGAATAAGAAAAGAGCATGGAATGAAAACGTATGTTTAATTGACGGCAATAAATTGTTTCCAACAAGTAATAGGGGGAGGAAGGTAAAGATAAATAGTATACTATTTTTTTGTATGATAATCAACGTCATTTGTATAATTAATATTAGGGGCTTATTTAAATATTTTATTTTATTACAAAATATAAAACAAATTATATCTATAACAGATTATAATTTTTACTATTTTTTTTTTATCTACGGATCAAACGATCCAATTATAATAATTTAGAATAAAATAGTTTATATTGAACTTAAACATATAATAATAACACAGTAATAATACAATAATAGAAAAATAAAACATATTTAAATACGAAAAATGTTGTTTACATAATTATTAAATAATTTAATGGTATTAAAATTAAATAAATCAATTTTTAAATCATTAGCCATTGACATTATCCAATTCATAGGAGAAAAAGAAGCATAATTTGTTTTATATGTAAAAACATAAAACATAGCTGATGATCTAGTTCTACACTGAGGGACATAAAAATTAAGAGTACCTAAAATTTCAGGGCAATTTATGTAACCATTGACGAGTTTAAATAAAAATTTCTTATCATATATTTTTCTTCGTTCAGATAAACTACCAATATCAAAATAATGTAATAGTGGTTCATAAGGAAAATGACGCAAACGAATTAAATTACATTTGAAGGCCATAAATCGAAGAAAACGGTTTTGAATATTCTCTAAACATTGATTTTGATAATTTAAGTAAGGCGACCAAACAACAGTGTTGTATTCCAATTTTGATCGGACTTAAGTAGTGTATAATGTTTTAAAAACAGCAGGATTAGTGAAATTCTTACAATTTCTTGTAATAAAGCCTAAAATCATTGAGGATTTCCTAACCGTATGTGTTTATTATATGTGAGAGCAGAATCAAATATAACACCTAAATCACTAATATCATGAACACGTAACAAAGGAGATTGACTTATATTATAATAACAATGCTGTATTATATTATTATTACTATGCTAATATCGTAAAATAACTAGAGTGTATCAATACATTTAGAGTTCAAATCAACCGCGGAGATAAAATTATTGTACAGTACAAAGAATTATGAACAGTTTTTGATTATCTATGATTGATGGCTACACTGAGCGGCATTTAGCTAAAAATTATTGTACTCCCATAAGAATACATGTAATTTTATTATCAGTGTTCACTCTGTTTTCCTCTATTCTGTGGTATAATATTTACCGTACACTGTCTCCGAGTATTACCGAGTTGGATCAAGCAGTTTTCAAACGTACCGAAGCGACACTGTTTAATCACATTTGACCGTCGTCTAATGTCATCCACCGTCAACCATTCTTTATTTGCGTGCGCATCTCATTATCGTACAGTTTTGTTTTCCTAAAACAAATTAAAAATGTTTGAATGTTTCATTTGCAATATAGAATTTGATTGCAGGAAGAACTTATTTAACCATATGAACAAATATCATTGTGGTAAGATTTTTTTTTGAAATGCTCATATATATAACAACATTATATACAACATGTTTTAACCACGTGGCCTCGAATGTCTTTTGCCTTTTAATTTTTTTGCCATCGATGTTATAAGCATATAACTCAGTACGAAGGCGAAAAATTCAATCATTGTTGCTCCATCTGCCTCGTCTGAGAACATGCCCGGTACATTTTTTTTTCTTTCAGTTAAAAAACACGGGTGATCATTAGGTAGATTAGCTGTATCCATATATAGATAATTCTATATTATCTATATATTCATACAATCTAATACATTTTAATTGTTCTGCAAGTCTTTATAAAATTCGTCTGTATAAACGTTATACACTAATTAATCTAAAACAATATTAAAAATGAAAAGAGCATGACGTCAAATTTTAAATATAGATCACTGTATTCTTGTGGGAGTATTTTTAATAGATGTAATATTTTGTTGAGGCATAATAAAACACACTCAGTTACCAAATTTAATTGTACTTTATGTTAATTATCTTTTACTAGAAAAGAATTTATTAAGACATATATAAGATAAAAATATAGTACATCACATGTAATACAATATTTAGATTTAAAAAAGTTATTGAAATATTTATTAAAAACAATTTTTTTAGGTTATCTTCATCTACCTGAATTAGTACCTGGTGTACCAGATATACAAGCGGGTCCATCAAATACAAGTATGTTTTTAATATCCTATTATTATTATTATTATTATTATTATAGATTTATTAATATAGGATGGTTTATTAAATTATTAGAGATTCCTATTATCATAGTTTAATTTTCATGAGAGCGGTGAGCGGACATGTTTTGTCCAAACAGTGCTCACGTAATAATAATATTGTAATTTTGTAGTTTACATTATAAATATATATAAATTAACAATCTACTTGTAGATTTTGTTTTACCATTAGACATATTGTCATAATAAGACCTACGCAAGAATCCGTATGATCACCTCTCCGAAACATAAATTATCACCAAAATCGTATGTTACTTACTGTAATATTTATAGGTAAATAGTAATAAAACTATTATTTTAGATTCTGAGCGGAGCGAGGAATGTATTGTATCTACGAAGATGTTTCTTTTTTTAATGAAAACATTACCGTAAGTGGGTATGCATTCGGTAGCAAATCGCGTCTACTTGGTACTTTATTAAGTTCATTTTTCGAATTCCTTAAAAGTTTTTTCCTAGGAGAAAAATAAATAACCAAAAATTTCAAGAATTTCCCATAAGTTTTTCCTTGAAAAGATAGGTAACTCCTTGAATATTAATCAAAGAGATTTGAAATTTATTTTGCATATTTACATATGTAATTTACATTGGTGATAAATTTTGAAATGGATTATCAGTATAATATATTGCAATATATTTAGATATGCTCAGAATTGTATTTTCTAATGCAATATCATTGCATTCAAATCTTATAATTAAATAATTATAATAATCTACTAATTTCTCCGAAGACCAAAGGGACGAAGGAATAACGTCCACAATCGGCCTTCCCACTTATCTTTGAAACATTTTTTTTATTTACAATGGGTAAAAAAAATTAAATTTTAGGGGGAACCACCCCGAATTGAGGGGTGCCAAATATGGTTGCCCTAGGGCGTAAATTAAAGTAGCATGGCACTGCCTCTGATGTTCCTCAACGAGATCATCTTTCTCCTTTGCTATTTAATTTATTATAAATGATATCATTTACTCTGTTAACTATTCTTATATCTTACCGTTTGCCGATGATGCGAAAATTTTTAAAGTCATAAATTCCATTTCTGATGCCGAGGATCTGGAGAAGGATTTAGAGAGCTTTAATAATTGGTGTATACATAATAGTCTTTTCTTAAATATTAAAAAATGTTAATTAATTACTTTTTCTAAAAAAACGCTCCACTTTGGTTTTTAACTATAAATTAAATGATATTTTTCTTGCTCGTACTAACTTAGTAAAAGATATTCTTTTTGATAACAAACTATCATTTTCCTCTCATATTATTTCTATCAAAAATAAAGTGCTGTCTATGTTGGGTTTTATTATGCGTAATTGTTCTTTTTTTAATGATCCTTTCACCTTTAAATGTCTTTTCATTTCCATCCTTAGGTCTCATTTAGAATATGCTACAATTATTTGGGATTCTAATGCTATTATTAATTCTTATCTCATTGAAGCAGTTCATAACAAATGTTTTCGATTCATTAGTTTTAAAATCAAAATTTTAAGGACTCCTCATTCTAGTTATATTAACATTAGTAAATTTTTATATCTTAAATGTTTAAATGATCGTAGAAAATTTTCTTATATTCATTTTTTTGAAACAATTATTAAATAATTTAATTGACGATTCTTACTTATTAAGTCTTATAAACTTTAAAGTTAATGCTCATAATACCAGAGAATCTTATTTATTTTACTTATCTCATTCTTCCTTAAGTTACATTCATTATCTGTTATTTAATGTTAATTCTGTAACTATTGATTTTAATTTATTTTCTTAATTTTGTTATATTGTTTTCTTATTTTAATACCCTAATGTTATACTATAATCTTTTTCAATTGTTTAATTTATTGTCACTTTTAGTTATAAGTTTTTGTAAATATTATATTACTGCATTTTTTTCTTATGTAATTGGACTTATAACCGTAAACATTAAATTAATTAATTAATTAATTATAGAATATTAAATATTTAGTAAATAATTTAAATTATCAAGTAGTAGAGTAATAGTACGAAAGTTATTTTGAGACAGAGCACTGGACTGGGAAAATTTACCCTTTTTATAAGGCTTTTTCTGACTCAATGGTTATTAATTATTTCGTATTTTTTTAATTATACATACTAAAATATTTCATATCTCTAGTTTTATTTGTCTATAAATGTCATTTATATATAATAGTGTTTACATATTGTTATAAATATAATTCTAAATTTCCAATAGTCCGGATGTTACAATTGTGTGACAATTAACCAATAACAGTTAATCTATGACCGTGACATATCCACGTTCATATATTATAATATTAATTTTGTAATATTCAGCTATTCTGATTTCAAGTAGAAATAATGATCCGATTACAACAAATAGGGTAGTATGCTTTCGGTAGAAAATTACATCTACTTAGTACTTTATTTAACTCATTTTTCAAATTTCTCAAAAGTATTCCCTTGGAATATGAAAAGGTATGAAAAATTGATGAAAAATCAACAAAATTACTGTCGTTGTGAATTTAATTTTAAATATTTTGGGATAACTAATGCAGAAATACAATTTTGAACGTAGGAACTTAATTAAATTATTTAATATTCGTAAATTAATTTGAGTACCTATTAAAATATTAAAGTATTCCACATATATGAAAACATTTTGGAGCTGTTGCATTGATTTTTTCAATTATTATTTTTTTTTATGTCTGAAGACATTTTCTTAGGTAGAAATGTTGAAAATGTTGAAATTGAATTTAATAAAAAAATCCAAGTAAATGTAAGTTTAGCTTACTTACGTGGAAAATTTGTATATTGGATTAACATTATAATATATTGTAAGTGATTGAGTTTCGCTCAGAACAGTATTTTCTAATTCAATATTATTACATTTAAATCTTAATTTTAACAAACCACTACTTTTTCCGTGGACTGAAAGGACGAAGAATGAACGTCCGTAATCGACCTTCCCACTTTTCTTTGAATTAATATAGTTTGATGTTATACATTTATAACATGACAAATTAACAACATAATTTCAATAAATAGTTTATAATTTTTTTAATCGATTATATAATCACAATAACTTTTTTTTTAACTTTTTACTTTACTTTATATTTTTAAAATTATAAACCAATTATTATGCTGCACCCTTGGAATGTTCCATTAGCGATTCTAGTGGATAAAGTTGTACCTTAATTTTTAATGTTTGGTATTAACATAGATTGCGCGACGATAGACCAATGTTGAACCCACTGAACTGAAAACATCGAACGTGTATCCGATTAAAGTGAACACTACCGTTCATCGCCGATTTACACGAAAGAAACTTAATTTATGTGTTATTATTATTCAAGGAAAATAAATATCATGAATATGATATGAATAAATATAGATTAGAAACCACTGGTCGACTCAAAATGACCGACTCCTGTCGGGGGAAAATATGTTAAAATTTGTATGCAATTTGGACACACGGCATGCGCGCTCTATTGTGTCTAAACTCCAGTTCAATTTCAATCTTCAATGCTTGAAGCCTTAAACCGTGTACAAAACAAAAGGCAAATAATTAAATAATACATTTAAAAATAATTATATTTAAAAATACGACTTACAAAATTGGCGCTATCATAAATCTACTTATATCGATCTTCTAACTCAATCACATATTGGATAAGTTTTAATAAGTTTTATTAGGAATTAGGTTTTTTGACTTAGGACTAGTGACTGTTTTGATTATGTGATCATTGATCAGTGAATATTTCGTGTTTGATAATTATAAAATATTTTAAAGTATATTTGTTTATTAATGTCAATATATAATACAAGTATATAACAATGTAAAATGTTTACATATTGTAAATTGTTATAATATATACAGCCTATATAAAAATATATAGTATTTGATATAAATATAAAATAATCACTATATATAGGACTTATTTATATTGACTATCACTATAATATAACTTCAGTAATTATTAATTATATTTTAATGAAGGAATATGACGACGATGAAAGATATAGACAGAGTTAGCATCATCGAAAAAACATGTAGCATGTAGGTATAATATCCTCTTATCTAAATGTAAATTAGAAAAATAGACAAAAATATTATAAATATAAAAATATAAAAATATAATAAAAAATATTTAATAAAAATATTATAAAAATAGATAGATAATAAGTAGATGTAAATCTAATTAATTTTATCGAAATGCTCATTCACCGATTATCTGAAACAACAATTATTTCAGTGATAAAATCAGTTTATAATTTAATTACACAAATTAGTAATTTTTACCGAATTTGTATATTCTTAAAACAAATTTTACAATTTTCCTGAGTTGTACATTCTGACTTGTGAATATTTTTCACTTAAAACTCAGTATATAATATGGTAAAAATAGAAAATTTAAAGGAAAAAGGCAAGTGTAAGGTATATAAATTTAAAAATATTAAGTATAAATTATTTCTGAATCACTGAAGGCCGAACAGGCGAACAATGAATGAATGAACACTATCTTAGTGACGCACGACATAAACAAAAAAAATGAAAACAAATTAAGTCAAATATTATAATAAGTGTTTAATTTTTATACAAATATAACGTTTGTATCAAATCATTCACATTATAGAAGATACAAAAATTACCAATAAAACAATAAAGCATAAATGCTATAAATATTAATGTACGATGTACAGTGTATATGTCAGTTAGATTAGGCTATTACACATCTAAATTATAATGGATATTAAAAATTGATTAAAACAAATTAAATGAACAATAAATTGATTTTTTTTTTCTAATTACGTAAAATAATTGAATAAATCGATTATAAGAGGATATTTCGGTTAATCCAATAATCGAACAGTCCTAGTGATAGTAATATTCTACTTATACTTATGTATTGTAAGTAGACTTTACAATTATTAGTTAAATAACAATTATGATCGATTAATCGTATAATTTTATTGAGTAAAAATTGGTTAAAATACATTCAAATTAAAATATATATATATTAATTATCTTTTTATTTAAATTATTTAATTATCAATTATATAATTAAATATTATACTTTATATTCATTACTGATATAAAAAAAATTACGTACAAAAACGTATTTAGATAAATAAATATAAGTTATCCAAGTATTTATTTTAATTAAAAATTTTACTTATCTAGATAAATTTATCTTGGATACATTTTTTTGTGTAAACTGGCTAGATTTTTTCGAAAATGTTTCATTTTTATTTTCATTGTCTGAAGCACAACTTGTACATGAAATAACATTCCGGGCTAAAAATATATGACGTTATTCCATAAAGATTATACATTATTCCTATTAAATACTTATTACTTATTAGTAATTAATATTCTGTGTAAAATATATTAATTTCGGACGATTATTTCTACCCGAAAAAATGTTTTCATAAATTAGAAAAAAAATAATAAAAAGCTTATAAAAATAAATTGTCAGTCACGATTTTCAAAATATTTTGTAAAATGATTAATTAGTATATTATTAGGCTTCTGTAAAATTTTCAAATCGATAAACCCAAAATTGTAGGTAATATTAATTTTTTTTGTTAAAAAGTTCATAGCTCTATATTTTACCAAATAATCAACTAATCTGTTCCAAAATTTTACCACACCTGTATTTTACCAATGTTTGTACTCAAAAAAATATTTAAGTCCCTACAATCAAAACTCAATTAGTTATCACGAAATGAAAAATAAAAAATTACGAAAATCGTAATTTTGCCAATTTTTTGGTAGTTTTTCACTTTTGACACTTATGACACTTTTGACACTCGTGGTTATGTTAGATCATTGGTTTTATGTATATATATATATATATATATATATATATATACATAAATATACATAATACATGCCATATATATATATGGCAATTTATATTATAAAAGTTTATCAATTTTATGTTTTGTAATAAGGGTTCATGTAAATAAAATACCCAACTCCGTGATCATCCGCCAATCATCCCATCATTGGTATCCTATCTGGTAATTGAATACACGTTCCCGCGCCCAATATTAACAATGGGATGGCTAATCTATATATTATAAAATTAATATTATTACTTCTTACTTATTAGCTATTAGTTTATTACATTGTAATTTTAAGATAATTATTATAATACTATTATATTATTTTAATTCTCCAACGCTATTATATTTTATAAGTATTATTAATATGTGATAATGATATTTTATTTTATTACATTTTAATAACAAGATTATCATAATATTATAACTTTCATATGATAATATTCAGCTATTCTGGATATTACAAAATGTATTACTTATTACTTTATTAGTTATTAATAATTAATGTTACAATAATTAATAATTATACAGTATGGGCACTTTAGCAAATTTACACGTTACAATAAACATTTTAATTTTTAACTTAAAATGTATAATATTTTAATTATAGCATCTAGGGAATACCTTCCAAATAAAGAATAGTGCTGTAAAACACTTTCTTATCTAATATATAATTTATCATTTGACATCCATTTAATTAGGCCATTATTTTAACATTTGTGGCAGTTTCATTATAATCATAATAAATTGCAATATTTTGTATTACCTAGAATTTATTAATGGCTAAAAATTGCTAGATTCGAGTTTTCACACTATTCTATTCGAACGCATGCGGGTAAGCATTTAAAAACAAACGATTTTAATGGCATCAGCATAGTCGGTTTCTCTTAATATGATATATACGCATTATTTCATTTCTATGAAATATTTTCGCGCCCGAAGTTGTTTGTTCCAGTCTTAACGGTTGTATAATTTCAATTCAATTTAAAAAAAAAATTATTTACTTTTTATTTAATTATGGATTCCAATATATTAAAATTAGGCATTTTTGAAATTGTATCTATTCTTTATGCAATAAATAAACGGAATTAAAATAAAATAAAAAACAAAATAATGTCCTGAAGAAATTTTAAATATCCTCATATAATAATTTGATTATTAATTAATTTAATAATATTAAAATAATACAATTTAATTATTAAATCATAATTTTAACAAATTTAAACTATCTTTCGATAACCTAATTTCTTTGCGATCTAAGATCTAAGATCCTATGTATATGATCCATCCTATGTATCCTATCCATACTATTAATTAAAATAGTGAATAAATATAATTATATTTCAGTTATATTTTAGAATCTGATATGTATATAAAAATATATATATTTATGTTAATCTGCGATCCAGTTAAGTAAAACAAAAATAAAGAATAGTGACGGTAAGACAGTGTACATTACTTGAAGCAGGAATTATTATTTAAAACTATGTTAATTTCGGTACCTATTTATAAGTGTACACTGTTTTTTTTTTATTGTTATTTAGGATGGTTTCAATAAAAGGATACCTACTATTGGTCCGTCGCTATTCGGGTGTAGTTGTTTACTAGTTTGAAAAAAAATATGTTGTTGTTTTTCACAAAACGTTGAGGTCAAGGCTTTTAGAATGTAACAGTTTTTATAGCCCGAGTAAAGTAAAATAATTATTATGTTATCGTTTTCGATAGTTCTTTTGCCCGGTAGTTTATAAATTATTGTAAACAATAATGCAATAGAACTAATACATACAAATGACAATAAATAATCGTTGTGCAGTCTATAAGATGTGGTCGTCTGGGATTACTATATATTAGAATATTAGATTAATATTAGGTATATTTAATATTAATAATAGTATTAATCTAGTACATAAGTATGATATATTTATATTGTGATCATCGCGCGTTGCTCAGAATCGATTTTCCAATAATTTAAAATACAATATACGTAAAGTAAAAATATTGTACTTTTTACACACTTTAATTTTAATTATGTTAAGAACCGAAATTTTTATTACGCTATGTCATTGATTAAATATACAATAATAAATATATATATATATGTATTTTTAATCAAAAACCATGTTCTAACTCGGGCAATGCGGTGTGTCATGCGTACGATGCGGTAAAAAACAAATCTAGAAAAAAATTATAATTATAATAAATGTTTTCATTCTTATGTCCAAAATCGCGTTCTCATAGTATGCAAACATGACACAACGTACACGCCAATACAGAGCATTCACTAATTATATTGCTATTGCTGGTGTGGATGTGTTACGAACATTTCACACAGCTCACACGTATTTCGTGTTTGCGATAATATTAGCGGTACATCAAAGGAATCTATATCGACTATTGGACGGGGTTTTTCATGTTTTTAATATTTTTCGTGTTATTTTTATTCTTGTATTTAGGCTACGTTCACATGAACAGCGTTAGACGCGCGTCGAACTAACGCGCGTTTTTAGTCAGTGTTCACATGAATTATAGATTTTCCGCGTTAAGCGCGCGTATAACTATAGTCAGTCGTGTTTTTTATTCCGGCGAAGATGGACGTAGCAGAAGCTGTATGCTTATGGACCTTATATAGACGAATGCAGCGTCGTAGGCAGAGAATAGGAAATACTGGGTTCATCCTATTTTAAAAAACAGACTAAGTACAAGCTTGTACATCACGCTGTATCCAAGTTTGAGAAATTATGAACTAAAATTTTTTAACCATTTCCGGATCAAGGAATCCCAGATCGAGGGCCTTTTTTCGATTTCATCGATGAAAAATTCAGTATTGAATTCTTCCATTGTAGACGAAAAACGACGTAACGCCTTGAAAAACGCGTTGCAACTGAGCACGTCAATGCAAACCTGTACAATGTTCAAACGCGCGTCAACTTGGGCTGACGCGCGTTGACAGGTTTTTTGCGTTATCGCTGCGTTGAACGCACGTCGCCATCCAACGCGCGTTACCATGTGTACAGTTAACAGAAATTAATAGTAATTGTAAACGCCCCTCATGTGAACCTAGCCTTACAGTTTATCATAGTTTAATAATAATAATTAGGCCCGGTTTTTCAATCTAATAACTAGAGTTATTCGGCAGATAACAAAAATATATCATTTTTGGGGTTTTCAATGTAGAAATAAGCCTTATTCAACGAATAAAGTTTTTCAGTACTTTTTTTTATCGAATAAGAGTTTATCCAACGAATAAGTCTTGATAACAATATTTGATCTATTTTCTATTATTATGTGGTCATTTTAAACATTATGTAATTCATTTTCTATTGTCAATCATAGATATTAGAAGACTTCTATTATCGATGTATTATATTGTCATACCAATAACCTATTTATAACAATAATTTTGACCAATGGTTATCAAATAAATATATATATATATATAAATAATCCATAATATAAATATATAATCCAGTAGATATTTTTCTAAAGTTGGCTTAGAACTTTTAAATAATATACGTATCAATATTTTATACTGTAAATCATATTCAAAATATAAACTTCTTATTAAAATATGGTTAGCAAATTTGCATGACAAATATTAATATTATCACACACCCCTTATACATTCTTATTGCATACTGTTTTTTTTATCATGGATATAACTATAGTTTTAAACAAAATTAAAATTAATTATCTATAATACATTTACTATCCTATTATTATTTTTAATTATTATTGTTATAATTATGGTTTTATATATATATATAGTTATTTGTATCTTTTCTTCCTATCTCTTTTCCTTTAGATTTCACGATTTTAAATAATAAAAATTAATTAATTGATACGATTCCAATTTTTACCAATACGAGGTATACCTTAGTGGTGTTTTTGGGCCATCTATTTTTGTTCAATTGCATAAATTGTTTAATTAAAACCTATTTTAGTAATTATGTGCAACTATTTATACATTTATATTATCTTAAAATGTTCAAAATGTTTTATGGCCAATAAATTATTATTATTATATAAATTGTCCTACAATTCATTATTACTACCATAAAGTAATAACCATTAACTTAGTCATAGAATATAAGGCCATATTCTATGGCTTAGTTCATAGAAGATGAGGCCCGCTTCTTATCAATGTTTCGGTTAAGTAAGTAAATATGTTTCTAAATGTTGCCACTTTTCAAACAAGCGCTGCTATTTTGACGGCAAAAGCAAACGTCTAATTTTCATGGCACTCTAGCAACGGCAATGTACTAAAGTAGCAGCGTACGCCGTACAACCAGCAGCGCTTTACGATATTGTGGTCATGATTGGAAATGTTTTTGCGGAAACATATTTATAGGCGGACGAGTGAAAGTGTTCGGATCTTATCTTCTAAGACCATGGCTTAGTTTATCTATCGAATAATCTGATTCATCGAATATTATATACTTGTTGTGAGATAAATTTGTATTGAAAAACATGTACTTATCATAAAAATTTATTTTATCCAGAAGTTTATTCCCTAAATAAGTTTATCTGGCGAATAACTGGATGATTGAAAAACCGGTCCTCGAATAAATATAACAATATTTAATATTAATAATTCATAATAATTCACCAGTTCTGGTTTCCAGCCAGGTTTCCACGACTCGTGTATTTGTTGATTATTCGTGTATACTCGCGAGTAATGGGAATGGTGTACTCTGAATATTCGCTATTCGTCACCTTCCCACAGATTGTCCTTTTAACTTATAAGTGATACAAGTCAAAGAAAATTTTATCACCGAAAAAAATATTCCGCCATTCCCATGACGTGACGAATATTTTCTATAAATATTTGTTACTTATGTGCATTGACGACGATTATTCGCGTATTCGTATTATATTCGTCAAATACACGAGTCGTGGGAACCCGGCTCAATTCACTATTGGTTGTCGATTAGATGACACGTGTTATTATTTGATTATTATAGCGAATGTTTATTTTTAGTGATTGTCCTGTGGTGTACCAATACTAATATTTTGCAGTACACATAGCAAACACGACAATCACTACCATCAAAATCACCAATTACTATGTGGAATATAAGAGAAAATAATATATACTTATATGTATAGTGTTTGTAGTTTTGTACGTTGAGTGTGTTAAGTATTTGCTATCTCTTACATACATATAATATATAAATAACAATAACATACAATATTTAAAGGATTTGGTATAATTTTTAAGGAGTCTAATCACCCCTAATTACGTCGATGTATGTCATGTTGATACTGTGTAGACGCACCTTAATACATCCACATGCCACATGCGATGTGGGACAGATAAAATCACACATTATATGACACCGTGTATGCCCACTAATGTCTGAAAATACCAAAATCAAAAAAAGTGGGAATGTCGATTTTAAGCGTTCCTCTTTCGTCCCTTTGATCGTCGGAGAAATTAGTGGTTTATTATAATTAAGGTTTGAATGCATTAATATTGCATTGGAAAATACGATTTTGAACGAAACTCAATATTTTACAATACACTATACTAATAATTCATTCCAAAATTTTACCTCGCTTGTATACTACCTATGTTAATACTCAAACAAATTTTCAAGTCCCTATGATCAAAACTCAACTAGTTATCACAAAATTAAAAAAATTAAAACAAAAGAAACCGTAATTTTGCCGATTTTCTGCCATTTTTTGGTAGTTTTTCTCCTCCCAAGGAAAAACTTTTGAGAAATTCGAAAAATAAGCTAAATAAAGTACCAACTAAACACAATTTGCTACCGAAAGCATACCCTGTGGTAATCGGACCATTATTTCTACCCGAAAAAGTGTTTTCATACATCAAAATAAAAAAAAACATCTTTGTAAAACTAATACATTCTTCGCTTCGCTCAGAATCTAATAGTTTGATTTTTCCTACAACAGAGAACGAACGATAATTATTATTATGAACGTTGAATACAGTTGATTACAGTTCAGTGTATGATTTTTTTTTTAACACAGTAATATTATTATGACATTATTTAGTTAATTTTATACATTACACGGTTGTAGCTTATAATAAATATTTGTATTTAAATTATTATTATTATTATTTAACTAGTCATGAACGAGTTTTCGTATTTTTACGTTATAATATGTATATATATAATATAGATAGATATGATAAAACAATGTTGTTTAAATTTTTTTGAAATGAAATATAAATAATTTATTCTATTAAACAAAATAAAATTTTTTCAAAGAGAAAATTTTAATTTTCTTTTCATCATAACAAACAATAATCAATATTACAACAGGTCATCCATGAATTTTACACTTATTTCTTTTTCGATAGACAGTATCATTTATTATTCAGTCTATAACTTTATTCTTTACTAGTCGTCGTTAATGTGAGATTCATTTTCACTCGTTTCAATATTATAGTACATATTTCAATAGGTAATATAGAAAATATATAGAATGATATGATATGAAAAATATCAAGTAAAGAATATTCGTGAATATATTAAAATTATACGTATATGGTCGAGATTGTACGATATTTATTGAAATGGAATAAATTGAATAAAAATCGATAACAATTAAATATTTTATTTATATTTTTTAACGAAAAAGTCCAATATACAATACAATTTTAAATTTATGTGTTACAATGATAATAGATAATTATAAAAATAATAAATGTGATTAATATAATAACAAGCTTATGTTAATATATATATATATACGTATAAACAATAGAGATAATGAAAATAAAACAAGTATACATAACATAATAATATTTTATTAGTATGAATGTAGTAAAATTATTTAAATATATTTATGTTTTTCACAACAGTAGCATATTTAGAATTTTATCAGGGGGGGGGGAGATATGGGATATGGGATGTTAATATTTCATTGACTAAGATAAAAGCCCTCCTATTCTCTCACCGTCGTAAACAATGCGTGTTTGGTTAGCAATTTCGATATTTTAATTTTCTTTAATTTCGTATTCTTATAGGTAGTTAAACAAAATAATTAATTTTATATCGGTTTTCGAAAAATCTCACTTGAAAAAATAGGTCAAGGGAGAGGATCTATCCCTCGTATCCCCCACCCACCCGTAAATACAACACTGGTTCATAACATATAATAAAATATTTACAGACGAGCTACCCAATATCCTTTAGAAAATTGTGGAAGATAAAAAAGGTCGTTATTTCGAATAGAATGGTTCTTTACTTTAAATGTTAATTTTACTAAGTAGGAAGGCGTCATCGATGTTATTATTAAGTAATTTAATTAAAAATTCGAAATATGATTGTTTTCTCTTATCGCTTAAAGATTTTAAATTTAAATAATTTAAGATATTAGAATAACCTGAGTGAGGAGGTCTATTGAAATTAATTTTATAACAAATAAAACGGAGGACTTTATTCTGTACTTCTTCAATTTAATCAGAGTGACCAATATTGAATGTTTCCCATATAATTTATGCATATCTAGTTGGGAACGAATTATGGACACATAAAGACACTTTAATGTTAATGGATCATTGAAATTATAGTAATTAGGTACGCCAAACCAAATAAGGAAAGAGCTTTTTTTTTGGTTGATAAAATATGAAGATTAAATAAAAGTTTAGAGTCAAAGATTACATATTAAAGATTAAATATGATATAAATTATAAATTAAAATGGAATAAACAGTTAAACACGTATCTCGTCTAAAATGTAAAATAAATATAATATAATATACTTGAAATATAACTTTTATGATTATGATATATTAGGTACCTATTTATGTTTAACGTATGATGACAAATATGCATTCCATAAATGACATTAATACTAGGTAATGTACATTTTAAAAATATTTATTTTAATTATTATTTTTTTAATATAACTACAGTGATTAAGATTCTTAGAGAAAGTAGGTAGGCCTCTGGCTACACCACGACATCACTGACTACAATTCTTTAATAAGTGAGATATAGAAAATTTATTGTTTTATACTACTTTAGTATAGTGGTGGATCTAGGATTTTCTCACGGGCGGGGATATTAAATATGTGTGTACATAAATGTATAGGTAAACTTTATTAATACAGACATAAAATAATAAATTTGTATTACAAAAAAAGGTTTATTTTACCTCATATCCCCCCACCGTAGATCCGCCACTGTTTCAGTATTACGCGAGTACAGTAGCACACTGTTTCAATACATGTTACAGCATAATAATGTTTCAGTCAAATGTTTATGATGGTAGTGTCATTTTTTGTGTAATAGTAATTCTGGATAATGGCGCATAGGCTATAAGCAAAAAAATAAGTCAGGCAATGTCCTGACCTTAGAGTATATATTATATACTATAGGTCCTGACCTAATGCCAGTGCAACGGGTAATGATTATAATTATTTAATATTTTTGAGTAATTTTTATTTTAAAAAAAATTCTAATGTATTCCCAGAAAATAGGTACAAATGTACAATATTCTCTCTATGAGTAATTTTAATAATTTATTAATATCACTAGCAATATAGATAAACTATTCTATAATAAATGCTACTATACAGATAAATAGATATGTGTATATCAGTGGCACCGAACTCGTTTTTATTATGTAGTGCAAATTGTATATAATTTCTTTACCACCCACCTTCTTATAACATTTAAGGAACACATATTTTAGTAATGATGTATATGTAATTTAGTAAGTAATGTAATAATAATGCAGCTACTTAACTACTGTCTACTAATTATAAGTTAAAACAATTGTTTGAAATTATTTTCTTTTATAATATATTTAATACTTATATTAATAAACCATTTTATTTAACCACCTTAAGTAAGTATTAGGCGCCTTTGATATATTAGATACCTAATAAAATAATATTTTTAAGATGATTTTGAAAATATTTGGCCTGTCCAAATAAAATAAAATAATGTCTAGTTTCTCTTATGTAAACCTATGTAAGATATTAAATTTCACCAAAAACGAAACAATCTTTATAAACAGTACCTACATAATTATTAACATTAATTTCAATTTTAAACGTAAGTATTACATTTACAACACTAATAACTTTCGTTGTTTATCTTTGCCACTGTTGTTTATGTTGTAATTGCAATATAAATTAATGACTTTAATGACTTTCTCGTCACGATGGCATATGATTTTGTCCTAACAAAAATTACTCACAAAATTTCGCGGTGCGAATGATAAACGCACGTTCATAGCGTTAGAAGTAGACGAGAAAGTAAACAATTGATGTTATATATAGGTACTCATAAACTAGCACTGATCGTTAAAAAAGTTCTAATATGGTGTAAATTCAACACAGATGCAGTATATTATAATATGTCACAGGTCATACGATAATAATTGTTAAAAAATAATATTAATTACCTATTGGATAATTTAAAATATATACTCATCATTCATGAACCATAGGCATTTGCATTGTTACAGCATTGAAATTTCAATGATCTAAACTTAAGAACTTCACTAGGTCACTTTATATGTGTAGACATATTATTTGTAAATCAATTTCAGTTCACTGTTCAGGTCCGTTTATAAAATGACCAGATAGATATAGATACTCACTTTTAAAGAGTCCTTTTTTATATTTAGTATATAATATATTTTATTATTATATAAAAATATAGGTTCTCGTAGTTATAGTGTCTAATGTGTAATGTCTATCAAAGATAATGAGAAAATAATATTGTAGCTCATTGGCTATTTTCGAAATAATTAAACTTAGTAATATTTAAAAATATCATCGCATTGTCAATATTTCTCATAATATCGTATATTCATATATAAATATTTTTCTTTAAACATATTAAAATATTAAATTAAATTAAATTAATTAAAATATTATAACAATTTCATTAGTTCTAAATAAAAATGTAAACACTATACACAATGTTTATTTTTCGTCAATATTTTATAACAATATGTTATTGTTAAAAACTAGGCTTTTGGCAAATACAAAATAAATGTGATGAATATTATTAAATAAATACTGTGCATTATATAACATGTGCACGGTTTATTAAAGTTTGGTTGGTCGACACCTGGCCGTCACCGTTTTTCCGTCACCAACTTGCCAATAACCACCCTGGCGGCGGCGGCGTATTTTACAAATATAAGTATATTCAGAACTGCTGTGTTCTAATTAGTTCGTTTAAATTTACCGTGGTTTTTGTTAAAAAATTTCATATTAGTTTATCCATCATAATTATTTGTTGCTCTAAACAATAAATATTATTTATAGATAATATATTATGTGTTTTGATGATTTTATATTATTGTAATTATTAGTATTATCATTGATTATATTTTAGATTATAGTCATAAACTTATAATTTACACTTAGAACAACTTATAACATACATTTTATTAAACAATTTGATTAACTTATAATTCATTGTAATGAGATGAACAAGGTAAATGATTAGGTAATTAGATAATTAGGTAGGTATCTACTTATTTTATAATGCATAGACTATAGACCTAACCGCAGACGAGGTAAGTTCTGCGTGTTATTAGCACTTGTCGCTACGCTCATCGGTGCCGTCGCTTCGCTCCGCTCCGTTTTCGAAAATATTCCTCGATTTGTTGTGCAAGTCCACATCGGATTATTAATATCATAGTTTAATTACAATAATTGAAAACTATACAAAAAGATATAAATAATGTCTTGCTAATCTAGCTGAACGTCCACTTCGGTCGGTATGGCGAGGTTCGTCCACATAAGCGCGAGCGCTCGGCACGGTTTTCCTATTTTATTAACATTTGTGAAAAATTATCATTTTTAAATTAAATTTTACATGTGAATTTGTTTGAATTTACCGTATTTCCATAGTTTTCTTTTTCATTTAACAATTAATAATTTCTACGAATTTCTAACATGATGACATAGATACATAGATATATCACAAATGTAAAACAGTTTTATATAGTATGTGAAAGTGTTATGAAATGATTCTGGTAATACCCAACAACAGACGACGTAGAAAATTCCGACCGCTCTGCCATCCATTGTGGTGGTCAGTCAGCGCTGCCCGCGCGGAACTCCTTTTGACAAATCTCGGGAGCAATCACGAATACTATTTTAATAACGAGCAATGGAGAACGGAGTCGCGGTGCAGCGCGTCACTCTGACCGACCGCCACAGTGGGCGCTCATCGTAATATACATGTATGTATAAGGCAAGCCATACAAAATTGATTTAAACGAAATATTCCTCAAAGGCCCAAACTATAGTTACAAAAATATTTGTTATCACTGTTATCAGTTATCATGAATTACGTAGATCAAATTTTAAAATATGTATACGAAAATGGTATTGCCATCAATCATTACTATAAAGTACCTATTACGATTCAGATATAATGCTGGTAATTTGCAAAGGAAAAAACAAATAATTTAAAATTTCTTTTTTTAAATATATCCAATATTAAAGTAATTTTATTTTAGATTTACATATTATACACATATCTACTCACTTTTTTCACAAAAATTACACCATTTTGAAAATTGTAAACTACAAAGTAATGAGTCTTCTGGGTGTCAATAAATAATATTTATTATGCCCTATCATTTTGTACGAATTTATGGAGTCTCATAAAATAGTTATTATATTTATAGCTATGTGTATATGAAAAATCAAATAACTTTAATTTTTGAAATAAAAAAATAACTATAAATTATTTGTTTTTTCCTTTGCGATTTACTAACAATGATTCCAGTTCCAAATAAGTAAGTACTTTATTTTATCATACAATATGGGCTATTATACAATTTCAGTTTGTACATTTTACATGATTAAACATTTACATTTACAGAACAGAGAATTGACAATTTATGATAAATTTACTAAAATGTAAAGACAAAACAGTAATAAGAAAAAGAAATATATAAAACTAAATAACATTATTTAAAAATACTAGAGTTTATAAATATTATAATACTTAAAATAAATTATACATTATATGTAGGCGATTGTAGACACTTGTATAAATATTTCAAAATTTGATGTAAATAATTTATGATAGCTCATTAACAATATTTTCGTAATTATAATTTAGGTAAAATTACATTTAATGTTTAAATCGGTTTTATCTTACTGGCCTTTGATATATTCATATTGCTAGATTGTCGAGATCATTAGTGCAATTATGGGGAGGCTAGGGAGGCTTAGCCCTCCTTCCACAAAAAATGTTAATAGTTTAGTGAGCGTATTTGTTGAGCAATATTATTTTTATAATATTTTATTATTTTTTCCTGTCGTCTATGCAGAATACTACACAATATTTTATTTATACGAATAAAATATATTTTAAGACGCAATTCGTGGGTTTTACATTTAAATTGGTATTTATTTTATTATTCGATGATAATTTTTTGATATTTTTGTGTATTAATGGACATAATATAGCTATTCCAAATTTATTGTTTTAAAATAATGTAAATCATGACAATAATGTATTTTATTTTGTAAAATATTGCATTTATCATAATTCATAAATACAAATGTGGAGAATAGGAAACTAACGGGTATAATATTATATTATGAACAATATAAATTAAAATTACATGAGTAGATAGTTACATACATGCAATAATTTTTTTACTTATATATAAGCATATGGCGTCGGCACACAGTGCGATAAAATAAAATTTAGGCCGCCAAATATATTAATTTTTTTAATTTGTATACGTTGTATATACGACATATATATAATGTATCTTATGTATATAATTTAAACATTTTAACAATTTTTAACATGTTTTAATATAATTTATTGAAAAAAATGCAATTTATACAATTTTTTTAATTTTCTATTTCTGATTCTGTTATATAATCACTTGAATTGTCACTGTTTTCGTTTACCATATTTAAACTATGTTCTTTTAAAATAAGTAGAGATTTAATTTGGTCAGAAAATGTTAATATTTTTTTTTTCAACATTTCGTATCGACGATAGGTACGGATCAGATGACACGAGCAAAATATGAATAACGTCTTCATTTGTGTTTAACCTTGAATTTTTTCTAGTATGATGTTCTCTATATTTTTTAAAGTCCTTATTCCTTGCCTCTTGTACTTCTTCAGATAATTGTCCTATAATTTTAAATTTGTATTAAAAATTAAGTATTTAATTGATTATTTAATATATTTAATAATACGAATATAAACCTATAGGAAGAAGAGCACATTGTATCACGTCAGCTCCATGAACTAAAACTTTATGGACACTTGATGGCATATAAAACCATGGATATAATAAGACAAATAATTTAGCTGTGTCCATAGTATAGTTTTCATAAGCTTCAATATTTATTTCATATCCACTAGCTAATTCTAATAAAATATTTCCAAATATATTAATTAATTCTAAATTTATTCCAGAAATTTCTGAACTTAATTCTGAATTTTTAAAAAATGTACGAGCTATGTTGCCGTCATTAGTTGTTACTCTACCTAATAAATTTGCATTAATATTTACTTATACAAAATTTATTTTATTTTAATAACTCGAACACAAATAGTGAAATTAAGACCCGCATAATATGTCAAATTTGTATTTCTCTTCTCAGAGCTGGCCGCACCTATAATAATTAATCGCATTAAATACCTCGGCAAGTAAAGGCAAACCAAATTAATATTATAATAAAGCTTAGAAGTTGTACTATAAGTACATTATTTCAAATATTAATTACTTTTTGTACTTTTTTATTTCTACAGTTTTAAACTTAGTAAAAAGGGTGAAAATCGTTTAAATAAACTTATGTATAATATATGTTAGTTTTAAAAATAAATTATAATAATTATAAAACTTACCTTCAATCTCCATATTTGTACAAATAATAATCCAAAAAAAAACGAGCTGAGACTAATATTACGTTTGAAAATGCGATTTAAACGTAATGGTATAAAAACGTGTACTGGGCTAAATATACAGGTGCGAGTAATCACTATCGTTACAGCTATTGATAATAATTCTTTAAAATCTATATCAATAAATAATTTACTATGATTAATATGTCTATTTTATAGATATCTCATTTAATTTGCGATTTATCAAAATTTTTTAAATTATTTATGACGAGCTAAATTTCGTTCTATTCCACTGTGCGGCATAACAAAAAATAAATAAATACTTAATCAAATATACACGTAAAAACAGAGGTAAATAAATAGGTATGTAAACAAATAAATAGAAATGTTTTGGTAACTAAAAATGATATCTTATAGTTGTACATCCAAATCGGTTAACCATTTAGTCACATCACTACCTCCTTGGTGAATTCCAAGCACTCCTCTAGCATATTTCCTCTGAGGGCAGGATTCTACGATGTGTCTTACCGTTTGAAGATCTCCGCAGTCATAAAACGGAGACACAGTAATCCCCCACATAAGGGCAATTGTACCTACCCTGCTCAGTCCTAATTATATTTGTTGTTGGCCAAATCGTGTGCGGAAGTTAGAAACCTGGAAGTTTCTAAGTAGGATCTTTGATGAGTACTGAATTGTTTATTGTATCTTCCGTCCACTGCACTAACCATTGATTCTCCAAGTCTGATTCAGTATCAAGAGATTCCCAAACTGGGTTTCATGATTTCAGTCTTTTAGCTGGGTGGTTAAAAATATCTGCGTGAGCCGGTAGGTTAGTGTTTCACTTTATCTTAAGCAGTATTTCTTTACTTGATTACTTTTTCTATTTTAAATTATGTGCTATAATGCAATTTAATAGGCAAAAAACTACAAAATATTGCCTTTCATGCAGTATGCACTAATTAAAAAAAAAAGCTCAAGGGGTATACGACACCCATATTCCTCTTTCAGTAATTACGATTTATTGTACACACTACATGTTATAATAAATTCTACTGTTACATATCTATATATACATCTGTTTATCTTTTATTTCTAAAGTCTTCTAAAGTACTAAAGAATGTGAAGTTTAGTTGTATCGACTTGCTATATAATGAATAATGATATATTGTGCAAATATAAACAACAACCTGTTTAAAATTACTTTTTACGAACAGTATACATTTTATGTCTTTTACATAGAGACCAACAATAGTTAGGTCTTTGTAGAAAATGTTTAAATAATGAAATATGAAAGATCGACAAAAAGCAACAAAAAATGAAATTGGAAATTATGTTTAATAAATATTTTAAAAGTAAATTTTGAAGCATGGAACACAAAACATTAATTGGAGAAATTATTGACAAAATAAATAATAATGTTTATAAATTTGGAACACGATTTAGAATCATTTAGTTCTTGGTTCAGTAGAAATAATTTTAATTTTAGAAATAATTTCTAAAATCAGGAATTAACAGGTAGCCAATAAACTTAATGTTAATTAAGTTTTTTGTTTTATCACTACCTAAATATAAGGACGCTTTCCCTTTGAGCGAGACACTTTGTGTCCGACCACTTAACTTCAATTGGTACATTCAAGCAAAACACGTTATATCTTTTGATATTAGTTTATATCGGCTTAAATCTAAAGAGATAATATAACATTTATGTAACCCGGGTTCTAATACAATGGTCATGGTTTCCTTCCCCGTCAAGGATGCAAAAATAATATGTTGTGTCCTGGGTTTTCCAAGACTGATTTACTTATTTTTGTATTTTAAGCCTCTGCGGCTTTATTATATTTATTTAATCAACACAAAAATTGTAATATTTCTAATAAATTAATCATAGAAAATTTGTCGGAACAAATTATTTTATTACATTATAAAACTAAATTATTTTTAAAATATAAATATATAGTCCAGTTCACACGGTCAAATATTTGTCTTATTTTATCTGTGTTTTTATTATCGTTTAATATTGAGATGTTCTATGGCAATGTTACCAATACTATTGATTAATTATACAATGTACTATACTATGTATAATGTATGTATAATTAATCAATGCCAATACCAATGTTCATTGCTTGGCTAAAGGTCATATAATAATATATTATTATGGATGTTATTACATTTTATCTGCGGATAATTTATTGTATTTGTCAATAATAAATTATAATTATAAATAGATTAAAATAAACAATAATTAATATACTATTATCCAAATATGACATTTCTATGGAAAAAAAAAGTAATAAATATTTCTGAAAATTCTATGAATTTGTATTTCGTAGAATACGAATTGTATTTTAAATTAACAATTTTGGGAAGTACAAACATATTGTATTTTCAAATAATTTCCATGATTATTATCATTAATTATAATGGTATAATCAATTATTGAAATCACTTTTAAACGATATTCAATTTTATGATGTCTGAAATCAATTAACTTAATTTTCATTTAATTATCAAAACTGACTTCAAAGTCTAATATCTAAAGGACATAGTCCATAGAACAATATAGGAACTGTTTCCTATCACGATAATCCCTTAGTTTATTTATTATTCAGGTTAGCTATTATAAATTTAAATGGCTAATTTAATTTTGAAAATTATTTTTACTAATGATTAGCAATTTAGCATATTATATTTAAGTCTCTTATGGAAAATAGTGGATAATAATTATCATTTATAACAGTTAAGACTTAAAATGGTATTTAGTTACCGTAATGTGTATACCGTCAACTGTCGTCACCATTAATTCAGCTCCTTTTTTTTATATAAATTTGTACTATACATTTTTATTGTAGCTATATTAAAATTATATGAAAATGTGAAATTAATGTATGTCTTTCTAATATTATTATAATCAGTGGGGCCGAAGTTGAAAAATTTATCTGACGTTTTATACACTGAAAAAATGTATAATACCCATCTAATTTTTAACTACTACATTTCTCCTCATCTTTACATCATTCGAAAAATAATATACTGAGATATATAAATATTTAAATGATCTATCGTCTACTTCATTGAAAAAATAGTGTAATATGTATTATTAAAAGTAAACATATAATATATAATGAACGCTATAAACGACAAAAACAGACACAGAAACCAACTACAAAACTATAAAAATATAATATAATAATTAATAGTTTAATAAAATAATATAGTTATTACTTGTGATAGTGAGTATGACTCACGTGTCACGATTTCATTATTAAGAATTAATTTTGTTGGGAATTTTATTGTTCGGAGTTTATTTTTACAATTATTACGCGTTATGTAATATGACATGTACACTTTGGTATAATGGTGTAAGAACATAAGGTTAATCATAAAATACCCAATTACTATAAATTAAAATTAAAATTTTGGTAACTAAAATATATTCAGTATCATTTTATTATGCATTGTTGTTATTCATGTTATTTTATGAAAGAGTGTATATTACAATAATTAGAAAACTCAATACAGTATTACAGACTATAATCAACACTTGCATAGTACATTGTAGAGTAACTATAATAGTTTTTTTATACTAAGTAATTAATATTTTACCAAAAAAAAATATTATACGCGTGTACCTACTACTTATACAGTAAACATATTATTTAATTTATCTTGTGTACCTATATTATGTTCTAACAATAGTATCAATATAATATGAACTTACAAATACACCGCTCAAGCCCGAAGTCAGCCAAATATTTAGGCAATTTTCGATAAACCGAATTTTAAGATGAGAAAAAAAGCAATGTTATGAGTAATTTTAATTAAATTTTATAATGTAAAAAAACAATTTTTAATAAAAAAAATGAATCAAATTCTAACTCGTATGATTTGGTACGTCGTGTTTTCGTTAGCTAATAAATTAGCTAATTAATGTAGATTTTAAAAGAGTAGCGATGAGAAACAAAGATTTTTATATTTTCACATTATTTCTATAAATAAACTACCTGTACGGCTGTACACTCCCCTCATTTTCTTAAAGAATCATATAATATGTATAAAAGATAAAACAATCATGTAATAATATTGTATCAATATTTTAGTTTTTACCATTTATTTTAGCGAACATTGGACAAATAGTAAGCAAAATCTCAATTGTCAAATGGGTTATTCCATATTTTTGTAAATTTGGATACATAAAGCAAAAACCTTAAAAATTAACTATAGTTACTATACATATAGGATACGTCGATACATCTGTCTGAAAACCTATAGCGCTGAAGCTTTTAGGTGTAATGTAAATGTTACAGAGTTCATGCTCACTGTAATATAGGACAAGTGTGTACGTTATAGATTGAACACTTCTCACTTTCTCAGTATCGGTTGTTCGCCGGTCCATCAGCTATTCTCAGTTTGTGCAGGTAAAACGATCAGGGAAATTGGCTGTGAGAAACCGGTTCACCGTACACACTAGCGTCGTGTCGTAATATAACATCTCTTTGATGTTTGTTGAAATACCGACACTCAGGTTCATCGACGCCCTCGCGAGCCGAGCGCGTACGAATGTTTCTGTAACACCTGAGATTTACCTGTACATTTCACCTCAAAGCTCCGGTGTGTACCCGACTTTAGAGATTGTCAATTAATAATAAATTAAACCTGTAGATTATTTATTTGATTTCCTGTTATTTGGTTTCTGTAAACAAAATTTTGTATGAGAAAATGTTTGTTAACTTCATCAACTTGGGTAATAGTAATGATTAATGACTTATGTTTTAATAATCCAATGATCATTAAAAGCATTAAATTATTGATTATATTTTCGTCGTATTTATTTAAGGTTAAAATCGCATTATTTTTTTCTATCATTATTTTGTAGATTGATTTAATAGCATTTTAAATAATATACATCATAAATATATTTTACAGAAATATTTACATTTGCTACGTGTAATGTATTCTAAGAATAAATAGTAGTATACAATAAAAAATAGTTTCTATTTAATAATATTAATACCATATAATAACAATTATTGTAATACAATATTTTATATTATAATAGTTTTATAAGTATATATTATAGTATTATATTATATATTATATTGTATTATAGTTAATAAGTTAAAAAAAAAAGTAAAGATTCCAATTAAAAACATGACCTTGCTATTTTATTCTATCGGGATCATTAGGTCAATTTGAGTTACGTTTGCTACAAGCGGTTAGGTATTTGTAATGAAATAAATCATGTAATAATCCGTACGCATCGCGTTACGGTAATAAAAAAATACAAATACAAATACAAGTGGGTATAAGTGGGTACGTGGCGTCCAATGGTTGTAGTGATGGTAATGGGTGACCCATCGACGGCAGGAAATGGCTTGTAATAATATTAATGCAACGCGTCGACTTTATGTTGTTAAACAGCGCCTGTCCGTACCACATAAACTAGTATTTCATTATTATTCAACGTCTGCTATGGCGGCCATGGTGAGGGGGAAGCGAGGCATGTTCGGATCGACACCGTGCTAATATTTCGATGACGAACGATTCGTCGTCGGCAGTTCTCGTGCCGGTAATGGATGGCTGGGAGTCGTTTGTGTTGGTGTGCGCGCGTGTATTTTCGTGTCGGATAATGCGTGTGTGTGCGCGCGCGTTTGTAGTGTTATTAATGTTTTGGTAAGAAACGTGAAACCT
>CM023357.1:17012361-17141035 GCA_013282895.1 Eriosoma lanigerum
CCCCACCACTTTTAGTACGACGTCCGTGTCGGTTGCTCCGTTGGCGTCCGCGTTCGTGTATACTGTTCATTCGTTCGACTGCACCGTGTCCGTACCGTCACTTTTTCGCCGATCGTTATTTTCTCTTTGTCCGCGTTGCGACGTTCCCGCTTACGCTCGCACGCACGCGCGCACTCCTTTTTCATACGTCCGACCGCTGTCGCCGGTGTTTATTTTTCAAGTATTTGCATTTGTATACACGTGCAATTGTATTTAAATGTAACGTCACGTGCATCGACATTTGAACATATTAACATTTGATATTTTTTATAATATCACAGTCGACGAGAGTTGTTCGTTTCAAAAATGGCCGATGTTATCAGTGTGCCCGCTAACGAAGGTAATTATCGTTGCATTATTATTGTCCGTCGTTGGTCGTACAATTATTATTCACGTTTCATTTCGCATAACGTACAGTAAACAAATAGTTGTTATTTGTTGTTTTTGTTTGCGTTTGTATTGTACACGTGCAATTGAAATTGACATTTATTTGTCGTTACATTTTTCATGGTCTGGACTTGTCATGGCCAAATTGTTATTTTTGATTATGTTTACATGATTAATCCAGTTTAGTAAACGACTTTGCGATTGTCAAGAGAGTGGGATTATAGAATTTTGACAATCGTAATTACAATTTAAATGCAATTTATGGCGTTTTGTATTATTATTGTTTTACTAGGTACCAATTACACGATTTAGTGTTTTATTATGTGTTTTCAAATATATGGAACATATAGTGATAAAGTAAAAACACAAGTGACTTTCCAATTAATGTTTGTTTTATTACATAGAAGTAGTAACCTGTATAATAATTTAGAAATAAGTATCTTTTTGTAGCCTTTAATTTATTTTATAATGATAAACTGGTGTAGCGGCAGCTATCGTAGGTGTAGCAAAACCATAATACAATTATTATTCATAGCTGCCCGTCAACACAATATATATAGGTATAGGTATTTGTATGCAACTTTTTTTTGGAGCGTATTACTATTTACGATACTGAGTACAACATTACTATTTGTATTTTGTATTATTGGACGTTCCAATTTGATGATTGTTTTATTTACTTTTTATAATTATTACTAATTTAATATAGTTTTAATTACTTATGCAGTACGATTTGATCTTGGCATAAGTTTGTTTTTATGTATAAAATATATTTACTTATGTACAAAAATATAATAAAAAAATTTAATGATATTTTTATTATAATAAATAATAACCTAACATCGATACATGATATTGAGATCTACCTATTAGTAGTGTTTCTGAATTAAAAATACCAAGTCCAGCAGTTAAACTGGATGATTTGAGATAGAGATCTTTGGTCCGCACAATCTACCACATAGTAACAATATATAGTTATTATTAAAATGATGAGTATTATTTATAGTCTGAAACATGTCAATCTGTATGGATTTTTTTTGTATCGCCTATTGGAATATGTTCAATTTTTTCAGGGGTTTTAATTGTTCTTGCGCACCCATCTCTTTTTATAGTCAAAGGTAGTTTACGCATGTTCAAATTGCGGTATCTGACAGAAGAGGCTGGTTGCGCGGTGTTTCAAAATGATTTTAAAAATTATGACAAGTTATTTATAGAACTACCATGTTATAATACACTTTAACTGTAAACTATACTGTTTACCTATCTAAAGGTACGGTTTCCTTTCTGCGATTGGTCGTAATGACTGAATGCTACGTACTGACTGGTTTCCTTAATGTGACTACACTTTACGGCCACAAAGATATAGGTTAAGGATAAGAGTAATAAAGATTAGGTTTATAGTTAATTTTATAGGTTTATCCTAATATCGTTTCTTAAATAAATTTTAGTTTATTTTAATAATTTTTGTTACCTTTCTTATACTTTATAACAAACTGCGATTGAAGAAATAATTATTAATAATAAAAAAGAAAATCAATAGACAATATTTTTACAAGTCGATATGATAAAAGTTTTTTGAGGTACTTATAAATGGACATCTATAAATAATAAATCACTGCCTCCAGAGCTGTACAATCATGAGTCGCAATGACTGTGTTTGAAACGCACATATCAATCGCTCATTGGAAATCACATTCCCAAATTAGATATAGAACAGTTATTAGTGACTAATCGTGTTCAGTCGTTAGGACCAGTCGCAGAAAGAAAACCATACCTTAACGATATATTGTTTCTAAATGGTAGGTTGTGCTGATAATAACAGATAAGACCGTCATCACCATCACCTATTTACATATATTTATCTTTATCTCAAATCGTCACGTTCCACTGCCAGACCCTGTGTTTAGGTATATGCATTGGTGTGCATATATGTTTACTACGTTTACTTATATAATTTGTTTAAAAACGTCTGTTTAATTATTGTTCATATAAACAATTAAAAACTATAAATAAAAATAAACTGCTTTATATTTTAAGACATTTGAATATGTGGTTTAATGAATTAAAATCTTTTCTTTTTAATTTGAATAAGTTTATTTTGTTCCATGTAAAGGTATACTCTATTCCATTTAAGTCCTTCCAAGTTGACTCACTCTCGCACATGCATATTTATTGAGCCGCTGGACAAGTTTGAGCTCTATGATTGGTTGCCAGTGGTCGGCAACCGTTGTAGATCGATAAGTATCTTGTGGTCATCCGCTATCGTCGCGTATGTGAGTAATGTTTAGGAGAAAAAGACCTGTGCGCCGCTGACAGGTTTTTGTCGGCCGGGTGGCTCAATTTTTTTTTTAATAGAGTATAGTAATTGTCAGCAGAGTAATCAAAAATAAAAAATAATTTTTATAGTTAAATTTAGGAATAAATTTTGTTAAATAATTAAGATCAAGGTGATGGCATATTGTAGGTCATACGCTAAGATACGACTAAGAACTACATAGCATCATACAGGAAGGTATGATAGAAGAGAAATATGGAAGGGTAGGCCAAGAACATGTTATATAAGACAAGTAATCAAAGATGCTAGAGTCGATTTGTACAGACAACTCAAAGATAACGCACAAGATAGAGAATCATAGAGAAAACATTTATTGTAGATCAATTTACAGATTGAATACTAAAATAAAAAAAAAACGTTAGTCCAACAAGTCAATAAACAATTATTTTGATTGTCTTTCATTTTTTGCACAAACAATGTCTATGACCCATTTTTCTGAAATTGTGATTACTTCCGATTTTATTTTACTAAACTGTTTTCTCAAATTTTCTAGTTGAATAATGAATTTTTTATTATTAAGATACCTGTTTAAACTTAAATTTTTTGAAACAATATTAATTAACCAACTATGTTTAATTATTCTGTCTTCACATAATGTTGCATTCGCTAAAATATATCCATTGATTATTGGAAACCTTCAAGGAACTGAAGCTATTTATACTAACAATACTGTTAATGATGAAAATTATAAAAATCGAAGCAAATATTTTGTGTCACAAAATTTAACTATTGTACAAATTTAATATACATTCTGTTGCTTTCGCTTTTCATGCATCTGTTTTTGGCATATGCATATAAATCATTTCCTCAAGTAAACTGTTAAAGAATCCTAGATTTTTACATTGTAGATTTTAATGAAATATTAAATTATATAAAATATAGTTATAATGAAATAAAATTATCATATGTTAGGCATTGTACCTCGGTCCACCTTTGGATTTTTCGTAGTCCCTGAATTTAAATACTATTCGACCTAATGGAAGTTAATATAGCTCTGTACAAGAGCATTTTATTTTTGAGGCTA
Source organism: Eriosoma lanigerum (assembly GCA_013282895.1). Lineage (NCBI taxonomy): Eukaryota > Metazoa > Arthropoda > Insecta > Hemiptera > Aphididae > Eriosoma > Eriosoma lanigerum. Next base: position 17,016,147 of record CM023357.1, read on the forward strand.
ATGAAATTAACCAAGTTGTTATTTTTAAAATTAATAAGTGATTAATGACTAAAATAAAATAGAAACCTATGTTTTTTATTGATACTGTTATCTTGTGATATGGTGAGTATTTGAACATATTACATTATTTTTTTTATAGAGATTAAAGAAGAAAGATAAGATTCCAAGAACTATAAATATAATGTTGATAAGGCATATTATTGTCTAATACGCCTTTTAAAAATCCTTTTGTATTACAATTTATAATTATTTAATATTGATTAACAAGTTGACTGCGTATCGACGTCAATTGGCGTCATGAGGACTGTTCAGCAACGCGTTTGACGTCATTTGGCGTCCAATATATATTTGAAGTAAATGGTTTATTATTTCCTACGCATGGCAATATGATATTTGGTTATTAAATAGCATGATTAAATGGATATTTTAGAATATGAATTCATAAGTTCAAAGTTCAAAAAAAATGTTTAGTATGTGTTATTGAATACATATAAAAACTTTTCTTAGTATCAAAAATAAATTTGACGAAAAGAGAAACATACACACTAGTGTATGAACTGCAAAAACACGTATGCATTCAACGTGTTAAAAAACTCATTATTAAGTTATATCTTACTTTATAATTAAAAATATGAACAAAAAATTATTACTTAGAAATTATATTTTATCCATTTGTAAACATGTACCATTGTAACATTTACCTATTATTTTTAGTATTTACCATCTATAGACATTTGACTAATTCATAACAATAAAAGTAATAACTAGGGTAACAATATTGCATTTATGTTTGAAGTGGATGTATATAATTTTCTAAATAATAGTATTACAAATATTGTAAAATACATATAATCCTTATTAGATAATGTTATAGTAGACATACATAATGTTGATACTAAAAACTAAAGTAGAACACAAATGTTTTTGTGATCGCGAGAGCAATGACCAATATGAAAATAAGATAGCATGCTGTTCAACATCTGCTGTTTTTATAGACATTGTTTATTATTTTTGTCCTGACTGTAATGATAAAATATGTAAATTTTCATATCAGTTTTCTTTTACGCTCTTAAATTATGCATACCTCATATTTCCATAGAATTGTCAGATAAATTAACTAATTTTAAATATATTATTTTCGACTATATATTTATCACTGGATTATTATAACACACTATAATTATATACATAAGTACATTGATTTTAACCTAAATGAAAACTAGAGTAATTATAATTAATACCTATAAGTTGTAGTGTCATCTTTATAATTTATCGTATATGTATTTTTTGTGAATAATTTATATAGTACATTTAAAATTTTTAAAATAATTAATGTTATATGTGTTAGATATAAGACATATCAATATTGTGTAATTATGTCATATCCTAACATATTCAAGTAGCCACACGAGTTGGTAAGATAAAATGATCATCAATATTGAAATATACAATGGTGTTTTGAGTATCAGTTGTTTAAGTCCAGTTAATACTGCTGTGTGAGTGTGACGAAAAGTCCAAAAGAAAAGCAGTGGAAGGAGTGGTTGATAGTTGTAAGAAACAGTAGAACATTCATCAATTATGGGTGATGGTGTTACAAACTAAAAGGATCATTTAGGTAGTACTGATGTTGTAATAATTGAAGAAACTTTACAAATAATATAGATTTTAACGAATAAGATTCGACACCTTTAGTCTCTGAGTGCAAGTTTTAATTCCTATAAACATAGAGAAGTTATTTATATAACTAAAAATAAAAATTTTGTGTGAAATAGAAGGTTTATTTATAGATATAATTATTAAAAATGTAATTTCAGAGTTAGGTAGGTACGTAATTATTTTATCATATGAAAATTATTATATTTAAATGTGTACAAATAGTGAATAACATAAATCAGTTGGTGATGGCCATTGATTACGTAGTTTTAGTGTAATATTTAACAAGAATGTAGGTATATAATGTTATTCCTGGTTGATAATTAAAATACTAATTTGTTTGTATAAATATTAATTATTAAATTAATTGACTTTGTATCAATGGTTATATATTATATATTGTTTATTATGATTGTAGTGGCATTATACAGTGACTGAAATCTCTTTTAATATTACTTCACCAATTACTTGTATATAATTACTGAATTACTTATATTAATTTTACTACCTACATTATATTTATCATAAACTAGTATTTATGGGCCATATTAGCACATAATATTGTTTGATTCCTATTGTAATATTTTTACTTCGTTACCAAAGATTCAAATAAAAACAGATTAATAAAAATAAAAATAAAATGTATTCAGGTTTCTCATTTTTAACTCGTTTTCTTATTGTTCAAAATAACATTCTGTTATACTTCTTGTGTACAACATTCTGTTATTGGTGTTTACTCTTCGATTTAAATTATTTGTTTGTTTCTAGTTATTCAGACTATATGTATATTTTATAGGTACTATATTACTTATGGTCTATACTTCTATAGTATCTATTTTCTCTTTGAATACAGAATATTATGTTTCTTAAATTTCAATATCGGAGGTTTAATATTTTAAAATAAATTATATAGTAGTAGTTGAATTAAGTAGTATAAATTAATACCAGATTTACAACTCATTAAAATTATAATTGAATTTACTTATTCAATTACTTTTTTATTACAATTGTACTACAAATTATATTTACAATGTTAAAAATGTCTATTAGTAACTAATTATTTTACAAAATAAACTACAATAAGATTTAAATTATTACTCTGTATTTAAAATTTATAAAATTTTATAATACATAATTTTCAATTAGAGCTCGGAAAGTGGAAGTTGTAATTTTCTGTTTTTGTTTATTTTACATGTGGCATTAGAATTTATACGTATCTACTTAGGGATCTTTTATTTTTCAAGTTCCAATATACATATTCATTTAGTAATAAAATGAGGAATCTCAAGACAGATTTTAATTCTCCGTGAAAATATTTGAGATCAACTTTCTCACTAACCTAACCTTAACTTTTAGAACAAATTATAATTTTAAATTTTAAAATACACAACATTCAATATTTGAAAATCTTAAATAATTTATTTTAAAACTGGTCGATCTAAAATAAACTTTATGACAAATTTAAATCTGTTAAGTGTTATGAATTTTAATTGAATTACTAGGTTGTGATTGTTTGAATTCTAATTTCATGTTTTATTAAAGTCATTTTGCAATATTTAATCTAAAATTAAAATAAAATAAGAAATGGACGATATTATATATTAAGTCATAATTTTTGATAGTTTTTTAATTGTTGTCATTGATTAATCAATACAATATACCTGATCAATCAAATTATTTAGATTGATTGAAAATGTCTAAAAAAACTAGACTAAAATATTTAAAATATGCTTTAATAATTCCTATTTTATAATTTTTTAGCTAAAAATCTTAGCTATTGGATTTTGTTAATAAAAATCGGCCATCTTTCATATTTTAAATATAGAAGTAGGTGGATTAACCAAGGTCTTTAAATGATATAATTTGTATAGAACTAAAAGATAATACTAAACTAAAACACAATTAAGTCTTATTATTAATTGTTATAAAATATATAATAATAATAATTACATTTTGAATTTTTATATGTAATTGTAATTAAATTACAGGAATAAGTGTTAAAAATGAAAATGATGATCCGGAAATTAATGAAATGGCTCTAAAACTGAAAGAGACTTTACAGAAAACTGCTACAGCTTCATTAAGACAACAAGGCATAAATGCTAATACATACATAAACAGAAACGGAAAACCTGTACCTAGGCCTACTTCAACCATGTCACCTTCTCATTCTACATCAAAAGAAAGTGTTGACAAACCATCAAATGATAGTGAGGATATATATAGTGTTAAAGGTAAAAAGTTTTAAATATAATAAAAAACTTGACAAATTATTTATTACTTTTAATTTTTATGTGTAGGTGTATTTTGCTGGGAGGAAATTGGCACAACCCCCATACCATACATCATACGTGTAATTAACAATGAAAAATTAGAATTTGTATCTGTACGAATTGCAGAATCTCAGTTACTCCAAAAATTTTTGAACTTTTTACATGCAGATATTTATACATGTACATCAGTGAAAAGTTACTTTATTACGGAACCTGAAGCAAAATTATTGACTGAAATAAATTCAAAACATAGTGATTCAGCATATGGAAAGGATCCATTTTATGCTAGCAAAGATTATATTGTCCGCCTAGAAGATGTTATTGAGTTTTATTCATTTCTTGATGTGTGTTATAATAAATTATTATGTGTTCCTCAGTCCGGAGGAACTAATAAATGTGGTTTTATACGTATTAACTCAGAGTCTGTGGTACCATACTGCTTGAAAGATAACAAAAAATATGTTCCATTATTTTACTTTGAAGGGGAAACAGAAAACTTGAGACATCGAGCTGTTAAATTAGAAAATTGGAATTTAGCATACCTTAAGTTTTGTTGCAAGGTCCAGGGAATAAGAAATGAGTTGTTTGCCAGTGACTCATGTATTGTGACTAGTCTTGATGATATCAGAAACTATTTTCCACCTGATACTAACTTTGAAGAATATTGGCCAGCCAAAGTGGTTGACACACAACTCCTTACCAATCAAAAAACGTCTCATATATATCCACCAGGGGCCTGGATAAGAGCACCACCTGCAATACTGAATAAAGTACCTGCTTCTGAAAATATATTGCCCCATGCTATGACAGCATCTGCCCCTGTGGTGCCTTCACTTAATATGCCAATAACCAATAACACTTATCAGAATGGATGGCCTACTAATCAAATGGTATGTATTAATAACCATTAAAACTATAATTGTGTTTAATGTCTATTTTGCTTTGTTGTGTTTATATGCAAATGTTTGTTTGAATTTCTTAATGTTTTAATTTTATTTCTATATTTTTCTTAATTTAAACATTTTAAATTTAAAATTACTTAGATAAAAATTCTATAGTTTTGAATTATTTAACCTTTTAAGTTTTTAATTTAAATATTATATCTAAGAATTAAAGAATTATAAACTTAAGAGGTAGATAATATTGTGTAGTTTATTATGTTTAAATTAAACTTATTAGTTGTATAATTTAATGATGTTAAGTAATTGATTAATTTTTATGTGCTTTGTATTAACACTTATATTTTAAAATACAATTTCAAGTAAATAGATAGTTATAATTGTATACGCTTAACATTAATATGTGTAATTAATTCTTTCATTCTTTATAATTCTTTACTTCATGTTTTATAATATCATAATATTATATTTATTGAACTGAATACATGGAACACTCATTTCATATAATTCCTGATCTGAAAAATGTCCTCCATGTAAGTTCTACCATTTTGATTCTGTAAGTGGTTTATTACCTCAAAATCTATATTCATAACATTATTTTCCTTAAAAATAAATAACACATATATATATAGTTCTTTTATGCAAATGGAATCAATTTGTCGACGCCCGGTAGTTTTTTGGTCCTATACGCGTATCCATGTATTCAGATAAACTTATTCAAAACATATTGAATGTAGCATACATTAAATTATTATGTTTTATTTGTAGGTATGTCTTCTTAATCTGAAATAACAAAAATACCTAAGTTCCTACAATTTTTGTAATATATGTAATCACTTATATAAATTAATACATTATAATTTTTGTTTAATTATATTTAAAATAGTAATAATGAGTTGAAAAATATTTTTTTCAAAAATAAATTTGTGAAATCACTTTAATTATGTTATTGTCAAAGTGTTTAAATTGGGCATTGTAATGTTTTGGCAAGAACTGTAAATTTTATTGTTATGGCCTAAGTTTTTTATAGATTTAGTTAGAAAAAAATACTAAACCAATAAATAAATATCTAGATCTATGCAGGAAAGTCTTGTATGTGGTTTGTCTGTAAACTATCAAACCTTAAGCAGTTGGTGGCAGTTGCGAATTAAAAGAGGCTTTAGCCACATCTTAGGTACACACTCTTTACTCTGCATCAAGCGGCATGTCGATCAATCAAATTATTAACATTACTGATGTTTGTCTATTTAATTATGATTATTCAATTTTATTTTATTTCTTGAAACTGATGTTCAGAAATATATGAGGAGATGCAACCCAAAGACGAAAAAATGTCTCTAGAAAAATCCTTCAGAAATAGTCCATAAAAAAACAAAAAGCAAACATTGAACAAAGAATATAAACTAACTAATTTTAAAGTGATTTTAGAGTTGCAATGAGAAGAAAATTCTTCAAAATAGTGACTGTGCTTTTTCAAGAAAACACATTTACTCATAATTCCCAATATTTTACAAAATATTTATGAACCTATTTATAAACCTTGTTAGCAGTCCATACAGTACTGACCTCATTTCCTGAAAACTGGCTATTTCTTAAACTACATAAATCCCTAGAAGTATAATATATTATATACATCAAGAGAATTTGATTAAACAGTTTATTAATTGTTGTTGGACAACAAGATGATTACAAAAGTATTTTCGAAAGTTGGAAAATTAATAGAAAATGATTGTGACGTGATTTCTAAAAGAAAGTACTTTAAAGGGTATATCTTATTAAACATTGACCTAAATTGTTTTGCCAGTTACAACAAAAGGGTCTTATGTCTGATAAACTTAATATTATATCAAAATGACTTGATAGCAATAATTTTACAAATAATAAAATCCCAATTATATAAATAAATATAAAAAAAGTTCAAATTAAAAAAAATATTTCACATTACAATTTTATATAATGGTAATATAATATATTAAATTTCATTTTAAAATTAGTTTAACATCCTCTTTTTTTCCTTCTAATGGCTAATCACATGTCTTAGGGTTGAAGATTGTTCTTGATAACTAGAACATGAATTATTAGTAATTAACCATGTAATTGTAATTGAGTAAATATGGCCAGCCTAGTACACCCAGAAGTCAAACACTGTCTTTGTGTGTCGATACATGGGTTTAATCACTATGCCATATCCGACTCATATTTATAAATTACTTAATATTTTTAATAAACGTTATTAAAAAAAAATTATTCATCTATTCCCACTGAACTGAACAGATGGAACGCATATAAAACCGTCAAAAATGGACAACTTGGTGTTGGCATATTGATTGCTATTGTTATATATATTTGACATTGTTCCTATTCCTATTCCCTAAGGGAATATAATCATGGAAACAAATTATTATAATATGGATATAGATTGTACATAATAAACCACTTAGGAATCAAAATGGCAGCTTCCATTTGGGAGACATTTTTTAGGTCTGCAAATGTATGCAATGCATTGTATGCGCATTCATGTATTTTAGTAATATGCATTATAAAATATAATTAATAATTTTTTTTCTATATATAAAAGTACTATAAAATTATTAAGTTTTGTTAATTCTGCAATTGTACATTACTTGCCCGAGTATTACAATGAGCAATTTTCACACTTGTAAAATGTATTTCTGAATTCAAAAAAAATGTGTTGTTTGTAGGTAAATACATATAGCACTCAGACTCAGCAACAGCCAACACGCTATTCCGCTGTTTCAAGAATTCAAAATGTAGCTGCTCAATATTATAACGCGGTACCTACCTAATATGCTTATATTTTAATTTTTACTTCATACTTGCTCATATAATATATATTAGTATTTATACTGGGTTACCTATACTGTAGTAAAACTATCGATGTAAATTTTCTTATGCTGTTGTTACACTAAAACAAAATATACATTTTTCAAAGTAAAGATAATTAATATCTTTTTGATTAAAAATGCAAATACAAAATTATACAATCTTAATTAATATTGATAATTTAATCATAATTAAATTCAATGACTATTAAGTAATTTTTGGTAGCCGTTAATATTAATTTCTAGGTATTTTAATTAAATTAAATTGTGTTTGTTTTTTGTTTTGCTTAATGATTTTTTGAAAAAATAACCTAAAGTGGCCTAAAAATGTATGTTTTGTTTCTGGATCAAATGTTTTTTACATGGCTTGAGCATATCAATAACACATTGTTACCTATAGCATAGTATAGTTATGTGCCTTGTTAGTATAAAATTTAATTAATTTTGGTAAATAATACATTTAGAGAGCAATTTCCCGGATATGTGATGGTATGATGTTACATCGAATTTGGATTGAATCGCTTGTATTATTTTATTATATTACTTGTTATTGACTAATATTATTTGTTGTTAACCTATGATGATCATTATGAAACCATTATTTGTTTATTTTAAAGGAAAATTGACAATGTGTTATTCTTTTTCAGGGTGGGGCCATATTGCAACAAAATAATACTTCTATGAATATTCCACCTCCCCCTTTGGTCCGTGCAGGTTCATCTACTGCTAAGTAAGTGTTTATTTGTATTGTTACATCCAAGAATGGATGATAATTATTTTTATTTATAGTAATCCTGTATCATATTCCAATGTGGCTATGCCATTCAATCAGTTGTCTAATCAAATGCGTCAATTTTATGGTAGTCCACGTTCCAGTACTGTTAATCAGGTTCAACAGCAGCAGCAACAGCAACAACAACAAATTCTTTCTGTTTCTCAAGTACAACAAGTTTATGGTAATCAATTACCAGTGAGCAATTCAAATAGTCGCATTACAAATTCTCAACAGAGAAATGGAATGAGGAACACTGTAAACGCAGCAGCTACTACTCAGCCATCTGTATTTATTGATTTGTCATCACCACCATCAAGTCCAACCCCACAAAATGCAGACATGCTTCATACTAGTGGTGGATTGGAATTGAAAAGAATACCAGAACGTCCATGGGGACATGACACTTCAAATAACGTTGCATACAAGGTTAATAAATAATTCTGAACATTTTGTCTACAATTTTTGCAAAAATTGTTTCTAATTACTGCCAATTTTTATAGTATTAATATATTTAAATAGACTTAAATAATTTCATAAGTATACTTAATTTTTAATGATTAAATTTATTTGTATTTCAATGTAAGTTTATACGGTTAGAGTATTAATTTATACTCTTACCCTAAATTCAGACAATATATATATTTTTTATACTATTTTTTCAACGTTTGAATGAGCTAATAAAATATATTTTATACACTTTAAATTTTTATTTTTTAATTAAAAAAATGTATGTAAAATATAAAAAAATGTTAAATGATTAACATTAGTCTTAATATTTATTATTTGATCTATTATAAATATATTTTTTATTGGTAATATTAATGATAATTTTGTACCAAATATAAAGTAGTATTAACACAAAAACGTACATTTAATTCGTAAGCATTTATGTGACTTGAGTTACTTTGATGGGGTAAACAATTTTTAATGATAGCATAGCATTAAAACTAGTTAATTAAAAATGTGTTTTATTTTCCTTGTCAATTGAAATTTTGCATACTTCTTCACTCTCATATTCATCTAAATAAAATTGTATTCTTCTTTCAATTCCATCCATTATGTAAATTACAATAAAACAGTTAATTTTAAAAATATTTATATCTTTAAAATATATTATAAATGTAATAACATTTATTACTCTAGCCAACAATAATGTCATGGTATACTTTGATTGACGTCGGAGACAAACTAATAACGCCAATAAAATTAAAAAACTTGATAAAGACAATTTATATAAATACATGTATTATATTGTGAACAATTATGTCCTACTACTGATAACTATGCTATTTCTAAAGAAAATAGCCTAGATTTATTTATTTACTCTGCTCAAGTGCTTACGGGTTATAAGGTGAAGGTATTAAAATACTTTTAAAATAGAATACATACAAAAATATTATTTAAGTAATTAAAAATGTACATTTATTAGTAGATAATAAATACAATTCAAAAGAGAATCAAAATTTAATAAGTGGGGGATATGCAATAAGTACTTTTTAAGTATTTATTTTTGTAAAATTGTTTATTTATGTTTTTAATGTAGATCCTAAGAGCAACTCTTCACGGTAAAACAATTCACTGTATTAACGCCAAACCATATATATATTCGGATCTGATGGTAACTTTAGATGATCTTGTGCAGACTGTGTTTCCTACTAGTTCAGTTTTAAAATGTGCACACATTTTACAAAAATACTTGAAAACAACATTGTACTGTGGAAATTCGTAAGTTAAAGTGGCAATTGCTTACATTTTATGTAGATATAATAATCTCTAAATTGTATACTTTTTACAGTGAGCAGATTGTCGTTTTACGGGATAATGGTCGTCTCAGATCCACGAATCCTGAAGAAACTCCTTTAGCTATGCTTCAAGATGTTACTCAAGTATTGCTGCAGCTTAAAAATTTATTAAGTAAACAAGAAGAACAAATTAACCAATATCAAACGGGTATATCATCCAAAAGGCAACGTATGAGCTAGGAATGGGCTGGGCAAGGTGGGAACCGACCTGACTGGCCAAAACCAGTAATTACGGATAGTGTTAATGTAAATCATAGTGGGGCTGCTGGATGGTATTCTATGTCTGCTGATGGCAACGATTGGTTAAATGCCGCAGCAGGACCATCCCAGCCCCATCAATTGTTGCATAACACTTTCCATAGCAGAAGCAATTGGCCCCCGCCGCCGCCCCCGCCATACATGTAATTAATTATATGCAATGAAATTTGTTGTTTGCCTCTTATTTATTTTTGTATTGTTATTGGTGTTATTGTTTTAAAAAGCACCTGGGTAAAACATATTTTTTTTTATAATTTATGGATTTTTGAATCAAAACAACATAACATATTCCATTAAATTGGGATTAATGACTCGATCCATGAGAAAAAAATTTTAGTTGTTCCTAAATATTTATGTACATAATATTAACAAAATTTTAACAATTGTCTGAATTTATGATATATATATTAATTTTATTATATTATATAAATATATATAATTTTGGTCTTTCGACTGTTCTATTATATTTAGAATTCTTATGAATACAATACAGTTTATATTGCTGTATATTAGTTATATAACCTATAATTTAATTAAAAACATTTTCATTTGTTATTATATATCCATTTTTGTATCGATCAATAAAAATTTGTATATCATTTTTGTTAATTTATTTTTATAGAACAAAATCTCCCAAAAGGGGGCTGTGATGATCAAGCAACTTTATTCTAATATATATATACAGCTATTTAAAATTGGTCTTAGTTACTAAACTACTCTTGAATAGAAATTCTTATCCAAAGTTTTAAAAGAATAGTGTCATGTTATCATTGTTCATAATTAAAATAAAAGTTGATATGGTCCACAATGAAATATTTACAGACAGATTTAGGTCACTACTCAATTATATTCCATCATCTCTCGAAAATTGATATTCTCCAATGATAAATTTTCTTAATATCAAAAAATATACATGCAAACATGATCTACTAATTATCTTATCAACAGGAATTATACATATTACTATATTAATTATGCTTTTGGTAGACTTAATATCAATAAAATATAATGTAAGTAAATTAGTTATTATTATTATTTTATTTTTTTTAACCGAAAATTCGTAATGCATACATACATTAAAGTATATAAGTATATTAACTTATATAAAGTTTAATGTTGCGCTATCATTTAACAAATCGAAACCTTGTTTTTAGCAAGATAATTTTTTTTTTATTATAAATTTTAGTATAAATTATAAAGGCATGGAATTTGACTAAACAAGAGAAGCAAACGAGTAGAATGAAGTTGAAGTAAAATGTTGTTTTTTATTTGTAAAGGTACCTCGAGTGTATTTTTTGGAAAATTTAGAGGATAAAAATAATGGTTGTATATGTGTAATGATATTAAACAGATCTTCTGGATGAATATCAACTAATTAGTTATATTAGAATTTTAGCATCTTAATTGGAGAATAGATAATGAGATGAAACAAAATTGATAATGTGGTTTGTAGCAGAAATAGAAAATTTTTAAAATATGGAATGTACATGTACATATATCTTGAGGAGATAATTATTTTTTTTAAATAATAATAAAGAATTAGTTTTGCATATATCTTATTACATAATAATGATAATTTTAATGAAATTTAATTTAATAGAGAGGAAAGCATTTAAATAAACAAATATTATAAATAATGAAGAGAAAAATAATATAGAAGAGAAATAAGTAAATTAAGCGATGACATATAAATCAAATTCACATTTAAAAAAATTAAATAAATCTACATTTTTAAGACTATGATAAAGAAAAATATAATAATGACATTTATGATAAATTGAGTTCAAGTTCTTATACTAATAATTTTTTTTTATAAATTTAGATGTGAAAATATAAATTATGATAAAAAATCAGTGACAGATCATGAGAAAGAAACATTAAATAACAGAGTTTTGATAAGAGATCAAAGAATCTATTATATATATATATATATATATATACATTTATATTGAAAGAGAATATGCAAGTTTGGACCATATGTCCAGAGACAACAGAAATAAAGAAATATATGTATACGAAAAAAATCTAATTCAAAACAGCAAATAGTCGTAATAGGTGTTCTAGAACAGTCATTAAATAATGTATGTACTATCGATGTAGATGAATGTAATATGCCAAAAAACTAAAAAATATGGATTAAATATAAAAATCAGATATTTAACTGGAGGAAACTAAACAAATGTTTTCGGACATTCCTCCTTAGGTCCTCGGAGAAATTAATGGTTTATTATAATCAAGATTTGAATGCAATGATACTGCATTAAAAAATACCATTCGGAGCAAAACCTCAAATACAGTGAAGCACACAGTGAGGGGGGTCAAAATCTGCCCAAAAATGTTTTCCTTCAGTCAATTTGGATTGAAAATTCAGCATACGTTCATGCAACGAAGCTCGCAGTAACATAATATTTGATATGCAAATCTACTATTAAACTTTTATTTACTTGCATATTCTACAAAATTCCCGTCTTTAGGAAATTATGATAAGCATCATTCTCTGAAAAAACCCTGTGAGCACTGGTCAGATATACAATATATTGTACTTAAAATCCATTCCAAAATTTTACTACATGTGTAAACTACCTATGAAAATACTCGTATATTAAGTACCTACGATCAAAACTTAATAAGTTATCACAAAATAAAAATATTGGAAACCGTAATTTTGTTGATTTTCTGCCATTTTTGGTAGTTTTAACTTTAGAAGTTAATAAAAATAATTTCGAGTTACAATTTTCAAAATATTTTGTAAATAGGTTAAGTAGTATAAGAGTTCAAAATTGCATTAGTTATTGTGAAAAATATAAAATCAATTTTGTCAAAATTACGATTTCTGTGAATTTTGTGGGTTTTCCATAATTTTTTGGTAGTTATTCTATATAAACTTTACAGGTGAATATTCAAATTTTTTTTTTAAATTCCTAAGATCAAAACTAAAAAACTTGAGAAATTTAAATAATGAGCTTAAGAAAGTACCAATTAAATGTAATTTGTTACTAAAAGTATACCCTATTCGTGGTAATCGTATCATTATTTCTATTAAATCATGCTATCAGACTTTTAAAAACACAAAATATAATATTCAATTCTACTAAATATTTAAATTTTAGAAGTTTATAAAAAAAATTGTAAGTTACGATTTTCAAAATGACTAACTAGTTTAATATATTATATTATACTATATTAGGTTTCTATTAAATTTTCAAACCGATAACAACGATAAAAAAGTAATTGTAAAACCAATAAATTCCTTGCTTTGTTAGAATCTAAAATAAAAATAAATAATGATGACGAAACCGAAAAAGTTTAGTCTTATCAATGTAAGTAGAATTTGTGGGGATAAAAATTAAGTATAATTTATGCAGTAATAAGTACAGAATCTAACTTATCTTTTATAGATATATGATCAATAAAAGAAATGGAGGAAAGAACATAGCATAAAGAAAATATTAGAATAACAAGACCTGATAATGATGAATTAGTACAAATAGGAAAAACAGAATTGAAGATCTAAATTAATAACTATTCTTATTTTGTTAATGCATTTGTAATGAAAAAACTACCTCTGGGAAATGACTTCAATATTAAAAACAGTTTAGTTATTAATTTTAAAGACAAAATAATTAGCCTAAATAATAATAAAATAAATATTAATTATGAAATACTTCGAAGTTTTAAGTTTTTCTATAAATAATTTATATTGACCAGTGATTTATAAGTTTTAATTTTATAGTTAAATGAAATTCTATTTATATTAGTAAAATTAAATATAAAGATGTTATTTATAAACCACCCTTTGGATATGTCTCTAGACCTATGTTACTTTATAGAAAAAATCTAAAATAAGATATTTATTAAATTCCAAATTTTGGTACTTTAAATTAGTTCAGTGGTTAGCACTCCTTTTGGACTCTTGGGCTACATTTAAAATTTAAAATAATTTTGCTGACCAGACAACAAAACCAATTTTAAAGTTATTGAAAAAAATAATTATTTAGAAGTACAAAAGTTACAATCGTTCGATAAAGAAGGTTTAATCATTAAGTGATTTTTGTTGTTGTACGTTGTTCAATATAGAATATTCAATTTATTTTGGGAAGTAGCCGACCACTGTTTTTGTTGGTTCTAACTTAGTGCATTGAGCAATGTACTTTTAATAAGCGAGTTTTTCTTTCATTAAACAGTAAATCGTTAGATAATCGCAATAGCACATATCTATATTTTTCAGGACAGCATTAATTGCACTGTGGATTTCTACACATATTATGATACGTGATATCACTCATAATCACTCGTTGTGATTTTGGAGGGAAAGTAATGATTTTATGGTTATCGTGTAAATAAACAAAAAGAAGCACAAGGAAATTATACATTATTTTGTAATTAAACCGCAATTTGCTCAAAAATGAAGATACGTGCTATTACGGTTTACCTAACGAAATATGAAATTTAATGTTATATCTAACTTATTGGATTTTTATGTTTAGTCAAAAACTTATACTAACAAAGTAATGAAATATTATGAGTCATACAAATACATATTTGACTAACAATAATATATCTAAGAAATTAGAATTCACATGTGAAAATCATTTAATATAATTTTTTAATTTCTATATTTGACATGGAAAGTTATTTACTTGGTAAGGTTAGTTACTTTAGGTTGAATACTAAAAAATTTGATTTTACAATTTACACAACAATCCACAAACAAAATTAAAATTTTATGAATTTATGTCACATCACTAGTATAAAAGGAACTGCAGCCAAGTTCTGCTATTTTAATGATCTTATAATACACATGCAATCAGTTTGGCATATTATTACAATAAATATGGAAGAGTTTATAATAAGAGGAATAAAATAAAAAAACACAATTGTAAAAAAAAAGTTGCAATTTAATATTATTATTCATTTACTAAAATCAATAATAAAACATTAGTTTGTCATATGACAAATAAATGATAATAATAGGAAAAAAAATTAAGAACAGACCAGTTAATCATGTACCTAGCAGGAACAGTTCTGATTGACATTGTTCCGCTCATTTACATTTAAGCTTAATTAAATCTAATGGAACGATTATTGTAGAAAAAAATTAATTATAATATAATATAGTAAAAAAAATTTTAAATACCACTTGGTTCTTAAATACAAATTAAAAAAAAAAATATATTTATCATTACTTGTTTACCTGATAACTGAATCTTAAGCTACAACAGGTTTATATTCCGGCATTGAAGCAATAATATCCTTATCATCTTCAGACAGATCACGTGTAAGTAAAAATGTATGTGCAGATCCACAAGCTACTTGTTCAACATATAATCCATCAAGTTTCTTCATTTCACATGGTTTAGCACTTGATTTTTTCAACTCTCCAAGACCCTAAATAATTTCATTACATAAAAATTTAGTATTTACTTATAATTTTAGATGTATATGTTAATACCAGTTCCCCAGAACTAGTTCCAGATCCCCAAGCAATGCATGAGTCATCAGCAGCTGCAACTAATCCAATTGAACATGTACCAATACTACGTAAATTCCAGCCATGAAGATCCTGTACTGGTTTTGGGTACATATTTGCTTCTCCTCGGCTACTCATTTGTCCAAATAAATAAACAGCTCCTATAGTTAATAATAAACATAGTATATTAAATAAATTGCTAAATATTTATCATACAAAAATATTTTTCATGTATAACTTAATTATAAAAGATAAATCACATTCAATTGTATTCATACCGAATTCATTGATTGCAATACTGAATGCAGGTCCACATGCAACATGTTTTACACCACTTCTTTGAACATCAAAGTATTTAATAAGTCTTGGTTGTAATTCATCTTTTGGCTCAGAATGTCCAAGCCGTCCATAACCTCCAAATCCCCAAGAATATGCTTTTTTATGATCATCAATAGCAACCTGAAAAAAAAAAAAATTGAATTTTGAAAATAAAAATTATAAGAGTACAAGTTTATCTTACTGTATGATTTGTGCCACACGCAAAATCTCTAATTTCAGGTTTAGGCAAAATTTCTACTTTGTTCTTAGTTTTCTCTACAAAAGTCATTATTGGCTTAGGCGCTTTGACAGAAGCAAAGTTAATAGAACCTGCCCTTTCAAGGTATTCACCATTTGTGTTGTGTCCCAATTGTCCATATTCAGGCAAGCCAAATGAATATAAAGTGCCTTTACAGTCTAGTAAAATACTGAACTCAGCACCACACCCAACTTTCACAATTGGTGGTCCATTATATTTAACCTATAATTAAAATAATTATATTTTTATTAATACTGGTAGTATCAGGAATAGCTGTTGGTAATTTATACAAATAGCTAATTATTCTCATTTTATTATTAAAATTAAAAAATATTTTTATTCAATTTTTATTATACAACCACTTAGATTTAATATTGTGGTACAAGTCATAAGTAATGACTGGATTTTTATGTTTTTACATATTTTTACTGAGAGTATGCAGCTCCAATTAGTTGAGCTTTATTGATGAGATTCATTTTTCTATAAACTGATATAAAATGATACGTTTTAAGAATATATTGAGGTTTTATTTGAATATTTCACACATAATGTAATGATTTTGAAATAAATGCAAAAAGAATTGTAATTTTCATCAATTTATACTCCCCAGATTAGATCATGTGAAGTTTACCATCCAACTTGAAAATTATATGTCAATATATAAAGACAAAAATACACAATGCAATATTGATAAGAAAATGAATTATTTAATAATTTTATTATTAAAAAAACACGTCATTATTATTTATATTTTGAATTCATAAATACATAAAATATAACTATTATAAATTGTTACTTTTATTTATTTATTCGTTTTTTCAATATTTAATACATTTTTATGAAACATCATATATTTCTAAAAATAATATATATGCAAAGGGATGGCAACAATATATCAAGAAATTTGTATATTAATACAACCTTACCGATATATCGCCTTGATATTATTGAGTTAGATTTAATACGATTAATCGTCGGGAAACTAATATATATTATTATTATATAGTCAGTGCTTGAATTGGAATAATAAAAGAAAGGGCATTATAAGACTTTAAAAAAAATAGAATCCCTTGCAATGATTGAATTTAACTAAACCAGTGGGGGCTTTAACTCCACATCCCCAACTATTAACATATTTAACATTATCCAACAATAAATGAACATTCCTTGTTATTTAAAAATTACAAACAAACACATATTAGGTAGGAATATCTGAAAAAGACGAAATATCTATCCAATCGTGTCCAAAATTATCTTATGTTGAAACCATAATCACACGTATTTTCAAATAACATAATTAATAACTTTTCGAATTATAAAATATAATTTTATAATATTATTATTAATATTGTTTCCATATTCTATAGGGAGTAATTTACCGTGCTATCAATAAACCGTCCAGTGAATAATCTATAGTGCCTATTTATGTTCAATGGTTATAAATATACAATTATAACATTATATTATTTTTTCATATAAATAAAAATAATTTTCCAATATTTATTTCATGTAGAACAGTAAAATTATCAATATATTATAAGCTTATTATTAAAATTAAAAAAAGCAAAGGGGAGAGAGGTTTGGACCCTTAAAAATACCCCTGGCTACGCCACTGTTATTGATTATATTTATTTTTTGTAAGTTTTAAAATATCAAGTTAAAAAAAAAAAAAATCAATTTATTATTATCACCACAGAGGCACAGAGTAATAAATAATAATGTTCATAAGTAATAAAGACACAGTATATATTATATAATAAATAATCCAGCTCCACAGATACTATTATTATATATCTGTTTCTAGCTTTATTTGCAGCTGTTTGCTGTTATCGTGGTTATAAAATGCCATGAATCGTATTTAAATTAATATAAATATAAATCAATTTAAAATAAATAACTCTTGATATCACATGATTGTAAACGATAAGTCAAAAAAAGGTTAGGGTTAGTTAATACTATATATATTATTATACATATATACGAGTATAATGAATATGTAAAACAAAGTAGTATCGTGGTGTATTTATGTGTGGGAGGGGGTGATATGGGGGATAAATCTTCTCCCTTAAATTATTTTTTCTAGTGATATTTTTCGAAAACTAATATAAAATAAATTAATTCGTAAAACTTACCTATAAGTATACGAAATTAAAGAAAATTAGAATATTTAAATTGTTAACCTAACATGCATTGTTTTAAATGGTGAGAGAATGGGAGGGAGGCTTTGTCTTGGTAAATGAAATATTGACATCCCCTCCTTGACAAAATTCTAAATATGCTATTGAGCAGTATTAGGATCATCAAGTTTTGGAGATAACGACTAACGAATATGGTTTGATTCGATAATACACAACAATATTCAAAAACAGTATAAAAGGTAAATAAAATAAAAATAGATCATGATGATGTTTATGACAGGACATCGCGTAATTATTGTATGGCTCGCTTGATATAATGACAGCCGTACGGTTCACACTTTCACAGTTATGTCGTGGTGGCACCGTGTCAGTAATTTGTATTTTATAAATATATTTATTGAATTTATCGACATTAAACCTTTATTATTTTTACTTCATTACATTTAAAATTGAAAAACAAATCCTGAAAGTCCTGTCTCTTGCGACCCATTAACAAAAATTAGAAGAGGTATGCTGAAAAATTTTAAAAATAGAAGGGGTACTCCGCTTTCCCTGCAAAATTCAAGCACTGTATATAGTTACAGATACAATTATAAATTATTTGGAATGTTATATAATATAGCTATGTTTGCTGTTTACACATTGTACCACACTCCTTGATTACATCAAATAGTCAATGAATAGACTGTTGAAAAGAGATTGAGTAAATTTAAAACTTCATTGATCTCTGGTTCCATACTTAATATTTCTTATTACTTATTTCTTACTTTATACTTTTAATATATATTTTATTTTATTTTTAGTTGTAATTTCATATTTTTTGTATTTAATTTAAATGATATTTTAAAAACTAAATTTTGTTAAAATAAAAGAATACATTTATTTTCATTATAATTTTCTAGGCGTATACTATATTGTGGTATCGATAGTGGGTATACAATATATTGAAATTACGATATATCGATGGTCAACGATTTTTTGCCACTCCTATGTATACATATAAAGATTATTATGATGAAATTATAGAGCATAAAAACATAATATTTAGGTTGTTAAATGCATATAAATCCAGTCATAAGGTATAATAAATTTAATTATGTTAACTAAAATATGTGATATGGAGAATATTTATATATTAGTGGAGCAGATTAGGTAATGGTACTAGATAATAAATTATTAAAAATCAATTAACTAAAAAATGAAAAATATTGTTTTTAAATGAAACTAAGTGTATTTTACTGACCCTCATTGCTGTTGTAACTAAGGGGTCTTTGCTCTTCACACCACACTGGCTATTCTTGTTATCACCACAACTATATACTGCACCACGATCTTTAAAAATATAATTAGTGTTCAAACACAAGCAAAACCAAATAATAATGCTTTTTCTTGGTTAAATGACTAGCATTTGTATTGCAATTATGTACATAATATAAAGTAATTTTACATAAATGCAATGTTTAATATTAAATATAATTTTTTGAGTTAAATAACATTAATAGGCATACCTGTAAGAAGTAATGTATGTCCACGACCAGTTCCAGCATTGACAATAGCATGGTCAGGTAAACCTTCAATTGGAGTTGGAATATCACGCCTAAGTAAATCTTTGACTCCAAGTTGACCCTTTTCATTACGACCTAATAATACATAATATTTAATTAATAATAATAACATAATTTAAATTTAATATTAAAAATGTAATACATACCTAAAGATAAAGCTTTGCCTTCCTCAGTTATAAAAATGGTATGTGAAGAGTTGCAGCCACTCACTACCAAACGGATTCGGATATCTTTCAGTGGTCCAAATAAATGTGGTTCATATAAGTTACGTCCAACAGATTTGCATCCTTTTGGCATCGACTTGCGGCCATTTAAATCCCAATTGGTTCCACCAGTTAAAAGCACAATACCAATGTGATCTGGACCTTTTACTCTCTGTAACATAACGCATAATTAAACTTAGATAAGCTATAAAAAGTTATTTCTAATTACCTAAAATAAATTATACTTAAAAATTATGATAGTTTAGTCAAAAATATTCAAATGGGTTTTAAATATATAAATGGTATTTTTGACGTACTATATTTTATTAAATCTACTATTGATACGTAAATTGAGATGCAAACTACTAAATATGTAATAATTGTATTTAGTATCTATCTATAGGTAGTTTACAAATTAAATTGATTATTGATATCAATGAATAAAATAAACAAAATGGTAATATTTAATTAAAAAGTTATGTATCTAATATTTAAGAATAATAATCATGTAATATTATATATTAAATAAATGAATATATATTTATGTATACGTATAAAACATTTAATTAATAAAAGTGGTATTATTGAAATCTTACAGTTTTGTTATGTAATCTGCAAAGATCAATTTATATGAACATTTTCATCCAGTTGAAAATAAAACCTGTAAGCACTAAAAAATAGTCGCTTCCTTAACATGTAACTTACTTATAACATTTATATCGTACTTAATTTTAAAAGTCAATTGTTTACATAATTGACAATTAAATACAAGTTAATAATAAAATAATAATTTAAAATTTAACGAAGTAGGAAATAAATCGATTCAAATGAAATATACGTTACACACTATAAAACTTTTTAAGTTTATTACCAATTTGTAATTACAAAAAATTAAAATTGTAAAAGTATAAATTAATTTTATTTAATTGGGATACGTAATTATTTAATATATTGTGTACTATATTTTGATCAGATCATATACATTGAATATATAATAAAGAATACAAGTTAGCCTATCCTAATATTTTCATGAATTAACATCCGATGAAGGTACACATAAACATAATAGAAGTAAATTTAATAGCTTAAAACTGCCAACTTATCAATTTCATTAGCAATAAGCAATCATAAGCAAAAATGTAAACATTTGCAAAAATTTAAATTGGTTATATGTTAGGTATCTTATTTTTAATTTTGTAATGAACGGTTATAATAGTTAGGTTCATGAATGAATATTGAAATTGATGATTTAAATGTAAATCTAATAGGTATTTTATATAATTATTGCAATAACCTATGAAGTAAAAATGTGTGTTTTAGTGTTTGCATCATGACCACTAGTTAAAAGCGGCAGTCGGAATGACAAGTTGTCAAACTATTATAGGCTTATAAGCGACAACTCACTTGTCGATTCTTCGGCAGAGCCAAGTGTAGTGAATGAAATTGTAACTCTCTAGTCAGTAGTCACTACAAATACCTAGGTATTAATAATATATTGTACATTAATAATATATGTAGACTAACCAGGGACGCATTGTCTTCGGCTAAATCTTCCACGTCGTCGTCGTCGGACCTCCGGTCGTCGTCGTCGTCCTCTTCGCTCATCACCAGCGGATCGTCCTCGACATGTTTGGTCTTTTTACGGGACACGCCGTTCGCTTTGCCTTTGGCCTGTCGTTTGGCTGACATTGCGGGGACAGGTCAGTTACAAAATAGTAAACAGGTCAGTTACCGTTACGATGCTATATTATATTGCCGTTGCGCGGGACAATACCACGATGCCACGGTATGCGATGGAAGCACGGAGGAGACTTTTGCGTGTGAATAACGTTGATGGAAAACGTGAAATGTCGAAAATTCGGTGTACTTGCACACGACTTGGTAACGAGGCAAACACACGACGGAAACGGGGAGAGTCTGTGAATCTGGTCAAACGGCGTCGATGTTGATTATAGCAGCGGACGCCATTAAAAATGAAAAAAATAACACAAATTCGAGTGAGAGAGAATGATCGGTAGTGTACTTAGGGGGGTAGTGGTGGGAGAGTGCGTGTAAGCGTGTCGCGGTCGAGTGAGTGAGAAGGAACGGGACGCGCGCGCGACCCAAAGAAAGGAAACCGGGCTGAGGTGCGAGTGAGACGGATGGAGGGGAAAAAAAGGAAAAAGAGAGCGGCGATTGTTTGTTGTATATAAACGCCGCGTGTGTGTGCGTGTGTAAAAATCGGGGACCGCAACGGCGGCGATGCAGCTGCTGTATGCCCGAGTCGGCGGCGGCGTCATAACGTTGAACGTATTACTGTATTGTCCCCACCGCTTTCGTTTTCGCGCCGCATCAACGTCAACCGAGTACAGACGACCAGCGTGGTATAGTATGGTTATAACTTATAATGGTGTGGTTTGACCATAGGTCATAGATTTGTTCCGTAAGGCGGTTACTGGTTATCCCCGGGTCATAACTCACGATATTCACTATGTAGTTCACTACCTGTAGCGGGAAAGTATATGCCCGCCACTTACCAGGTCATTGATCATGAGCGCAGCTAGAATGAAAAATCTAAGGGGACTAATTTTTTTCACATATAGGTATATAAATATAATACATATAGATTTATATTTTTTCTCACATCTTAAATTTAAATTTAAAAACAGTTTATTAATTATATAATTGTATTATATTAAATCAATTTGGCTATCTTTTTTAGCATAATTACCAATAATATCTATAGTATTAATAAAGTTAGCTAGATCTCCTTCAAGACTTACAGCAATTAAATAATTCAACCGATCCAAGTTAATTTAATTTCAAATAATCTGGAGGTTACCGAAAAATGTGGAGGTTTCTTGTCCCTGATAATTGGTTTAATTGCTCTGCGCACGATTCGCCGTCTCTATTTAGCGTGGAAGTACAGTATAGTAAAATAACCATACGCAGGACACAAATTGTGACGTTTTTGAGCGTTAGATGAATTAATTAATTCAAATTTAAAAGTTATTTTTGAGTGACCCACATATCCATCTTATAAAATAGGTACCAACTACTTATTTACTAAAATATAATTTAAACTAAAATTTCTTCAGTTTTGTCAGGCAATGTTTTTAAAATAGATATGTCAATCTCTCAAAACATTCCCTGTCTTTAATGTTGGTACCTAATAGCATTGATTATAGAATAGCCTATAATCTATAATTAATGGTTCTATACATATCTATAAAGACTAAAATTTTCGTTCTATTTATAACTTGGGATTATTTTGCTATTATACGCGTTATACATATTACATTATAGTCTATAGAATAAAATCCTGTGCTAATCATGGGCAAAAATCTGGTTAAATTTGTTAGTTTTGGGAGGAGTGATATTGAATCAAAAGTACGGAACTATGGAGAGTACTTAGAGTGTGAATAATTGACACGTGTAGTCGCACTTCATTCAGTATAGGTTGGCAGGTAGCGTCTAAAGCATCATGAATAAAATAAGTTCTTGAATCAAATGTAAAGTGAGGTCCTTGAAAGGTTTTTCCACTTACCTCTTGAGATTAGGAAGCACCCTGATTGTCCAAACATCTTTGAATCTACTGTTCCATCCAGGGGCGGATAGGCTAAATTAATGTTACCGGAAAATGGAAAGGGCCCAAAGGGCAAAGGTTACTTCCAAATAGGCCTGTTTGATTATTTTTATCGTGATCGATTATGATTATGCACAATTAATCAAAAAAATCAATTAATCGAAAAATGATTAATCATTAGATTAATTGATAAATCGAAATTACGATTAACCGATTAATCGATTAATGGATAAAATTTGTTTATAATTTAATTAATTTGTAATTAAATTAGTAAGTAAACCGTGTAATTTGAATAAGTTCATAAACAAATTTTAAATTATAATATTGTTTCTCCTTCTTTTATTTTATTAAATTAGAATTATGTATAAATATAGTAACATTTTAATATATTTTATAATGATAATATACTCATAAATCATAATGTCCATATATAATCATCCATGTGGATAATATGAAAATAACCAATAATAGAAACTATTGTTAATCTAAACTGGTGGTAATCGGTATAACGTATATGTTAATCTAAAAATTATAAATACCAAGGCAAAATGTATATATTGAATATGAATACATACTGCACATTTAAATGGGAATTGGGTATTAAGTATTATAAATAGTTTATTGATTTATTCTTATTCATTTGAAGAAAGCAATTAATCGTCATTACGATTAATCGATTAATTGATTAATAACCGATTAATCGATTAATAACCGATTAATCGAAATGACGATTAATGGTTTTTTTTTAATTACATAAAATAATCGATTAAATCGATTAATCAATAGAAATTTTGATTAATCGAAATAATCGAAAAGCTCCACTTCCAAATACATAGGAACAACTCAAATTTTGCAGTTTTCCAACCATTTTTTAATAAATACAAGAGATACAATGACGATTATAATTTTTTTAGAAGTGCTATGAATTTGGTGTCCATGGGCGTCCAATACAAATTTGGAGCCCACTGAAAAATATTGTGCTGGGGGCCCAATCATAAGCTAGACCGACAATGAACATCCCAGTCTCGATAACTTCTTTTGAAGTACTAGATTTTATCATAGAAGAACAAGTATCCAATATATAACCTACAGTAGTTTTTAGATAGAAATGTTAAGGTACCACCTCTTTGTTTAGAACCGGCATTATGACATAATTTACTCAAATTATGTATTACATATTGGTTCGGCCCTATACGTTTTGAGTAGCAAATACTGTTTAGTGTTTACTGTATTAGTGTATAAAAAATAAAACTTACGGAGAGGAGGGCTTAGCGGGATTTCCACAGTATCCAGGTGGACCTATCCGTCCCTGGTTCCATCTAGTTGTCAAGGCGTCGATGGATAGGCGGTTTTCAGTCTTCGTATCACTAATTGGCTGATTCAGTATGGTCCAGACCATTGAGTTTGGCCCTCGTTCTTTTGACCTCAAAAGCCTTCAAGTTTCGGTTGGGGGAGTCTACTAAAAATAATGCGGTATGCTCTGATGATCCTTAGTGCGACATTTCTTTGAATAATAATTATAACATTGTGGTTGTTCTTATATTTCACATTGTCACATTGTCGGCCCACAATTAGGCATGAGGTAATCGATTGTTGTGGTTTACCCGATGTAATTCGTAAGTGTTAAATAAACGTGAGATGGAGTTTAGAACGACTTCAAGGTAGCGTATGCCTTATTAAACTGGAACCACCGAACCAAGCAGCTTCCGATCGTAAACTCCAGCTGACGGTGTGCCATTTTTTAGTGAGCATAAAGTTTTTTAGTTCTACTTTGTTAAAGTTATATTCCACGTATCTATACTCTCACTTTGTACTTCTCACCCATGAGTTGATGAGGTTTCAAGCCAGAGCCTGTAAGTTCTGTATAGAAATCTTTCATAACATTATATTACATAATTATATATATCTATATCATTTAATATACATTTTTAAATTAGAATTGTTTTTTATTTTTTATATAGAAAAAGTTATTTACTTAGTGAGGCTAGTTACTTTAGGTATTATACCACCAAATTTGAATTTCTAATTTAGAACACAACAATCCACACTGTGAAAACGAAAATTTGAATTTATGTCACATCACTAATTTTATAGAAATAATTGTTTTTTTAAAATTATTAATTGATCTTTATAAGACTTATGAGACCAGTTTGAAATATCAATAAATAATAAGAATGAGTTATAATACAAGGAATAAAAAAATAAACACAATTATGGAAAAAATATTTGTTATTTAATATTATTATTCATTTACTTAAAGCAATAATAAAACATTAGTTTGTCATATACTCACATGACAAATAAATGATAATAGGAAAACAATATAAGAACAAAGTAAACGACTAATTACTTAATTACTACTATACTTATGTACCTAGCAAGAATAATTCTGATTGACATTTTCCGCTTATTTTTACTAATATTTTATCTAATTATTATCTTATTTATAATTTTTTATCTAATAAAACGATTATTGTTAAATACAAATTAAAAAAAAAATATATATATTGTTTATGTGATCATTGAGGATTTAAACTACAACAGGCCTAAGGGTTATTCCGGCATTAAATTAATTATATACTACATATTTCCTCTTTTAAAACTATTGCTTTTTTTAAGTATTGTTTGACTTCTTCAGTACTCCAGTAGGTGTGTATACATTTAATTAGTTATATATACTTCGCATAAGATTAATAGCATAGATTATGTTAGTGGTATCACTGTGTTAGAATAGATTGTATTGAAATATTTTGATTATTAATTTATTAGTAGGTACTTCATAGGAATGCTTTAATGTAAGTTTACGCAATGCGAGTATATAAATATTTTGGAAATAAATGGAATAAAAAAATAAACTTAAAATTTTAATAAAAACTTAGATCGATAAAAGTTGATGTTTGTTATACATCTAATATTGAATAAAGCTAAGCTAGATTTGTTAGATATTTAAGGAGTGTGGCTGTGTAGGTAGTTCGTAGTTACTATAATTGTACCTTTCATAAACATATTACACACGACATGCTTAAAAAAATCACTAAATTGTATTACCATTAAGGTGATTGGTGCAGGGTATTTATTAAGGAAGTACTGTATAGGCAATATTATAAATATATACAGACGCGTGTGTCAGTGTATGAGAAATAAATAAACATTAGTGTGAGTGTGCTATTATTTGGTTTATAGATCAATTCCTTAAAATTACAAAACAACAATTATTAGTATTTTATCACCTACTAAACTGGTATATTTATTACCTACCCGTAATTTATATTAATTTTATAATAAATAATTCAATAATGATAATACATAGGGACCGGGCAACCATAGAATACTTACAATATTTTTTCTGAGCGAAACTCAATTTAATACAATATAATATACTGATAAATGTACTAGACTACCTATAAGAACTCATAAAAGTAAATGAAAATCAGTGCGAGTAATCCGTCATTATGTACCTTCCATTCCTCACTATTCACTATCAAATCGGTTTGTCACTTTTACCGTGATTATTATTATTCATATTCATATCACTTTTATACTATAGTGGTGTTGATAAATACAATACAAACTTATATTTTTATACAATTTTTATAAATTGAATTAAAAATCGAATCGTTATCACAAGATATGAAACACTAATATAATCGTTGAAATTCTTAGAAATACTATTACATACGTACGTGCATGCACAAGTATCCAATAAGCATTCAAAAATATTTTATAATTAATAAATCGAATAAAAAGCACAAAAAGCAGGAGATACCTAGTTCTGATAGTTAAATTATTATTTTGAACAATTATAAAAAATTCCTTATGTTGTTTTCTATGATATGTAGGAAATTGATTTGTAATTTTATATTTAGCTAATTTAGCATGATTCAAAATTAATTTACTGTTTTTTTTTCTACATATAATTATACGAGTTATAGAATAATAAAATAAAAATATTTTTCCTACATATCATAGAATAAAAGTTAATAAATTAAAATTATTTTTCAAAATTAAAATTGGACTATTAGAAGTTAGGTAAATTTTCATCCGCTTATTAGTCTAAAATCTAAATGCATGAAAAATATAGAATGCTCCAGCCCCCTTAATCATTTAAGTATAAACTACGTAGAGTTATTACGATAGTACCAAGTAATTATTATTTTTTAAATTAGAATAACCAAAATTTAAATAGGTAAATACCTAGAACCATAATATCTTAATTATTGGTAGTTGTGAATTTTTACTTAAAATGTTAAACTTTAAAGTAAAAATGCGAAATGATAAATATATACAAATATAAACTGTTAAAAAAATACAATTTTTTTAACAATTTAATAAAAAACAAGTAGAATGAATAATTGTTGTTATTAGAAAAACAACAGGTTTATTTTGCTTTAAGTCTGTAAAGGAATATTTTAAAAGAAATGAGTGTCCAGAAAGATATGGAATATCCTGCATTATACAGGATATTTATTGATTTCAACTGACGTCCTTGGATCAATATAGTCTTTATTGCTTTAACTGGCATAGATAATGGTAATACGGTAGCAATATATTGTTCTAAATCAAATGCTATATTATCAAATGGCCAAAAAAAACCTAAAATAATGGTATTAATTATAAATAAAATAAAAATTAAGGAATTAAGTATTAATTATTAGCATAACATATTATATCAATCATATTATACCACTCAGAATTAAATTAACGAAGTACACTATCAATGTTGAATGAAATAATTTGTTTGAACTATTAGTGAATGAACCAATTAGTAAACCTGTAATGAATTCTTATAAGTAATTCTTATAATATATTATATATTATTATTTACGTTTTTTAATATTTACCAATGCTCATTCCACAGATACCAGTGGCGATGTTTAATAGGATAATTAGTAACAAAGAGCTTTCCCAACTAATAGAAATAATAATTTCAACCAAAAAAAATAAACCAAATGCTTGAATTATAGAAATTATTGTTTGTATAATAAGAAAACTTAATACTATTTCCAAATTCGTGACTCCTGTAATTAGAAGTTTAATTATTGGAATAAATTACCCGTAAAATGTGATAAATAATGATAGTCAATTATATAGGTACCTGCGATTATATTTCTTGTCAAGTATCCATGTTTAATTTCACTTTGCAATAACAATGCAGAATAAAACATTGCTGATGAAAATATAGCACTAAATTAATTGAAAATAATAAACATATTATATAGTTTTATATTTTACAAAACATTTTTCAATAAAATGCTTATGTGGTAAACAGATATTAAATATAATTTACAATAATATTATTATGGGTATAATAAGATATTAAGAAAGTATTATGTTATTATGCTATTATTATGAACATATTTTCTCACATAGATTATTTAAAATAATTAAGTATGCCACTGTAAATAAATATTGGTATTAAAATTTAAAATTACCATGATACGATTTCGGATACTGTGTTTTCAGCGAGTTGCAAGTTATTATATTCATATATCTGAAAAATATATGATTATAAATTTAGATGGTCTAAAGTTGATTTATTTTAAAAAAGTAACCTTTAACGGAATGTCGGCATATTTTGTTGATAAGTTGTAATGACTGTATATGTTAATTAGATGTAATCTATGGACGTATAATAAATTTTCTTTGAGATAATTTCCAAAATCAAAATCTACAAAAATTTCATAATATTGGACGTTGGTCTCATAATTTTATTTTAAAATAAATCTGGTTTACTTGTCATATCTACTTCAATATGTATTCCAAATTCTGACTGTATATTTGGCTCTTTTGGTAAGTTTTGTGTTATACTTTTAATTATTGCGTTTGTGTAGTTTTTGGATATTTTTATAAATCCTAAAGTTGGGTCTTTTTTGATAGAATTCTTTGCCAAATATTCAGAATCATAAAAGCTCTATCATAATATAATAATAAAAATATGTAGATGCCAATATATAGGGGAAGTCGAGGCAATACTATCTGTGATTGATATTATGGAGGTAAGATAATTGCACCACAGTGTTACGTTTAGTTTGTTCATTGAATACAGAATTTATTATCATATTGCATGACAAAAATTCATTTTCTATTTTTAAATGTTAATACAATTTAAAAGACTAAATTTCATACGTAAACAACACTACAACAGTAAATCTTTGAAGTAATATTTAATTTCTGTTATTCAAATAATAATAATTTATGTATATCTTATTATAGTTTCATAATAAGATTAAGTTTTACTAATAGTATAGTGTGCTTAATAATCATGTGGGGCTTAATCATTTCTTCATACTATCGTTACGAATTTTTATTTTTCGTTCCATTTGTTGCAACGTTTATTTATTATGATTACAAAATATATTACTGTTTTGGAGAAAATACGTTATATATATATATATATATATATATATATATTGTTTTATGTGATGGAGGGAGAGTATAGAGAAGTGTAAGGATTGTAAAGGTTGAAAAGGTGAAAGTGTGATAAAAAAACATAGGTTAATGGTTTTAGACTTTTGGTGTATAGGAAAAAGAGGAAACATAAACAAAGATTTAATAGAGAATTAATAGAGAGTCAAGAATTAGGTTTCTACCTTGGAAGCTTATGTGTGGAAATGAAAAGTTGTTTGTAAGGAAATTAAATGAAGATGCAGGGTGGAATATGGAGAGAAATATTAATGAAGTTTGAAAAAGGTTAGCGGAATAAGGAGTGCAGCAGAGTAGCAGTTGATATTGTGGTATAAGTAAAAAAAAAATGCCACATAATAAAGAAGCGTGATGGTGATACTTCAGTACAGAATGAGTAAGAGAATCGTTTTTTCGAATGCAATATTATTGAATTCTAATTTTAATCCACTAATTTATTCGAGGACAGAAGGAACTCCCGGAATCGACTACCCGGATTTTTGTTGCATTGATATTAATACAATTTAAATAATTTTTAATAAATTTACTATTTTCTAAAACACCTTTCTTCATATGGTTTTACCCCAGAGCATATTTATTTTGTATTTTTACAAATAGAAGTAAAATTAAACGGGTTTCAAACAAAAGTTATAGTTCTTGATTTTTCTGTTCATAATACTTTACTATACAACTATACGGTATTTCCCCGAGTAATTCTTCCTATTCATTATTTGTCTTAATAAAAATGTCATATTATATCTTGTATAAAATAATATAATATAGTGTAATTAAATAACTCACTACTTTGAACATGCTCGCGTTGAACAAATTTAAAAAATGACACGAGAAGTAAGAACAATTCCCAATGTATTTACATGGGTTATAAACGCAATCAGTTTCTTGATTATAGACGGCAATAGACAACAGCTCAGGGTATTTTCCATAATAGGTACAGTGCAAGGAGACTTGAAGTATTGGAATCACACATATCAGAATAAGTATTCTAAAATTGATATCGATGTTCATATTATGTTATGTCAAGATAAGTAATTAATTATGTACTATATGTCTATATGTTATATACCCTATATTTTGAACTAAAAACTTCATATTTTGAAAAACTATGGCTTTTAACTTCCAAATATTTGATTTTAGATTAATTTGTTCATTAAAGCTTAACTGAAAAATAAACAAAATTAGTAATTTAAATAATGGTTTTGTTAAAAAAATGTAATTGAAAAATAAGTTTATAATGATGTGTTTGAGGAGTTATATTTTGTATAATTTTAAAATATAAATGATGGACAATTTATTTAGTCAAGGTAAATTTCAACATGATGATCATTCAGGCTAATGTCATTAATTAGGTAGATATAATATTTAGTATATTAAATACTTTATTATATACTTATATGTTATTATATAAGCAGTATATATACATTATTTATTAATCGTAGATATTATTTTAAATTATTAGATTGCGTTATAACATGACTGCGATTTTAATAACATATTTTTGCTTAATTCATATTTTTAAAATCAATTTTGAAAATGACTGCAGGTATTTAGCCAAATTACTTAAATTAAAAATATCATTTTTTAAAATTTGTATTACTTAAAAATCGGAAAAAGTTATTATTCATCTAATTTATCTAAATTTGATGAAATACAATTTTTATTTTTTATTAGATATTCATGTAGTTATGGATTTTTAAAATTACAAAAGTTTAAATAAGAGGGAAGAAGAGGAACACAAAGAAGAGGAACTTTACCTACTTAACCTGTCAACACATTTAATATTTCACAGAAAAATTAAGTAGATAACAAAATACAATTAATAAATGTATATCTTAGATTTTTAAAAATAACGAAAATGTAAATTTAAATTTTGAGGTTTTTATATTTTAAAATTTTGAAATTTTAGCTATTTTTTAACAAATATTGTAACTCATTTAGATACATACAAGTAATGTTAAAAAATGGGATTTAAAGAAAAAGTAAATAAACAGTTATTGAGCTAATAGTGTGATTAGTGATTACTTTTGTAACAATTATGACGATAGAAACTTGGCTTTTATTAGTTTTTAATAATGTTAATAAGATTTGCTTGAAAATGTTTAAATACCTATAAATAATTATTTGGTCATACTACTCCGGAGTATTTATATTTTTTGGAATTTATATAGAGTACTAATTTTGGAAAGTTACCTTTAAATAAATTTCAAAACGTATATCTACAAATATAAATAAATTTACTATTTATTATAAATATATGTTAAATGATTAATATGTAATTATCTAATTAAACGAGCTTTGTACTTTGACTGTTTTTATTCACATAATTTATAAATAAGTCTGCTATAGTGCTGTATTATATTTTTAAAAATGGAATTATATGGAGGTTTTTAATATATTGTTATATTTCTGAATTTTTATTTAATGTTTTTGTTCATTGTTATATATTTTTAAATAACACATTAAAATATATATTTTTCTATGTCAATGAACTTAAACTATTTACTTTGATGACAATTGTTATTTATCAATAACCTAAGGTTATTCATTTTTATACGATTAACATTGTATAATTACTTTTTTATCTTGTGGTATTTCAGCTGAATATGAATTGGTAGATATATTCTCCTAAATTTTTAAACAAATTTAATTTAAATTTACTTTTTTAAAAATCAATTATCATGCAATTTGTATAGTTACGAATATGAGTATAATTTCATAGTACTATAAATTATTTATATCTACATTAGCCATAACACTAGTGTAAATGTCTTCTACGATGATATCTACTGATTTATTTGGATTCATATGTTGTAATTTCTCTACGTTTTTTTCAAATATAATTTTTCCTTTTTTTAAATACATTATCTGTAATATATATATATATATAATAATGTATATTTTGATTTGAATAGAAAAATCACCGAGTTTTAATTGTTTGAAATTTAAATGCATACAATAATAATAAAAAAAGGAAAAATTAAAACAAATACCTTTGTTGCTAAAAATGCTTCTTCCACATTATTTGTCGCTAGAATTACTGTTGGTTTCCATGTGGTGATTATTTTAGATAAGTATTTCCAAATTCTATAATGATTAGAAAAGTATTTTCATAAGTGAATTTAAAAAAAGTTTTTAATGGAATTTACTGTTTCTTTTTAAAGATGTCAAGTCCTACAGTTGGCTCATCTAATACCACTAATCTTGGTCTATGGAATACTGCTAATATAAATGACACTATTCGTTTCTCGCTGAAACTATTATACTAATGATTTGCAATTATAAATTTATTTAACCATTTATTAATAATATGATGTTAATAATATAATATAATACACACTTTAAGTTTCTGACGATAACATTTGTTTGTGGTAATGCAAATATTTCACTATAGTAATTCATACGCCAAAGAATAAATTTGTGATTAATATTATATAATTGACCGAAATATAATAACAGTTCTAGAATTGTCATTGTTTTATATAAACAGAATTCCTAGAAAAGTAAAATTGACATAGGCGAATAATTTGATGTAATAATAAAATATAATACCTGAGGCATATAACCAACATGTCTAGTTAATGTTCTGCTACTTTTTGATTTTGGTTTACCACCAAGAACCCATATATGACCTTTGTCTACATCATCACCTCCAACTATACAAGAAAGTAGCATAGATTTGCCGCTTTTCATATCACCAAGTATTGCGCATCTTAAAAACATAGAATAATTATTCCATATAAAGGTATTAAGATATTATTTAACTAATTTCGCATTCAAATAAAACACATAAATGATAGATATTAGAATTAGATTCACATTATTTTTATTTAATTACATTTCACCACTATGTGCGATTAAATTCACTCCATTAAAAACAATTTTATTATTATACGTTTTGTATACATCTTTTAACAGTACAGAACATTTCGGAGGACTAAGAGAAATATATAACCCGTGTCTGAAACGTTCATCATCCATTTTAGATTTATGACAACAGCTGAAAAATAATTTTAAAACAATTGTAAAAGTTATAATTTTAATAATAAAAAAAAGATAAATTCTTAGACGTAGATTTGGTAATAAAATTAAGATTATGAATATATTCAAATGTATACTCTTATTATCACATATACTTATAGGATGTATCTTTATCGAATACAAGTAATTTTATAATATATACTCATATACAGCAGGACGAAATAAAAAAAAATGAGAAAATTGTTTTCTAGTTTTTATTAGCTTTGAAATGTTGGATTATTCATTAAATAATAATGTAAATAAAAAATAACACATTTCATATGATTTGTTCCTAATAATATAATGGTTCACATTATTTTACATGAAATAGTGAAAAATAGTGTCAAGTGCTCCAAATCTTATTATTGTTTACGATGGTGAGAGAATAGGGGGCTTCATCTTGATCAATGAAATACTGATATCGTATATCCCCTCATTAACAAAATCCTAAATACGCTACTATAATATATATATATAGTTTAT
This sequence comes from Eriosoma lanigerum, assembly GCA_013282895.1. Taxonomy (NCBI): domain Eukaryota; kingdom Metazoa; phylum Arthropoda; class Insecta; order Hemiptera; family Aphididae; genus Eriosoma; species Eriosoma lanigerum. The sequence continues at coordinate 17,051,088 of CM023357.1, forward strand.
ATATTTACCAATAGTTCTAATATTACTATTATCATAATTATTAAAACATGTTTTAAATTTACATTATTAAACTATTTAAAATTTGTATGCTTGTTATAATATAATATTATTGCTAAACTATTTATATTGATTCCATTTCAACTATTTATCTATAATGTATTTATTTATTTTTTTACAGTAAAATAATAAAATAATAAATACAAATAATTTAAAATATTATTTATTAATCATTAGCTTATAAATTAGGTCATTACTCATTAGGAATAAATTATTGCATTCTTATTATTTTATTTGTAATTTGATTATTCTATATATCTAATTAGTAATTATATATATACGATTTACCTACTTATACAATGCGTATATTTATTAGAGAAGATAATTTAATTTGTTCAAATATATAGTATGTTAAAAATAATGCAATTTTTTAAAAAATTTTTCCTAAAATTGTCTACTATAAAACTAATAAAATGATATGTTTGAAATAATAATTATGACTAATTAGTAATTACCAATGTAATGAAGGTTCACTGAAAACTTTTTGATTCAAAGCATGTATTTTTTCTTCTGTCATCAATTTCTGTTAATTTTAATTATATCGCTGTAAAACTTCCTGTTTTGCATAAAATCAAAAATTAAATTATAATTGTTATAGTTGATACTTAGTAAGATAATTAATTGGGATATTAAAAGTAATAATATAATATTATACTAGTCGGTAAAAAAACAGTGCCGTGGTAGTATATAGTTTGTATTGATAACATTTTTTTTTCGGGGTCAAGGTTCGAAAATGTCTACATAGTAGATATATTAAATATATTGAAAAAACACAATATTATATTATAAAATGTCAAAAACAGTAAATTTTAGTGTTAGTCTGATCTAATTTATAATTATTCAAATTATTTTTCTTTGTCAAATTATTATTTACCTTTATAGTATAATATATTATATACAAAATATATAAAAACCAATTATATTTATATTTAAATACCTTAAAATGTAAGATTGTAAGGTATAATTAAATATCATGTATAATTATAATTTAAAAATTTCTTGTCTACTTGTATACCTACAATATTATAAATAATTCTAAAAAATAATACCAGTTAAAAATAAATCACATACAGTTTTATTTACTAATTGTAATATTCCCGTAAAAGATTTTTAAATTCAGTTTTTTTAAAATTATTATTTTGGCAATGTATTATAATACTCTTCCATTATTTTTTTTTAGTTTTAAACGTCTAGTAAAAAAATTAAAAAATTCTTTTAAAGTTAGAATTATGAAATTTTATAATGATTAGTTTATAAATTATATTTTTATGGACATTTTGAAGGGTCAAATTTTTAATTTAACAAAGATGATGATTTTTTTCATTCATTAAAAAATCATATTTTTGACATCATTTTTTGTAATTATTTAATTTATTATATCGGAATGTAAATTCGATACCCTCAATCCTTTCCTTTCATCGGTAAAACACATCCAAATTATTTGCTGTAAAGCCCTCAAACTCCTTGGTTTCATTCTCTGGTCCTCCTCTGATTTCCATCTCTTAACTTTTTGAATTGTCTTTTACTGTTCGTTGGTGCGCCCCATACTTGAATATAGTTGTATCGTATGGGACCCTGCGACTGCTAACGTTTGTACTATGGTTAGGACGTGTACAGAGAAGGTTCCTGCGTTCCATATTCCTCATCCTCTCCATGACTATTTACCTGTCATTCGTGCCCTTAATCTTTCCTCCCTGGCTGACCGTTGCCATGCATTCAACTTATCCTTTTTATCAAAACTTCTTTTCGGCTCCCCTGCACTTTTGTACCTTATTAATTTAAAAGTTTCTGGCCGCTCTACCCATAATTCTTTTCTATTTTATACCCCTCTCATCGCGGCAAACTATTTTTACAACTCTCCCTTAATCCGTCTCCAACGTGTAGAAAACACCTCGACCTAATTTTATTTATAATTGTTATATTGTTCTTATTATGTTTATGTAATGTTAATATGTTATATATATTGTACTTGACCTATTTTTAACCTGGGTTATGCATGTAAATAAAATATATAATCAATATTATGATAAGTAAATTATCGACAATACATTTTGCAGACTATGTTATTAAAATATTAAATAATTACAAAAAATTAAAAGAAATATCGATAACTTTATTAAATTAGGATGTAACATAAAAATTATGATACAAATATACTCTTTAAAATCGTTATCTTCAAATTTCACAAAACTTAAAAAATAACAATTCATTTTTTTATGAGACATCTTTTTTTTTTAAAAAAAATTAGGTAATACTAAAAATTACTTAGGTAATAATTAGACTGTTTAATTAATAATTAAAAAAAAACCGCATTTAAACATTCAAATTTTTCTTAAAATTCTTCATGGAGATATTGAAATTAGTAAATAGATCTGGGACACTATATTAAAGTATGAATGTATGATGTCTATAAATTAAAAATATTTTAGCTAAATTAATTATGTGATTAATAAATTAGGGAGGAGGAACATAAGAAAAGAAAATTATAAGAAAGTATTATTAATCTATCTAAAAAATAATTTATGAAAATAATTGTATGACATTAGTATTGTATATGTACAATATGTACAATAGGTTAAATAATAATGATTTAATGTAAGTTAATACAAGTTTGTAATTGTAATAATTATTATTATGAATTTTAGTTTATTATAGATTTATAGTGTACTTAGAGTATGTAACATTTACATTGTTTGCGTATGAGTTAATACAAGCTTTAAATAATTACATTATTCATTACAATAATCACTTGTTATAATACTTATTTTCTAAAAATTAGTATCCGGAGACAATGACAATAATGAATTACCATGACAATTAATTATGATTGTAAAAATGGATAAGCTGAGACGCAGAGTAATGGAAATAATTCTAGCATATTATATGTTTCACATGCGAAATACTTAGATCATGTCAATACTTCTTCGTTGAAAAAATCTGTGGACATACGGATATTGAGGTCTAGAACATTGGTTCAAATATATATTTTGGACTATTGTTTCGGTATCTTACACACTGGGTATAAACCGCACAGGATAGGTACGAAGATCAGTATAGTGCACTCAATGTAGTTTTACAGATTTTGGATTTAATAATAATAATACAGAATTACAAAAATCACAAATTGTTTTTAACAATATTTTACTACCTAATTTACTATGACAACTAAAGGTAAGAAGTTTAATTATTATGTTATTTTCTTCTTAAATGTATTTTGGATTAAGTATAATTCGAAGTTAACATATTTTACACATTATGTAAAATCATCATAACAAACATTAAATACTAAATTAAATATAAATATATAATACCATAATAATAAAAACATATATATATAAATATATATATATATGTATTCTGGATTAAAATGAATATTAGTTTTTACAGTTATACCTTATACATTAATATATATTATAGATTATAACATATCATAAAAATTATAATTAATTATATTGAAACTATTTATACTATAGGTGGACTCGACTCCCCCCCCCCCTATAGATCTTTGTATACAGGTAATAGCTTAGATTTTAAGGCTTTAAAAATATCAAAAAATGGCAATAAAATAATATTCATTTATGACATAAAAACTTTAAAAATTAGTTTGACTATTGTGATTCAATCTGAAAAACAAATAATAAGATAAAATTGTGTATAGGTTAGGTAATCGGCAATTAATAATAAAAGATAAATTTGATTCCTTTTTTAAAAATACTACTATATGATATACTTTAAATTTGAAAAATATAAATATTTATATTTTAGTTTTTTATAGTTTTTTTTTTTTGTTATAATAGTACGAGAAAATTTTTTAAAATGATCTTTAAATTGAAAAATACATCAAAGTTAAAAAATCAAACACTGCAAAAAAAGCTAAAAATGCCATAATAAAAGTTCGTAATTAGAATAGTGAATTTTTAAAATACATTTAGGTAGGTAGAACTTGATAAGCTAGGATCGTATGTTCCTAAAAAAGATTCAAATAAATTAAAATTAGAGCCAAAATAAAAAAAATTAATTGGTTTCAGGGTCGGACTGGGTATGAAAGGCCTTACCGGAGATCGACAAACAAAGGGCCTCAGCTCTAATTAAATTTACCATCAACAATTTAATTTTTAATAATTAACATATAATACAATTCAGATATTAATAAATATTTTTATACATATAAAATATATTTATTGTATAATTATGCAATTTCATTTTCACATAGTCCACGGACCAGTGTCTACAAAGATAAAAATAAAACATTTAGAATAATAAATACTAAATATAATATAGAATATTATATGATAATATAAGTCCGTACGTTAAAAACTGTATTAGTTATCCCAAGAATCCAAGATATTTAAAATCAAATTCACGGCAACCGCAATTTTACCATTTTCCCGTCATTTTTTGATATTTTTTCTTCTACCAAAGTACTGAATAAAGTAGATGCGATTTCCTACCGAAAGCATATCCTACATCTGACCACTATTTCTACCCAAAAAAATGTTTTCAGACAAAAAAAACATGTTTGTAAGACATTATTTTTCAATACATTTTTCGCTTCGTTTAGAATCTAACAATGTTTTAAATATTAGATAAATACTTTTATACAGATTAAATTTATGGTGCACTTGATGTATTTTTAAATATTTTCGTAGTTTGAAAATCGTGTACAAATTATATAAGAATAATAAGTTTTGGTACCATTTGTCATTAGTGTTTGAATTGGAAAAGTAAAAGAAGGGAGACTATGAGACTACGCGAAAAAGTAGCATCCCTTGCAATGATTAAATTAAATTAAATTCATGGGGACTTCGAAACATTAAAAGGGGTACGCTAATTTTTTTTAAAATAAGAAGAGGTACTCCGCCCCCTATAGTATATAGGTTATATAGTCTCATACGAAAATTAAAATGTTGTGCTCATAAGCGAATTTAGATACTTTTATTAGGTTAACCTGTACTCCAGTGTTCTAAAAATTATGAATAGTATTTTAAATACTACTTAAGTATTATAAAAAAGTCGTATTATAAAAATGTCAATTGTGGACGTTCCTCCTTCATTCTTTCGTTCCTCGGAGAAATTAGTAGTTTATTATACTTGGATTTGAATGCTATGATATTGCATTAGAAATACGATCCTGAGTGAAACTCAATATATTACAATATACTATACTAATAATTCATTCCAAAATTTTACCTTACTTGTATACTACTTATATGTTAATACTCTAAAAAATTTCAAGTACCTACGATTAAAACTTAATTAGTTATCATGAAATAAAAAATAACGGAAATCATAATTTTGCCGATTTTCCGCCATTTTTTGTAGTTTTTCCCCTTTCAAGGAAAAAATTTTTAGAAATCCGAAAAATGAGCTAATTAAATTACCAATCAGATACAATTTTCTACCGAAAGCATACCCTAATTGTGGTAATCGGACCATTATTTCTACCCGAAAAAGTGTTTTCATACATCAAAAAAAAAAAACATCTTTGTAAAACCAATACATTCTTCGCTTCGCTCAAAATCTAAAAGTATTTAAAATAATCAATAAATATTTTTAAATCAAATGTATTCAAGAAGTATTTAAAATTTCGAACACCTTTATATATATATATAAAAAAAAAAAATTAGGAAATGGAAAATGGTATTTAATAGACCTATCTGATAATATAATTTACTCATTCCAAGGAACAACGTTGGTAGATTTTAACTGATCAACCAAACTGTCACGTTCAATACAACTGATTTTTGTCAAATCTTGTAAAGTTTCTTGTGAAAAAATAGTTATACCTTCATTTATACTTGTTATTCGTCTTGGATCCAAGTATGATACATCTTGCATGATGTCATTTTAGATACTCATACTGACATACTCGTATTAATATTATACAAAAATATTATAAAAGGTTAACATATTATAACACATTTAATCTTTTAATGCATCATTTTACTTTATATTAATACAAAAACAGAACAATTGTAAACTATTGTTTATATATTATAAACATTTTATATTATTATAAGTATTTTAAAAACATTAAACATGATTTGAAATTTTTCCGATTAATGGCAATATGTAGGTAAAATTAATCGTACGACAGAGTGTGCCTAGTAACCTGGTTTGATACAATTTCAAAAACGATCATCTTAACTTAGTAACATGTATAGTTGATCCGTACAAAAAAATCTATCGTACATTCGTACAAGGTTTGGCACACGATAAATCGTAACATTGTGGGCCACCGGTTTGATCAATATTATATAATTAGGTTTATCACTATTTCGAAATGAAAAACTACGGTGAAGTATAATTTGTAGTTTAATTTAAACACCTTACTGATTCCGCTATGTGGAACCATGATTATAAACTAACAAATATTTCATATAATTTATATTTATTATAAATACTTATTACCAAAATATCTATCAACTACGTGGTGTCTTTTCACTCTTACAGTACAAAAATTGTACCAAAAAAAGGGGGCCTCATTGGCTATTGCCAGTCTACAGTATAGGCCAGTCCAACCCTGATTGGTTTTACAAAGATTTTTTAATTTTTTTTTATTTGATGTATGAAAACATTTTTTCGGGTAGAAATAATGGTCTGATTACAACAAATTGGGTATGCTTTCGGTAAGCAAATTGCGTTTAGTTGGTACTTTATTTAGCTCATTTTTCGAATGTCTCAAAAGTTTTTCCTTGGGAGAAGAAAAACTGCCAAAAAATGGCGGAAAATTCGCAAAATTCGATTTCTCTTATTTTATATTTTTTTATTTCGTGATAACTAATTGAGTTTTAATAGTAGGGATTTGAAACTTTTTTTTGAGTATTAACATAGAAATTTACACACGTGGTAAACCTATGGAACGACTCATCAGTATAATATATTGTATTACATTGAGTTTCGCTCAGAATCGTATTTTCTAATGCAATATTATTGCATTCAAATCCTAATTATAATAAACCATTAATTTCTCCGAGGTCCGAAGGGACGAAGGAGGAACGTCTTAAATCGACCATGTCGCTTTTTTTATGTTTAATATGGATGGTATATTGTATATGCCTAAATATTAGATGAGTATAAAAATTAATTTGTTTCTTTTATATAAATCTAACTTTTAATTGATAGGAGTCATTCCATACAGCCTCTAAGGATATAATAAGCATATGTAATATGTTTACCTAATAATAATGTACAAATATATTGAGATTAATTGATTAAGATGTAAAATAAATTATGTTTAATGTTATAAAATGTATACATATTTATCAACTGATGGTAAACATAATTCAATTATCATGTATACAAAATATTATAGTAACATGTAGATTATAATATAATATGAATTATAATAATAATTAATTTTCAATTTATAATTAATTGTTTATTTAGAATAGGTGATTCATAAGCTATAAGGTAATAAAAGTTTTATTTATTTGATAAGAACACATTAAATTCATATGTGCGTTTGGTTTGCATCTGGTATTTGCATACAAACACTGGCCTATTATATATCTATATATGAACATAAATAATGACATATACGAGTATATGAGTATGTTATATTATATATAAGAATACAATTATTAATTAGTAATTGCTATAAAGTAAAAGCTCAGTTTAAATTAGGCATTTTTCAATTTTTTATTGTTTAAAAATAGAAATATCCTTTACAGTATTAAAAAATATAAAAATAATTTATTATGTTACTTAACTAGTGAGTATTGAATTTTTTTTATATAATATATACTATTGTCTATTACTATTACTAGGTATATAAATGGATTAAAGCGTTATTTCGGTATCTATTCATTTTACAATTTTAACAATATAATTTTTGACGTTCTTTTGGTGAAATACACATTTTACTTTAATACTTGAAAAATTGATAATGGATATACTTATATTAACATTTATAATGTTTAAAATTTTAATTTAATTTATATTAACAATAAACATATTTTTAGTTCAATTTATAAAATAGAGTGTTAAATTATCTGAGAAACATCTTGTAAAAAATTTAAAGTCGAAATAATAAAAAATACCTACAGCAATTTAAATAATATATTTAGATAATTATACTTATTAATTTGTATAAAGTGTATAGTTAAATAAAATAATAAACCTATTAAATATTTAAGTCAATTAACTAAGAAAGAAAACTATTGCCATGAATATGCGACTTTTCCCATCCTTATTATCATTAATAACATTTTATTACAATATAATATACAAATACAAAAACACATAGTATAGTTATGCATGTATAAGTGTACGTCTTATATTTTTTTTAAAACAAATATTAATATTCTGCTGCCTGACCTTAACCTTAACATTAAAGTGATTTCACATCAATAATTGTGTTTTTGTAATATTGAGAACTAATATATTTAGTAACTTTTTTGATATTATGAAATATTAATATTCGCTATTCGGTATCTAATGACAAATGACAATCACAACCCATTTATAATTTTATATCGTGATGACAAATGACATATTTAATGGAACCACTATCAAAACAAAATATAAAATGTATAAAGTTGTTTATCGATTTAAATTTTGAAATATATAATATAAATATTGTCTCTGCCAATATATATATATATATATATATAATAATTATAATACAATTTAAAATAAATATTTATTTGTAAATTTCTATATACTATTTACTATTTCTATACATTTCTATATTATATCTACATACTAAAAATTGTTTATTCGTTAGCATTTAATATATTTAATATATTACCTATATATAATATTTATTAAAAATATATAGGTATACATATATATTTATACAGTTTTAGAGTGTTCTAGATCTATTTACTAATAATTATAATATCTTCGCAAACAAATTAAATTATTGTATACGGTTTTTTTTTAAAATTATTAATTAGGCAACAGCAAATAATATTACTTTTATTACTTTTTTTTAAAAAAAATAAAAATAATAACTTTTTATTTTTAATATAAAATGAAATTTGAAGATAGCCATTTTAAAGAGTATTTGTATTTGTGTGATAATTTTGATGTTCGAACTCCTAATTTAATCAAAATATCAATTTTTAGGATTTGTTTTCATTTATTGGAGAAATAATATTTCTGATGTCATTATTTGTAATAATTTAATATCCTAATGAACTACCTACTATCATGGTACCTAAGAAAAATTTGTTTCATCAATATTATGAACATAAGGGCAACTAGGGGTTGATGGAGGAGGAGCTTAGTACCCAAAATTACTCATACCCTTAAAATAACAAGAAAATTCTCAAATTTTTTTTAAAGATATTTTAATTTAGGGCTATAGCTCCCCCTAGATTTTTGCAGTAGTTGCGCCACTGATTATGAATAGGTACTCTCAATGATTACAAAATTCTGCTAAACAATGTATCATTTACTTATTTTAATATTGATAATATTAGTTTTACATTCCACGATACCAATACACATATTGATATGTGTATTATGAATACACATACATATATGCATATGAATCATAAAAATTCAAAAACTCCATTATATTAATGATTTCATATTTAATGTTTGATTTTAGTGTTTTTAAAAGTCTAAAGACAATTTTTTGGGCAGTAGTAATGGCCCGATTACCACAAGTAGGTCATACTTTCGCTAGAGAATTTTGTTTAGTTAGTACTTTATATATGTTATTTTTTGAAATAGGAAACAGAAAAATTTAATAATAATGGCAGAGAACAACAAAATTTGTAGAATCTAAATTTTGATCGAACTTGAAATTAATAAACATCTTTTCAATAGAACCAAATTAAATTCATACTTATAATATTATGATTAATATGGAAAATCTGTATTACACGTCACTAGTCCGTAGTATAAATATCTCTTAAAATATTAAAAATTCCTTAACTAGATACTACATAAACGTGCATTAAAAATAATTAATAAATATTATTAATAATTTAAACAAAAATAATATTATAAACAGTTATCTTTGATTTTAAAAATCGTCAAAACAATTTTAAAATGTAAAATACTGAAGTAACCAACAAAAATGGATTTATAAAATACATTTAATTTTCCTATATGAGTTATAATAGGTACATTATATGTAAAAAATTGTTATATTTGTAATTTATATAAAAAGAGACGTATTTATTATATTTATTTAGAATTTACATATATTTTTGTTTTAAAGGAATTCCGCAAGTCGATTATAACAAATAAATGTCTTAAAAAACGTAAAGAAAGTTTAGAACATTATGTTAAAAATATAGAAAAACCTCATAATATTACATTTAGGTAATTTAAGTAGGTATATGCAATAAGCATGTATGCATTGTTATATTATAAGCAACTAATAAGCAAAATAAAAAATCCTTAAATTATATTTTGTATCCAAGGTTGTGTTTGAGGGGGAAAGGGGGAAATTGACCCCGGCATCAAAATGTTCTTATTAAAATATCAGTGTTAACATATTTTTATGTCAATTAATATGTGGTGGAGGGAGGTACAAGTAAATATGCTTTATATACACTGTTTGTATCCGAGGAAAGCAAAAAAAATTGGTTCAATATAAAATTGGTCAGATTTAGAGATTGATAATTTATTATATAATGTGGATACTGCAGGATGCATATTTTAATGCTACTCCCTGTGGCCAACATTAACTATAACCGAATAACAACAGTGACGTAATTTTTATATATATAATATTATATCTCCAAAATCAAGTTAATAATTAAAAAATATAAAAATTATAATTTGTATAATAAATAATAATGTAAACAATAATTATTGTGACTTATAGTTCATGGAATGATATTTCATTGTAAAAACCTTTTTGTAATATTATTTTACTAAAATATAAATTTTTGTTAAATTATTTTTTTTAATCATACAAAGAGCAAATTAACTTAAATAATTTGTATCCAATAAAATATTAAATACCCATGACCATGTTATATCTGTTATAAGAATAAATATATAAAAATATAAGGAGTAGGTACTAAATATAATTTATAATTAATTTTACTAATCACTAATATTTCTTATAGCATTGTAAAGACTAGAGACTAAATTATTAATTTATAAATATGTAGTACGACGAAAGTATTGATCAACTGTAAAAATAAGAGTACTTACTATAAATGTGTATTTGATAAAATTTATTTTGAACTATGAACATGTAACAAATATTTATATACTATATCATTACAATTAAAATTAATTTAATAATAATGTACATTTAAATTTGATTGATTTGTAATTTTAATGACCAATGATCGTGTGAATAGTTTTATTTTATTAAAATTGTTTTAATATAAATAAAATTCAATTAGCCGACATCATTTTTAAATTGATTATAATAATATTTATTTAGCAAATTTGTTACTAACCTACTAAATATTTTATTAATACCTATACTTAAAAGTTAAAACTGATTATTACCTATTAATTATAAAAATGTATTTAATTATAACTATTATATTTGTATTGAACTTTCTTTTACTTTTCTTTTTTATTAAAAATCATCAAATTTTGATTAAAAATTTGATTATAAAAATTATACATGATTATCTATCTCTTTTAAGCTAAAAGCTTATGTTAGAGATAGAGAGTAATACAAACTTAACTAAAAATACTTTATTAATAAAGAACTTTATTAGGTATAATCGTATAAATTATTCAATATTTCAGTTATTAGTCACATATTATAATATATATTATATATTAGTTATTAAATTTAATTACTAACACGTTATATGCTACTATATCAATTATCAATATATATTAATTTTAAAAGTTTATGCAAATGAATATATTTTTAAAAATACAAGTAATAAATTTATATAAACTTAAAAATAATACATACGTATATATTTTTTAATTTACAGTATTTTATAATATTTTTAATCATTTTAGAAAATGTATTTATAATAAAATCTATTATAAATTTGATTAAAAAAAATTGTTATACATAATAATTATAGATGCACTATATTTATTTGACGAATATTGATATATACAGTATTGTAGTCTATTGTCTTCAAATGTTTCAATGTTTATCATTAGTATTGTAAATATTGTTTTAATTATTTTAGTTTGAAAGTTCAAACTGGTAAAATTGTTTTATAAAATGTATTATGGCAATAGGTAAGTTTTCAAATTGCATCCCACATTAAATTAAACAGATATATGTTATGAAATAATTTGCATGTACGTGTAGTTACAAATAATAAACACTTATAACTTGGAAGTTGATTAAATCCTATTGCAACATTTTAAATTATTTAATCAGTGCTATTTGTATGCCTTTGCGTCCTAATAAATCAAAGCTATCCAATTAAAAAAACCCCTACTAAGTTCTGTCAATTCGTCTCATCACACATGTATAAATAGGAGTATAGGACGACACAGTTAAATAAACAGGACATGTGTGACAATTGTTCAGTTGTGCAAAATAAAATATAACCTTAAACCATAAGTCTGTTCTATTACCTACCTTTTTAATTCTACTATGTCAGTATATAGTTGAACATTATGGACAACGGGTGAGTAATATTGGTTTCACTTTGATTTATTATAAAAGACCACTTAGACATTTTTAACAAAAATACAACATACTATACTTATTTAAAAACAAAACTATTAGAGACTTATATTTATACTTTACACAAGGTTTTGTCTTTTAAATGATAATGAACAATTTCATATTGCTGTTAAGTACTTTGTCCCTAAATTAAATTATGAAATATAAAATATTTACGATTTTCAACTAATTATAACTGAACATATTGGAAACTAACTATTATACCTTATTATTATATTTTGACATCGTAATACAAATATTTATTAACTTTCTACATTATTACCCTAGCAAAATATATAAAGTTATTACTTTAAAAGCTTATAAAAAGTTATTTGTAAAATGTTAAAATATAATTTGTATTCTAATTTAGATATTTAGCAAATGCATTTTAAAACATCCATCAGTAAAATAACAAAATATAAACGTAATAAACTAGATTTGTTTATTGATATACAAATATTATACATAGGTAAATACAAAGCAATTATAACAATGTGATTGAGATGGCGATACTAATATTGGATTTGGGGTATTTGGTGGTATTTTAGTGCTTGTTATTTATCATTCACTAGTTTTTTATGTTAATATTAAATTGTACAGAACATATTTATATTGACAGCTGTTACAATTAGTTAATTAAAATTCTGTATTAAATGGATATTAATATCCAAGGATTATTATCTAAGGATATCGAATCTTTTTTTTAAAAAAAAACCACAGTCAAGGAAGACCACAAAGAACTATTATTATTGTTATTATTATTTAAGATGATGTATTTCTTTCTTTATTATAAAACTGACTAGAATATAATTATTACAAATTATTTTATTTATTTATGATTTGTTAGTTTGTTACGCGATGTTCATTATTGTGTATTAAATCATCATGCTTGTTGTTACAGCCGTCTAATGGTTTTGACTATTATACTGTGGTTTATGTTTGCTGTTGTTTCAGTATCGTCGGAAACTGCTAGCAGCGGTTTGTATTCAGTTATTTTTCTTAAAATTTTTACATTACCTTACCTTAGCTTCGATAATTTACGAACATTCTTGACATTTTTTGGTACACATAAATTATATTTTAAATTTTGGTGTTACATATTGATAGATGCTTCTTAAATTTTATAATACTACGAATATGCATGATATATATTTATTTTGTTAATATAATAGTATCTCGATAACTATAAACACCTAAGCCCTTAAGGAGACAAATAATGTAATAACATTATGTCTAAATTGTAAGTATAAAGAATACATGAACATAATAAATGTTACATAATTAAATTTTTGCAATAGTTTATCCTTTATATGGTGAATTAAATTGGAGTATTAATTGTTCAATTGTCCCCCCCCCCAGATTTTTGGTTTTTATTTAAATTTTTTAAGAATATAAAAAAAATTAATTTCTTAAATTATATTCGCTTTACTATCAAAAATCTATGATATTGTTTTGCAACATACAAAAGTATTTTATTGGACCTATAGGTAGAAGGTAGAACAGATGTACAAAAACTACGTTTCAGGAACTAATCCTTATTATTAATATTCGAAAAATAATCAATTTGTTAAAATGGTACAAAATTATAACTTGCTATTATTTGCTATTATTATTATTTTAAATTATTTAGATATTTAAAACTAGTACCTAGTATTTGTCATTTGAACTGATTTGAATTATTATAACTATCTACTAAAAAATATTGATATTTACTACTTTTACTTAATAAATACGATTTATTATTTTGCTATTATAAAAAAAATTATGTGTATTTTTTTTTATTGAAATTAACAAAATTAATTATATTGCTACTTAAAAGTTATATACTGTTTTACATAAATTAAATACCTATATACTTATATACACATAATAGTATAATAATATTATTTGCTATTGTATACATATTAAGTAGAATAACTAGTATAGTTTTAGTATACTTTCTTGTAGTCATTGTAATATTGTAATAGGTAAAAAATTTTAAAAGAATTAAGATTTACGGCACCGATATTAACTGTAGATATCAAATCTTTCCTAAAGGCCCAAAATGTAATTTGTAATTTCACATAACTTTTACTATTTTTAATTGATAATTTTAGAAAATACTTCGGAAGATTGGCCATATACCGATACAAAAAATGCAAGTTCTTTGCAGTCACCTTTGGATATATATATAAAGGACTTAAAAACACGATATTTGCCACTTTTAAGATATTTTAATTACCATACTTTTGATAACGCCGAAATGGAAATAACTAATAACCATCATACGGGTATAAAATGATAAATGTTGTTTTCTATTGTATATGAATTGTTATATATATATATATATATTTTTTTTTTTTTAATAGTTGTAGTTAAATTTCATAACAAACCCGAAAAAATACCTTATATAACTGGAGGGCCATTATTCCATAGACAGTATCAATTCGAACAGATGCATTTTCATTGGGGTGATAACGATTATGGAAGTGAACATCGTATCAATGGATACATGTAAGAAATAATTAATAACTGAGAATTGAAAGCTACAAGTTTTTGAAACAAATTTTAAAATGTCTAAAATAAATTAACGGATTCTGAACTCAATGTATTAATTTCATTGGTACATAGAAAAAAACTTCGACACTCCTTACTCTAAGGTTTATTAATTATTGGATGACTTAATTCTGTATACATAACAACTATATTAAAATATTTTTTGTTTTATTCTAAACGTTTAGATTACGTGCTTACTCTAGTTTTAAGCTTAAATTATTCATTTTATTATAGCTATATTAGTATTTTCCAATAGGTATTTAGATTTACCAAGTCACATAAAGTACATCTTGTAAATGATAAGTACATTTTTCTTTTGCAAATAAGAATTACGATTTTATCCTGCAATTATTACACTTAGTCTAAATTTCCAGATATTTTGATGTATTATATTTATAATTACAATTTTGATGAGTAGTTTTAGATACTAAGTGAAGCAAGGAACGTATAGGTTTAACAAAGATGTTTTTTTTTTTTTAAGTCTGAAAACACATTTTTTGGTATAAATAATGGTCCGATTACCACAAGTAGATTATGCTTTAAATAGAAAATTGCATATATTTGATACTTTATTTAGCTTATTTTTCGAATTTCTCAAAATTTTTTCCTTAAGAGAAGAAAAACTACCAAAAAGTAAAGAAAAACGGCAAAAAGCGCAGAAATTGTAATTTTGACGAAATGTATTTTAGATATTTTATAATAAATCTTTAAACAGTTCAAACTATATAATAACTTTATAATAAAATATTTGTAAATAATAATAAATTAAAATAAACAATTTGAATTGAGTGGGTAGGTACAATATTGAAATTTTATATGTTCAAATCGAGGATTGGGGTTTGAATTTTTGGGGGTGCTAACGTCTTTCTAGCATCCCCCCTAGTCGTGCCTATGATGTATATACAATCATAGTCCTCTTAAAAATTATTGTAAATTTCCGCCTAAGACCATTACTTATTATTTATACACTATCTCTTATTTTTCATTTTAAGATTATACAGTATTTAAATAACATCTTACTCTAGATCTGATTCGGTGACCACCAGCTGTCCACCCACCTAAAAACACGTGTAGCAATTGCTATACATAAAGTATAGTTTGGGCGCCACTGGAGACATTAACTGACTATTATTTTTAGAATATAAATTTGAATAACCAAGAAAAAAAACTAATTTTATAATTTTTATTTTAATACATCGACAATTAATTGAATGATAATTTGTAGGAGAAAATCGGTAAGTACCTAGTTTTTATTAAAAGAAATAATTATATTATCATGTGACTCAAAAAAAAATCTAAGTATTAAAAAATATAGGATTATGTACCTACTAAATTTAAGAATAAAATCTTCATAAATATACAAAAAGTGGGGTGAGTACGTTTGTCAGTTACCATTATAATGAATTTAATTTGATTTATTTCATGATAGGTATGCCATGGAAATACATATTGTACACATTAAAAAAAAATTTGGAACTCTCAAAGAAGCTCAAGAGCATAAAGATGGTGTATGTGTAGTCGCTTTTTTCGCAGAGGTAATCTTAATAAATATAATTTAAATAACTTATTGTACATAATTAAATGAAAATGTATAAAAAAAGATACAGGTATAAGTATGTAAGGAGGTCCGTTCCTAAGACTGGAGTGCACACGTCATTTAATTGGAAGCCTCCGGGTCTCGTTCTCTGCCATTCAGCCTCCCACGCATCTGGAATATTAACCATAGCTTCGGTGATGATTTGAGCTTTTAGCAAGAACGTTTTTTTTTATTTAAGCCTCGAGTTAATAATTCCATATTAATGTATTGGCAACTTCTGGTGATTGTTGAGTTTGTCTTTTTCTTTTAACACACTGTTTTGTGTCTTGATGTGAGATGAGGGGTTCTATGTTGACCATATAGGGTAGCCATTGTTTGTTTATGCTCAAGACTGTGCCTACTATTGTGTGCATGACCTTCCTTAATTCGATATCTCTTACCTCTGTCTGGACACTTCCTTCCCAGACTGGGACGCAGTAATCGGCGGCCGAGTAGACCAGGGCTAAGAAGAAATTCGGAGGGCGCTTGTAACGGCTCCCCAAGTGGTGCCAGCTAATTTGTTGATGAGGACATTTCTATTTTTAAATTTTTCTGATACCTTATGAAGGTGTATCTTAAAAGTTAACTTCCGATCCAGTGTGATGCCAAAGTACACGGGTGTCTTTTCGTTTTTGATTTTTTCGCCGCAAAAAAGGACTGATATTTTCATATTGGCTTCCCTGTTATTTAGATGAAATGTTGTTATCATGGTTTTAGATGAGTTTGGTCTAAGCCTCTATTTTCAGAAAAATTATTCCAACCTTGATAGACCCGATGTCAGGGTTTTCTCAATATTTTCTAGCTTCTTGTCCTGCGCTACTATGCAGATGTCGTCTGCATAAAGGTACGGTTTCGTTTATGCGACTGGTCGCAACGACTGAACGCAACGATTAGTCGCTAATGACTGCTCATCTAATTTGGGAATGTGGTTTCCAATGTGCGATTGACGTGTGCGTTTCAAATACAGTCGTTGCGACTCGAGAACGTACTGCTTTGGAAGCAGTGGTCTGCGTGCACGCATGCGTCCATATGATTTATTATTATTTATAAATGTCTATTTTATGTTATTTATATGTTATCAGTACCTCAAAAAATCCATCTATATTTCGCATGCGAATTTTTCTATTTTATTATGTTGTTCATAAATTATACCTTTAATAATATAATATAAATAATATTATGTTGAAAATTATTTTGTCAAAAATTTCACCAAATGATGATGAAATATTACTCAATGAAGTAGAAAAACACCGTATAAAAACATTTATGACAGTTCATTTGATAAATATAAAGACTATATACATTTTGTCTTGTTCTTCTTCTTCCTCTAATAGAAGAGTAATTATTTTATTATTGTTAATAATTATTTCTTCCATCACAGTAGAAAGAATTATTAAAATTAAATGTAATATATATTAAAACAATATTAGGATAAACCGATAAAATGAATTATTTACCTAACCTATATGTTTGTGATCGCAAAGTGTAGTCGCATTAAGGAAATCAGTCCGTACGTTGTGTTCAGTCGTTGCGACTAATTGTTGCGTTGAGTCGTTGCGACGAAACCATACCTTAAAAGAAAATATTTGATTCTGTACTTGGTATGTCGTGGGTATATACATTAAAAATAATTGGGGCTAAGATAGAGCCTTGAAGTAAGCCATTGTTTAGTATTTGTGTTTTGCTTTTCCTGGTGGTGAGATAAACTCGGAAATTTCTATTTCCGAGGCTGGCTTTAATGTATTGTATCAAGCGTGGACGTTGTATAATATTTGATAATTTCCATAGTAAACCGTCTTTCCACACCGTATCGTATGCTGCCGAGATATCTATGAAGGAAATTCTCTACTACTTTTCTACTGTTATTCTTTATGTCAGGAGACTCCATTGTGTCGATCTATTTTTATCTATTTTTTGGCTTTATTCATGGACGCTAGTAGAGATTTTCCTGTTTAAATAGTCGGATTTTGTCTGCATTGTGTATAGAGTTCTTTGGATTTCTCATCATACCTAGCAATGTATGATTTCCTAAAGCCTCTTGAGATGTTCAGCTTTGCTGCTTTGATTAGTAGGCTAGCGAATCTGTCTTGACAACATATTTTTGGAATTCTTGCCAATTGGTCTTCCGAAAATTTCATCTGGGAGTTTGTAAGGACTTGTGGAATGGGATAGTGATACCTAGCTTGATTAACATGAGTCAGTGTTGGCTATTAAGGAAATCCCCGATTACGGTCCTTTCAGCTGAATAAGGTATACCATCGTTATTCAATAGCACTAAAATATAGGTAAGGATTGTAACCGGAATTCCATCTCACCGACCAAAAGGTGTATGGTCCTTTTAAATCTTGGATTAAGTATAAGTCTTAAGACCCAATCCACTTTTCAAGTGCTTCGCCAGCTTCGTCCGTTATAGAAGATGAAACCCTTGTAATTTAAATCTGTCAGGATGGACGCCCTCTGAAATATTTATTTATTTATTAACGGGCTAGGAGCCCAATTGAACAGTAGTAGGTACATTTTAAAGAGATATCTAATGCATTAATTAGACCAATATAACAATCATACTAATACGCAAAAACATACAAAAATGATATACTCCAAAATAAATTATAACTAATAAAGACAAAGTTAACAATACAATTATTTGTATAAAAATTAAATATTTGAGAATAGAGGGTTTTCATTAGCCAACTTCATCATACGGTTGATTGGTTCGTTTTGCAGATAATTAGTGTTAGAAAGTGGTATAAGGAATTGGGTTTTGAAACATGTATTGCGAGAAGGAATTTAAAGTTAATTAGAGAAAAAGAGTTGGAGAGTCGATAAATCCTGAAGTTAAATTGCGTAGAAAGGAAAGGTTTTGAGAGTGGCGACGATCAACAAGGGATGGGAATGGCAGAGCGATTTTTAAAGGACATTTTTCGACATTTAGATACGTTCAACGTCAGATCTAAACTTTCGTAGCAACAAATCTATCTATGTCTGAAGAAGATGGCTATGTCTGATAGAATCTTCTATCGTAGCGATGCCCATGAATAACTTCATATCAGCAAAACACAGAAGATGACAATGGTGAAAAATAGTAGTGACACTGTTTACAAATAGAGAAAACAGTAAGGGTGAAAGATCGGTTCTCAAGTTAGGATCGAAACCAAGATAGGAGTGGAAGGCCTATATCAGAGGCTTGAAGTATGGCTATGAGTGTATTGTGATCAACTTGATCGAATGCCTTCGCAAAATCCGTATATATGACGTCGACTTGGGATCTATCCTTAAAGGTATTAAAAATATAATTTGAAAGTATTAAGTTGCCCGTGATTGTAAAACGACGTGGATGGAAGCCGTGTTGCTCGTAAATAAGGATAGAGTTCACAGAGGGCTGAATTGAATGGAAAACGAGTGATTCAAATATTTTAGAAATATAGCTCAGAATTGAAATTAGCCTATAATTTACCACCTCTGAAACGTTACCGGATTTGAAAATAGAGGTTACCGAGCTGATCTTTCATATATCGGGAAAATGCCTTCATCCAATCATCAATGAAATATGTGTCTCCTATAGGCAGAGTATGTTTGTTTTGTGTTCTTTAGACATTCTTTCTAAGTAAATGCATTTGTCCGTAGATAGGCCTTTGACATTTAACTGAAAGATACTGATATGATCTGGGTATACTAAGTTTTCAAGTTTAAGTTGTTCATGGGGAATATTGTCAGTGTAGCGCTGAAAAGGGCTGTATTGAGTTATTGCTGTGCTCATAGTAGGCATGTGATCAGTAAACCTATGGTCATCTGTCGTGTGTTTGCTATTGGTCGTGTTAATAATTATTTAATTAGTTAGTTAATAACGCATGAAAGGGAGGCCTCGTGCAAGCTGCCAACGTACTCTTCCAATACAAAATTATTACACATAAATGTATTCAAAACAAAATAATCACATAGGTACCTGCCTACTTTCATTATTATTCATTATTGGGTACCTATGTACTTTTTTTTACAGATTTCACCATATGACAATCCAGATATAAGTAATTTTATCGCAGATTTAAAATATATTGACAAGCCAGGTACAACTATAGTCAGAAGTTTTAAAACCCATTTTAAATGGATGATAAAAATAATTAAAAATCAACATTATATAACATATCATGGATCACTAACAACTAAACCGTTTACTGAATGTGTAACTTGGATTCTTCTTACCAACCCACTGAAGATATCTAGAGCACAAGTAAAAAAGAAAAAAATATTATATAATTCGTGCCTATATAT
Organism: Eriosoma lanigerum; assembly: GCA_013282895.1. Lineage (NCBI taxonomy): Eukaryota > Metazoa > Arthropoda > Insecta > Hemiptera > Aphididae > Eriosoma > Eriosoma lanigerum. The sequence goes on from CM023357.1 coordinate 17,072,096, forward strand.
TATAATATCAAATGAAATTGTTTTTTAATATGTATTTAATTTTATATAGTTATCAGAATTCAGAAAGTTGTGTTCAAATGAGAACGGAACATTGATAAAGCATAATGATAGACCTCTTCAAAATTTAAATCATAGAAAAATTATTTATGTATACTAAATGTTTTAATTTAATTTAATTAATAACAATTACTATAGAGTTTATTACAGTTAATATCTACGTTATCGATAGTATAATTTATTAACAATTTTTTTTTTTTATATAGAACATAACAATTATTACTATACCTACCTATGCAATTTATTTATTGTTCCATACCTTATATAACATTATAATAATTTTATAACAGATAAACGTGAGTTGTTATATATATATTTAGTCCTATGTATCATGCGAAAAATTGATTAAAATATTAAAATAACATATAATTATAATGTAACTAACGTTTACAGTCTGATCTTATAAGATAACGTTATTAATCGTGTAGTAAACTATAAAATATTTAAATGATTTTTATATTTAAGTTTGAATGTAAAAGTCAACGTATTGTATTTTATTTAGAGTAGGTACCTCAAAATTATTTTATATGTTTTCAAACTCCTAGAATCTAGATTCGATAATGTCACTAATAATCATTATTATAGTATTATAGGTATTTTCAGTCTTGCCGATGTAGGTACAGATTGATATTAATTGTACTACATACTTACTATTTATCGTTATCTTCAACATATTTAGATACAATATGTATTTATGACTTAATGCGTTTACTCTTTCCTTTAAAATAAAAAAAAACATATCACACAATTCTTTATGAAGTAGTTATTTAGTTGTTACAACTTACAACTACTTAGGATCAGTTGTACAAAAGAATGATATTTCTAGATGATATTATGAAGACGATATAAAAAATAAGGTAAAATGTGGACAGAGCGTGTTTTGTGTGATAAACATAAGTGTAACTAAGATAAATTTTCTGGGATAAGACTACATACTAAATACTTAAATCTTAAATCTAACAAAACTTTTACATAATCATATTTATGATTATATTCATATATATACTGTAGCGCCGACACGTTTTAAAACTGGTACCTAATGCAATTTATTTTCTTTGATACCCACTCACCCTTATTTTTACCCATTATCTAATATTACATCAAACTGCAGTATCATCATATTTGTAGGGGTATTTTTCTGGAAATCTTCTTTTTAATGCAGTTCAATTGAACTACCTGAAGTATCTGGTCGGTGCCACTATATATGTATTTATATATATATCTTATATACATCAAAATTATGTTGAACTAATTAACTTAATACATTTAATATTTCCTGTCATATTTTTATGTATGTTAATATTTTAATATAAAAGTTATATATATATATATATCAAGAACATAAAAATCATTGAACATTGCTCATGTTTATGAAATAAAAATTATATTTATTGTATAAGTGGATTGTATATATTTTATATTATATATTTGTTGTTATAAGATTTTACTTTAAGTCTTTAACGTAATCTTTTTTACATAATTTAAGGGTTAATAATCAAGTGTGAACACAATTCAAGTGTTAAGTGGTAGAGCGCAGATGTACCAAACACTAGTAATCTATATAATTCCACTATAAATTTAAAATGGGATTCATCTGTAATGCAAACAATATTCGTAAGGACTTGTATGCCCATAGTTTTACTTGTAGAATAAAACTCCCAGCATCTTTGTAAAGTGTGTTTCGTTTTCAAATTATTTTATAGGTAGTATAAGTAGGTACATTCAGTTTTCCGGGTGAAGGACTCTGTAATTTTTTGTTCATAATATAATACAATATATAATATGTTTTTTTTTAATTAGAGTTCAAATCACGAACATCAATGAGTATGATCGTTTTAGTCAATATTTTGGTATCGTTACTGGTGTTTGTATATCTACCTTCAACCTTGTTATTAAATAAAATTAATTTAGCCCTTTAACATATTTATATTAGTATTATTGTTTTTCTATAAACTTTAATTGTATTTGTCACTTTGGGCCATTAGTTACACATTATAATTTACATATTGTGTTCAACAGTACGGGGTTCATCAAAGGATTCACGTGTTGTGGCTTGCCTTTTTTATTAGGAATTCAAGGACCATGTGTAAACTAAGTGTGACCTATCCGTAGTCAATTTAGCGTTCTTTTTTCTTTTGAGTTCAAATTTGTATTGAATTTTTAATTTCGCTAAATTTGATCGCTTGTTTTCACTCAAAAATGTATTGTATTTTTATTTTTTTTTTATTCCAGAGTAAGTTGAAATAAACTTAGAGAGTAGAGCTTCATTATTGTTACCTGGATTGATAGGCAAAATATATAAAAAAATAATGCTAATTATGGTATTATGTGACTGATAAAGAGCAGTGATGTATACGTAGCTATTTTTTTATTAGTATATATGAGTACAATCGATGGTAATATACTAAATATATACCACCCAACATTGAAAAGAAATTTTTTGAAGTGTAACCAATTTATTCCTATAGTGTATAATATAGTAACACGGTTAATGATTATTAATCAACTAGATTGTTAATATAATATTTTAATAATTTAATATTATATATTATGTTCATTGCTCATGTTATATGAGTTATGTCATGAGTTAGTTAGTTTTATGTCAGTTATGAGTTGTTATGTCATGTGTTACAGATAACACTAACAAATAAATGTCTAAAATTACAATAATATTTTTAATACTTTAATATTTTTATATTTTATAATATTACTTTTTATACTTTATTAGTTACTAGGTATTATTATTGGACATCATGAGAGGCTTTTAGAGTATGAGTTTTTTTTTTGTCACTGCTCACCATATTTTTTGTATTAGGTATAAGTACAAATATTTATATAACTTTATATTTTTTTCATTATTTGTAAAATCTTAAATTTGATTTATTGATTACAACCAAATTATAGATTTTTTTCTTCTATATTTTCAACACTTCAACAAGTATTGGTTAAAATCTTAATGAAATTTAAAAATTTTATCCAGATAATTGTTTAAATTTATAAATTTAATTATACCACGCAAAATAAATATTCGTATGAATGTACTAGGTTAATTAGCGTTCACAATCGAGTCTCGTTTCTTTGTAAAAACTCTTGATAGTTATAATATAAAATAGACAGCTAATTCAAGGTAATAATAAAAATAAAATGTAATTTTATACGCATCGATTAATCTATGCGATGTAGCTGCAGAATGCAATATAATTATTAGTTAATGACCGATGAACGACAAGAATAATTTTTTATAACAATTCAATAATATCAGTATGTATTTGTAATTCGATCGTCGGATCCTACATTTATAATAATTTAATTGTTATACCCTATACCTACGTAATATTAACATACGCGTCTAGGACATCTAAATTATCTACTTTCATAGTAACAACAGACGTAAATAATAGTATTATTATCATATGTACAAGGTATAATATGTAAATACGTTGTGTGTCGAAATAGATAGGAAGAAAAAATAGGAATTATATAAATATATTAAAATATTCTATATAGGTGGAAATAAAAAAATACGTAAGTGTAGCCACGGTAGGAACCCTAATAATATAATAGTATAAAGCTATACGGGGTGTTCCTGATCTATTTACTAATTGTATAATATCTCCGTGAAAAAATTAAAATTTTTGAATGCGGTTTTTTAAAATTATTAGTCAGTCAACAGCCTATAGCATTATATAACACCTTTCTTATTTTTTTTTAAAAAAGACTCATCATAAAATGTTTTGAAAAAATTTAAAATTAAAATATTAAAATATAAAAGTAAATTTAATATTTTAGACAAAAATAAAATACAAAAAACAAAACAATAAATATATTAATTATTTTTCTAATATACAAAAATTTACTATTTACAATATAAGTATACAAATATACAGTGTGTCCCAGATCTATTTATTAATTAGAATATCTCCACGAAAAATTAACATTTTTGAATGCAGTATTTAGAAATTATTATTTAGGCAACGGACTACAATTACCTTTATGACTTATTTTAAAAAAGACGTCTCATGAAAAAATAAAAAATAAACTCTTTTTTTTTTAAGTAATTTGAAATTTGAAGATGGTCATTTTAAAGTGTTATATTTATATGGAAATTTTGACATATCAATCTTTTTATTTAATTAAGATTTTGATTTTTAGGAATGTTTTTTAATTATTTGAAAAATCATATTTCTGACGTCTTTATTTGTAAATTTGCAATATTTTAATACTTTAATATGGTATGCTCATCATTTACTTATCATAATATTGGATATTAATATGAATTTTACAATTCACGATATAATAAATTAAATATTTGGTACAAAAAATGACGTAATAAATATGATTTTTCCAAAAAATGAAAACAATTTTTGAAAAACTTAAACTTAAATTAAAAGTTTGATTTATTAAAAATGTTCATAAAAATATAATCTTTAAGTAAGCTAACTTGAAATTTTATATAACTTAAAAAATAGTTCTTTTTTTATTAGACCTTAAAAATTTAAAAAAATAACATAGGTAATATTATAGAGTACATATACATATAGTATGCTACGCGATTTTATATGTAGATATACTTTTCAGTATATTTATATAGTTAGAATAGTTAATAATGGAGTAACAAATAATACAATAGGTACGTTGTCATATTGTCATTATTATAATTTATAATATATTTTTATAGAATTATAGGCACAAAAAAATGAATTAGTAAATTAACACCATCAGTAAAACGTCACAATTTGTGCTTTGTGCAAATCGACTGAATGTCAAATGGAATTAGAGCAATATATGTATGTGAATACATATACAATACAAATTTGCACAGTTGCAAGACGAGTAAAATATGAACATCGACCATACAATAATGGTTGACATTAAATAATAAATATTATTTTCTACTCGTATAGTACTACAGTGATGGAGCTTAGTGGCCTTGGCACAAGTTTTAATTTAAATAGTAGTTAATTATAAGTAAATAGTGTCTATGTGAAATTTGGTAGTAAAAAATAAAAATTTATATAAAATAACTCATTAACATTATAAATATAACTTTACTCATTTAGTCATATCTTTCCTAATAAACTAATTCTAGATTACAGGTATATAAATAATTTTTTATTTTTTTTAATCGTGTCCATGAACATTTTTTGTAGTTGCATATACAGAGTGATTATAATTTCGTTTTGTAAAATTGGTGGATTTACATAATATATTTTCAATGTTATTTAATAACAATACAACTTTCGTGGGGAAAATACACATTTTATTAAATTTAATGTTTTTAATGTATAACGTTGACCATATATTTTATCTATTATATAATATTTTTCATTTATATTATGGTTCATTAGGGGCGTGCAGAGTAGGTGGTTTTGGGGTTGTAACCACCCTTATACACTATTCTATACATATATTGTTGTTTTTTAGTATAACATTATTATAAAAACTAAATTATATAATATACTTGGTTATTGGATCTTGGAAACCAATATCAGTGGGAATGTAAAGACCGCGAACAGTGAAGATGAAACTATAAATATATTACAAATGATGTCTTAGTATCGTGTTGTAAAATAAATATAAGAAAAAAAGTTATTGTAAGAGGTATTCTTCAATCAGTGATCACTAATTATCATCCAACAGTGACGCGCTGGTAAAGTTACGACGTAAAACGCTGGATGGTATATATATATATTTTTAATTTTTAAATCGTCGACAAAATTGAAAATATAAAAAGTATTTATCAAGATTTGTGCTAGGACACGTGATTTTAGTCATTGGATAAAAATTCTTTATCGGTGAATAATGTAAACACAGATTTCTATACTATAATATATATAAGTATAGAAATATGTGGGTGTAAAATGTAAATAACCGTTTTTTATTAACTATGATGATAATATTATCCGTGAAAACGATGATTACAGACGTTTATAATGATGACAAAACTTAAATTAATATTTAAAAAACGTTTTTTTACATTTGTTGTAATTATGAAATATAATTTTACGTTTTTAAGTAATAGATTATCTGATTGTCAAAAAATGTAGCACTAATTTATAAATGTATAATATAAATTATTAAAATCCATGTACAATGATAAATATTTTGAACGAGTCGGTTAATGGATATTAAGTAGTATTTTTTCTATTTCTGATAATATAATTGTACGTCTGTATAAGTATAAATAACAAGTATTTTAAGAATGTATATTTACGATTTATCCGTAATAAGATTTGTACATGAGTTTATGACTACATTAGGTATTATAGTGTATTAAGAGATGACCACATAGATAATAAGACTAGTTAAGAAGAGAAAAAACGTATTTTACTTACGGAATATGCATCGATAATCGATATCAAAATTGTTCGAACGTAAATTCATTGTGTAAATTAATAGTCATAAAATACTCAAAGTGGACAATTACAAATATGTTATTATTTACACTATAAAATGTATGAGTACATGAAATGTTATGTCAAGTATTATATTTTCTCATTATAGTATACACACCATTTTGAGCACCTTACAATTGTTATTAACTATTGATTACACGTTTACAGGTAGGTGGGTACACGACTACGTTTATATTTAATTTAATTATTATATTGTTACTGTATAAACTACACACTCAATAAATAAATAGCCAATAAGCCAATAGGAATTGCTCATTGGCACTATCACTATCGGTCATAAATTTTATAATAATATAATTGCTATTAGATACCTACCTAATAAATCATAGTAACATAGTATGCAAATTATTGCAAGGTGGATAAGACGTCGTCTGTGTCTTGAAATTGAAATTACCATTTTATACGGTTGGCGGGTTTTAATCAGCTGGTGTCCTTGTGGGGGAAAAAATAATTAAAACGGTAACTTTCATAACCTACAAAAACGGACGGACCCTACTAATACTGAGATATAATAAAATTAAGCGGCAACGGCAAGCGTTATCAGTAAGTTAGTGGCGGCGTGTGAATTTGTTAGTGAACTTGAAGGGCATTTCCTCTTTTCTTTTCAGTTGTCTCTTGTCTGTTGATCATGTTCCGTTCTCGTTGGCCCTCGCACAAGTGTATAACAACTGTATTATTGTATTATTGTCAATTAAGCATTTTATTATTTATTAATTCAGTATTTTAGTGTTCCGGTTTAATTGAGAGCTGATACTTGCGTTTATCGTGTACTTGGTGTTTGTACGTTAACGTTCATTTGTTTATGTTATTTATTGCATTACATCATATGTAATAAATAATTATATATTATATGATTGTTTTATTACTTTATTTTTATTACATATTTAATTTTTTATAAATACTGTCCGACTCAGATTGTCCGTACTCCTCACATTGATGTTTGTTTTTATCACGACAATGACTACGATATTTCGGACTGTTTCCACATTTTACAATAATCGAAGGTAGCAATCACTATTCACTAATCAAAAATAATTATAATATCACAGAATATAACAATATGATAATATAATATCAAAAGACCGGCTTACAGCGCACGTGGAAACCACTGTAAACCTTATTACCTTAATAGTTAATACCTATATATATTATTATAATCACTAATTAAACTAATCAGTAATAACATTCACAGACATCTAATAATTATTATTTCGTTCCCCTCTTTTTTTACCTTTGATAAGTATTGGATAAGTGATAAAAATTAATAAACCGTTACGGTATATTATAATAGAATGTGTAGTCTTAATTATATGACTTTGACATTAGGTCCTTTGGCAGGCTGTTATAAGTCAATAGTCGTCCATATGTTATTTGTAAAATACTATAATCTATTAATCTATTTATATTAATGACTAATAATTTATTATTAGGATGTGTAAATAAGGTATTCATCATAAATTGTAACAGATAACCAAATAATGTAGGTATGTAATTAAATACTACAAATATACACTGCTGGAATCGATCGTTGTACTTAAAATGTATTTGTTTTATTTACCTATTCATATTTTTATTGATTAACAAAATTCAATTATATATCTTCAGATTTAAAATTTAGGCTATGCGTTTTGAAATCTCACTAATAATTAATAGTTAAATAATTAATTATAGAATTTAATAAATAATATGCATATTTTAACTGTGCAATTTCATGTGAATTATTAAATAATAAATAGTTTTTAAATGTATTTTTTAGGTAGTACTGTAGTAGTAGCCGGAAGACTGGACGTTATTACTAATTTTTCGACTTGTGTATACTTACTCTATAGTAAAATATACCAATTTCAAAGTTTAGTAAAGTGTGATAAACTGATAACATATTTTGGGAACCCGATGTAATCAATCGCCGCAAGTGCATTACTAACTTCACGTACATGGTACATAAAACTAGTATAGTGGTAATGTTAAATGTATTATAAGCTATAAGACTATCCTCGGGCAATGGTAAATGATCGACTTCACTTTCACTAAATTAAATTTTTAAAGCAGTTCGGCAGTTCGCCCTTTCATCAGTAAATATAATTATTTATTAGTTTATCATTAATTGATTTATTATGAGTTTTGATGAATATGAGACTCTACCATCGTCCAATGTGATTGATCACATGATGGCTGGTGCCATTGCAGGAATTATGGAACATTGTGTAATGTACCCTCTAGATTCTGTAAAGGTAAGTGTGTTAATAAATCATATTTATATATGTTTAGAAAGTATATCATTGTAATATAGGTATAGAATTATGATAATATAAATCATTATATTGTAAGCGATACAAGTTTTTATAACACCCTTGTATTATTATTGAATAAAATCATACAATTTAACAGATACATAAGGTGATCTAGCGTTAAATTTTGTCTATATCAGATTACCATTTGATATTTGAGTGATCAATGTATTTTATATTTATTTAGTTCATATTATAGTAAATTTTTTATAGAATTTAATTACATTTTTCTCTACTGAGATTACTTAATGAAGATACTTTTTAGAAATAAGTTCATATCATCATATTAAATTTCAGGTTTATTTTTATTACAATTCTCTGTTTAAATATAATTAAAAATATTGATTTGTTATTTATATTATTTTCAATCAATTTAGTCATGTAAATTTTATAATTTTAATCTATAGAATATTTACTGAATCACAATAAAAATCTGTCAATTTATTGGTTTATATCTATATATATATGTCTATATAATAGTTTTTCTCCTTTAGCTAAAAATAAATATACAAAATAATTACTTGCTTGATTATTTTAATGATCGACTTATAATAAGTTTTGATATCTATTGATATTTTTATATTTTTTTTATTTATAAAATTTTTTGGTGTTTCAGACTCGGATGCAAGCATTTATGCCATCTGGAAATGTAGGTAACCAAGGAATAAGCACTGTTTTATTTAATATGATAAAACATGAGGGATATTTAAGACCAATGCGTGGCATGGGAACAGTAGTTATTGGTGCTGGTCCTGCTCATGCTCTTTATTTTGCATCTTACGAACATTTAAAACAAAAAATTTCTCAACAAACGCCTTTAAATATGACAGTTTCTTCAGGTGTTGCTGGTTGTGTTTCTACAGTTATACATGATGCTATTATGACACCAATAGATGGTAAGAACTGCTTTATTCATTTTAAAATAGATAATGTTTTAAACATTTTAATTTATAGTTGTTAAACAACGTTTGCAAATGTCTAATTCTCCATACAATGGTATTTTAAATTGTATGAGTTCAATATGGCGTGCTGAAGGATTAGGAGCATTTTATCGTTCATATATGGTGCAATTGTTTATGAATGCACCATTTCAAGTAGTTCATTTTATGACATATGAATATTGTCAAAATATTTTGAATCCAGATAGGATATATAATCCTTTATATCACATGCTATCAGGAGGTGTTGCTGGTGGTCTTGCAGCTGCTATTACAACTCCTTTGGATGTATGCAAGACTTTATTAAATACCCAAACTACAAATGTAAGTGTTATACTTAATTTGTATTTACAAATATATACTCATTAGTATTATTTTGTGTTATGGTAATTAAGTATTCTATTGTATACAATTACTAAGTTAGTAGTCAATAAAATCTAACTTGTATTAATATAACATGCAATCAAACATTGCCCATTATACAGCCATAACTAATTTAAATTTAATATTTTAGTTGTTGAACAAATCTAATTAAGTTATAATTTTATGATTCATTAAAGTATTTATGACTTGTAAATATTATTACTATACTCTTTTCCATTAGAAAATGTTACCAAATTATGATCAAACTGGTAAACACTATTCGTCCTCACACCATTATACAAATTAAATTTATTAATCAACAAAATATGATTAACTAGGTATTATGAGTTAATATTTATTTATTTTTGTAGCATTACAATTATTAATTTTATAACAAAAATTTAGTATTTTGAAAATGAAAGAGAATAGGGCTGATATGGTTTGGGCATATTATGAGAAGGGAAGATTCAGTGGCAGTGAGAGTTGTTATGGAAATTAATATAGATTGTTAGTGGGGTGGAGGGAGGAAGCCTAAAAAAGATTGTAAGTGGGTAGATGGAATTGAGAGTGATATGAAGATGGTTAGTATGATTGTACAAGATATAGGTAATCAAAATCTATGGAGTATAGGACTAGAGTGGTTGACTTCATATAGTTAGGTATAGGAGGTATGGTAAAGAAGATTGCAATAATATAGTGTAATATTCATGCATATATATTTATCTGATAGATAATATAAATATATTTTAACATTATGTTACAATATTTTACTTCTCCTATGTATATTAATGACTCAAGGTGTTAGGAAGTATTTAAATTTATTCTCTTATTATAATATTAACTTTTGATAATACTTTATTCCTAATAAAATTATATTTAAAAGTTACATTATTGTGCACAATAATAGAAGGTCCAATTATCATCATACAGTCAACGCAGACATCCGTGATAGGTATGTCACTTGAAAGATGATTTGAAAATTGGATTCAGGGATATGTTCAGAAATTTTAAATGGGGGATCAATAAATTTAATTAATATTGATTTACTACAAATTAAATATATAATATTTATAAAATTAAATAATAAAGTTCAGTTTTCTAGAGTTTTTAACCAATTGTACTAGTCGCAGACTTTTAGATGATTTTATCTTATAATTTATATTTCCGTTTACATTTCTTATTGATAGAAAAAATAAATTTTGTATGATAATGAATAACCTATACAATTACAATTACACAGTCAATGGGGTTGGGTTGGTTAAACATCAATTCCATGAATACACTTTTTGTTAGTATACATCATAACCTCATTTATATATATATTTTCATTGGACTATTGCTTAAAATTAATGTATAAATTCAGTATTATATTCTTAGGTCTAGCTTATTGGAAATATTATGGTAGTTAAAAAATAAATTACAATTTAATGGGAATTTAGTAGTTAATTGGATAACAATAAAGTATTTAAAATTGTTTAATTGATTTTATATTATTTAAGTATTGAAATTATTAAATACTTGCTCTAAATAAGTTAAATTCTGTTTTATTAGTATATTGGAACTATTATTTGTAAAAATTAGATCAAGGTCAGGTTAAAGAACTGTTACAGAACCATTGTAACTAGGGAAAGTAGTTAATAATGTGTGCATAGTTAAATTATTTTATAATAGTTTATAAAAAAAGAGTTTAAGTTAAAAACTGATATAATACATTTAAAATAATATTAACTTTATATTTGGGATATTTGGAACTAAATATAAAAATAATATAAGTACATAATATTTTTCTTAAAATGTAACAGAGATTAATTAAAGATTAAAAATTGAATATATTTTGATGAACATACTCATTTTTATGTAATAAGTTTTGGTATCATAAATGTTTAAACCAAATAGAAAATATAATATAGTATAATTAAGTAATAATTTTTAAATTATTGCCATAATACATTTATTTTATTTATTATTGTAATTTCATTTTATTGATCAATAGTATTTTCTGCCTGAGAAATGTTTTAAATATTAAATATTTTAATTTGATCTATATATTTGATTATAATTAATATTTGATAAAATGTAGTAAATGAATAGATTTCATTTATTAAGTTTCAGTTATTAATTTTATATCGAAATAACATTATTAATTACATTTTATAAATCACATGTCTATAAATAAAATCACTCATATGAATATGAAAAAAAAATTATGAATATATTCAATTTTATATATATATATATATTTATATATTTAATATATATACTAAAATAAGGTACTATGTGTGTACAAATATTTGCATATGGAAAATTAATTAAAAATTATGGTGGTTAAGCATCAACATAATTGTATGTATCTAACATCTCTGGTTCTATAAGATGCAAGGTTATTTAAATATGTATATTTATTAATATTATTATTAAATAATTTATTCAAACTTATTAGGATTTTGTAATGCAATTATATTGCTAATAATATTTAAAAATATTTTAACATTTATTATTTAAATAAGAATATAAATTGTTTTCAGCAAAAATATCCAATTATTTTTCATTTTCTATTATAATGTTATTTTTAATGTGAATTACAGCTAAACTTGTAAAATTCTTTCCCAATTTCTATTATACTAGTTAAAAGTAAAATATAAAATGGTAGAGTTAAATCATGATATTTAAAATTAGCAATTTAAATCAACAATATTTTGAAATAATCAAAATGGGCCTAATTTTGTGTGTTGGAGTGCTGCTTAGCATCTTTAGCTATATGTATATTACTATATGTATCTTAGTATATTGTTGAAATTGGTGTATGTGACAACGTTCAACTATACCTTTATAAATACTATAAATTCATAACTAATCACTTGAAGTATTAATTAATTTCTATAATTCTTATCATATGTTGTAATGATAAATGTATTAAATGATTTAGTCATTGAATGCAATATAATTTTACAATAATATTATTCATTCTTTTCTGTTAAAATTAAATTATCTTTAATTATATCTAGTTAATTGATGTATAGGTAATACTTGTCATTATTTGATAGACATTATATTATTTACTTGGTTAAAAAGTACATTAGATAATAATTTTAATTTCAATAAATATATTATATATATATAGTTTTTTTTTATTAACTATTAATTTAAATTTATATTTTTTAACTACAAATTCAAATAACATTCACAAATGAATATACAATGATATATATTTAATTTTATAATAAATGTTGCTTTTGTTACAATGAATAATTATAAATGTAATTTTAAGTAGGTATAATGTGCATTTAAATTTCTATAGAAAAGTAGCATAGGTTCATAGGTTATTTCATTAAATTTTCAATGTATTATTGTTTTGTTGTATACATAAATACTAATTATTTACTACTTTATACTATGGAAATATTTGTTAATTATTTATATATTATTTAAAAGTAGGAACCAAAATGTAAAAAAAGTGGGAAGGCTTTTGATTTTAATTATTTATGATGTTCCTCCTTTGTCTCTTTGGTTTTTGGAGAAATTAATGGTTTATTATAATTTAGATTTGAATGTAATGATAATGTATTAGAAAATAAAATTTTGAGCGAAACTTAATATAATACAATATTTTATACTGATAAGCAGTTCCTTTTTGTTTACTACCTTTGTAAACTACCTATGAGAATACTCAAAAAAATTCAAGTACTTATGTTCAAAATTGCATTAGTTATCATGAAAAATCTAAACCAATTTAGTCAAAATTACGATTTCCATGAATTTTGCCGTTTTTTAATCACTTTTTGGTAGTTTATCTTCTCCCAAAGGAAAACTTTTGAGAAATTTGTAAAATGAGCTAAATAAAGTATTAACTAAACACAATTTTCTACCAAAAACATACCCTACTTGTAGTAATCAAACCATTATTTCTACTTAAAATCATGCTTTCAGACTTTTAAAAATATAAAATATCATAATATTCAATTATATTAAAGATTATAACTTTAGAAGCTTATAAAAAAAATTATGAGATACGATTTACAAAATATTTTGTATAAAGATTAAAAAGTATATGATTAGCAATTTTCAACTGATAAACCTAAAATTGTATTGTATTTTATTTTATAATTAGTTATTTATTGATAATGTTCGGTCATTATATTATATATTATCGAGGAAATTTTATGAAAAAATTAATATTCATATATTTATAATCAATTTATTAAATTATGATATTATTTTAATGCGACATTTAAATTTTTTTAACAATATAATTAAAAATTTAATTTCCTTAAGTATAGATTTTTATTTTTATATTATTTATTTATGATTATATATATATATATATATATACATCAAATATTTTAATTCATGATGTAAAATATTATATTTAATTTTGTAGGTGAGAGTGGAAGGTCTGTATCGTGCAGTAGCAACTATATACACACTTGGTGGTCCTGGAGGATTTTTCAGGGGTATGGTAGCTCGAGTTTTATATCAAATGCCATCAACAGCTATATCCTGGACAACATATGAATTTTTTAAATTTGTATTAATCAAGAAAGCAAAAATTTCTGATGATCGGCCTACACCACCTCCTCCACCTCCTCCAATAAGTACAACATTAGTAAATGAAAAAGTAACATCAAAAGCTAGTGTTCGATGTGATTTGCCTGTAGCTTCCAGATCACGTATATATAGTCATTTTACAGTTAGAGACGATGGGTCTAAAAGTCAACCATTTTAGGTTAGTATTAAGTTTTCTGGTCTAAAGTTTTACGTATTGGACAGGCATTAGTGTATTATATATACTTATTATTTTTAATTTAGGCTTGTTAATAATGATGTAAAATGTTTGTTTCCAAGTAAAATATTTAGTTTTGAGTATTAAATTATACTATGTATGATGAAATACAACAATACTTATAGCACAATAAAAATAATAAAATCAGATAATTAACAAACCAATATGGGTTTATGGTAAATATTAATATAATTAATTTTAAAAGTTAAGAATTTTTCCTTCAACTTGTTCACCTTTTTGGTTATTAAATATGTTGTTTTTATTTTAAACAGGATTTTTACCTTAAACTGCTTTTATAAACTGTATATTATTTAATATACATATTACTTAATAATACATATTATTTAATATGTATAATAATATAATGGATATATTTTATATATTTATGTTATTGTATTTGTGTATAATATTTACCATGTATAAATGTAAACAAAACTATATTTGGTAAAATCTATATTAAAAGCTATGAGTATTGTCTGTAACTTTATAATTTTAAAACACTGTTAAAGTAGTTAAAATAGTATTTCTGTAGATTAATTTATTGCTTCTAACTTTTGAATGATTGATCAACAAGTACAAATATATAAGTAAATGTTGTAGGTTAATTTATGTTACGTACTTTGAAAAAATGACGAATTTTAAAGACAACACCCTGTCAATATAATTTGGTTAACTATTTGAATAATAAAGTATATATAGTTTACACAAATATTGTTTATTGTTTTTAGTTAGGACAAGAATTTCAATTTCAATAAATTAAAATTGTTAAGTTTTTGTTTTTAATGTATTTAAAAAAAAAAAAATGTATCAATATTACTAAATTATATTCATGGTTTTTATAGTCCTGAATTCCAAGACGAACTCCGTCTAGTCTTCTATTGCATTTGTTGTAAGTAGCAAGTTTGAGCTTAAATGTATTAGTTGAATGTAATACTAACTAATTTCTAAGGTATGTTTTAAATAGCTATTAATATTATTTTACAGTGTTAATAACAATAATAGACTCTTGTGTTTTACTATCTGAGAATATTAGATATTAAAATTCTTCACTTTACAAGTTATACTCATCTTAGAATTTATAGACCTATCATATTTTAATGAATATATATATATTTTTAAATATTAAAACAAGTTAGATGTAAAAAATGTTAAATTGTCTTTTTGTCTGTGATATATTCATTTATTATTATTACTATTATTATGTTTATTATTATTACCTACTTTTTTTGTTATATATGTTTTTGTTATTATAACGATGTTCACTTTGGAGGGAAGTAATATCATTATGTTAACTTTTGATATAAATTTGAAATAATTTTATTTTTATAAAAAATTAAGAATAATAAAATGCAATTTGTATGGTAGGCTACAATAACAATTAATATTTCAAAGCTTAAATGGAAATTCTTGAAATTAATTATTATGTTACAATGATTAAGTTTATTTAATATTTTTATGTGCATCACAAGGTTTTTTTATACCGAATGATTACTATTTATTTTGTATATATATATATATATAGTATCTACTATATTTAGTAGTCATAGACATAGTTACAGTTAAATATTTAAGATCACTATTTCCTTGTAAGCCTAGTTTATGTCTCACAGAAGTAACTTTTATGTTATCAATTATGTACAATCATGTAAACAACTACTGTTAACTTGTTGCTCGTTTTATGATAATGTTGTAAAAAAAAAACATGCAGACAATAAAAACACCGTTATAATTATTTTTGTTATTGTTAATATTTGTATAATCCTACAAAAATAGTAAATTACTATTGAAAAAAACATTCATCTTATTAAACTACACTTATAGTTATATGAGATAGGTATTATAAATCAGAACATGAATATTTTCTTCAAGACTTCCTAACTACAATTATTATAAATGTGTGATGTCAATGTTCTTAAATTGTTTTGTTAAATTTTGTTTGACTGTTTTATATTATAAAACTTATTTTACATATAATTTATTTTGGAATGATGTTAGTCACAGATTCATCTTGGTGATAGTATACTATAGTTTATACATTTCATTTTAATTTGAAAATTGACAGTTTATTCAATATGTACAATTTACCTTATCTCATAATTTCAAATTATTAAGCATAAAATAATATGTTTTTGTACTTTTTCCATAAAAATAAACTTCATGATTACTTTTCTCGATTAGTAAACTAAAGTGTTAATTTGCATGGCATTTAATGTTAATTTGATTTATTAATATTTACAGAAGCCAAAAAGTATAACTAATATAATATATTATGGTATACATAATTATGTTTACTTACTCATTTAATAGGTATACTAAACAATTAAATTTATTTATTTTATGTTAATATCAGATTTAAAACAAGTTTATATTATGCCTATAATTAATGATTTTTGCTACTCTTACAGTCCTACTTTACCTATTTATTTCCTACTCTTAGGTATCTAATTATATTTTAGTTCATATATACTATTAAATTGTTTTTCTTTGGTTAAGATGAGATTTACTTTTTTTTTTTTTCATGTTTTAACCGAGAACCGGAAAAAATGCGCTTTCGCATTACTTCACAAAGATCCCTAATATGAGATTTATTTGGAATATAATAACCATCCTTAAGAATATTATTTGTTTTTTTACATTCAGTTTTTAGTAATAACATTTTACCAGACTTCAATTTGTGTAAGACACAATATTATTTATAATTTTGTTTATGTTAGTTGAATACTTTAATACTTAGATAGTACTTTTTTCACAAACTAGTTTTTTTTTTTATAATTTTATTTATATACTAAAATACTGTAGAGAACAGAGGTATACCTTTATCTAAATAATCTAAGTATGGTGTATACATGTATTTATTTGATTACTAAATTTAACTACCTAACGGTTTGAATTTCTGACAATATTTTTTATTGCATTAAACAATAAATACTTGAAATAGATAAATCTTTTTTTGTTTTTTTATTTTTTAGCAGAAAATGTTATCAATATATGAGGCGACAACACAAATGACTACCTACATTATGACTTGCATCGAATCATATATTTACGTTTACTTTGCGTTAAGAGTTAGCAATGAACCAATGAGTCATAAACTTACAAGTAGGTATACAATATACTTAATTGTTTTCGATGTATGATGGTTCTCTATCCCATAAAATAAAACAATGACTCTCAAGCAATTTAATCCTAAAAGGTAATTCTTGCAGCGAAATGATAGATTAACAAATGATGGATAGTATTTTTTCAAACACTGCAACAATACTAATAATAGGACAAATCTCTATGATTTAATATTTTGTTTTAGTATTTATAATATTGCAGAAATCTAGTAGAAACAAATGTCTGTTATAATAAAATTCAAATTGTTAAAATTGTTATTATATTAATTATAAATTATATTGGTGTATTGTGTTATTAATCAGTTTCTTCAAGTTCTTACTAAAAGACATGGAGTGTTAGTTAGGTTCAAATTTAATATAATATCAATAAAATGATTCTAATACTTTTCTTTTATTAGTTAAAACTATTATTTTTTCTATAAAAACACGTATTGATTGTAGGATCTATATAGTCAAAAATAAATTACTCAAATATTTAAAAATAATACTTTTTTTATTGAATTTAGTTTAAATATTGTTCTAAATTAACAAAAATAACCTTTGTACCACATACATACGTCAATATTCAATGTCATACCAAGTAATATAATATATGAAAAAAGCCATTCAATGTCGATGTAATACGTTGAGAAAAAACAAAAAATTGAGAATAATAATGAGTTTATTTCAGATAAAAACATCCTTCTTAATAATAGTACAACTAGTATCTACAAGAATGATTAGACTAAGCAATGTAATTGTACTAAGATTGCAATCGGATTGTATAAGTTGATAGGTATATTAAAGTAAAATAATAGTTAATTAATTATAGAATATTAGATTTTATACTAAATTATAGTTTATAAAATCTATTTATTATGAATTTAATAATTTAATTATAATAAGTATTATAATTGTTATTATTTTAAAATTAATTTCTTGTTTAAAAATTAGCTAAAAATGTTTAAATTAATTATTATATTGTTATCTATTTTGTGGATATCATTTTTAACCTTTGCACAAGAATGATAGTTCCAAAACAATTTTCAATTGATGCATACTGGATAATCTGCACTTATGGTACTGAACTAATTGACTTTGTAATTGCAATCTGAAGTAGGCCTACTGAACAAATTACTAATTTATAACAATTTGAATTAGTATGTTACTTTTTTTTTATGAATAAACATTTATTTTATGTCTACAAGTAAACTTCTGATGGTAAACAATAATTCTAGAAATACCAATATTATTTTAGCTTTCAGCATATAAACTAAAATATTAGAACATGTAGGTACTTAAACTGAAGCTAGTTTTGATATTTGGTATTTTATAAGAAGGAGTTTTAAAGTCCCTAAAGAACTCTATGCTTAGTTAGAATATATCTATAATAACCATAAATCTATAATATAACAATAGAAATACATTGTAAAATTATTTGTAAATTGTATGTTATTCAATAATTTTATCTTTCATACCCATTGTAAGAAAATATTTATATTCAAGAATTGCTATCATTGATGTCTATGATGAAAATTCATGTAGTAATCAATGCTAGGCATTTACGGGTTATAAATCTATATTAATTTTAATTAAGTTACATAATGAGTTACATTTTTCTAAAATACCAAATTATTTTTCAGTCAATTATTCTTTAATGGAGTTAAGTTAAATATTTAAAATACATTTATAGAGAATGCATTTTATATGTTAAGCAATTAATTTAACTTGTAACAAGAACAGTTTTACCTTTTAATAATTTTAAATTTGTCAATATATTAATAGATAGGTAATTACAAGAATATGATAAAAATTAAAAACAGGTTAAACAAAATAAAACAATATTTTTAAAATTCTAACTTTTTTAGGTTAGTAATTTAAAATTTTTTTATTTCTTGATTACTAATTAAGTTTTGATCGTAGGGACTTGAAAATTTTTTGAGTTCTCACATAGGTAATATTTACGTTTAGTAAAATTTTGGAACTGATCGGTTAATTTTTTGGCGAAATATAGAGCTTTGAATTTTATCTAAAAATGTTTAATATTATCTGCAATTTCCGATTTAACGGTTTGACATTTTTGTAGAAACCTAATTGTATACTATTTAAAATTTTTTTGAAAATCGTGACTGACAATTTTTATCATGAAATGATAACTCCTTGAATTTTGATTGTAGGAATTTGAAATTATTTTTGAATATATACATGTGTAATTTACACTCGATGTAAAATATTGAAACAGATTATCAGTATAATATATATTAGTATATTGAGATTCGTTCAGAATCGTATTTTCTAATGCAATATAATTGCATTCAAATATAAATAATTATAACAAAACACTAATTTCTCCGAGGACCGAAGGGACGAAGGAAGAACATCCTAAATTGACGTTCCTCCTTTTTTTGTTTGAATATGATAATTATTATAAATTGTATGTTTAAAAAAAATTGTTTAATTTAAAATTTTTTTTAAAAAAAACATTTTTCTTGAAAAAAACACCATAAACGTCACATCAGTATCATTCATTTGAAATATCCTGACTATTTCATGCCAATTTTTAATATGTATAAGTAAGACTATTTTCAAAAATTGCATCATGTTGTTTTCACTAATAAAATAAGCGATGGTGGTGTGGCATCATAAGATTTACTGAATAATTAACACGTTATTTGTTCCCTCCCTAAAACAATTTAAATTATATAGGTAGTAGATACTCATATTTATCTATAGTTATAAAATAGGTTATATTCTTAAATACTATAATTTACCTATATAAACTTGATTTTAACGAAAAAGTAATTTTTTGTGTTCTACATTTCTATAACACATTGATTTTATATCGTAAAATGTATTTCAACGTCAAATAGTTTAAAAATGGAACTTTTGGAATTAATTTGCAATAGTTAGGGTTTTTTTACGTTTTAAATATTAAACAAATAAATGTTTAGCTTTTTATGGCATTATTTTAAAAAAGCGTTTCGACGTTTCAAAATAATTATAAAATATGATGTAGGTACCTATATCTAAGTACTTATTCCATAATATTATTAATTACTGAATAGTGAAATCATTAAGATTTGAATGTTGTAGTTATTCTATATAATTTTAAAAGTGAAAATAAGGTATCTAAATGAACGGGGAAAAACGTTATCGCAGCTGGCAAACTTTTTAATCAAATATAAGGTTTTAGTTTATTGTATTTGTCTACAGGTATACATTGACCGGATACAATCACCGATTATTATCTAATTTAACGCGTTTCATTATGTTGCCTGTAAGGTAACTTGCAAATACTTTCATAAAGTGTATCGGATAGTAACATTGCTTTTACTTGTTTTTTTACGAAACTGTTTTTTGTCAGACAAAATATGATTTTTAAACTCGTAAAAACTATTCCGCACAGTTTTGTTACGACTCCTGATCACCGTTTGCGTCAAACCCTCTACCGCATATTATTATCGGTAATAGCCGGTGGCAGAGTCCCTCAGCTGCTCCCTCGTAAGTCCTAACATTGATTTATGTTTATTATTAGCATAATTTAATAGTATTGTCCTGCGATTACGGAGAAACGTCTCTCCGCGTTGTGTGTTGTTATTATATCAAACTTGTAACTATCTCTTAAACTATCTAACACAGTTCTTTTCGCGATACACTCGTAAATGGGCTTTATCGATCGTGGCATAAGTACACGTGTTTTTTTTCTTGTTTTTTTGCCGTACCTATCTACGCATTATATCCTTGGTCGGCGTCAAATGAAAGTATGAAATGAAAGTACTGAGTTTTCTACAAAAAACAATAATTTTCTCGTTCGCAAAACGCGTAATTATACTATAGTATGCAATAAATAACACTGTAGATATTATAAAATATGTATACATCATAAGTTTATATGGGCGCCCACGGAGAAGTGATATATTAAGGGATAATATATTGCTATTATAAGAAATAAACATACCTACGACCTTGTTACGCGTTAGTATAACTTTATATACCTACCTACTATAGTTGCTTTTTTAAAAATTATACTTATAATATTCACGTGGGAGAAATGTCAGACGAACTACACTATAATAATATTATATTATTATATTTAGGGGGCTAATCATTTTTAGCCCCTCTAAAATTTAATCAAGGGCCTATGTCTATGTCCCACACAAATGTAACCTACAATATTATAAGTACAAATCTCAGTTTAAAAGCCAGTGATTGGATACGATACCTATTAATTAAATGACAATATTATGTTTATAATTTTAGGGTATAGAGACATTATAATATACTCATGGCCGGATTAACAGGGGTCTAGCTGGGACGGAAGCCCCGGAGCTCTCTTAAATACAAATGTGATAGAGGCCCATACAATTTTAGGCTGATATACATTTTTCTGTGATTTTAAATTATAGTTTACCTATATTTTTAAAATAACAATTATTTTATCGTCAAAAACAACTAAATGCATAAAAGTACTTAGTTGAAAAGACGCATTTTACTGTTATTTTAGGGTTACTTGAGGGTCACAAAATTATTCAAAGTATAAAAATGATGTAGATTCTATTTTGTTAAACGAATTTGTACAGTTTATAGAATACTTGAGGCAAAAGTTGTCAACTGTCTTTTGATCCAACTGACATTACAAATTATTTGACTGGGTTGGAAATCAGTCACTCGAAGAAGTATTTCCTTATATATTTACATATTTAAAAATATATTTAACAATTCCTGTGGCTAATTGTTCTGCTGAGAGAGCTTATCCAAAATTAACTAGATTAAAAAATAAGTATAGAACCATTCAAATCCAAGAAAATATAGATATACAAATGATTTTATATTTTAAGAATGATTTGTTAAAATCAATAGACTTAAATAAAGTACTAAAAGAGTTGGCTTTAAGTAAAGCAAGAAAAAAAAATTATCTGATGAAACAGTTTTTGTTTATACACGTGTATTAACAACTCATTTTTACCCTTATTGTAAAATTTATGTAATTATTGTAATTTATATTACGACTCATATAAAGTGTAATTTTTTAAACTTTATACTTTTATAACTTTATAAAGCATGTTTCGTCAAAAGAACCCATATGAAATTTCAGCACCGGGACCCAATAGATCCTTAATCTGGCATTGAACATACTGACATTTATTAATCACGAACAATTTTAAAGTTTAACCATTGTATAATCGATTATAAAATCGAGGAAAACTATACAAATATTGTTATACTTTTTTACTTTTTTAGTTATATGAACATATTACATTAAACCTTTGTAACTAAACCTAATATATTATAATAATGAACCAATTTTTTCGGGTACAATAAATTCAATTATATTTATCGTAGCGATGCCACCAGAATACGTGGTAATATCACAACAGAGGTTAGTAAACTTTTAAATATATGAATAAGGTTTTAGAAAATTACTCTTAGGTCTTGTTTATTATACTTTTATATTATTATATTGTGCATACACCGTGTTTCTGATAACAAATTAATGAGTATCCACCTAATGACTATGTATAAAATAAGTATCTAGGTATATTGTAAACAATAATTCAAAAATTATCTCAAACAAATATGATATAACAACTTAATAAAAACAATAAATTAAACTAATAATTATTTTTTATCATAAATATATATATACTTGGTATTAATATTTGGAATTTATAAAATTATACAGTTAAGCTGTAAGTACTCAAATAATTAAACATAGGTACACAATATGAAATACTTACAGGTAAACTTACGGTATTAGTTGTGGCGTGATAACATAGTAGAGGTGATAAGATAATAATACCTAGTCAATGTATGTTATCATAATTAATATTCTAGTCTGAAAACTTTGTAATTTGAATTAGTCGATAAATTAAAAATAAATTATATTCTAAGAGTAGGTACTTGAATAAAATTTTGAGGCCACTATAATAAGGTATTGATGATTAAACAATATTAAGTTCCCAGCTGTAATGATAATATTATGTACCTATTAAAACGATAACAAATATTAATAATATTATACTACTAGTTATAAAGAATATAGGTATAATACGATTTTAACTGAACTGCAACATATTTGTTGCATCCGACACAATGTACCGCGGTCACAACAAGTCCGCCTTGACCATGTCACGGTCTTTCGTGTTAACGTCGCCGTTGGTACGTGTTTGCCTTCATGGCGTCAATCAAGTTCTTGGAGTAGTCTTTGTAGGCAGCGTTCTGATGGGACGCGGCCGCTTGTTGCACGTATGTGGAATAGTCGCCGGACATGTCGGCAGTGAGCGGCGCAAACGCAGCCGCCGGCCCAATAGGGCCGACCGCGCCGGCGGCCATCAGGTTCCCGGGGCCGAAGCCCGGGAAGTTCGGGTTCCGGCAGAACCGCAACATGGTCAGCACGGTGGGCAGCGCCATTACGCCCAGAATCATCATTTTCTTGATGGCCACCACGGCCACCAGTATGGGTACTAGTAGCGCCTTGATCAATAGGAACTTGAACGTGGCCAGGAGTGGGAAAAGTAGCGCGTATTTCTTGTACGGATTATGTGTGTGCTTACGACCTGCAATTTAGTAAACCAATGTGTGAGTAATTTTCAAAAATATAAATTAGGAAAAAAATTATTAAGGATGGCAATCATAGTAGTATGAAACCTCATATATTATATATTAAAAGATATAATTTAATCTACTTAAATATCTAAGATAATTTTTTTTTGAATTATTATTAAGTTACCAGTAATTAAGTGCATAAAAACTATACTGCATGACACTGACGATTACATAAAACATATGACAAATAATATCTATGTAACTATTTATAGAATTTCCAATCTATAAAATTATTACATGACATTTACTTTCAGATATATTTGATTATTGAACTTGCAAAAGTGATTAAATACAGAAAAATAAATCTTAATATAAAAATGTTACATGGGTATAAGATACATAGTAGGTACTTATTTTACTCTAATTTGTATTGGATAATTTATAAGACAATAAATAAATCGACTTAAATGATAATAATTAGGGCTTGTGACTTATTGCATTAAAATCATAAAAATATGCATGAAAAATGCACTGAAATTTCATCCAATATGCATGAAAATATGCACAAAAAAGTTTATGCACGGAAATATTCATTGAAATTTCATTAAATATGCACAAAAAAGTTGTATGTATACAAATTTTTAACTAAATAAATTTTAATTGGTTTATAAAATTGTAATTATAAATATAAAAAAAAAATAAAACTATTGCATTGTTTTGTTATCGTAAGTAAAGTCCCTATTCAACAACGTATGATGAACCGTCATCCTATGACTCATGGTGAAACTATTTTTTAAAAAAATACATGAAAATGTCTTATCTTTTCTTTGTATAATGTTTGAATGATCGGCGATTGTCAATTATAGTTTAACTCATTTGGAATATTTTTATGAAAAAATTACTTATTACATGCATTTTAAATTTAAAAAATAAATATATCGACCCAAATGTTGTAAATATGCACAACAAATGTCATTCGTAAAAATATGTATGTTTTCATTAAAATTTCTATTATATGCATAAATATATAAAAAAAAGATATTTTTTAATTCGTTTACATTTAAAACATATTTCTGTCTTACAGAAGCTACTTTTTGCAACTTTTTGGACAATTAAATAAAAATATGCAAATGCAATAAGTCCCGAGTCATAATAATAATAATAATAACAAATTATTCATGACATTTGTATGAATAAATTGGTTAATATTTATAATTTAATATTAAATATAATTAGTTTTGTTAATGTGTAGCTTGGATGAATTTACGAGAGGTAGGATATCAAAATCTATAGAGATGTAGCAGGTACCAGGGTGTCCGACCCCATTTAGTTGGAAGTATAAGGCGAGGTAGAAGAAGAGTAAGTATACTTAATTAATTTTATTTGACGGCGCAATTCGATAGGCAATATTACTACATATCTACATACGTGTGCTCAATTTTACATATACGATTTAACATTTATTTATTTATAATTTTAAATAGCAGTGTGATTTACTCAAACTTTTATATTAGTAGGTACCTAAATCATTTTAATCGTTATACTTTTACCTACCTAAGTTTTTTTTTGGCTAAATATACTATTTTGATAGTAACAAATAATAATGAACCGATTACTTTATGTGATGTAGGTTTTAGTAGAACATTTTAGTTAGTAATTTTTTTAAACTATTTTAAGTTTTTTTAAACGATAGAAAAAACGATTTAAAAAATACGATAAAAAAATACGAACTGGCTCGTTTTTAGCAAAATTGATTTTAGTTATTTTATGATAAAAAAAAAAAAAAAAAAAAAAATAATAATAATAATAATATAAGGTTTACTTATATTAATTTATCAATATTCTACATTCATTGTTTATATTTTGGTTATTTGGTTAATTAAGTTTTGAACATAAAACTTGAGATTTGTTATTTTTTTTTAGTAACCTAATTTTTTTAATAAGAATTTATGTTGCGAAATGATAGATTAACGAAATTCGTCATAGAAGGAGACGTGGAAGGCCACATCGGAAGAGTAACATAGACATAGAACAATTCAAAGAATTAAGAGGACTTGAGTCTAATTAATTTTTTGTATACATATTAACTTAGTTATTTTTTTAATAAATAAAATTAAATAATGTGCGGGACTTAAGAATTTTTTGAGGTAATTATAATCCCCATAAGCCCCTTTTTTTGCTACGCTTATATAGAGGAAGACCAAGGATGGAGTAAATAAACCAAATTATGATGGACATGGAAAAGGATAGTTACAAAGAGTTAAATGATGAGTAGATGTGTTTAAAATAATTAAGCTACAAAAGAGAAGCATTGAGAACTGCAGCAACCTTATCAAATGATAGAAGACGCAAATGAGAAAAGTAGAATGTTTAATAAAATTGTGTGGTTTATGATTTGAAAATTTAATACAAATTGCAAGCTCTACCATATATAATTTATACATGTTACTTTAATAAAAATATATAATACTAGTATATCGAAAATTATCTTACATAATGTTTTTAAATATGTAGTGAAATATTTAATTTTGATTCAAGTTAAGCAATATACGACTTTTTATTAAAATTATGTTATGTAGCACTGTTTGCTTACCTATATGTGTCTTAACACATAAATTCATATATTTATTTTTTTTATTTTTTTACGATGTCTTGAAAATATAATATAAGTTTATAAAATGATTATTCAATTGCATATACATTTAGGTTATATACATAATATGAAATATAATATAAATATAATAGTACCGTTCGAGATTCGCTGAGAATTGTTTTATTTCCAATTATTTCTAATAAATTTAAAGTACCTAATATTATTCTGTGATTAGGTAAAATCATATTCTTTAACTTATCTCTTTCTTATTTTCTATTGAATTAATTAATAGTTATTGCATTCTTTAAATATCTAATTGTTTAATAAAATTATTATGAATGTTATTGTCAATTCTATAAAATTGTATTATATATAATTTGCACTATTCCCTTAACGGAATTTCAGTCTGTCCGACCCTCTTATACATTTTTATCCATTCAATTCACGGAAAAACTACACAATTTATGGTCGATATATTTTTTTAATGCGCTTTTAAAATTGCTTTATTAACTCGCATGGGATTATAAACAGACTTTTGGAAATTTTAATACATTGCTTTATTGCGGTAGTTTATATAATTTTTTATGATCAAAAGAGCTGGAATAATTGATTTGAATAAATAACTGTTAAATAATTTGACAAATTGTATATAAATAATAATGATGTAGGTGTGATTATTCTAGTGATGTACATACAAATAAACGCATTCGTTAAAATATTTTTTTCTTTTTTTATATACATAATTATATAATAGTAGTAATGTTACTCGAGCATAACATACATACACATTTATTTAGTTTTATTAATAGCTAACGAGTAAACGAGTCGATATTTTATTTCTGATTTATTTTATGAGAAATTATAATAAATGATTAACCCATAAAACGGTTAAACGTGGTAGATTCTACGCGATCTGCATTTTATCACCACTGCACTGTTACGAAGTCAGTCAAGGAAGTCATTGAAATATTTACTCGTGATTTATTATCGTAAATCATGCGTTGTTCGCGGATTTTATAGGTAATATTGAATATAACTGATGTTATTAGACCGTAATTTCAACGAGGAATATAATAAATATTAATTCCATTCCAAGTTCGTAATTAATAGAATCGATACGCTTGAATTCTTCTGGGAAAAATCTACCTCAAAAGAATATTGGTTTTTTTTTTTAATAATTAGAATTCGATGTTAGTGTTCTATTTGAATTTTAAGCACCTGCAATCTTTGAACAGTACTTGTGGTGGATTGTAAGTATTATTTATAAACATAAATTATTTTAATTTACGTTATTAATTTATTTTAATAAATGATATTTCGCTATTATGTATAAAATATAATAATATAAATATATTATTGATTATAAGTATATATTAAATTGTTCATAAAATATTTTTATCTTTTAAAAAGAAAACAATATAATAAAAATATAAATTTATAAAGATATGAATATAATTGTAAGAAATAATGCATTGTTGCAATTTGGTATTTTACAGAATGCACAAATGCACATAATATTGGCAAATGTATGTTAAAATGTAGTTATTATTTTTTTAGACCGAATGTCATTATTTTTTCAACATAATATATAAGATGTATTTTATATGATATGGGTAAATATACAAAATAAAGTAAAAAATACTGTAACGGATAATTTTAAAAGTATTTGAATTTAAAATTAAATTAAAACTCGAATATTAATACCCTACTATTTCACAAAAATAATATGTGTTTGAATACTTCATGTCAATAATATTTGAATATAGAATTTAGAATACTTTATTACTTTATAAGTAAAAGTAATCTCAATATTTTTCGAATTCATATTTTAAATTATTTTTTTTTTTAGATGTTATAAAATATAACAATATTTAGGACTATAATTTGTAAATGTTAATTATAACTAGTGATTAGATGAATCTCATTTCGGTCTTAATATTGACGTAAATTAGAAAATGTATAGCCCTTAGGCTATACCATACTTTTGGTTTAGAAATGCAATTATAATCATTGGTTCTTCATTCGAGGTTTACATTTTTATATATTTGTTTTCAGTGCCGGTAAAGTAGAGTAAGTTACAACAATTAATGCATTCCATAATAAAACATATAAGGTTTTACTATATTTCAATATTTTCACAATAGCTGGTGTTCTTTATTATTATTTTGCTAACTAAAACATTTCGATGGAATTGTTTATATTTCAAGTTTGATTGATTATACTTTGTTTAGTTTACGATGGATATCCTTTAAATATAAACGAATCACGATACAAATGATGTGTCGTTATTAGACGCATTAAAGTACTTCAATAAATTATTGTTTTTCGTATTAAAAAGGGTACTCCGGATTTAACTATTAATTATATATTGGAGAAAAATGAAATAGTAGGTACCAAATAAATGTAATAAATATTTGTTTTAAAATTTAGAGTTAAATTTTATGTTTCTTCTCAATAAACAAATAACGCTACAGCTAATGTAATTTTGGTAGTTCTGCCAGTATTTGAATAATATCCGTACTTTTCTACGGTTTATTGTATATGAATCGTACAATTAGTGACAATTAGTAACACACACAGGTTAGACGCTATAATATTATTTATTAATCGGTTTGCAAAATGTATTTGTATTACGCTTTGCATTTATTATTATTCACGGAAAATGGTTGTTTTTACGTATAAACTAATATTAGATTTTAATAGTTATCTTGATTTAAACGGTCTCGATTATTTTTTATACAATTTAATAATTTACAGACGATTATATAAATAAACAGAATAGTAGGTAGTCGAATGATTTGTGCAGCGAAATGTGCAAATAGCATTAACAACGAGTGAGTTTTCCGCTGAGAAATAATTATCAGTTACTTTTCGGACGAGAAACGCAATCTACTTGATCGGTTTTTTTTTTATCGCAGTTAAAAATACTTCAGTTAGTTCATAAATATTTTATCGGGGTGACATTGAAATTATGATTGTATTTGTTTTGTTTGTAAATTTCTTGTCGAGAACAACGCGAATATTAACCATAGATTGGGTCTTCAATAAAACAGTGCAGTAAATAATTAATTATTCTACATAGTATTCACTACTCGATTGAGAAAACGTTTTAATTTCTTATTTGTATCACGAGTTCGAATTTATCTGTTCATAGTTAAATTAGATGATTTACTTTACACATAATATTTTTCGATTAAACAAAACGTATTAATAGTTCGAAACATTATTTTAATAAAAAATTTAAAAGTTACTTAATTTCTGTTGAAATCATAATTTATTGATATTATAATTTTACAGCATAAAACTATATATGTCGCAAAGTGCAAATATTACTGCTGCTACAAGTATAATCAGTTTAGTTTCCTTTTAATATTATATACATGCATATTGCATATATATTAATATTTATCAAATGTTATAATTTTAAAGCTAGAAAATATTTTTATTGATTTTTTAAAAATTGTTTATTCATCTGGGCTTTACAATTTTGGTACCTATTTTAATTCATTTTTCGAAGATAATACTAATTTTAAAATTAAATATATATTATATTTCATTTTTAAAATTTAAAATATTTGTTTTATTATAGTTTGTATTTTTATAAAATATTTGGTTGTAAAAATTCTTATAAAAGTTTAATATTTTATTTTTTAAACGGTGATATTAGAATGGTTGATATCCATTTGTTTTTTATGCAATTATCAAAAATTTTGATTAACAAAATGTGCAATATACAATACCTGTCATAATAATTTTTTTGTTTAAATTTATATTATACAAAAAAAAGTTAAAATACAAATTTTATTTTCTTGTTTATAAGAAGAAATTGATAAAAAATTCCAAATTTGTATCATTTGTCAGATTTTACAGTTATTCTAGTTCAGTGATTGTGTCTACTCACCCTCTTCGACCGGTTCAAGAATTTCATCTTCATCGATTACCGTAATAGACGGAAATTTTATCGACGGCTGTGGCAGAGATACCAGAACTCCATGATCGCTACTGTAATTAAACAACGTTTTGATCACATATAATAATTGATCCCAAACATTTCCAGTGGTCAACGATCTACCCTCGTTGATTACGTAACGTTTATCGATGTTCATTGTGTCGTTATCGAATTTTAACTTGATCAATCTTATTCCGCTTTCGTTATCCAATTCCTATATTAAAACAATGCACATTCATGAAAATATAAATCTATTAACCATTAATAATAGTTATCGTGTTTCCAAAAAATAATTGAAGTTGATTCTCAAAAACACATCAATAATATAGGTAATATTATAATATCATCATACCGTGTCGTTTTCAATCATAAAAAATTATCAGCAATTATGTATTTTCAACGATTATAATAATTATTTAATATTATAGTTCTGAACAAGTGAAGTATAGTGAAAAATATAATTTTTTTACTAAACAAATTTTTAAAAATCGATTTATATTTTGATAAAAATTATGTTTAAACTGAATCTTATAATAGATGTTTGATAAGCAGTGTTTAAAATTATAAAGCGTTCAATTTGGCATACAGAATTATTTTTTTGTATATTAATATATTATAAAGATACATAATAAGGTAATAATAAAGATAATAATATCATCCATCAGGAATGGCAACGTCAAGTACGTTTGTACTTGTTGTACTTGTTGTACGGTTGTTTATATATATATATTATATAAGCACACTTACATTTATTTTCAGGAAGTGTGCCGGATCTGCGGTTACCTTTGTCAAGGTATTAATTATTAATTTTCCCA
Organism: Eriosoma lanigerum; assembly: GCA_013282895.1. NCBI lineage: Eukaryota > Metazoa > Arthropoda > Insecta > Hemiptera > Aphididae > Eriosoma > Eriosoma lanigerum. The sequence goes on from CM023357.1 coordinate 17,103,939, forward strand.
CACATTCTTGCGTGGTCAAGTTCGTGTGACGACGGTTGCATTGGTCGAAGACGAACGATATCGAACCACCATTACATAACATCAAAACCAAAACTATGGTCAATAAGATAACCCGGAGTCGTGTCATCGCGTTGTTATTATTATTGTTTTTTTAATTTAATTTTTATTTTTTATTATGTCAAATTTTATTTGGACAAAAAAATAATCGGCTTAATCGTGTGTCTTCGCCTGTCGAACAACTAATGATTGTAATCACCGACGAAACGCGACGTTTAGCTGCTAATAAATTCCTATCGATCGATTAATTTCGTTTCGGGTTATGCACCTGCCGACGAGCCGCGTGCCGAAACATGTCACGCGGAAAATGTTTGGGTCGCCTGTCAAGTCGTCCGTGAAAACTGCAGGTGGAAATTTTCAACCAACGGTATCAGTATTATCGTGTTATTGGTTTTGTGTTGTTCTTCTTTTTTTTTTATTGTTTGCAATATTGAATATAAATATAATATTTTTAATAATCATGTTAATCGTATTTTCTTTAAAATTATTTTGTCGTTCGCAAATTCATTCTATCGTAATTTGCAGTATATATATATATTATACATAATATTTCTGATATGGATGAAAAAACGAAACGAATATTTTAAATTCTCAAAGAGGTGCGGAATGTATTGTTTCTATGACGAAGTGTGCTTTTTATTTTTTTAAACAAACATTATTTCGGGTAGAAAGAGATGATGAGTTTTACAAAGCTTCTCTGTACAATTTTTTTTTTAATACAAGTTTTTCCTTGATTATTCCCAGAATGCTCCAGAGAAGAACTACTGGGAAATAGCTAAAAAGTAATTCAAATTTAAAGATAACATTGTAGTTCGTTTAATTTTCTTTATTTTATTGTAATATTCAGATTAACGACGAATGTTTAAAATATATTATTTATTATTTTTGTATACAATTATTTAATGTATTAAAATTGAATTGAATTTTAAAAGTATTAACAAAAGGTAATGGCAATTATTTTGTTTAAGTAATATTGTATGGATATTTTTCGATCACATAAATTTCTATTTTACAATATAACAACGATAATATTATTAATAGAGTTTTATACATATTTTAATAAAGTGTTAAATGACGGTTTGGTTAAGATTTGATAATAAAATAATTACACTACAGATTTAGTATCTCAGGACATAACTAATGTTCATCGTGGACCGCACACTTCACTTTATACCTGTCTACATTGATATTTTATCATTTATACCAAGGGTGCGGTTGGTGTCATGAAAATGAATTATAAAGTAACCACAGTTGTGCGATTCGTAATACTGACAACCAAAGACTTTTAAGAATTTTAATCAAAAGTTAATAATTTCATGTTAAATTCGTTATTTCATTAAATTAATAAAATTACAAAATTACAAAATTATAATAAACTGGTTCGATGATTTATCGCCGTTCTAGAAATTTCTAATAATAATACAACACTCTAGTCCGTACTTTTTATGTTTGGTATTTTCACGATCGGTTTAGTCGACAATGATATATATTAGGTATATTATACACGTGCCGGAAATACGCGGTCTACGCGAGCGCCGTGCTTAACAACGGGTGGTGTGGTTGAGTACGAAATTTTGAAGATATATCGAGGTTTTGTGCGTAATATTGTTATTTGATTAAAATACGTTTGCGTTATTATTTTATATATTTTTCATAACAGTAATCGAAAATTGGATGTAAAACTTATGTTGTTTTATAAAACCATTACAATCATTTATTGTGATATGATGTGATTTAAGCGTGAAAGGGATATGGTCCCATGGAATGGCATTTAATTTCCTTCTTTTTGGATCGTGTTAAAATAATAATATAAAAGTATAAATACCTAGGTTAAGATAGGTTTGATTATTAATAGTTTGGTGGGTGGTGGGGGTAGATAGCTTTCTCAAAAAAAGATGCGAAAATATTTTCTACTTTCTTTTTCGATTTTTGTGTAACACTGATTAGTGATTGCCTATTGTGAGTCATCTATGAGTAAATTGATAGTCATTATTATTTATCAATATTGAAATAGAAATTTGGAGCACTTGTACAATTGTTTAATATTAACATAACATTCGACCAGAGTAGCCAACTTATGCATATTTTTATACTTTAAAATTTAAAGGAGCTCAATACAAATGTTTATATTATACAATAATACTATAATACTATAATATTAATTTAATATTAAGCATTACATAAAAAATTAACTAACCTCAAACAAATTTCTAAACACGTCTCTTTATTTATTATTAATATTTAACTCAGAGATTCGATTTTATTGGTATACAAATTAACCCTTGATAAAACTTGTCATGATACATTTTAGCTTTATTTTTTTATTTAATATATATATATATATATATACATATTGTTTCGATTTAATGTGTTAAATACTTATAACTAAAAAAAATTAATTTCTTGTTAAGAGAAAAAAATATACCTATAAATTATATTTAATTTCCTAATTTAACTCAAGACGCATTTCTCTCATTTTCGCAATTAAAATGACTGTCGTTATTTAAATCATACCTTGGTCTTGTCATATTCAGTAAAACATCAGAAGTTTGCATGCTATCTTTATGGGTCTTTGAATAAATATAATTATACAAATAATGTACAAAGGATTTTCCTTTTGATTTTACAGTTCCTAAATTATTTGGTATCTATTAATATACATGTGCCGCATCGTGATTTAGTAACATACGAATTAATGTAAGACTGTATTCTACAATTTAAATATTTGAAAAATTAATATAAATACTCTATTACCCGAGTGATTTTGATCTTGAAGGGTTATGTACAAGAACCACAGTTGTAGCGGATCACTATTTGGAATACTAACAGTAAGAATAAAAATTAAGTATGTCAAATGTGATTTTCATCGGTATATGTGTCGCACAATTAAATAAACTGAAATAATAATAAAATATTATATTACATTATTATTAAATTTTAATGTATAATAATAAAGTTTTAATTAAATATGATATTTTTACACAAGTTTTTAAGTTATATAATATAAACATTTTGATTTTAAATATACTAAGCCGAAAATTTGACACATTTTTGGAATATTCATGTAAAATATTTCGAAAATCGAAGGTAAGCATAACTTTTTTTTAAACGTTTTCAAATTTTAAGATTTTACGTTGATGTTTGATTTTGTGATGTGTGTTTTATAAAGTATGTAGATACTTTTTCGGGTAGTAAATGTTTAGTTGGTACTTTATTTAAGTAATTTCTCAAATTTCACACAAGTATTTCTTTAGAATAAGAAAAGTTACCAAAAAATGTGTTAAAAACTGCAAAATTCATGGAAATTGTAATTTAGACGAACTTTAACTGTATTATTTTATGTTAGGCAATTAATTATATTAATTATTTGATAAATAAATACAATTTGTAAAAATACTATTAGTACCTATATTATATATTTGAGTTTTGCTCAGAATAGTTATTTCAAATGCAATAGGAATCAAATCTTAATTATAATATAACACAATAATATTCCACCACTAACCTCTCCGAAGACCGAAGGGATATCCAAAATCAGTGACTGCCCGTCTTTTTCTGTTTTTATTTGGTAATTTATATACACAAGTAGAACAATGGTAGAATACGATAATAGATAAACGTATCTAAGGCTAAGGTGAAATTTTTAACATTAAATGGAATTACTGTAAAACGGGATCGAATAAATTGATAATATTAGTAAAACTTTAAAAATAAAGGATTTATCATCATAATAATATTCATATTATGCAATATTTAGAAAAAAAAACAAAACAAAGGAAATTTTTAAATATTCCAATTATAATTAATTCATGTATTGTTAAGTACTTGAAGTTATGTTTTACTATATATTATTTAAAATGATGAGTTGTAAAGTGTAGTAAAGTGCATATTACATATTAGCATATTATTTTATTTACTAAAGTTAAATTTGATTGTAAGTTTTTGTCGGTGAATCACACGTTTTTATCATTTTTTAATGTTTTTCCCTTTGTCATATATATTTTTAAAATATTTAATGTAAACGTCTTAGGAATGTAAATTTGATTTATTTTGTTTTAAAATTTATTTTAATAATATTACTTGCAATTAGTGAACATTTTAATTTGGCTATAAAAATTTATTTTGAGTACTATACTGTTTAAATATATATATTTATAGTTATTAAATAAAATAATATAATGCACCTTTTTATATTAAGTATATTATTATGAGGAGTTTAAGGCTACCAATTCATCTGAAATTTATTTATTAGTTTTCAAGTGAATATCTTTGTTGTCCATATATAAATTAGGTTCATAACTTTGTAACGTAGATAGTCCGACAAAAACATATATGTTTAGTGTGTATCTTGAATGCACACATAAATACTCAATATATATAAAATATAATTCAAAATTTTGAATCCTGTGACGAAATGAAACCAATATTTAATTTTAAAATTACATAAATTACACAAAAAAATATCACAAAAACTACGATAATAAAAAAAAATAAACATTTTATAACGTATATATATATAAAAATTCTAGAAACTATTAATAATATTATAAGTTTACAAGTAAATTAAACTTAAAATACCACTAAATAGCTTTTGGAGTATATTTGAGTCTTTTAAGTAGTAGGAAGGGAGTGTACGTATGTTTGTGACTAATAATTTTTTTTAAACTAATAATTTAAATTATTTAGTTTATTCCCGTTTTTTATTTGTTATGAATATATAGATAGTTTAAGAAAATAACCAATATTATTTTTTAATTGAACAACATGTTAGTTTTTATATATTTTACATATTTTTAGATAAGTATTATTATATGCCACGTATATTTTAAATGATTTTTTTGAAAAAGTTCTAAATGATAATTTAAAAAACAAGATTCTTAGTGTGATCATAAATGAGATTCAAGTGATACCTTCATACTAAACTATATTATTACAATATTTTTCTTGGTTACCGTATAAACGGCGTACAGTTAGAGAATATCATTTTGAAGCTATAGAATTTAAAGTTTTTATAAATTATAGGCATTACTAGGCATTCATGCATTACAAATTTAAAAAATATGTTTGAATGAAAATTCCCAATCGCTACATGATAAAAATTCTCGTTATAAAGTTATGGTAACTAAATAATAAGTCTGGCGTGTCTGGTTATAATTTATATTATGTAATACATACATATATATTATAACATGCAGATTAATAATGCAATTGAATGATGATTATAAGTTATAACGTAGTTATCGTCGACATTTTGTATCATACTTATGGGATGGAAGCAATATATGAGTAAGAAAATAATATATATAGCAAATAAAACTACAGTAAATTGACTTTTTGTTAAACTTCCTGATTGTGTTTTCTCCTGCAATCACGAATAAGATAAGAAAAGAAATAGGTACTAGCAGTAAAACATGAATAATAACAATAATATATATGTAAAAATAAAAAAAATAAATTGTGTTAAATTCTTGTAAATTGTTTAATAAATTTAGACAAATTTAAGTTGCGTAATAATAAAGTGAAATTAACAAAACAATATTAAATAATTTAATTATTATTTATTATTAATAAAATAATTGTTTTTATATTAAAACTACCTCGTTAAAATATAAAAAATTTGTATTTTTAAAATATCGTAGAAAGTAAGGAAATATTATATTATTATTATTTTTTTATTAGTTAAAAAATAAAACATCTAAAATATTTTTCCGACAACAGCTTTCTTGTATCATCATATGCAATCAAAATGTGCATTATAGTTTATTGAAAATAAAATATAAATTTTACATTGCATATAGGTACCTACTGATATTATATAAAATCGAGAATACAATATTAAAGCATAATACATGTTTTACAAAATATAATTTTTCAAATAAAATAATAATTAAATTATTATTTTGAAATGGGTAATATTTTTTATTTTTTTTCGAAACAATGATAATACATTTATAATACTATAATACATTATATGAGTACATTTGTAGCAATCTGTTTTTATGTTTAAAAATAACGAATTATTTTTTATAAAATCATATTATTATGAGATAAGTATGTAGCCGAAAAATTATTATTAACGATGCGTAAATATATTGAGTACTGACGTATATTTCATATTGTTAAATATTTGTTGTACAGGTACCTATTAGTATTTCAATTTTTAAAAGATCACAATGAATAATAATAATAATAATAATAATAATAATAATAATAATAAAGTACCCTTCAAAGATAATATACAATTTCTTTCTATTTAAATCCTGCGAATAATAATATTTCATATTTCCACACAACGGAATCTTCTTAAAGTACAATTAATTGAAAAATTGTTGTTTTTTTTTGTAAAATTCGCTCATTCATATACGACATTCATATTAATAAATTATAACAACAGCATTATAATGTATATGCACCGATTTGGTTAATTTTAACAATTTATAATCTTCAGAGAAAGATAGAGATAGTGAGTGAGAGAGTGAGTGAAAGAGGCAGGATTAACTAAATAAAATCAGTCGTCGTTATCGGTAACCGCGTCCGCATCGACGGTTACTTCGTCGTCGTTTACTATAATATTATCGACGGGAAGTTCATTATCTTCTCGTGGTAACCCGAGACCAATTGTTGCGCTTATTTTCGATGTCGCTTGCCTGAACGAATTCTGTAACTTTTCCTGAAATGTAAATGCGTTTGTTAGTAGTACGCTGTGTGTGTGTGTGTGTGTGTGTGTGTGTGTGTGAAATAAATAATAACAACGTCCAGAAGGTTTATCCTTTGAATTTCACATTCCGTGGGTAGGAAATATCGTTATTAATTAATAATGCAACGTATACATTTACAAGAACCAAAATCCTCTCGGCAGCGCCGACCATATATATTGTATATCGTACAATTAATAATATAGACCCTGGAACACCCGGAAACTTGCATATAATCATGAGCCACGCAATAAAGAATATCGTATACACGTACATTAAATACCATAAAAATGACTGCGTGGGAAACAAAATATACTTTCATAAACATTGTCGATAAAAAAAATACCACGTCGAATTTATCACAAATTTTTTTTTTTAGGATACACATAACATTTTAATCCTTTAACCATTAATATTCATAATTTGTATAAGTTACTTTGATTGATAAAGTAGGTAGGTAATAAAATATCAATTCGATACGTTATTCGGTGGTTGTTTTTATTCGAACGTTATAATATTATCATAATCAACTGTTCGTATGCCGACATATTTGAAATTACAATCGACATGTATTTTTGTGATTCCATTTAATTTTTGGATATGATAATATATAAAAGTTAATAATAAGAAGTGAAATCATAACTCTTACCTGTACAACGTTTATACACATAGATGTCAAAGCTAGTCCGAAAACCAAGTATACGATAGACACGATCATCACGAATTGACTCTATAAAATAAATATTTATTATTTTGAATTATAATATTATTTTATTATTATTTATTTTATTTTATTATAATATTCAAATACAATATAAAAACAATGTTTTGAACGAGAAATTTTAGAGAAATTATTTTCGTACATTATTCACAGATATGCACCGAATGTTTGGTTGATCAGCCATAGCCTAGGTATCTTTTGCATTATCTAAATATTTGTTTTCATTTTAGGTTACCAGACAATGGTTATACATAATATGTACCTTGATCGGATTTTATGCTACTTGAAGTTTATTACGAATAATGGCACCAAAAAAAAAAAAAAAAAAATTGTCGACCCGATGGCTGTTTGAAATTCGTAACAAATGTGGTAGAAATTATTTTGTAAGGAAACATTTATCGAAAGTTCTTAATATTTTTTTATATCTGAGAGTATATTACATACTCGACTCGACGTTCTCCGGTATATTTTGATTAATATGCTACAAAAAATAAAATAAATGCGTGTTGCTGTTGCAGCCGTCGCACATGACATTACCCTCGGGACGAAATCTCCGAATCCGATTGTCGACATGGATATGAAAACGAAATAGAACGATTCGAAAAATCCCCATCCTTCTTCGACACAGAACAAGATGGCTCCAAAAACGATATACACCACCAGCACGACAAACGCCACCGAAACGGGCAGGTTGAACTCGTCGTCGATCGTGTACACGCTTAGGGCTGGGGTGCTGGGCGAAGTCGGTGGAAATCCGGACTGGCCGTCAGATACGCCGCCGAACATGTTGCTAGGCCTCCGAAACTTCGTAATGTCGTACATCATCTGTACGCCTTTCATAACTTCCTGGAAATACGTCAAGTTATGGTTTTGTTAAGTTATAACAAATAAACTATAACATTATAATGTACGAAAAACGAGAGTGATAAATACACGTTAAACAATATTTGTTTGTTTTTATGAGGATTTAATATTGGTTTAATAATGACGTGTGCTTTTTTTTTTTGTAGTATGTATAAAAGCGTTTTTGAGACAGAAATCATTTTCCGATTATCTCAAGTAGTGTAAGTGTCTGATAGATACTTACTGCATCAAAATGGTATTTTGTTTAGATAACTTTTCGAATTTACTAGGTAGTACTTAAACTGTAGAAAAAAAATTACCGAATAATCGACAAATATGATTTTAATTATTTTTACTTAATATGTGGTGACAAAAATTTATTTATATATCTTATTCTATATCTCACTTAATATTTTTTATTCTATTTACTTTGCTACATAATGTATCTAAATGTTAAAATTTCCAACTACACCTCCAAGTGTATACTAAAAAATATTTATTTTGATGGCTAGTACCAACACAATTGTAATTCATATAAGTCTTCAATTTAGATATCCAATAAGGGAAATTAATAGTTTCAAAATTACAAATTATTTCAAGGAACAGAGGTCTTATTCAATTATCATATATAAGTGAGGAAAACTCTAGGGATATACTTGTAGGTTTTCAAAGTCGTGGACTGAATTATTTCGATATAATATTGCGCAATATTATTCTAAGTTAGGTAGGTAGGTATATTGTTTTTGAATAATTAATTTTGGTCGGTAGATAGAAATGTTTACCATTAAAATTTAGGTTTTATTTTATTATCAACATGGTGAAGGAAATTAGTGAAAAGAGGGACTAATCGTTCTATATAGTGAATTTCGATAAAAAATGAATCTGTAACAGTGTATCTCCATATATTTTTTTATTTTTTTAACAAAAAACTGTCACCCCAGGATATTTACTTTACTAATCACCATCTAACCCTGTTTAATATGCCTTTAATTTCACTTATAATTTAAAAAGTATAATAATAATGTCCATCCGATCTATATAAATTAATATAATATACATATCAATAATTTTTCATCCGTATGAAACCAGTAATAATTATTATTAGGTACTTCATTTAACTTATAGATTTTTTAACCTGACATTTAACCTGTATTATGAATTTTATCGTAGATCCTTAGGTTTCTATGTTTGAGTTAAAAAATGATTGAATAATCGATTTTAATTCAAATTGATGTTGGTATATCAATTTGTATAATATTTTATTATTCAGAAATGCGACAAATTTAGTTTCTAGGCACTCTGTTCACATTCTCCCTCGTTAAATCGAACACAATTGTGGATTATTTTAAAACGAACTTTACTACCATTGTATCGATTTAAATTAATTACCATCGCGTATAAAATGCAATGGCCTATCAAATTAAACGATTTCTCTGATCTCTCGTTTCTCTTGTTTTAATCTAGGTATCAGTAGGGCACTGATACGAAAGAAAAATATTTTGTTCTTCTTTTAAGTCTTATATAATTATATTATATTTTTATGTATTTTTAATCCTAGATTTTTATGTTACACTTTTAAACAATCAGTCAATTATTATCAAACATAATAATATATTTGTTTTTGTTATAGTTATGCTGTTTCACTTCAAATATTCATTAGTCTTTTTATTGTTATCAATTCGTCATATTAAAAACACGAAAATATGAAAATATTAGTTTTATGCGTACAACTTTGACGTACCTATATAGTTATATAGAAGTAAATTTGACAGTTAAGTACAGTAGTATATTTTTTAGTAAATTATTAATTTTATATAAAAATATGATACTAAATATTTTACGTATTTAATGCATTAGATTTATTACAACCGTTTTAATTATATTGTACAAGTATATGTAATTATATAAGTATACAATTGAACAGCTATATGTATAAATAGACAAATTGTTAGAATATGATACGGTATGATATGATAACGATAAACTATCAATTTGTTTTGCTAATAGTCTAAAACAATCAAGAATATTTTAAATGTAGGTACCTAAGATAACGAATAATATTACGAATTAAATAAGTATAAATACTTAATAAATAGGTTAACAAATAAAAACAACAAATTTTGAAACAGTAAATTAGTGTTTTTTGAAAAATTTTAAATTTATGATTATAATAATATCGAATTAACCTATTTAATCTACCAATTGCGTTAATTTATATATTTGAATGTTATGCATGTATTTACGATATCATTAATATTAGTAGTTATTACCAAGATGCACATAATATGAACAATATTATATTGTTCGTAAAGGAAAGTAATTTATTGTCAACCATGCGCGACCTGTGTCACGAAAGCCGTGATATTATTACGTTTGAAAATAAACTGGGATTAAACTCATGAGTCATTTACATCAACGATTGTATTTTATCATGGTTCATGGAGTTGCATATAGATGCACGATTTTAAAAATAATTCATAGATACTTACTTGCACTGGTGCAGTTCTGCGAACTTTCCTACAGCTGCCGGTGTAGTACAGTCGCCGGACGAATGCCCAGAGAAATTTAATGCCTCTTGTGAACATTTTTCCGAAATCTGCCAATAAAATAAGGAATATCGGTATGCCAAATATTGCGTATACAATGGTAATCAATCGACCAGTATTAGTCGATGGAGCGATGTGACCGTAACCTGAAATAACGACATTTGTGTGAGTTAACTAATATAATATGTTGTCTGTCCGTCCAATTATCTTGTGTCTGTTTTACAAATAATGATTGAAATTTAAAATAAATTATCAAAACAGATGAAGTAGATATTGACAACAAGGATTGTAAATAGAAATATATAATACAATTCTATAATAAAATTAAATGAACTGAAGATAACACGTTAAAAAACTCGTTGAGCATACCTTATATACCTTTTTAACAATAGTAAATAATTTTAAAATGTATCGTTGTACAATAATATAATAATAATTAAAATATTTAATGCGTAATACATTAATAAATTACACACTTATATTACCTATATTAAAATTTCCATTTATTATGGTAAATAATAAAATAATGAATTATAAATGTTCAATAATATAGTTTTTGTAATGTAATTTTTAAAAAATAAAAAACTATTTACAATACATGAGTGGTGAATGTTTTTTGTTTGGTCAAGTGACAACATTCGAAATCAACCATTTTTATGTGCCAAATATTTGTCTTGTTATTGTAGTTAGTTTTCATAAAATTGTAAAAGTTCTTTATTTTCCTATGTGATTAAAATAAAATTGTAAAAACATGAATGTTGATGCACCATTATTTTCATATATAATTGTTTTGTTTTTATCCATTTCCATTACGTTTAATTTTTGTATATTATAATATATTTTCACTTTTTATTCGATTTTGTTGTAAAAATCGATTGTTTTTTTTTTAGCATATTGCATTGTAATTAAATTAGTATGCAATTTTGGTTTTCACTATAAAACGTCTATAATGTTATATATTACATTTATGTAGAAACTTATATAATGTATAATATGTTTATGGAAAAACAAGAGAGTCATAATTTATTAAAATATTCATCTTAATAATTTTATACTTATATCTGAGTAATAATAGTTTACAGTATGCCAGTTTGTCGACATGATGCCGTTTAAAGGCAATGAAATTTAAATAGGAATAATATTTATGTCTTAACATCGATATAGTTATTATTATTATTTATAACGCTTAACGCACAGTAATGTTCGATAATTTTTAATCATTCGATTGCGTTTTAAGTAATTAGTTTGTATACACACACACTATTATAATATTATGTAGATATCATATTATTACGTATCTATATCTACATTATTGTATCTCGGTAAAATGTCGATTAATTCCGTTATTTCCACGAAACAATGGTTTACATTATTTAACGAATATTATCAGTTATAATGGATAAGGTGAATACCAATTAAATGGAGCTGGCGAAACGGTTCATACACCAGATTCAATTTAATTAGAAGACTACAGCTGGTAAAATGCTTATAGTAATAATACGTATATACCTACTGATATTATTATGATGCTAATATTATATACGTGGTAGCGAATATCGTGTTAATCCCGTGTCGTGTAACGTTGTTATTGGCAAATTTTACAATATTACAATAATGCTTTATTTTATCTATGTTTATTTTACGCGATATAAATCGATAACAGCAACAGGTACGAAATACGATAGACTAGAAAAGCGGTTACCAAACTGTTTTTTTTTTTATTTAAACCTTATAAATAGAAATATTTTCTTTCACGTCTCCCATGAATAATATAAAACAAAATAGGTTAAAAATGATTGAACATTTTACACTTTGATGATTGTTTTTCTATTTTCATCGAGTTACGCAGCCTCTCGATGGGGGCACCACATAATTTGGGAACCGCTGGGTCCGAACATCACCTTTTAACCATAATAATATTATTATAATATATGACGATGGCCGTTGAATATTTGGTATAGTGTACCTGTCTATAAAATGTTTGCTGTTGTAGGTATATCGCATTGATTTATGAACTGTTTCAAGTTTGGACAAAGACATGAAAAAATGCGGAAAATAGGAACGATAAAATAAAATAACTTCTCCGACTCATACCACTCTTCCTATCTAAACATCAAACTGTTATTTTGTTATAACTTTTTTATAAGATTTATTATTTATTAAGATTTTGATTCAATAAATTAGCATATTTTGTATTTTTCATGCGAACAAATAAAAATATACTTTATTTTAAACTAGGTAATTACTAATTGTTAATTATTTGTTATTATTAACATAATAGCGATATTATAAATTCATGAAATGTGTTTTTTATGCTAACCTATGTAGAATTTAATGGTATTGCTCATTTTACTTTTTTAGATTCTGAGTGAAGACAGGAATGTATTGGTTCACAAAAATGTTTATGTTTATGTCTGAAAACATTTTTTTGGGTAAAAACAATAGTTCGATTACCATCTACTATTCGATCACTGATTACATAGGGTGTGCTTCGGTAGGGAATTTCATCTACTTGGTACTTTATTCAACTCATTTTTTGAATTTCTTAATAGTTTTTTTTGGGATAAGAAAAAATACCAAAATGGATTGATAAATTGCGAAATTCACGGAAACTGTGATTTTGATTTTAAATATTTTATTTTAACTAATACAATTTTGAATGTATAGAAACTTGAAAATTTTGGAACGGAATCGTATTTTCGTATTTAAATTTTTATATTATAATAAAACACTTATTTTTCCGAGAACCGAAGGGATGAAGAAATCGACTACACCGCTTTTTAAAATTTGTATTACCTATACTTGTCGTTGTATGATATTTTGCTATCAATAAATTAACCACTTTTTAAATTTTTATAATGGAATATATCATTAGAAATTTATCAGGACTGGAAGTTTTTGATTTGGCGTATTGTATTTTAAATAATATTGGATGTACTCTACATAAAATGGCTCCTATCATAACATTTCATAATATGGTAATATAATAATATTGCAATTATCAGATTAAAAAGTGTAAGTGTATAGAGGTTTAAAAAATCACAAAATGATTAATCATTTTATTACCTCGTAATAATTTTTATGTGATTTATTTACGTCTTGCTCGCATTATTACATAGTAGTATTCGTGCTTTTTATACGACAAACCGTTAACGAAACGAGAACGATATTTTCGAGTGTTCGTGATGAGAGTAATAAATATGATTAAGTTTTGGTGTGATAAGAGACAGGCAAACCGTGTTTATTACGCCGTTAAAACGTAGTAAAATATTTTCGTGACCTCATATATATAATATAATATGACTATCAGACACTACTCGCACAAATGCTGTATAGTAATATAATATAATGTATAGTATAATGTCATAAAAATAACCTGAGATGAGCGGCGATTTTTCTGCGAACACAATTTACGCCCATTTAAAATACATTTTATATTCAATTTATCCACTGTAGAACGAACTAGATTAGGGGCAGTCCTATAATGTCGGAGAAATGGAAAGGATTAAGAGGTTTCTTAGTTTCTGTAGACTATGTTTTACTTTAGAGTTTAGGTTATGGTTTTAATGTTCAATATTCCTAAACAAATTTTAGAACGATGCCTCGTACCATGACATGACGTGTGTTTTGAATTCTCATCTGACAAAAATGCTCACAAAAATTCATTATAATAATAATTAAATTATATTCTGATTTTCTGAAGGGTAAAATATTTAATTGGTGGAACTTTATTTGAACCAAATAAAATTCACATATTATGTGTGAAAAATAACATAATTAAAAGTTTAAATATTACTCACATAATCTCTATAGAGATACGTTGTTGTCATCTTTTAAAATGTAGAACTATTAACTCTAACTATTAAAATGGTACCTATTTATCACTATCGAGTTTCCTTTTTATTTTTATTTTTTCTTTGTTATACCTGCCGTTTAATAATATTCATGTAAATAAAAAAATAAAAGTATTGATTCTTCTCCGTATTATTCTTCAGCTATCAGACAACTCCCTCCCGTTCACTATGAAGGTTGAATAACGATCAGTTTTCTCATCCCGTGGGGCTAAGTTCGAATGCATGTTCAATAAAAAGTAAGTAAATATGTTATTAGCTATTTGAAGAATTTGCCTTTTTGTAAAAAAAATACTTGACCCTCGGTGGGTTGGTTTGGAATTTGTCTTATTTCAAAAAAAAAAATCGTTTAAATGTTAAACCATATCGACCGACAAATATTGAATTTTTCATAAATTATTAGCAATTACAAAATATATTTTCATTTGTTTGGTCGTATAGTATAAAAAATAAATTCTATTGTAAAACATTAATGTTATAACAATACTGAAACAAAATGTCTAAAATGAATTGTCTGTCATTGTCACATTTCGTTCTACTTTAAACACATTTTTATTTTTATTTTTTTAATACATAATACTAAATATTTCACTAAATATGTCTTTTTCATCCTCGCGAATTATGTGTCATTTCTGGATAACGAGGATGACAGCTACCATCATAATAACATACTCCTAGTATAAGAGCCTAAAGGATGAAGGATAAATATTTTTTTGTTTGATCAAATTTTGAGAGTTAAGACTTATTAAGAGTAATGTACTATCGACTAATGTCTATAAATAACATCAGTAACGCAAAAAAAAAAAAAAATCACTAGATATAAAAAATATAATAGTAGATAAAAATGAGATATCATATGATTTTTCGATTTTTTGAAGTAGCGTCAAACGTTACATTAAAAATTACCATTTATGAGAAAGTATAGATTTTAGGATTTCTATGGAAAAAATGTGTTAAATAATACTATAATGACTAGGTGTTCTATAAGAAGTTAATATTATCGTAATTTAACTTAAAACTACTATTGGCGGTACTGTAATAAGTAGGAACAATATTAAATTATATTTCATATCATAATATTTAGAATCATAACCTAATCATTAAAACAAATGTCTCTAAAACAGCGTAATGTATAAACATAATAATTATGTATGTGAGCATAATTTTATTTTATCAGTTCAATACTTAGTTATAAATATTATTATAAGTTTGACTATAAAAACGTAAGATACTTAATACTCGTTTTATGAGTTAGTATAGACTCGGGGATGTATTGGTAAATAATGTCTTGAGTATACGCCATATTTTTCTCAAAATTACATTAAAATAGAAAAAAAATACTCGAAATGATTATTAGTACATTAATTTTTTTTATATTTTTAGTCAAATAATTTGTTTTTATCCTTAATAATTATATATAATAACTATAAATAAATTATAACTAGAACTCTACACTTTATTAAATGAGAATTTTTTTGTTTTAAACTTTTTAAATTTTACGTCGTAGAGTTAGGTATATAATATACTATATACATAATCAGTGCCCGGTGCCAAGAATCATTTCTAGCGCCCCCACCCACTCTACCAAATGTTTTTATACTTATAAAAAGTATATATAATATTAGGGGAGAGCTGGAGACAGATTCGTCAGATTTACCTTATTTTTCACATCAAACATTTTTGTCAATATGAACAATGTATTAACACTTCTAAACATGATAATGTTATGTAAACAGGGAGAGGGCCTTTTTTTGAATATATTTTGAGTATAATATTAATAAATGTAATAGTAGTAGTAATTATTGTAATTATGTAATATGAATTAACTAATAGAAACATAATACCTTATACATTTATTTTCATTAATAAAATACACTTAATATTAAAATTATATACATTTATTGTCATTAAATGTACAACAAATTTATAAATTATAAAATACTAGTCATATGGCCGTATATCTACCGTATACTTATAAAGTTATTATTATTATTTATATAGCGTATACGCATTTTTATACAAATATTGTTATGAGTATACGCGTTATACTCCCGTATACGCTCCAATACATCTATACTTATAGTTCTCTTGACAATGACATTAAGGGTTTCCATGAAAAAAATAGCGACATATTTCTCAGTAAGATTTTATTGATATTAATAATAATTCCTCGTACTGTGAAACGATTTCTATAAATAACTCTGCTGTATATTATTATGTCTAATATTGTCATGCAAATTTTTTAAGTTAATTGTACTTTTGGTGGAATTGATTGATTAATTATTATAATTTAAAATTTGCATTTAAAATTGTTATTCATTTTAATTGATGTACTATAATAAGTTTTTTAAAGATCTTTAACATAATAATAAAGCAAAAATTAAAAAAAATTGATGTAATGTCTACATTTTATTATCATAACATATAAAAGCTAAAAATTATGTATAGGCACATAAAAAAATGTAATATTATAACAATATTCTTCAACTAAGTAAATGAGATCAAAATAAAAAAAAGCGGTAAGGTCGATTCTAGACGTTCCTCCATCGTCCCTTCGGTCATCGGAGAAATAATTGGTTTATTATAAGTAGGATTTGAAAGATTAGAAAGGGCACTCTATTTGTGATAATCGGACCAACCGAATATAGATTGCGCGCATATTTTCAACCGATCAGGCTCTAAAAATGTTGACATAATAAAATCAGCCTTATGGCTACACCTAAGGTGAACGATCTAAGGTTATCATCATCGAACTTTACCCACAATAAAAATATTAACCTAACGTAACTCGACTAAAATAACAAAAAAAAAAACAATAAACTACCATCGGCCACGTATATGGTACGCGATAAAAATATTACCTATGGTCGTGACCACGGTGAAACAGTAAATGGCCGAGTTGACGAAGCTCCACGAGCTGCGCCCGCTGTACGTGGTCGCGCCGGCCTCGAACGCGTCGTGAAGCTGTGCCTCGAACTCGACCAGCTTCCGCCGGGCCGCCTGTTTCCATTGGTCCGGTCCCATCCGCCGGCTGTCCGTCCACAGGCCGTCCAGGAAGTCGCGTTTCACCCGCTTCACGCCGCATTTGTAGAACGTTTCGAATGCGCCCTCGGTGAAACGAAACACCAGGCCGCCCACGCCGCACATCAGTACCAGTATCACCTGTGTTATCACATTACAATATACGGTAGAACGTCGCCATTAACCCGGACCGCGGTCGAGTTAATAAAAGAACGCGTGTCACGGCCGTGTCAATCGCCGAAGACCAATCGGCGGTCCAATAGCGGTTACCGTTTTATTACCGATACCGCAAATAAGAAAGATGTCGATAATCGGTTTTTTTTTTACTGCCGATTGGCAACGCAACGATAAGACGATTTGCCACGAACAACATTATCGACATACGAGAATTACGTGTATAAGTTAAAAGTATTATCAATAAAGTGCTAGGTGAGTAGCAACAAATTTCAATTACTTTTAAAAAGTGGGTTCGGAATCATTTAAATAATATCGTTTTGATAACGTGATTACGCATAGGATCGGGTCCGTCGTATTCATCGCGTAACCGATTTTATAATATTTATAGCTTTAATGTAATCGTTTGGCCGACGAATAGAAATTTAATAATATATACATTTATCCGAAAACTATTTTTTCTAACACAATATAATGTAATTTTTTGTATATATAATTTTTTTATATTAATTATTAGTTATTTGTCATTTTATTCTGTGTTACATTATAACAATATAGAAATTAACTTTGAATTTTACTATTTTCCATGATAATGTTTATACTTATATTCGGGATTAGATTCAATTACTACAATTACAATTTTGTTATATTATACCTTAAATTATTTTTATATCAGACGTTTTGATATGAAAAATATAACTTTAAAAAATAAACTATATTTTATAATATTATATACATATTATTTTATGAAAGCTATAAATTTCCAAATAATGTATATATTTTATTAAAATATTAATTAAAATTATAAAAACGAATTTATACTTTATACCTTTATTTAGTATAATATATATCAACAAATTAGTGAACATTAACATTAAATTTGAATTTATAATTATGTAGTTACAGGGCCGTCGTTATGATTTGTGAGACCTTAGGCAATTTCAAAGTTGTGAGGCCTTATTTTAGAGAAATATTATCAAACTAAATTCCCGTCAAAATATCACGAAAATGTTGGCTATTGCTTTTGCATGAATAATTAAAAAAAGTAACGAAAAGTACCAAATAATAATAATAATAATAAAATAAAATAAAATATCACTTTTAGTCTTTTCAATAAAATTGATGTATTTAATTTAATTGTTTTCATAAACTATGAACTTACTTAATATATTTTCGCCGTTGAAATAAAACACGGCCGATATCAATGGCTGATGACAGAAAAAATAAACCAACGAAGTTTATTGTCTATTTACAATAACAAAATAAATATTATTCGATGTTATAAATATCCATAAATATCCATGCACGTATCTACCATACATGGAGTATCGGTCATTCGGTCTATATTGTGCAGTCATTTGCCGTTATCTATTCTGAATAATTATTAAATTCTATTTTCGGGATTATGTGACCACTAGTTGACCAAAAAAAATATTATCATAGAATATTAATTTACTATTTAGTATTTCACTACAATTATTCAAATACAAGTGCGAGGGGCGAGGCCTCTACAAGCGCGGACCCCAGCAAATTCCAGCTCTGCCTATCTCTGGTGGCCTTGTGTAGTACTATTTGATTAAAAAAAAAAATAAAAAAAAAGGCATAGTATTTTATAAAGTAATAAATTTAGGTGACAGACGCATAGTGATTATAATAAAATACTGTAAAGTCATATCGAAAAGTGTATAAAAACTTGATGTCTACATAATATTAGTCATAGGCGTAGCACGGCCTAAAGAATTAAGGGTACTTGAGTATCATTGAATCTACGTATACATATTAATTTAGATATTTTTTTAATAAATTAAATTAAATACTGAGGGAGGCTTAAACATTTTTTAGGGGTCTATAGTCCCCAAAGCCTCTCCTTGTTACGCCTATAATATTAGTAGATTCAATTTAACTTACGAAAACTCGTAAGTAATACTTTATATTATTACGAAATAATAAATCATATTTAAAGTCATGTTAATACACAAATTATGCTAAGCTAACTCATGATCTTATGAAATACAATATTAAACTTTAATTACATTTAATAAACATATAATTATAGACAATAGTGTAGTTAAATAAAAAGTGCTCTTGTCATATTATGCTAACTACCGTTGAAATATTGCTCACAATTGTGTAGTTATACAAATTTTAATGTTATTGCATTAAACTTATACAGTGTAATACCTACCTCTATTTATATACAATAATATTGTGTTATTCATAAGTATGAAAAACTGTTTCGTTCGTGCTAAATTAAGTTATCAATTGTCTAGATTGTTTTTGCTAAACTTTTAAAGTAATAAATATCTGTCATTTCCATCCTATCCTTAGACATTATGATATAATTGTAGGTTGGTGGTAGAGAAAAAAAAATTCACTACAAACCAAAATTTGTATTACTACCTATATTATTTTGTATAATATCATTGCTATATACGTTTATGTACACCAACGCGCGTTTTGTGATATTTATAATCATATAAACTCATTATTTTTACTCAAACTTTATTAATTATTGTTGTATCAATTAATTTATACTTTAAGCATAATATATAATAGTATAATACCTACTATATTTTATTAATAAATTATCATTTTTGGTCATTGTTTTTTTTTCTCATATGTTTATTTACTGAACATAAAATTCAGCATTGAACAAAAAATGATAAAAGGGTTTGTCATATATATATATATATAATATTCGGTAGAATACTATAGACACGAGTATTAAATATAATTATAAATAATTTAATGGCCCTTGAACGAAAATTATTTTTAAACATTTGTCTTTGATTTTTTACAAAGTGTTTACGAGTTTTAATTTTTTCACCTAGATACTGACTAGAACAAAATAATTCCCCATCTCGTATAAGTACATCATATTACGTAATTTAAATTGAAGCAGTTCTAACCATGTCGAAAAAACATTTCCGTCCGATCCGCCAGAAGTGCCGCCACTGTTCGTCGTGTTCATGACGAAAACTTTGCCACTGTTCCCTTAGTCCTTTCGGTTCTGCAGGAGTCGAGTACTTTTTACCGTATCCCCCATCCTTATCGGATTTCCTTTTTGTCCTTTTTCTCCTGCGGGTTGTGGTTTCCGACGTGGGCGCGCTGTCCTTATCGACGCCTCTCACGGTTTCCAACAGCGTCTTTTCCGAACTCCAAAAACCGTCCGTCTCGTAATCCGTTTGACTGCAACAGCTCTCGTCGTCACAGTTCAGATTCATTTTCGGGTTGTACACGATCGATATTTATGGTGACCACGAAATGAATATGATTCGAATTGATGTTACTATAATAATCATAATGCTGTACTACCCAGTGGCGTGCCGAAGAGTGCAACTTTTTTTGATGAAATTGCCTCAGGTTAATTTTTACAGTGGTTTAATATAATTTTACAATTATTTTTTAGTAGAATAATTCAATGATATATTAAATTATCCACGTAAAAATTATTAATATTATAACACTATACGTATTATTATTTCAACTTTTAAATATTTTAAGTATAAAAGGGTCATTATTGTTTTTATATTTTAAAATTTAATATAGGTGTTAAACATTTTTGGGTAGTAATACTATTTAGTTTGCCTTAAGTTTGAAAAATGTTCGGCACGCCACTGATACTACTTGCAGGGTTGGGCAAGAAATATGAGGTGTCAATCATACAATATTGTATTTAATATTATATTGTATTTTAATCGTATATATTTAGATACATTTTACTGGAGTATAAAATTGTATCGTTTCATGTAGGTTATGATATTAGAAAATAGAAATTACCAAATAAAAAGGTATCAATCAATAACCAATATGTCAAATTTTGTTGTCATTTAAGAATTATAAATTCAATTTCAATATTACATTTTAATTATTCAATAATTTAAATCGTTTTGTTATATTTAAATAAAAGACATTGTTCTTCTGCTCCTGTTTAGCGTTATATATATGTATATTATCATTTATAGGATTTGTACACTTTTTCAGTTGTTTTAATCTTTCAGTCAAAATGTTTGAAAAATTAGTTTAATTAATAAAACAATCAATCATCATAAATAATACTTAAAATATATAAAATCGAAATGATTTATTTATTATAATTAAACATAATACTTTGTATGGGTATATTAATATGTAATGTTTTTTATTTTTTATTTTCATTTGTTTAATTATTATTGTGTACTATGATGATAATTATTTTTTTTATACAAATTATATTTAGGTTTTCAATACATTATTTATAGTGGATAATATTTAATTATGTTGTATATGGTATATTTTAGATATCTTTGATACTCATGATATTTTTATTAATATCTTATATCCAAAAATGTATACCTACTAGTTTACGAAATAATTATGCTATGTTATGGTGAAAAAAACAGATTTTTTTTGTATATTTCCGAAATCCCGAGTATAATATTTAAATTAGAATAGTCACATATTCAATATTAGTTCGAAAATTGCATTAAATACGGGTTTCCGCCAATAATGCGTTTAATTAAAACGTCCAAATACCCAACGCCATTGCGAAGCTTTATTAGGAAATGTCAATTCGTACTAGAGTTATTATTATTGAACATTAGTGATTATATTTTGCCAGATAGATATAGGTACGGCATTATATATAGTATAGCTGGATATAAGGATATAATAGTATAATGCGGGATATTTAATAATTAATATTATGCTAAACTGGATGCGAAATAAATCGATGAGCTTATAATATAGAGAATTGTATAAAAGATAATATTTAAAATATTTAAAAAATTAGTCTTTAGTTAATTATGAATCTCGTGGTGTTTTTCCTCATTTAACCATTTGAAATCTAAATTTCAAAAGGGTATTGGAAATGCTCTTATTCATTATTCTATTTTATTGAAAAAAAAAATGTATTGTTATACAATGAAATCGTATTTAAATCATATTAAAAAAATAATTATTAACGAGGACAACAAACACGGTGAGATTGCAATGATAAACGTTTTAAAAGTCATGGAAACGAGAGATTTTCAATTATGATATTTTCGAAAAATACGTGTTTATCTCTTTATTGAAATTCGAAATATTAGAACTTTAACTATATCTTAAAGCAACAATAAAAAATAAAATATTTTGACTTTTAATAATGAGTCGACAGAATAATATCTTACGCAAATCTCGTAAAAATCGCTTGTTTTTCCGGTTAGTCCTGTATATAAATGAATATAAGTATTTCAGATTATTACGTACGCGTACTTATGGGTAGATACAGCATCAGCTATTTATTATGATTATTTTAAGTCGAAACACTCGTTTACCGTACCGCGTCATTCGTATAGTTTCAGTTTTACCGTACTGACGGCGCAATATCGTATTAAATTATATATATAAAAACAAAATAAATGTTTAAACTGTGTCGTTGCAGCACGCCAAAATTCTAGGCTACATAGGTGTTTATAAATAGACGCAAGTTAAATTTATCCGGAAAACGGACAAACGGTATCCACACTCGTACAATCTGTGCCTACAGCGCATCTGTATATCGTTATCAATAGCCGTTTTAATATATTTATACACTAGGTAGTAATTTAAAAACAAAACAGAATTAAAATATTTATCACCAAATAACAAATTTAGGAAACCATTTGTTTACCAACATTCCGATTCTAATTTCGTAAAAATATACCTACTAATCTTCTTATATTTTCAAAACAGAACTCGTGTCAATATTTAATAATTAATAATAGTAATAATAATAATAATAATAATAATAATAATAATATGTGCAAATGCATCGAACTAAAGAACTTTTGTTATTTACAATTTACTGTTTTTTTTTTTTTATCTAATGTTTTTTGTACGTTTTATTATACTGTTCATATTTCGTATTATCTTTTTCGTTGACAAAAAGTCGTTTCATTTTAATCGTTCATTCTTTCACATAATGTTGCATAATATTGCAATTAAATAAACGTTTTTAAACATAAGAATAATACAACATTTTAATGACTCCGAGTCTTGCTTTCTTTTTTTTACAATGAAGTCAAATTCGTACTACCTACTAAAGATAAACAAATTATAAATTTCAAAGATTATTTAACCAACACTAGTATTTTTGTCTCATTTAAAAATTATAATGAATACTTTTTAAAGGCATTGTTTCTACGCGGTATTTTTTGCTACACAAACAAAATATACATGAAACATATTACAAGATTATGAAAGATGATTTTCCTTTATTTTTTCTTTTGTAAATGACAGTCTGATCCATTCGTTTATATTATATATTTGGATTTGGACGCAATATAAGATTTATCTTAACTTTTCAAATTAATTATTTTCTTTTGCCATAGTTTTCAGTTTTGTTTAACTATTTTTAATCCATTCTATTTATTAACTTTTTATTTTGAAAATTAAAGGATTGATTTAAAAGAAAGAAATTGTCTCCACTTCCATTGAAGTGGTATATTATTTATATAAGCAGTACGAATATATTATTCGAGTTTATTTAAATTTTAAAATTTAGTAATAGCTACATAGTATGCATAACTTTTAAAGAAAATATTAATTTGTAAAAGCATATGAATAAAAAATACAATATCTTCTTTAATTGACAAAAAATGATTTAAATATTTAAAAATATAAGTTTTAAGTCTAATATAAATATAAATATAGACATTTGAAATACAAATTCACAAATAAGTATAAATTATTAAGGGTAAGAAGTAGCGATTTTATTTTGAATTCAATATAAATTGTAAAATTTTAAATAGCAATATTATTATTGAAAGTTATTAATAATATTTTGATTTTAATTAAAAGTCTAATGATTATTAAAATTTGGTTTGTAAAAATAGTATAATATTTAGCCAATAACGATATTAAAGGAGTTTTGTATAGGCAATTAGGTACTAAAAAATACGAATACAACTTAATAAGCATATCAATGCAATTTTAATGAAATATTGTAGTGGTTATATTATTATTCGTCTTAGTAATACTCAGATTATTATTATAATTTATTATATATTGTTGCACTATTGATGAATTTATTTAAAATATTTTTAGTAGTTTTTTAATAGAAATATCAAATTGAATTTAAAAATGCAATTCCGAATTCGTAATATTTAGAATACCAATAGAAAGTGTAGAGATTATTTGAGAGTTTTGTAGAAGTGTAATTTAAAAATATTGCACTTAGAAAATGAAAGCTCATTAAATTTTATTGAAATTATTATTTTTGATCATTGATACCATATTCATTATTTATTATTTAAGATATCAAAATCCACTTCCAATAAAGTTTGTATAAGTTTCACACTTTCTTTATGTTGTCTTTTAATTATGTATTTTAGTTCAGTGTAGCTGACGCAAACAGTATTACATTTTTATAATCACTTTTATCTTATATATTTCACATATTATATATATATATTTATTAATACATAGTGTTCACTAGAACTTTTTAAAATGTTAATGTTTAAGCAGTATCAGTAGAGGTAAGGTACTAAAGAGATAACTGACTATCTAAGGTCTTAAACCAGTAGGTATATCGTAGGTATTATAATCTTTCCATAATCAGTTGATATTGGATATTAAATATTTTGGAAAAATCTAGTTTACAAATGGGCTATTTAAAATTTTTAAAATTAGGGTAAAACAAATAAACATTTTCTATTTAAGTAAACATAAGAAATTGTTTTTAGTAATTATTTTACTTTCTTTATGTTACGGCTGGAGTAAATCATATTATATTAGGCATTTAATTAAAAGAATAAAATACGGTAATAATTAAATATTACATTCGAATTAAAATTAAACATTATAAGAAATATATTATATATATTTTTAATTTTTTCAAGTGACATCCTCTATTTAAATTTAAAATATAATACTAAATGTGTGATTGTTCTCTAATAATTCTCACTGATGCATAATTCACTGTAAATAATCAAAGTTTTTTTTATCTCGTACACTGTATAAATGTATACAGTAATACTTATTTTTAAAATATTCTTTTAAATTTGAATATTGTAAGGTTTATTAAAAATGATAATTGTTTTTTAATGTACGAGGTAGATAAATGTTGTCTGTTCTAAGTTAAACCATATGACATTTATTGATTTTTTAAACTTACCTATAGTCGTGAATACAGTGCCACAATAAAATACTGCATTCAAATAATTCCATTCCGGTTTCATGCTATTTTTATCTTGGTTGTCCACAAAAAACGATTCATATTTCTTAATGAGATTTCCAGTTTCTAAGAATATTGAGTCATTGTTCCTTATTTGTTTTTCCATTAGCTGTAAAAATTAATGAACTATTAAAATTCATATAGGTAATTAATTAGTCAAAATGTAGGGAGAATTAACGAATAAAATAATTTTACATTATGTTATGATGACCTTACTTAATATTAAAAAAAAAAGTTCATATAACTTTTAAACTTATTTACAATAATTATATTCTTTATAACGTATCATAATATATATGTCGCATACACTCAATGAAGAAGTTTTTCTAGTGAAAAGTTATCTATATTATGATACATAGGAACAATTTTTTTTTTACATTTTGTGAAAAAAAAATACCATGTGGTAACGTATTATTGATGGAATGGATACCAATATATACACGGTGTTATTTATTTTTATCAATTGTCCATCCATTAAATGAACTATAAAGTATATATAGTTATTAGTTTATTAAGTATTAATTTTCCATATCGAAATAGAATTTTAAATGTATAATTTTATATGTGCATGCTGTTATTTTTACATGTTTTTATATTATAACGACAATGTTAATATTTAATTTAAAATATATCAATGATTATTATTCAAATATATTTCTTTTCATAATAACAAAAATAACATTTATAGAATCTGTAGCACATTTTTATATTATTAATAAGTAGATATTTTATTTTTTAAAAAAGTAAGAAATGTAAATGTTTAAAAAAATAGTTATAAGAAATATCAATAACATAGTTAAAGCTATAATTTTTACTTTATAAAATGAATTGCTAAATTGATATTTAATTTAGTTATACATTTTAAATTACTATACTAAAAGAAAAAGAAATATATAAATCTTTAACAAATGTCTTTTGTATATTTGTTTTTAATTTTCTTTTCTATAAATTATGGAGATCCCTATATTATTATTGATTAAATGTAAATCTGACTTTGGTAATTCAAAATTCAAAACTAATATTTTTATGTTAGAAATGTATAATTTATATGACAAACCGAATAAATATTATAAATATATGTGTTTTATTTAGAAATGAATGCTTACGTTAGCAATTTTGATAATTAATTGATTCCTCTCTTTGAATATGACGCCTACATTTTCTTTTTTTGATCTACCTTCAACTGCTTGAAATATCAAAGCTCCAGCTGCACAATAACCAGCAGCTATGAAGAGAAGGAAGAAATGAGTTAACCACATTCTGGACCATTCTCTTATTTTGTCGTACAACCAGAATACAGCTCGTTCTCCAAAGCTTAATCTTGATTTGGCCGTAGACATTATATCTTTGAAACCTATTTATTAAAACATATGGAGAATTAATTTTTGGTTTATTATAGTTTTTTCGTTTTATTTGAGATTTAAGTATTTAATTTATTATTTCATTCACGTCTTCGTTTATTTATTGGTACTTATGAACGAGAAAAAAAAAAAATTTTAATTTTATTATGCGCATTTTTTTTATAGTTTATGGATTAAAAATGTAATATTGGTATTAGTTTAGACATAAACAGATAACGATTTACTTAATACATTGTATATTATAGTAAGGACTAAGGATTAAGAAGTTAGAGTAGAAAACTAAAACTTTAACTAAGCTAGATATTAGATTGTCTACACAAGGATTTGTTTATTTCATGTTTAAATAATTTTATAATAATATATATAAATTATTTCGGTACAATGGAACTAAACGTGTTAACTTATTTAATTTTATTAACTTATAAAATACGAGTAAGAAGATGAAATTAATTCATAATAAATCATAGAAAACATATTAATGTTCTAGTAGTGATAAAAACTAATAAATTATTTACGTATGTCATATAAATGAAATTAAAATCAAAATCGATACTAAAATGAAATTGAAAAAATTGAAACTGGAAATTGAAAAGATATTAAAATAGGAACGGGATATAATGCGAGTATTAATATTTAACATGTAGCGTTGAGTTTTGGTCTTTTGGGTGAGAATAATATAACATCATTGAAAGTGCAATTATACGTATATTATTGTAATATTTATCTTATTATTAAACACGATTATATTATATACAACATCTTCTACAATTGTCAATATTAAACCCCAAATACTTCCACGTATTATATATTATACTCTTAAGATTGATGTATAATTTTCTTTGGAAAACGAATTTTATCAAGTATTACTTTTAAATTATTAATCAAATATTTTATCGCTTTAGTATTACTGTAATAATATTAATCTCGTACGGCGTTCGTCACGATGTGTTATTATTATTTGCTGTTGTAAGACAAAGTGTTCGTATTTATGTTCATTGTTCTCTTTGCTAATATCGTCATTATTTAATTACAAACCATACCAACCCGCCTGTGTAATTGAAGACGTTTTAAGGTGGAGTAGAAATGATGTGAAACTTTGTTTTTTTCGTTTAATCACATAGAATACTAAGTATTTCATAAATTAATACATCCCCTATAATCGTATTATTATTAATTTCGAACATGAATGCATTTTACACGTTACTCCCCTTATAATCCAAAAAAATAGCTATAATATGAATAATGAACTATTACGGTGATGTTATCGTTGTTACCATCAAGTTGTTTGAAGAAAAATTCGGTGGCTTTGTTGGACGTGTAAGCCTGGTAAAGTTGTGGCGAAAATCCGTTTGGAATTGTCGGGTCGATGGTCGGGGTCATTGGTATGGTCTGGCCCACTACTGGAATTGGGGATGACGGGAAAAACTGGAATTTCGGCGGTTTTGGCGGTATATCAGGTGCTATTTTCAGTGACATTGTGCTTCTCGATATACGACGTGCCGGTGCTTTGGGCACATCCAGTTGTGCCGTATCGACCGCAGAACCGTAGAACCCATTATCCTTGACATCCTCATTCTGTTGTAGTTGTTGTTCGTCCTGTTCGCCTAAAATACATGCAAATAATATTTATTAAGTATTATACCCAAGTATAAGTATAAGCATAAACATTATTATTTTTATTTTTATTAAAATTCTAATAGACGATTATAAACACTAAATAATATTATAAGTAAAATTGAAAGATTTTTAAAGTTATTGATAATCTTAACTTATCTTTAATATTTTTCGTTATCAGATGCTTACTTTATACATATTTACAATTTAATTTGTTTGTTCTTTCTTCTATTTCATAATTTAATACTACGTGTTTTATTAAAAACTTTAATTAGTTTTTAAAATAATGACTCGATAAACATTTTATTCTTTTATGAACAATATTTAATATTGCATAAATATTATACTGAAATTATCGATTTAAATTTAAAGTATCTGTATGAAACAATTGAGATATTTGTGAAAATAATATATAACTTCTTCAGCACTACGTTTTTATTTTTGGTGCCTATCTAAACTTTATAGTATTGCATTTGATAAACTATTCATTAGATATTAAATATTTATACACCAAACGTTTCAAAAAAAAATATATATATACACACCTCATGTTTGAATTCTATGAAGGTAGTTTTTGTTTTGTAGAATAATAAGAAAAAAACAAATTTTTTGAAATATATTGAAGTTTTTAAAAGTATCTAATAAATATGATATATATACGTAAAAAGTTGGTTTAAGGTATGCATGATCTACTTAAATTATATTTTAATGTTTAAATAATACGCGCACATCATTCAGAAATTATGCACTTACTAAGTATTAACTTTTGTTTTATTGGCACTTAAGGATATTCTATAATATACATAGGTAGTTAAGTTAATTTCATGATTAAACTTAATACATATTTTAAAAGAAGTTAATTGAGATTTATTATCACAATATTTAATTTCGTTTAATATGGTAGGTACACCATAATAGTGTGGTTTTTGAACAGTTTTTGTTTACACAGGTACAATTAAAATTCTAAAGTGTAACACATCCAATATTAATGTATTTTTTTTATATAAATATAATTTAAAATTAGAAATAAAATACATATTTTATAAAGAAACTAAAAATAATTCGATTTCAACATTTTTAATACGCATGTAAAATACTAATATATTTTTGTATGGTTTATTTGTACCTGTTGCTGCTTAAAAAAACTATTTGCATATTTAAAAATATACCTAGTTACTTAAACTTTGGTATTCACAAAACTATCCACTAGATATTTACTTCATTTCTTATTACTTTCTATATAAAAAAAATCATTAAACAGCGAGTGTCACAGATCTATCTATTAATTGGA
This sequence comes from Eriosoma lanigerum, assembly GCA_013282895.1. NCBI lineage: Eukaryota > Metazoa > Arthropoda > Insecta > Hemiptera > Aphididae > Eriosoma > Eriosoma lanigerum. The sequence goes on from CM023357.1 coordinate 17,134,289, forward strand.
ATATCTCCGCGAAAAATTAAAATTTTTAAATGTAGTTTTTTTCAAATTATTATATTGGTAATGTACTATATTAATACCGTTATTACTTGTTTAAAAAAATGCATCTCATAAAAAAATAAATGAATAAACCCTTTATTTTTTAAGTTTTGCAAAGTCTGAAGATGTCCATTTTAAAGAGTATATTTATATGTGAATTTTGACGTGTCGTTCTCTTAATTTAGTCAAGGTTTCGATTTGTAAGAACTATTTTAATTATTTGAGAAATAATATTTCTGACGTCCTTAATATAGCGTAAATATTGTGTGAAACTGTGATAGTGTGATATAAACATAATATTATTTTGTTATTTTTGCAGTTTTAAAATTCATAGATAATAAACATATAATTATCTATGATAACATTTTGTAAGTACTGAAAGCATACATGATAAAACAAATTTTACGTAGGCACCATGATATTAAAATATTAAATAATTAAAATTAATGACGTCAGAAAAATCGTTTCTTGAATAATTAAAAAAATTCAAAATCTTAATTAAATCAAGAGATCGACAGGTCAAAATTCTCATATAAATATGCTCCTTAAAATGACGCTCTTTAAATTTTAAATAACTTAAAAAAAAGAGTTAATTTTTTATAAGATGTCATTTTTTAAACAAATAATAAAGATATTATTAGTCCGTTGTCTAAATAATAATTTGAAAAAACTGCATTCAAAAGTTTTAATATTTTGTGGAAATATTGAAATTGGTAAATAAATCTAGGACACTGTATATATATATATATAGTACAAATAGCGTACATAATTGTAAAAGTTAGTAGCTCAGAACTTAAAAGTATCAATTATTCATGTTAAAATTTGTTTACTTTATTAATATTTGGGATTAGTAAATAATTATAATTTTTATTTTATAATTAAACATGTAAAATGTGTGCTATTTTTTTTATTAATTTGGATAATGTTGCATTAATTTTTAGTGTCAATAAGTGATTTAAATTAATTTAATAATATGTACTATAAAATTTAACATTTCAATTTTTTAAATGTATAGTTAATTAAATCATAAACACAAATAAAAATTAATCATCCAATAATATGTTTTACAATTTATTGTTAATATGTTATATTTAAAATTTTATTTATTATAAGGACGTATGTATTTTAAATTGAAATATTATGTTTATTGCAATTTATATTTATGTTTTTAAATGATACTTATTATTATATGTCTTTATAGTTTGTTTCGCATAGAATTTTTGTTACAGATTACTTTGAACTGTCAACGAAGACAAATTACAAATACATCGTTAGTAATACACAAAGTATAGAAATTAAGTTTTCGAAGGACAGTGTAATCTTTAGATTAATAAAATAAATGAAAAATATTTATAAAATAATCATTAATCATGGTTTTAAATTGTAGGACTACTGTTTATAAGCTGCAAATAATTTAACACAATATTTTTTCATAGTAATGGTGAATAAAATCGAATTTTCTTAAAAAAGTATCTTTCATTAATTAATTATTTTAAGGTAGAATTGAAAATGGTATTTTTATACATAATACAAAATATTACGTACTGTTAGTTGTACTTGACTGAAAACAAGATAGCCCTCGAAAAAAATATTTTGACGTTATTTTAAATAAAAGGTAAAACTCAAAATTTTAGAATTGCATATTTATAATAAGTAGATTTTTTATAGCATCGTTTTTATTTTTATCTAATTCAAGGACTAACTATTAAGTAAATACCAATAATCCAAATTGGTTTTGATTTATTGTTTTTAATTAAATTATCGTTAGTAATATGAAAATTTTATATTTTTATATAAATAAATTTATCTTATAAAAATATAGTTGGAAATAATCAATAAACAATGAATAGTTTGTAATATAAATTTGCATAATATTTTTTCATTTATCAAGTAGGTATACTTGTCAAAGGAGTAATAAGTAATGAAAAGATTATTGTGTTAAAAACGTTCAAAGTCATAAATGTTTTGTTATTATAAAAAAATTCGAGCATCGGTATTAATAATATTCAGGGATATTCGAATATTTTTCTCCATGGTCAAATTTTCATAGTAAAAACTAAATCTTATCTTAATTAAGTATTATCTACAATTTGAAGGTGTTGCTTTGTAAACATTATATTTTACTAAAGGTATATAGTTTATTATTGGCATACGGTTTTAGTATTTGTTACTCATCGTATACATTTTGATTATTTTTATAAATTAAATGTTGTAGAAAGCTTCAAAGCTGTCAACGTTTAAAATTTTAATGTGTGACTGCTTAATGTAATAATAAAAAAAAACAACTTTGATATTTTATTAGACAAATTTTTTAAAATTAACTCATCAAACTTTTAGAATTTAATAACCAATTTTTTTCACAACATAAGTAAAACAATTTAAATTATAAGTAATATAACATATAAATATATTTTATAATTTGCTGTGGTTGTCAAATGTTAATGTGATATTCAATGTAAGATAGTTTTTGTCACCGATTATTTTATTACCATATTTTTTTGTATTACCTACTATAGATAATTTTTACATTTTTACTTTAAAATTAGGATAGATATTAATTTAATTATGGTACTTACATCATGAAATTATGTTTCATTCATCATTCTATACGTCCTACAACTTTAATAGTATATTAATAATACTATATTATTAAAATTGTAATTTTTCTTTATGTATATAATATATTATATTGTTTAGATGTTTTAAATTTGAATAATCTTAAAAAAATAATAAAAACATAACCTTGATGCCACGTGCAAAAGTTTTTGAGTGAATGAACACCCTTCTTTTAAATGTCTATCTAGAATGTTTGTAGCACCATTCGTTTTATTTCCATACTTAACTTTCACATGTTTTTATTGGGATTTAATAGCTTTTATATTCGGGTCATGGTGTTGGGATCTATACAACTTACACCGTTTGGTATTCTATGATGCATACAATTACATAAAGATAACTTTAGTCTTTATTACATCTAAAAAATATCTAGAAGTCTTAAAATATACAAGAGTAGGTATTGTTTTTTTAGTAGAATGATTGGTATTTCATAGTTTTGGGTTAGAAGTTTTAATAGTATACATTTGAAATACCACAATGCTACGTTAAACCAAATTTAGTTAAAGTTGTTTAAATACTTTAATAAATAGAAAAATAGTATAATAACAATTATTTTTTGTACCAAAAATAATTACCAATAATAACCATTTAAAAGTATATTTACAATTTTGATATTTATTTAATATTATTTTTTTATGTGAAATTATAGTTAGTGTATGTCATTAAATAGCTCATAATACTAAATATTAATATATTACAATAACTATGATGGAACCAAGAAAGACAAATTTAAAGTATTAATATGTATTATAAATTCATTTTGACAAATATATTTTTTTTAATAAATAATTAATTGATATTTGACTTAAGTATATAGATGTTTAATATTGTTACAATGTTATAGGTACGAACAAATTTTATAATATAAATAACTTTGGTATATAGAATATTGTATGTGTTTAAAATATAATTATCGATAACAAATTCAAATTTAATATTCAAATTTATTTACGAGGTGTTAACCATTATTTAGTTTAAAATATTCATTAAATTATGCATTATGTCACATATGTCATGTTTAGAGATTATTGTAATAACAATAGATAGATATTTAATAGGAATGTATATTTGATCCAAATGGGATATTAATTTAATAATTAAATTTCAAATTTCATTTTTGAATGCTTTACTCTTCGTAATGATTGTTAATTTTCTACGTATTTTTAGAACATTGTTAGTTTGAAATGAATATAGTACACTACATATTTTATAGTCATAAAGCTGAAACTAGAGAAATAAATGATTAAAAATGGTAAATATCTAACCAATAAAAGTTTATGATGACAGTATTCCTAAATAATTGACGCAAAAATTATAATTTCTAAAATAAATATTCACAGAGGATAATATCTTATTATCATATTATGATTTTCGAAATAAAATATTTCTGAAATTAACAAATTAAATTTAAATTATACGTAGATACTAGGTATAGTCAATATTGATATTGATTATCCATCCGGGTTACATATTATTTATTTGTAATTATTTATACAATTTACATTATGGATAATTTTAATGTGAAATCAAATAAATAAATAAGGAGATATGAATATAAATAATTAGATAATTAATTTTATTAAGATACATTTTCATATTTTGAAATTTATTTTTGTTAAGAGTATTACATTTAATAGAAAAATGTTATACTCAACCAGCAATAAACTTAAACGTAAATGGACCACATGATACCTAACCTATATAATCCTAATTAATACATTTTATAAAATAAAATAGTGTACCTATATATCACTATTGTAAAGGTGGTGATTCAGTGGCGAATCTAGGATTTTGTGTGGGGGTCAAGGTGCCCAAGTTTTTAAAATAATATTAAATAAATAACAATAATATAAATTTATATTTTTTTAAAATATATAGTAGTTTATTAACTTGAGTATAAGATAAATGGGGGTCAGGCTCTAGTGTCCCCACTCTCCCCCCACCGTTAAATCCTTCAATGATTGTAATATATAACTATTAGTTATTTCTTAAGTTTATAAATATAATATTATAATTGATTTCTATGTTTAAATATACATCCTAAGTTGTAAAAGCGATCAGCAATTATAATTACTTAATTGAACTCAAAATAATTTTATTTTTGAAGGTCTTAGTTTTTGATACAATAGCACCTACTTCGCAGAGTGCTTATTGATCCAAGAAATTAATTTAGATAGATATAAATATATTGATGGGCTAATATCTATAACGTATAATCTTATATCAGCTTATGTTAACATAATTTATATAACTTTATTTATTTATCTACTGTAAACTTTATATAGTTTTATAAAGTTAGATTATTGTTTTTTAATTTTTCAGAAAAATGTAGATAGGTATGTCATATTACAATATAAAATTATTTAATACGTATTATGTTTTGTATACGGTGAATATATATATATATTTACTTTTTTTATCTAAATATTGTTATTAATTTATTATATACGTATTTCAAAATAATATAATTTATTACCTATTAAAAATGTTGGTGTTTATCCAATATTTATTTTAATATGTATATCATAAAAAACTGACATGAGTGATATTTTTTTATATTTTTATTTAGTATTTCAAAGAAAAACTTTAGGTATACAATTAATTTTTATAACACTTAATTAGTGAAATTTAGTTAGATTTGATTTATAATTATAGCCCATAGGTAATATCAGATATAATGAGTATATTTTAAATTTATAATTATATGCATTTTATATTTTATAAAAATATACTATTATTATACAATAATTTGATTATAAATTCCAAATACTAGAGTCTATTTTATCTATTTATTATAAACACATTTAATATGTTGAATAAGATTTTATCTCGTATAAATGTTCATTAGAAAATTATTCGCTAAAGTGTTAGTCATTTAATTTAATTTAAATTATGCTAAATTCAGAAGATGTTTTGAAGTTTTAATACATTTCAACATGTATTATCTAAAATAAAATATTAAAATAATTAAAATAAATTAGATTTAAAATATAATATGTCAATAATTCTAGTCTAATACTAATATTTATATTAACTGTTTATCAATATTATGGTTAATAATTATATTTGAAGTACCTAAGTAGCGTAGTTTAAATGAAATTTTAAATTTTATAGAACATTTTTGATATAATTTGTCGTAACGTATACGAAGAATAATTAATGTATCTCGTGTAATTATTTTCTATATGTGAACGATTGTTGTCAGGATCCTATTTGAGTACAGTTTTATGTATTGTATACGACAGGATAACAATATATAGCAACAGCTCTTACTACATCAAAATAGAATAAGAAAGCTAAAACGATTAAATGAAAAACTAACAAGCATGTATATGTGACACGATAAGTCTAAAATAAAATCGATCATTTAATTTATCGAATTATATACAAGTGTTTACGGGTCGCAAAAGAAAAGAAAAGAAAACCAAAAGCTGACAAATGGAAGAAAAACCTGGTGATTGAAAAGAATAGACGAAAAAAAAAATAGACTACTTGACGATTCGGTTTGGTGCTTACCGTCCATTGTTCGGATGACCGCGTATTATAGGTATCACTGTACTAACACAAACGTAAAAAATATATTGTAACTTAAATAAAAATAAAAACGGATAAATAAAAAAATAATTTTCTTAAAAAAAAAAAAAAATTAAATAAATAATCTTCGATGGTTTATAAAATGCGTCGTCACAGACAAAATATTATAACAAAATATATAGTTAAATATCGTGAAAAAATAATAATAAAAATAACAATATATTATTATTATCGTCAACGTGTTGCCGTCGCACTTGTCGCATGCGGATTTACACCGCACCGCGAGTCGGACATAATAACAATACTATATGTATATATATATATATGTCTCTCGGCCGGTCAATGGTCGCGGTAGTACTGAACGAACCGAAGGGTACGTTTGTAATATTGGACCGAATGTGTCGTATTTTTATTATATTTTCCTCTTCATTCCTCTAAATATTTTTTAACGCGTTCTCTCACTCTCTGTTTTTCCGAGTTGTTTTTAAATTGCAGAGGTGGTTCCCGACTTAGACACACTCACACACAACCCATTTTGTTGTCTATCCGTTGACCCGCGTA
>CM023357.1:17141045-17414231 GCA_013282895.1 Eriosoma lanigerum
GTGTGCGTGCCGTCGGAATGACTAATTGTGATGCTGCGCGAGCGATAGTGTCACGTCTATAAATATATACGGGCGGTTGGTTGTTAGACGGCGGTCCGCGAGAAAACGATTTCCGAAGCTCGTTGACGACCATGCTGTTGTAGAGATTTGTGGATAATAAATTCGGATCGTCGAAAATCTTTAGGCCGGGTCAGGTATAATTTTTTTTACCTAAATGTGCCTTCTTTAAATTTTCAAAGTTGTAGTTACGAGTAAAATTCGTGTTTTTTTTTCAATTATTATTAAGATACATCCAATGAAAAAGATAGTAACTCAATTTTGTCAAATGATCAGGAGGAGCAAAATAAAATTCAAAGTTAATTTCTTATTCTATTTTTTTTTAAATTTTAATATTATGTTATTATCTCTTTGGGATAATTATGGAAATACGATCATTTTCGTGGTTGATAAAGAAATAAAATCCTTTATCAAAATGCAGTCGTAACTTAAAAACGAAAAAAATTGAGTTACTACCTTTTTTGTTAGATGTATCGATTATGCAGTGGTGCATTTTCGTTTCTTCGATATACTACGCTTCGTTTTTGAACCCGTAAACTATAAGTTATGACTAGTCCTGCAAAAATATTTGGTTTAAATAATTATTGACCTTAGTTTTCTAAAGAGTGTCATTATTTTCACTAAGGAGAAAGATATAAGTACTATATTACCTATATCTATATTTAGCTAAATATATATATTATATATATTTACCTTATATTTAACCTTATATTTTACCTTTATCTATTGTATCTTCAAGCTGAATAACATCGTTTTTTGAATTTTGAATTCTTAGTTTTAATGCCTATTGATTAAAATATATGTGTAGTATTTGAATTTATTTTAACTAGATTTTTAAGTAAAGACTACAATCATATTATAACTAATATTATAAAAATAGATGTTTCATGTAATAAAATAATTAATTCATGTATTAAAATAATTTTTATATGTTAAACTGGTATAATATAATATAATAGTAGTATTATATTATATTATGATTTATGTGATCTATTTGTGAAATTTCTAATATATTTTAATATGACTTTTTTTATCTACATGCATGGATGTTAATGTATCTTTTAAGAATTGCATGATTGCTTTGTGTTTAAGGTTTTTTTTAAATTTATAAAGAAAATATGAATTAATATTGTACATGACATTTTCAGAAAAACAATTAGTTTTGTTAAAAAATATAAAATATCTTTTGAAATTTTAAAAACACCTTACTAGGTATTATTTTTACAATTTTTTGGTAAAGGTAATTCCACTTATTTAGAATATTTTTATGACTAAATATTATTTTTGTGACGATTCTTATTTTCTTCTTCTTCATTTACCTTGCCTTACACTCCCAACTAGATGGGGTGGGTCACTCAGTTCTACATCTTTATTCTTATCAGTTATCACCATACCAATCTCTACTCCATCTAACCATCTCTTCTTCGGACTTCTATTGCTTTACAAAAGAGACTTTCAATTATTTGCGAAACCTGAAATAACTTAATATAGGTACTAATTACTATATGAAAGCTTTGGTAGCAAAAAGTATGATGTATTTTTTGTTGCTATTTAATAATTGATACCTAATAAACTTCATTACTAGTAGATACTATTGGGAAATGATCATGTATGAATACACATATGTTACTAAGCACATTTCTTTTGAACAAATTTTTATAATCAAAGGGAATACATACACAAGATAAAGGGAGTACTCAAGGGAATACATTTTTTTGCTTTTTTTTTTTTGCTTCAAAAGTATTTATGTACTATGTAACTACTTATTTTATTTTATTTCGTCCTTATTAAATTAAAAGGAAAATAAATTGAAAATATATTTTCTGAATTAAGTGTCTTATCCTATTACGAATACCGAATATTGTGGTTTAAATACCGAACATTTTTATTTTTAGTTTTAAATTTTAAAAATTTAGGTACACGGTTATCGCATAATACAATATTTGTGACCTGACAACTGACATATTAAATCACGTATGCATTAAAAATAGGATTATTTACAAAATAATAGTGCGTTATTAATGTGTACATACAATTTATTAACCAAGTGATGTTTCTTTGTAAATTACTCCTCGACTCATAAAACATCAACTATATATAAACTATATAGTAATGATTCGAAACGACTTGACAGATTGATACATTATTACATCGTAAAATAGGATAAATGTTGATTTAGTACAATATTTTAACGATTGTGTTTATTATATCGCATTGTGTAGAAACAGGTATATTGTACATTATAAATAACTTAAGATCTGTCGAACATAATTATAAATATGCGATAATCTAAAAATATGGACATTAGAACTCAAGTAAAAAAATGTTAAATGATGTTAAAACACTTTCCCTTTATTATTTTAAAGTAATTTTGTTGGCGATTTTGGCAAAGAAATAGAGAAGGGATCTATATTTTATGGTCATGGTAATAAGAATAGTAAGAACATTGTCTGAATGCCGTAAGTCTTCCCACATGTTGAACTATTTAATTTTTTTTGGCTTGTTCAGATTAAGCTGTCCGTTTAAATTATCTTATTTTATATCATTCTTAGTATATTTCTATTATAATTGGATAACCGTGAAGTAAGGATAGCACTTAGTTTCTTACAAAAATATTATTTGGTCTATTTTTCATTTCTAAAACGATTAGTTGTCTGATAAAAATATAGGGTTATATCACTCCACCGTTCGTCTTGATAACAACGCTTTGTTGTATTGGACTTTGCAACATAATATTATGTAAAATCTACTACTGTTTCATTGCAAATTAAATGTAAAAAAAGAAAAATAATGGTTTTTTTTTTTAAACGTTTTTAATTTTTTTTGTAATTTATGTGAACTATTAAATAGAGTAACAATAATAGAAAAACATATAAGCAGTTACGAGAAAAAGATTGATGACCTTTATAAGTTGTTCGTTTTTTTTGTGGTCATTATTCAAAAATATGTCTTCATTATATTATTTTACTCACTGACATCATTTATTTTATTTATATAAACTGTGAGTTAATACGTCGAAATTGTAGAATAAGAAAATATAAACGTATTATAAAATCAACGGTGGGAGATTTGCTTTAAAAAATACATGGCTTAAAGTTTAAAAGAAAATATTTATTTGTTATTTATTTGTTTAATTAAGACTATTTTAGGGAGGAGATAGGATGATTTCTTGAGTCAATATATTTTTAAATATTTTACTGGTTTTATTGGAATAGATAATTCGACGATAATATTCAAACACTAGAGGTTGCTATATTAATTCTACACTATTAATTATTAGTAATTATTAACTATGGATACAATTAAATTACTAGTATATACTTTTAAGCTAATTTAAACTTTCGATAATTTGCCCCCTCTTGAATGATCTTTAGATCCTCTACTGCATCTTATTAAATTTAATTAATGGTAACTTAAATTGTAGTTTAGTTTAAATTTTAATTAGATTTATTTTATGTTTTAGAAATTAATTTTATTTAAAATCAATTTAGTGTTATTAGTAATGTAATATATTTAAAGTATAAATATTAAAATAACTAAAATTATAGGTATTATTACTTTTTGACTAGCTGTATAGTATTCCATATATTCATATGGAATGTTTTATATGTTTTTATTAATATTAGATTCTGGGCGGAGCGAGGAATGTATTGTTTCTACAAAGATGTTTTTTTTTTTTATGTATGAAAACATTTTTTTGGATAAAAATAATGGTCCGATTACCACAAATAGGGTACACTTTCCGTACCAAATTTCATTTGGTTGGTACATTATTTAACTCATTTCTTGAATTTCTCAAAAGTTTTTCCTTGGTAGGAGAAAAACTATTAACAAATGTCGGAAAATCGGAAAAATTACGGTTTCTGTTATTTAAAATTTTTGAATTTTGTGATAAATAATTGAGTTTTGATCATAGGGACTTGAAATTTTATTTGAGTATTAACATAGGTAGTATACAATTGAGGTAAAATTTTGGAATGAATTATTAATATAGTTTATTGTAATATATTGAGTTTCGCTCAGAATCGTATTTTCAATGCAATATCATTGCATTCAAATCTTAAGTATAATAAACCACTAATTTCTCCGAGAACCGAAGAGACGAAGGATGAACATCTTAAATTAACGTTCTTCGTTTTTTATTATGTATCAATTACTTTAATTTTGTTAGCTTTATTTTTTTTCATTAAATCATGTAAACAATTTTCTAAAAGTAAAAATGGCATCCTTATATATAATAAATCCTATTAAAATAAGTGGAAATAACGCACATTTTAAATTAGTAATATTTTTCGAGGAAAAAAATATACATTTATCTTTATTTAATATGATGTAATTTACAATTTAAGTGTTGAATTCCTGTAGTTAAATAAGTAAGTAATAATTGAAAATTATTGTTTTTATAAAAGTTTTGTTTTTGATGTTTTTATATATTAGTAAAATAAATTAGGTTGCGCAAACTATACACATTTATTTTTTATTGGTTAATGACTATAAAAAAATTATTAATTTGTATAATAAATCATAACATTTATAATATTATAATATGCTAATAGTCCAAAATTAAATATAAACAAGGGTTAACAAAAAGATTACAAGTTACAATAACTGGTTAGTTGAATTTATGTACGTAAGTATATTACAACATAATAATAATAATATTAATAATATTATTAAAAATATATATTTTACATTATTATCTAGAAACAAATGATTGTCAGATGACAGATGCATTATGGAGATTAAGTGGGTAGTTATGATCGTAGTTGGTATCAAATATGGTTGTAAGGCATAAAGTATAGATCAACAGCGCATATATAAGACGATTAGTAACTCTAAAATGTATTTTGAATAACAGAGTAAGGACATCTCATGGGATCATTAGTTAGTCCACGAAGACAGATGATATTAACTGTTTCTCTAAACGGTCAGTTAGACCGTTTACGTTAATATTATATGCCTAGGTAATAATTTGGAAGAAAAGTCATGAGATAGATAACTTATTACGTGTGATAAAGCCCACATAATTTTAAAATCGTTTTTTAATCCTTTTAGTTAATTGATCAGTACCTAATATTTAGTTTCCTCAAATGGAAAAATTCAATTTTTTTTAATATAGTTTCTCAATAAAACTGAGATAAAGTGTGATAATTTAAGTGATCGTATTTGTTCACAAATGTACGTAAACTATGTAATAATGTGAAATAGTATATTTTAAATTGATGTTAAAATTATGATGTATAATATACATATATATTATATACCTAAATTAAATGCAAGAAAGGTCATCTTATTTATACGTATTACACTGAGACAAAAAAAAAAGTGGATAATTATTAAAATTGTATATGTATGTACTTATTTATTCATTCAAATATTTACAATAGGTATAATATAATCATGTAATTATTCCAGTGAATGATCATTAAACATAACGATGAAGGTTATAAAGAAATTAAACTCTTTGCCAACTTTCTTAATAGTAATCGTTAAAACGATAGTCATTTTATAATTTATATTTTATACAGTACATTTTAATAGTATAATTTGTACGTATAATTTAATTTGATAAATTTTATCAATATTTTTTAGCACAGTCTAATTCGTAAGACTATATAATCATAGTATATATTTATATATAATATTATATGAGTACACTTTTTTTTATAACATTTAAGCCATAATTTTGTTTAAAAAAATTCAATTATAATCTCTAATACAAGTCATTAGATAAAAAAGGTTGAAGTTGGAGTTCCTCTTTCGTCCTTTCGGTGTTCGGTCCATAGAGAAATTAGTGGATAAGTTATAATAAGGATTCCAAATGTAATGATATTGCATTCGAAAATACGATTCTGAGCAAAACTCAGTAAGATATACGATATATTATACTGATATGTTTCAAAATTTTACCACGTATGTAAACTATTAAAAAAAAATTCCTATATTAAAAATTCAATTAGTTATTATAAAAAAATAATCAAATTCATCAAAATCACAGTTTCCGTTAATTTTGCAGCTTATCTACCATATTATGGTAGTTTTTTTATGCCAAATAAATAAAGTAACAAGTAGATGCAATTACATAAACATACCCTATTTGTGGTAATCGGACCATTTTTGTTAGACAAAAAAGTGTTTTCAGACATAAATAAAAAAAATACATCTTTGTAAAACTAATTCCTCTTTTCTTGCAGAATCTAAAATAAAAATAATGTGATTAAAAATGGTTTATTTTATTATTGAGTTTTAAAATGATATATGAATATTGTATAAAATGAAAGTTCTAAATACTTTGAATTTTCTTAAAATATGGAATAAAAAAAAAATGGGAAAGTTGATTCCAAATGTTCCTTAATCGTTCCTATAATCCTCGAAGAAATTATTGATTTATTATATTTAACATTTAAATGCAAAGATATAGAATAATTCTAAGCGAAACTCAATATAATTATACTGATAAGTCGTTCCAAAAGTTTACCACGTGAGTAAACTACCTACGAGAATACTCAAAAAATTTCAAGTCCTTACGTTCAAAATTGCATTAATTATCATGAAAAATCTAAAATAAATTTGGTCCAAATTTCGATTTCCGTGAATTTTGCCGTTTTCCCGTTATTTTTTGATAGTTTTTCTTTTTTCAAGGAATTTTGAGAAATTTAAAAAATGAAATAAATAAAGTACTAACTAGATGCAATTTGATTCTGAAAGTATATTGAAAGTATTGTGTTAATCGGACAGTTTTTTCTACCCAAAAAAACGTCTTCAGATTTTTAAAAATACAAAAATCAAATAACAATATAAAAATGATAAAGTTTGAAAACCTATTAAGAAAAAAATTGATTTTCAATTTTCAAAATATCTTGTAGAAAGATTAAGTTGTACATGGTTAGGCTTCCATAAAACTTTCAAACAGATAAACCCAAAATTGTAGGTGATAATAAACATCTTTGGAAAAATTTCAAAGCTCTATACTTCTCAAAATCAACCAATTGTAACCAACCGTTCTAAAATTTTACCACACGTGTGTAAACTATCAATGTTAATACTCTAAAAAGGCTTCAAGTGCCTACAAACGTAATTAGTTATCACAAAATAAAAAAATTTTAAATAATAGAAACCGTAATTTTGTTGATTTTCCGCTATTTTTTGGTAGTTTTTCTTCTCCCAAGGAAAAACTTTTAAGAAATTCGAAAAAAGAGCTAAATAAAGTACCTATATATATAACCTAAATACATCTAATAAATATATCTAAATGTATTTAAATAGATGAAATTTGGTACGAAAAGAACATTTTATTTGTGATAATCGGTCTATTATTTTTATCCGAAAAAGTGTCTTCAGGCATAAAAAAAAAAATTATTGTAAAACCAATACATTCCTCGCCACTCAGAATCTTATACGATTTGTCAGTAAGATGACAAATAAATGTCGGAGGAAAACTTTGTTAAAAGTATATTACAATGTTATTCATAAAATTATTGAATTTACTCGTAATTTATTTTTTAATATTTAAACAAACACAAATTACTAATAAAAATGTCTTATAAATTTGGTAAGTTATAATAATAAATTCAAATTTATTGTAAAGTTTTATATGGTTTTGTTTTCATAGTTTGAAAATAATTGATTTTGTCAAAACATTCCTCGATTAACTAATTCCAATCTCCCAAGTTATCTCATCATATAATTTCATATTCTTAGATTTTACCATAGTTTTCCTTCTCATTAATTTTTCCTCTACCTTCATTCATCTTCACATTGTCATTGTAACGACGGAATAGAAATCTGCGATTTTAATCAAATTATATTTTCATTATCTGGCTTTCTCCGGTCAGAGAACAAAGAAATTTATCCGCCCTTCCAGTGTATTCACATTGGACCTAGTTTTAATGATTTCTCATTTTTATAGTTAGATGTAAGTTATTTTCGTTTCAGAAATATCTGTAATAAAATTTATAGTTTTATTTAGTTTCGTTATCACTTATTACGTATAATGTATATGTAGTATTTCATTATATAATTTTCATTTCAAATAAATGTTAAGTTTTGCCTGAGTGGTTGTTAGTGAATAATTATAATTTACTGAACTGTAATTATCTATTCATCAATATATTATACTATTATATTATATATTTATATCCATTAGTTATAACAATACTTTTAATAATATAATGTAACATTATGTTACATTATTATTAATAATGAACAATATTTTAGTCTTACAAAAATGTATATTTTATTGTTATGCATCTATTTCGTGTTTTTGTTGTTGAAGTGTTTTTTTAAAGTTCATCAAGAGATTAAAATTGGGAACTTATCATATATTTTATGTACTAGATTTTTTTATTTTCAAAATTATTACAACAGTGAAATGAATTACATTAGATCTGGTTAAGTTGTTTTATCCAAAAAAATAAAATAATACCGAGTTTTAAAATAATTACCGAATACTGATTATTTATATGATTATATAATTATTGAAATTTTTTATACTACTTTAGCGTCTAGTGTCTACTAACCTAACCTAACTAATAACATTTTATAGACATATTTTTTATTCATCTCTTCGTTAAATTTCCTATGTAGTATATTATTTTAATTGAGTTTATTAAAAAAAAAAAAAAATTAAAATACAATACAATATTTAATGTTTAAATGTGGCGAAAATATGAATAAAAATAAATAATATTAATAATAATTATAAAAATAATAATTAATATTAAATTATGTAATATTCAAATATTGTATTATAGCTTTCCTTAAAATTACATCAAAATTGATATATTCAAGATAATATAGATATATATTAAGTAAAGGGATTAAAATATCTTATAATAGTTTAGTAATTTATTTTCTATGAGTTTTATAAAAATAAATATATGATAGGATATGAATGATTTGTGTTACATGAGATATAACTAGTTTCGTTTAATTAAATAATTACCTAACTATTGAAATAACATTTCAATATATTTGATTAAAAGAAGAAAAAAAATTAATTTAAAGTAGTTAAAACCAAATGTATAATATAGATTTTTTAATCAAATAATTTATAAAATTAGGAAAATATTTTAAAAGTTAAGTATTTCTATAGCATAATATATGTATATATATATGTATAATGTATATATAAACATTTGTTTTAATTAATATAGTTTATTGTTTTAAAAATACTTAATTGTGGATTTAAAATTTTAGAGAAAAAGTTATTTATATACCATTAATTACTAGATTTAAAATAAAACACATTTTTTGTAAATTTTTAAATGTGAAAAAGAAATAATAATCCTTTTAAAAAAACTTATATTTTCAATAAGTTTTAAAGTTTTAATCTTAAAATATGTATAATAATTAAATATTGTATAAATTTTATTTCTAAATTTTTTATAATTTTATTAATGATTGATTTTACGCTTATTAAAAAATGTAACACAACTTATATAACTATAGATTTGATTTAAAGTAATTTTTTTTATAAACTTTAAATTTTATTTTATAATCTGTAAAACAATAATGTTAAAACATCTCTAACAAAAAATTTAATGTAAGGTACAATAATTAGAGTTCTATAATTAAATTATACAATTTACTGGGCCATTTTATCTAGTAACCAGTTTACTAAGCTAATTCGTTTACGATCTATTCTTACTCATTATGCGTTGATTATAGTTTATTATTTAAATATTAATTGTAATATTATAACTATTCCTTATTCTGAGATTATATTTTAATACCGTGCGTAATTGTTAAGTATATAGAAATCAAGGGAATATGGAAATACGTCAAAACTGAAAAATGTATAAATTTAAGAAATAAACATTAATTTTAAAATAATTAATAATATAAAAATTATCATAAAATAATAATGCATGTACAATGATACTCGTAAAATGCAATTTTCCCCACTTAATTATGTTACCTTTCTAGAAATACATGCATATAAGACCTTTTACGAGTGTATTTTTTAATACCAATATTATAATAATCACAATACAACTGTGACTCTACTTGTGTAAATATATTCGAAATGTCATTTTCTTGATGCATTTCAAAAATAATGAAATCTATTGTTTTTTTGAGTTTGCAAAATCCATCATTGAATTAACAATAACATTATAAAAGAGTAAGGAAACAATATTGACAGGTTTTAAGCTTATTCGCTTCACACGACATTTTCTTAAGCTTGATATAAAGTTTCTTTTCAGTTTTTGTGAAGTTGATAGTTTTTGTCTAAATCCGATACGTCAATTTTCGTATACTGCCAAGTTCCTTTAAAACATATGATTAACTGTCAAATGTAATTTTAAAAATCCATTCCTTATACCATTTATTAGTTTTAAGTTCATACGATATGATTTATGCATTGTGTAAGGAAATGTCACGATTTAAGAGAATTCCTAAAAAATATATTATATTGACATAATAATTATTATATTATTTAATATAATAAAAATATCGTATATCAGTTGTAGTTATTTATTTTGCTTGATTGGAACTAAACTATTTCGTATTTTTGTAATTAAAAATTAAATCATTAAAACACCAAAATTGTATACATATATGGGTTTTTTTAAAAATACTTTTATTTTTATTAGCTACTTACAAAATTAAATACATATTCAATATTATATTGGTATTGTAAATCAATAAATAAATAGATAAATAAAAATAGGTTCTTATTGGTATAAACTGGCATTTGAAAAATATTGAAAACATCTAAATTGTATATATTACAGTTGATTATTAAATTAAAATATTTATTTATTCAATCATATTTTTTTTTTCATTTACACTATGCATTTAATATTTCCAACATCTCTGTATTTCTTAATGTACGTTTCCACCTACATCGTATCCAAACAAAATAACATAATATGGACCCATTGGTTTCAATAACAGTATTTTAAGCGTTCGCGAAGACGAGGCTTTAGCCTCATGTATATGTTCAATACATATACAATTTATTATAATTAGGATGTTTTGAAAAATATTTAAGTCGAATGAACGCACAAATATTAAACATCCATTGATCCATCGGTTCATTGATTTCTCTTCGTTTTCGTTTATACATTTATACTCATTAGGTATAGATTTTATCTGTATAGCAGCATATGTTATGAATTATGTTTTACATTTTTTTTTTTATAAGTTTCATTAATTTATATTTGTTTAAGTACATATTATTACCTGTTTGAATAAAACATATACAAATAATATTATTAAAGTCAGTTTAGTATATATTTAACTTTGTTTACTAAATAACTATATAAATAATATTAATATTATGTACTTACATACTTACTATGATATTTAATTATATAAAATAAATAAGATTTATAATTTTCATTTTTTCATTGTTTTATTAATATTATTTTAATGAAAGTTTTAATTAATTATACAATGGTAGTATAAAATTAAGTGTATCAAGAGATGAAAAATTCAAAATTGTATGTGGTAAAATTATTACGTTACAAATAATATTTACCGATTTTTATTAATTTTCGAATCAACAAATATTGAAATAAATCCGATTTTTATAAATAATTATTTAAAAAAAAATACAAATTAAAATACCAATAAAATAATAGTAGGTAAGTATTGTAAATGTAATGTAAAATCTATTCGCGTAAAAACAAAATACGTTATTAAAAATATATTTATATACAAAACATATTAAGTAGTAGTAAATTGCACGTGTGTTTGTAAATGTTATAAAAAATCATTTCTGTTATACTCAAAATTAGTTGTACCATTGAATAACCTTCATGTTTCTGTAAAAAAAAACATTATCACGGACGAGAGAACGAGGATTTAATTTTATTATCACTTTTAAATATATAATTTTCAACAATTATGAATATAGTAAAATAAATTTATATTATTTTTTTATGATTAATAATAATAATAATAATAATAATAATAATAATAATAATTTTACAATACAAATATTTGTTTTATAAATGTTTTCAATTGTTGCATTAGTTTTCAGCTAGAATGTTATATAAAAAAATAGTACACATATAATGGAATGTTGTAACTCTTTACAGACAATAAATTCGTGTTGAATAATTATATGCCTGTTGAATGTTTTCTTAGGAAAAAAATGCACTATAATGTATGAACATACGTTCTGCTGTATAATTAATCTAACCTCAACTAATATTACTTAGCCATGTAATCATTTTATTTCAACTCTGAAGTCCTTTTTGAAAATAGAAAATCACCTGTATATTTTCGTTTATATACAATGCACATTATTTTAAATTTTAAATTCGCAATAATAATATTATGATAATAATTTTGAAGAAATAATTACACGATGAAAATATTAGTATAAGGTACAATCAATAACTCAATCCTACGAATAATATTGTTGTACTCGATGGTGGAATTACTATGTTTATATGTTTATACTGTATATTTGTATCAAATTGTTACATGTTATTTACGGAAAAATTATGAACTAAATACTATCATATTGTTATATCATAATATTATAGCTTCGATACTTTAAGCTTATTTATTTGTTATGAAATTATGTTCTTTATTATAATTATTATCATTTGGAGGTAGTTATCAACTCTTGCAAAAATATCAACTATATTTTTAAATTCATACGCATAATATATAACATATTAAAACTGAAAATATAAGTAGTAGGTATTTAGAAAAAATCCTACATTTAAATAATCTAAGACCTAGGTAACTACTAATCCATCCTATATTTATTTATAATTAATGAAATAGTAAATAATCTATTATTTCATAAAAGTATATTTATTTATGATAATTTTCAATTAATTTATGGGAGATTTTTTTAACAACTTATATCAATGGTTCTAGACCTTTTTCGATTTGTATCATTCTTATCCACGAGTATTATACTATTTTATACTAGATTACCCTTTCATCGAAATATACAGTAATTGTAATGTATTTGAAGTACATTTCTCGTCATCACTACACTAAGACTATGTATCCTCAGGGTGACATGTCACTCCGGCTGAGAATCACTGACTTATATCTTTGAGTTTAGGATTGCGAATTTTGGCAAAACATTACTTGATCCTAATATAAATATTAAATGATGTAATGTATATTCCATTTTACAAAAAAAAAGTTATATAAATAATTTTGGTGAAATTGTAAAATCTTTAATCTTTCAGTTTATTAATAAAAGTTGAAAAAAACCGAAGTGTATCTTATAGTATTTGTAATTATTATTAAAAATTGTAATTTAGATGTTCTCATTTATAAACATTTAGACTTTAAATTACTTTTGCCTTTGATAGTATTTTCGTTAATTTGCCATTAACCGAGATAATAATGCTTGTAATTTGAACAAAAACAATTAGGAATAATAATTTTTTTCAATTTTTACGATACTTACTGTATTACATACAAAACGATACCTTTATGGGTTCTCGTAAAACACCAGCACTAAAAACTCTTATTGTTATTATGCTCACCGTGTTGTGAAATTACTTTTGGCGTAAAGTTTTTGCGGAAGGTCATCATGAATATAGAACTATACGGTTTGAGTATAATAAAAAAATATAATAATTAAATTTTTTAATATATAATTTTTCCTCATTAGTAGCAGATCCCGCATTTGTGTTCTTATCTTCCGGGTTGAGTCTAATAAGACAGAATAAGCCAATCGTCACAGTGAACGGCGGTGGTAGTGATAAAACGAGAAATTTGCATATCTAATGATAATAGTGGAGAAAATTAACTGGTAAATGGTTTACTATTATTGCGTTCTTAAGGTCATAAGCTTACCTGTTATTGAACTACGTGTCTTCAGATCGACTTTGTTCGAACACATTTCGTTCATTATTTCAACGCCACCGCCGATTCCGTCTGTTTCAGTTAATACGTCATATTAATTATTTATCGACATTCTTCCATCCGTCAACGCAACGACCGCGACAGTTTTCTAACTTAAGGCGAGTATTGTATTGCACTATCTCATTTTCAAACACTTTATTAATGTTAAAAGCTTTTTGGGTGTTGGTGTAAAACTCAAACTTTAAACTCCTTCGGAAGTTAAACAGAAAAGGGTCATTTAATACGCCGGTGACGTTTTAGATTTTCCGTGTTTCCCGGAAAATGAGATACGTGTTTGAATTATGAAAAGTCGTTAAAGGCCCGTCGTATGACCGTTTTGCATTCGTACCTTTATATCATATGGAAATATTACTCACGTTTTACATTTTCCTTAGGATAACTAGAACACTTGTTGTTCGTTATATCGAAAAACGTTATTATGTAAATAAACTTTTCATAAAGGTGAATCAAAGGTCATATTGTTATGCATGGGTAGCGCATATTTTCCCACCAATGTAATAATAATATTAAATATGTTTTCAAATTGAAAAAAAATTAAATAATTAACAGTCTATTAATTAAGTACATATGTAAATATTCATAATCTATTTCAGTATAAATATTTTCAGTAAGTATTATCATTAGGTGTTATTGTTTAGAAAATTAAACAGAATGTAGGTAACTGTCTACTAATATTTAAAATTTTAAAACAAATTATAATTAAATATTTTATTGCAATTTATTGGTTTTTTGAAACTAAGTATTAATTGTAATTTGTAGTAAATTTTAGTTATACAGATTTTATTAAATATATATAATTCTTTTGTATACGTTTTTTTTTATACAATCATTAAAAATTGCAATTATGTTTTTTATTATTTTTGTAAGGATTTTTATTTTTGAGAGAGTCCAAATATTTTGATTAATTAAAATATAAAAATATAAGACGAGTAAAAGTATCTATCTATTTTCTAGTCAATAATACAATCTTATTTCGATGATATTCAATAAATTGTTATCGTTTTTTTTCATTCATAGCATAATTTTGAAATAATTATATCTTTATTACATTACAAATAAATCGTACTGAACCGGAATGGCAATATTAACTAGTTATAGGTATTGTATTGTGTAAAATTTAAATTTAAACGCTTAACATTTAGTTTTTGTGATTAAATTATAATAATATGCAGATCGTCATTGCCCTCATTTTAATTGGTTCTTTTTACATGCATAATCGAGTCTTTGTTGTTTTTGTAAAGTTAATGTTTATTTACATTACAAAATGCACAATAATTAATACTAGAGACAACATTTAAATTATACGGAGATTTGTGTAATGAAAATAATGTGAACAACGTGTAATGAAGAAATATGGACGGCAGATTAAATTAAAATTAAATGAATAATTGTGCTTAAGTTTTGTTAAACAATTTTCGGATATATTTGTATTTGTACTTTGTAGTGGCTTTTTTTATTCAGATTCTCAAATGTTGTTTAATTTCTAGGTACATTTATGAAATAAATAAAATTCCTCGGTTTGCAATGTTTATTGTTTGATAGAGTGGTAATTAATTAATTGTGGAGGAGAAAAAAAATTGTGACGACTAAAATAAACATTTTATTATGTATTCATATACACACAGAGTTTTTCAACATTATTAAATTATTTATTTACTATACGTTATGAAAATATTACCTTCCGGTCTGACGGCTGATGAACTCGTCATAAATGTCCTTTCTAGCTCTAAGAACGAAAAATCGTTTGTCGAATTATGTGTATTAAAAATAATATAGATCTAATGTCTTTGGATAGTGAATAGCGATTTTATTCATGCTATTTCGTGTTCATTTGTGGTATAAAAAAAAACCAAAATCACTTGCGTAAAAAATAATTTATGATAGTTAGTTAGGTAGATATCGTAGGTAGGTTATTAAATAAAATATTATGGTTAAATACTTAAATTAATTAAACTAATATAATTCTGTAAATAAGGATTGAAAAAAATAAAATAAAAATTATAACTGATCATTAAAAAAAAAATAAAAATAAAAAAAACTCGAATTAATATAATAGGTACAACCTACAATTAGCTTACGGTTAAAGCCTAACCTTAAAATCAAAATCTGATATTAAAAAGACAGCAACTAACAGTAGTGGGCTTTTCTTCTTCGTCTTTTTGGTCTTTAGAAAGTAGGTATAATGTTTATGGTTTATCACAATTAAAGTAATAATGGATCGTGTTATTAAATTAAAATATGAAATGTTGTATTATATTGAATCTAGATTTGTAATATTTAAATGTTATTTTTTAAATAATATTAGGAATGTGAAATAAAGAGTTAGTAAACATTTTTGATAATTACAAATTGATATAAACGATTTGTTTTTTTTTTTAATTTTATAAAAACTATATTAATGTCTATTATAAGGTCTTTAGAATTGGGTATGAAGAATGGCATAGTGAAAACTTTAAAAGTTTTTTAATGAATAGAAAGTTAATTGAGTTGTGTTTTCTATGCATTTTTAAATTTGTTTATATTTAAGTCATAACTAAGTTTAATAAACGTTTTTATTTTGTTATTGAGATAATAAAACTTTTAAAATTTATAATATAAAAGATATCTAATTTAGAATTTTTCATACACTGTTGATTATCCTAAACTAATTATTGTATGTTATTGTATTATTGTATTTAGAATGAACAATAGAAAATTTCATTTAAAATCGTATCACAAATGAAACGAGTTGCAATAATATTTCATATTTGTAAGTATTGTAAACTCTCGTATTATACTGATAAGCTTCAATAACGTTGCAGATTTAGTACGTAATGGATGTGTATTCTGTAGTTTATGTTACGATAATAAATTATACTAATTAAATATATTATATTTTAATTTGTTTACAGTATAATATAATAAAATAGTTACCAAACGCAAACAGTATTGTACATTTGTACTGATTTAGTGTAAAACACATTCATATTTTGACGTTTAAACGGTAATTTATGATAAATATTTAAACGTCATATTATTCTTGTACCATTATTGTAAGTGCTTGTGTTTATACTGTTGACATAGTTGACTCATTTGTAGGTAGCCCCACAACAATAATATAGTATTATTATAACAAACCTCAGAAGATGAAAGATGAGTTGTCATCACCAGTTTACTCTATTAGTTGGGTTATTCTAATATAGTATACTCGTATAAAATATGAAAATACTTATAATTTCTCAAATTGTTGTTCACATGTTTTTAATTTTAATCTGAATATATTACACAATTCAAATTAATTACTATAAAAAAACCAAATTTTTGATTAAATTTAAAAAGTTTACTTCTTCGATATATTTATTTCCCTATTCCAATATGTAGATATTCTTCATATAATTATTGTGTAATTCGCATATATTATTAACTACCTATTACCTATACGTAGTGCTTAAGTTAGATTATGTTGTTCACAATAAGTTATAATTAAGAATGTTAATTAATATTTTATCATTTGCCGTTAAAGTGAAAAAATGAAAACTTATTTAAAAATATTTTTATTACTATCAATAATTATTATTATTATATGATTTGTTATGTTAATTTAGTATATTTCAATTTAATTGTACATATTGATATTATACTATGCAAATTATAAATAAATTGTTGAATATCATATAAATATATAATATGATATTCAATATACGTAATATGTACTCAGAGGTTAGGTTATGTTTGGTTATATTTACCATAGTTAAACTATGAAATTATGGCTATTAGCATTTGACTGAATAGAATAATGACAAATTGTACTATTTTTCAACAAAATTATATTTTTGTTTACAATTTTAAATAGAGTAATAATAATATTGTATGTTAAATCATCAATGTATTTTATTTTAAATCAAAACGTTTAACTTTTAACTAAATTAATTATTTTAGTACTTTTTATTTTTTACGATTTTTATAATAAGACAATTAAATTATAATAAGTACATTTAATATATTATGGGTAATATTTTTTCTAATGTAGACAAGTTGAATATTCTTATCGTTTCAATAATACTTATAAATATATATATATATATATTATATGATTTTATTATATATACTTAAACATATTTTTAAAATAATAAACAGAATTTTTTTTAAAAATAAAATAGTTAAACTTTGATGTACTTTATATGGTATGTGATGATAAAAATTAAAAACTTTAACATTAAAATGTTAAACAAAATTTATGATTTTTTTAGAAAAAAATTGTTGTAACTATAATATCATATATGTTGATAATAATATAATATAATATAACACTATAATTATTTTTATAGTGTTAAAAATAAATTGTTATTATCATTGATGAATAGATTAGATAGATTATTAAAGCTTGGACTACAACATTTGATTTAGGTATATAATAAAATATAAAGAATGTTGAATAACATTATGCAAAATGTATATTTTGGTATTGTATTAACGAGTCTGGTTTGAAAGGTTGCAGACGTATGACGTTATAGGGTCAGTGTTGGGTTCATTATTTTTCCTTTAAATTGGTGTATAAATATTTTTTTGTTATTGTACATGGTTTCGGGTGTAGGCTTTGTGGCTATGGAAAAGGTTTCAATGTAAATGCATAATTCATAATGTTTGTAACACACATTTTCCTCGTGGTTTTATCATTTTTCAAGTGTACATAACTACAGTTCACTCGTATGCTGTGTCATAACACAATACAAGGAGATAACGATTAATTTTTAATTTTTACATTTATAAAATAAACAAAACAATTACTTATGTAGAATAGGCTTAAATTATGTTTGTAATTTTTTAACATTTTCCTATGTGGGATTTTGTAGCTACGTTTTCACTAAAAATAATTTATTGTAAAACCCATATCACAAATAATAATCATTTAATTATTTTTCGGAAACCAACATTATAAAAACATATTATTTCAATGGGCTTTGTGACTTACAGCGAGTAAAATGTTTCCTTATTTGTAGATAGGTAGTGAAAATACTATGACAATTTTGAAATTTAAACATTCAAAAAAAAAAAAAAATTGAACAAGATGGAATGTATAAATATCGTAAAAAGATTTATTATAATTTGCCATCATTATGTATATGCATTCGTGGAAAAATAACAATTGTCAAATGTGCATTTCGCTAACAATATCCTAATTGGGCATAATATTCAGCTTTACTGATTTAGTGGTATAACGGTTAACAATGCAAATAAGGTGAATGATGATGGTTGACTTCAGGAGAACAGGGAGTATAAGTAGGTTTATGTTATATGATGTTGATTTTTCGACGCAGTTGCATTCCCTCTTTATTGTGTCAAAAACATAATATTAAGGATTTGTATAATGATAATTAATGATAACAATAATAATAATATTTTATATGTAATAATAAAAATAAAAATGAAATAAAAATATTTATATATTTTCTACATTAAATTATAAACTTACTTAATTTTTAAATTAAAAAAAAAACCAAACAAAAAAATTATTAGCAGTGTTGTCGTGTTTTATAAAATAATCTGAATGCTTGTGTATTATGTTTGTGTGTATGTTTTTTTTCAAATATTTTGAAAATTATAAATTATTTTTATACATAGTTATAATTTCTTTTTAAGTTTACAATATTTAATTATTTTTTAATATTTATTATATAAATACATATTCTATCACAAAAAATTACAACAAATTCAAACTTCATAAATGTTTACGATTAACTAAATAAAAATGTAAGACGCAAATTTCACAATTTTTACAAGCTTATTTAAGTTTATAATTTTTAAAATTATGTAAATATTTAATAACATAAATGTGAATATAATTTTTCTGAACTACTGTTTTATTTTAAAATATTTAAAATATTTCAACAATAGCATTATCAATATTTAACTCTTATTTGATTTAAATACTTATATATTATTTTAGATATAATATATTTTTAAATATTTTACCTACCCAACCTAAATATTATTTAATTTTATAAAATAAACATTTAATCAAATTATTTGGTTGTGTGTTTAAAATTTTAACTAAAAAACTTATGTTATAACTTTCTATATTCTACTAATTAGAGTAATTTCAATAATATTATAAATCGATGAGACCATTTTGGTAAGGTGTTATTATTTTAATAATAGTTTGAAAATTATGTAAACATTCTTTAGTTTATGCTTTGTAAGTATAATTGTTAATTGATAATTAATCATTAATAACCATTTTATAAATATGATTTGAATAATAAATTTAAATATGTATTAAGAAATGAAATATTATTTTACATATATTGATTTATTATTTTTGAAACAATTGCTTAAATAATATTTTAAAAAGTCCGTTATAAAAGTAAACAGTTTTACAAAACAATCATGTATAGAATAAATACAATTTTTTTAATTATATCTCAACTATTCAAAATAATGTTTTTGCTATTAATTTTTTTAAATTTAAATGGAACAGAAATCTAGAAATATTTTAAATTTTGAATAAACATTCTTTAATATAAACTGATGGAATTTAACTCTACTGTTCTATAGATACTTAAATAAATCAAATACATTAATGTTAAATCACCAATAGGAGCAATAAAATGTTTGTTATCGATGTAGTTTAAAAATATAAAGTTGGACAGTAGTTCAGAAAAAATAAGTTCTTTTTCACATATGAAAGCATAAAGATAAATATATTTTTAAAATGTTCATAACGGAAGACACGAACTACACAAAATTAATTAATATTATATATTACTAGATACATTTTTTTCACATTACTTATACATTGTTTAATAATTTTGATAACATCAGTAATCGTTATTAATAAAATCGAAGTACAGAAAAAATGTAAGATAGATTTAATATATGTAAGGTATTATATGTAAATAGGTAGATTTATTATTATTATGGTCAAAAGTCAAACTTCGGGATGATTATCTATAATAGGATATTAAACCCTGAATTGAAAAGTTTTAAAACTTAAAATTATCTTAACGTATAACAATAAAAACAAACAAATATATATATTTATATATTTATTTTGTTGTTCATACTTTTAATAGTTTAACCGAAATTTGTTTATTAAACGATACCTAAAGAAATTGAAAATAATAATAATAATAATAATTAATATATTATCTCTTTTTGTGTCATTAACATTATCGTAATAATACTTCGACCTATTATAATATTATCCTACCGCCTGACCGCGTGTTTTAAATTTTCTATGGATACGACTCAATTATTAAAACAATAATATATGGAAATTTATACAGACCGAGTGACGTATTTTTCTTTAATTTAGATTGATCGGTATGAGAATCTGAGGCGGTTAATTTATTGTCAGTATTAATATTATGTTCGAGATAAACGAAATACTAATAGTAATGCAATAAAATGAACATAATAATTTTATATTCGTATGTGTAGATGAAAATTAACGGTGAATTAAAGACACAAATCATATTATCTAAAAATATACGACAATATTATTTACGTTTATAACCGATAAATTGTTGAAGTTTTGCGATTCACCAACAATGCACTTGCGATTAATAATAATAATAATAATATTGTCGTCGCCGCCGCTGCGGAAAACAATAGGTACAAAATCGCACTAGAGAAATGACTCGGTCGCCATAATCTGTTGATCGGTATCGGCGGGGACGGTTGTTCGCGTATCGTCCGGTTTGGTTGGGGACGGATGATGCGGCACAAATGTGGGTTCTCCTGGTATCACGCAATAATGCGTGGAGTGCTGTGGCTCCGGGTCGCCGTACTGCGAGTGGTAAAATTCCTCTCGCATCATGTGGTTCAGCGAACCGCACTTGAAGTACAGTATTTGCTGGAACGGCCTTCGGAAGTCTCGATTCAATGTGGCGTAGATTACCTGGACGAGGAGCACATAAATAATTAATTTCCGAAACGTATTATTAGCAGTTTCCCAATATTTAAAACGGGTAACGAGGTTCGAGAGCAGGTCCGTATTTAGATTTTTGCCGCCTCGTTCATAAAAAAAAACACATATTTTTTAAGTAAAACAAAAATAATCAAACAGAAAAGAAATGTACCCTTATTTCTGTTCAAATATTGGTAAAAATACCTACTACATAATAAAATCATGAAATGCACAAAAGATTTAAGAAATATAAAAAAATATTATATTTAAAACCATCAATCATTTTTTGTAATTAAATGTCGACTAATGACATGATAGTTGCTTTAATTCTATATAAAAAATTAATTGCCGCTAGGGGCAATACGGGATCGTTTTTCCCCCTAAATTCGGCCCTGTTCGAGAGTACTAATCCTATTTTTCAGAATAAGAAAAAAAAAAAAAAACATAATTTCATCTACAAATTATATTGTACAAGAGGTTAATGGAATTATCTATACTATCTGCTGTCGAATGGCGGGCGGGAGAGGTGGTGGAAAATTCCGGCGACTACGATAACGAATGAAAATATAAATTGATCAATATTTCGATCGATAAGTTTGACGAAATTATAATGGACCATATACGAAAATAAGCCACTGATTGCTTACAGAGTGTATGAAAAGTCCGAGAAGAAAAGTCTTTAATGTTAAACCGTTTGAATTATATGTGGCTAACAGTATATAGTATAATATTGGGTCACGTGTTAGATGTTTTGTGAAATTGAGTTAAATCTCGGCGATGAAAATTTTATTGTCGTTATAAACCGTATACTATTTACTAAATAACACCAAAGTCAATGTGTAACAATATTAATTTCTTGGAAATGAATTAAAATGTATGAAAATATAATATTATCAAAGGTCACGCGTAAACTAAAACGAAACTGACATTTGTTAATTCAGGGGTTTGAGTGTCAAGAGTTATCTGAAACTCACTAGTATTATCATATAGAAAATAATTAAATTCTAGACAGATGAAACATTTAATATGAAGATAACAATTTGCAAGAATCCCCTTGGGCATTAAAAACTTTTTGTATGGTAATCAAATTTCCCTTTAACCCGCTCTGCTAATTTCTATTAAAATGTTGACTGGATTATGTATAAGTAATTTTATTGTTCTACTTTAATTTAACATTAAGGTATATACGAGTATAGTTGGTTTTATAATAATACTAGGATTAATTATCCTATTCATTATATTATAATATAATGTATATTTAGAGTAGAAAATTCAAAACAAAGTATATATCCAAAATATAACTTCAACTTGTTAAATATGATCTGGTTAGGACAACATTCCCATACATAATAAAAAAATAGCAAGGGTAAAATGACACGCATTGAACTATAAAAAACCCTTAAAAAATAAGTGTAAGTTTAGATTAGTTTTGATTTTATCATAAATTACTAAAACTTAGATGAAAAGTGCAAATAAAGCACACATATTCATTTCTGAAAAATAATAATAGAATTATTTCTATTAAAGATCTAAATTCTGGTTCTTTCATAATGCACAATCGATTGTTGCACTAGACCTACAGCCGTTTTTATATACTTTTATTATTATAACCAGTGATGTTTTGCCAAATTATTTCTGGGGTATACGCCACAATTTAGGCAAGTAGGGGGGGGGGTAGGGGTAATACCACTAAAATTATTCAAACCCCACTGGTATAATTAGGGAGAGCTTAATCCATAATTTTCTTTAGAACACCTTGTATAAGAATTTATAAAATGTTAACCTTTCGCATAGATATACTATAATAAACAATAACTATTATTAGCATTAATATATAATATATTTTTAATTGACATACTGTGGCAAGGGGTATGCGCCAAATAATTTAATTGTTGACGGGTATATGCCGTATACCCGCGTATACCCTTCAAAACACCACTGATTACAACAATTAACCACTTAAATATTAGACATTAAATATAAGTAGAGTCGCAAGTAGTCTGAAACTAACAGAATGTTTTATATCTAATTGTTAGAAGGGTCGATGTTAAACAACATATTATTTTTGGATGCAAATTAAAATGACCCAACAATGATAATACACCATATGACTGGTAAAAAACATTTCATATCTGAATCGGATCATTTTTTATTATCACGAAAATATTAATAAATTATGTTTTGTATTATTAATTTTAATTTAAAATTGGTTAGCGAATTGGATGGTTGAACGAATTGAGGCTGATTCTATGCTAATTCATCTAACACTTTGTGTATGACTGCACTACACTTAACTTAATTAAATATATTAATATTATTTGTGGAAAATACATAATATAATATATATCAGGTATGTACGAAGAAGGGATCAAAGGATTAATGGAATCCTTTCAGTCTACTACACAGACGGAATCAGGGTTCAACATTACAATTTGCTCATAAGTGTTAACGAAGAATAATAGAGGAATAGAGCAACTAGGACTATTTTTAACGTTTAATTATAACAATTTTTTATTTAAAAACATTTAAAAAGACTACTAAAATATAGTTTTTATTTTCAACATTAAGGCGTGTCCAGATATACCCAACACTTCCGTTTAATGTCTATTATCTATTGTTGGCGTCGAGAGAACTAATCGATTTTAATTACATTAAATTTATAATATGGCTGTTGTACGTGTAGTAGGTAGGCTTATTCATCATGATGTCTTCTAGGTTAATTAATATATTTTTATACTAGTTTTTATCGATAATTATTTTGGACTAAAGACTATAGAAGTTGAAATCAAACAATAATTTCGTCTGTGAAAAAAAAAGTAGGATACTGACTGCTTGGATACTCGATTTTAGATCATAAATTGAAAAATCGAACCGATACACTAGGTAGGTGATAACGGTAGATACCTATGTATGATATATTATAGACACAAATCATTAACAATTTCCAGGTATACCACGGTTAACGGGTTAGGTTATCGATTCGCGATGTATACTCACGGGGTTCAACAGCGAGTTGGCGTAGCCAAGCCACAGGAACAGGCTGCTCAACGAGCTGGGTATGCTGGTAGGGACGCTGAGGAACGGCCTGACCAACGCGAGCACGAAAAACGGTAACCAGCAGACGGTGAACGCACTCATTATGATGCCCAGCGTTGTGGACGCCTTCCGTTCCTTGGCCAACTGGAACCGTAGTTTTTTGCCGCCAGACTCTGACTTCTTGGTGGCCGCGGCCGTTTGCTTGGCGGCGTTGTGGCCGTTGCTGGGCACCACCATTAGCACCGGACACTGGTACTCGCCCACCGACCGACGCACCATCGAGCAACATCGACAACCGTCGCTTCTCGAACCGCCGCCGCCCGTGCCGCTACACTGAATTAAAAAAATAAATATAATTATAACGCCATTTGATTCGAGAGATAACAGATACCGTCGAGTGCATAGTAATAAATTTATCAATTGATCACTAATTAATTAGCATATAGGTGTGTCTGGAATTTGTTCGCAAATTTGGTAAAAAAAAAAAAATTCTGTTAGGAACCCGATAAAAAATATCAAAATTCAATTAAAAATATGAAGATAAAGGTTGACTAATCTATAGTCTTTCCTCTAGCGTAATATTTGTTTAGTAATCGTATGTCGTACGTATTCATTCGAGATATTTTAATCCATTCATAAGAATAACATTATAATTTATACAATTAATTAGATATTTTTAATTGCAATAAGGTTATAGGGTTAATATAGGGACAGATAATAGACAAAAAATATATACAAATACCTTTATACGTTTTAAAATAAAATTAACAAATTTAAATACAGGTAAATACATCTGTATTTAAGTATATTTAAAATGTTTAAATTTTGGTCAATTACAACTTTTGGAAAGGTGTGGTTACAACCGAGTAACTCTATCAAATTAGAGACAGTGATTTTTTTTCATTAAAACTTCCATTAGTTATTAATATAATAACTATGGCCAGTTGTAGGCAAGATATAATTTAGTTATAATTGGTGGTTGTTATAATTGGGGATCGAGAATTAAATCGAAAGCATCGTTTTTTAATTATCTAAATATGATATCAAAATAAGAGTCCTACACTTATGTGTAATGTTTATCTTTGATTATCGATCAAAATTAAAAAAATATTATTATACCTAATACATTCGATATTTATCAATATTAAATTTTAATATTTTAATCACTTCTATTGATTCACATAGATACTTCATGATATTTATCAAGACCTATATATATGATTATTTTTTCTACAAATGTTACGTATTTGTTTATCTTAATATTCCTTTATTACCATCAAAGTTCGAACAAAGTTTTGATTTGCAAATAGTATAAAACCACGTCTAAATATAAACACAACATGTTGCTTGGTTAAGTTTTAATATGCTTTTCTTGAATTTCAGTCGTTTATGTGTGTTTTATTTGTACAAAGGTAATTTTTTTTTTTGTAGAGAAACTTTTGAAAATGTAAAATATTGGAACACATAAAATACCAACATCCGAAAATGTATCCTTTCTAAAGATTCAAAAGATTCAAACCTTTTATTTGAAAAAAATTACATTTGAAAATCAGATATACATGAACATTTAAATATAAGATAGGTATACCTATGTTATTAATAAAGTATTTTCTTTTTTCTCCAATAAATATAAAAAAGTTATCAAACGATTCGATAATAAAATAAATAAAATAGAGTGACATTAATTTCTACATGTTTAGTACTTGTGTAATCATACATATGGATATTAATTTAAAAGTTTAATTTATTATGCCTAGAATTGAAAATATATAGATGAAAAATAAATATTATGAATGAATAATATGATATACTTAATAAATATTATTATTACAATAATTTTACTTTACATCTACTCAATCAGAATAACAGATTATTGAAACAATTATGTAATACGTAATTTAAAAAAAAAAAAAACAAAAATAGAATTTTTTAAGACAATTTTATATTTAGTAGTTCAAGAAAAACTTCTATCATGAATTCATAATGGAAATATACCTAATACTTAATATTT
The DNA here is from genome assembly GCA_013282895.1 of Eriosoma lanigerum. NCBI lineage: Eukaryota > Metazoa > Arthropoda > Insecta > Hemiptera > Aphididae > Eriosoma > Eriosoma lanigerum. Next base: position 17,167,889 of record CM023357.1, read on the forward strand.
TTTATCCACAGATTTAAATTTTTTTAAAATATTTATTAGCTTTTAGTTGAGAAGTATATCGTAACACTATTTAATAGTTTAATGTTATTAATGTAATTTTAATGTACTTATTTATATGTTATGTGATAATATTTTATCAAAAGGTATGTTTATTAATAATATTACAATGAAAATAAACTATTTGAAATTTGACAAACTACAAATGTATAATATTCATATAAACATATTATGATTATATTCGATCAATAGCTATTATTGCTTACAATATCTATTATAGAAGGACAATTTTAGACATGTTGAAGATTAATCAACTTGTTGCTGTGAAAAAAAACAATAACTTCAATGTTAGTACAGTAAACTTTTTTTGGTTGTCACATGATTTCATTGTTTATCTTAATGACTAATGACTGAAGGACACGTTCCGATAATTATCATTAATAAAAAATGCAAGTTATGTATAATATATAGTTACATTATATAGTTGGAATAAGGTAAGGAAAGGGAGCAATTTTTTAGCGTTTGTAAAAAAAACCTCATCAAAATTTAATATAAATCATAAAACAGAAATTTATTTGTAATAATTAAATCAAAATTATTTTTAATACTCGTTCTTTGTTAAATATAGTTTTATATCGACAAACGATTTGTTTATCGTAATATTATATATTGTTTCTAATAATCGTGAAAGTAATCGTAAATAAATCTATTATTTGCAAGTTCATGGACCATTACACAAAATTAAAACATATCCATAAATAAAGTAAAAATAAATAACTTCTAAGTAGAAAAAATTTAACTGGGTTATTGGGTTGACATGAGTCGTGAAAAAAATATATTTTTCACAGTAAGATTTTTATTTATATTTTGTTAAGTCTAGTTCATAAATCGCTATTTTATCATCAATAAGCAATCAAGTTTAAAAATAAATCGCACTTACATGTTGTGTTACGCATAAGACACATTTTCATATTATACTAATTCATGCTGAATTATAATTGATAATAATAAAAATAAATCATTGATCATTATATTTATTATTACGAAAGCAATTTAATTTAATTTTTAAGTATATATTTTTAAAACTAAAGTGAATTGTAAATGATAAATACGTATAGTATGAATTTGAAACTTAAAAATCAAATAGTTGAAAAATGTATTTTATGCCAAGACCAAAACAATAATGTATTTAACAATATTTTATTCATATATTTATATCTTTATATTCAATAAGTATAATTTATTATGAATGGGAATTTAATTAAATAATTTAATTCTGTAATTGCATACAAACTAATTTTTTTATAACGAATAGGTAATTTCTTGTTAAAGTAATAATAATACTCTTAAATGTTTACCATAAGAATAACAGTAAATTGATTAAATATTATTTTATTATTATAATATTAGTTAATAGCATATACACAATTATTTAAAACATAAGATTGTCATTAAAATTATTCTATTTAATTTGAGTATAGAATTATTTTACTGTAAAATATATAATAGGTACAAGTATATTATAAAAACAAATACTATTAATTATTATTATTATATTTTTTGCAGATAAATTAAATAATTATTTAAAAATTTATTATATTTGTCATAGGTAATACAATTTTATTTTCAATTGTTGATGTGAAATAGTACGTTTTTTTTATCCAATCAACATAGTACTTTATCAACGTATGATAAAGTTTAAAATTTTAAACTATATTTACTACGTTACGCTCTTACAAAGAGCCACTGATTACAAATAGTCCACATATTTTATGCAAAATTATATTTCTTTGTATTAAATATTCTCAGAGAAAAAACTTTATAGTCACAAAACAATTTCGCAAATATATTCTAGCCTTTTGTTGTTCTAATATTATTTATTAAATACTTATAATTTTAGTATGTGACTTAAAGAAATAGTTAAAATAAAATTTAATATTGTATGTTTTGTTCTTAAATTTGGTATGTTTTTAGTACCTTATTTTTATTTAAAATACAATACAATAAAATTAGGTATTTATTATTTTTACAATGAAATTATGATATTCATTAGATTGGCATCCAATTAAACAATTAAAACTTGGATGAAAATCGATGACATTTGTTAAGTTAATTTTGGCATGAAAAATTAATCAAAATTATAATAATAGTAAATACTCATATTTAATTTGTAGATAAATATCAGATTGCAAGTAAATGAGAAATGCTAACTATGATAACTGATAGATAATGACAATTATTAAATAACACAGTAAGAAAAAAAAAATATAATTATTGATCGATTGTATATTGAATATATAGTTGTGTACGATACAAATAGTATACCACTATATTTTGAAAAATATCTATTACTTTATATTGTGAAAACAGCAATATTATAAACTCAAGATTTATAGAGGTACTTAATTTTATATTTATTATGATTCTATATACCTATGTTCATTTGAAATCAAAATTTTAATAAAACCTGTGTTATTGTTTTAAATTAGTGTATAACTTTTGCATTAAATATATGACTTTGCAAAGAAAATTTCAGTTAATTTTTTAAAATATTATTGTTTTTTAATACATACATTTTAAATTGTAATTTCCGAGATATTTCAGAAAGAATTAGAAACATAATTAACATATATTTATACTAAACTAATTTTTAATAAAAGTTGATCATTAATATTGCATGAATAAATCAGCATGACGCGTGTAATAAATTAAAAATATGTTGTTTATATAAATATTTACATTCTACTGTACATAACAGTATAAAGATAAAGAAAACATAAAAAAAAAATGCTGTAGTTATATAACAATTCATTAGTTATAAATTAAATTTATACATTATTATTATTTTAAAAATAAAAACTACTAATAACAAACAAATAATAACAACTACTAAACAACGTATTGCATTAAACTTATTATAATCATAATACTAAAGTATCCTACAAAATAAACCAAAATGTATAAGTGAAATATATTATGATAAGTTAAATGTTTTAATTGTACTTAAACACATTTTATTTATGATCAATTTCTCATAATTGACAAAAATTTACAATTTTACTTTGTAAATATAAAGTATTTGACCTTCCATAATAATTTAAACGTTAAATATACTGAATTTATTGATATCTAATTGAGAAGATTAGAATATACATTAATTTAGATACTGGTATCTAAATGTGTTTAAATTTAATTTTTCCAGTAATTTTATTTTGTCTATTGGGAAATCTTAAACGTTCTTTGCACTCTGGTGGTATTTATTTGAACTGGTGGAACTGGGCACCCATTATGATTATTACTTATATATGAATTACTTATTAATTATTAGTGTAAAGCACGGTTTAAGATTTCCGTTTATATCTATAGCCGTACTGTAAAGTATGATTGAGTAACTAATTAAAATAAGTAAATAAGTTTACTTATACACGGTGTAAAATAAACTACGTTCACCTACTAAGATGTTAATAATCATTAATCACGAAAGTTATATTATTATAATTATTATTATTAAAGTACCAAATATATGATTAAACCATATTTATTATTATTTGATAAAGAAATTCTATTCGTTTTTTTTTTTTTTTATAAAATACAAATTTAAATAGTCTAAATTATATGAATAACGTTAGTTAAAAAAAAAGAACAAAGTTATTTACAGAAACATTGAAAATTATCATATACCTATAACCTACGTCACAATTCACGTTACAAATAAAGTAGAAACAGTTTTTAATAGACAACAGTATAATAATACCAATATAACTAATATTATTATCTCATATTATTTAATATTTGAACCATTAAAATAATTAAAAAAAAAAAAATTAATCGCCTACTGGCTATTGCTTTTAAATGATTTATTCGATATTTTATTCAATACGATAATAAGTAGATCAAGTAGAAGATTTAGGATTAATTTGGACCCCAGTCTCTTTGATTTTTAGTTCGAGTGAAGTTTGAGGTAAATCTTAAATTCAAACCATTAATTGTTTTGTTTTAATAAGATAATAATTATATAATATGTATATATTTTCAATATTCAATTTTCCTGTTTTACACTATTTTATGTTTACTTTTATTAATTACTGTTACTTATTTATGTTTGATCATTATGCATATTATTTATTAATAACTACACATTTCCTTTTTTAATTCACATTATATGAAAATTTATTAATTATTATATTATTTTGACGTTTTTATCCATTCAAAAGTATATCGATCTAAATGAGTTGGATACAATAAAAATAAAATGATACTATGTACAATAATAAGAATAGAATATATAGTTTTATAAAAATTAATTCTATTTAATATGACTTGCGAATAATTATAAAAGTTTAGAGTATTATATTATCAAAGCTTAAAAGTCTGTCAGTCGTAAATAAGCTATTATTATAATCAGTTATTATGGGTTGATAATTTTGTTTTTAGACAATATTTTGATTGACCAATAAATATATTATATAAATATATTATAGTTTAATCGCCCTTTAGATGAAAAAGCTGTATAGTCTAAAGGTGACATATATCGATTTTTGTTAGACATTATGATGTAAAGTATACAAATCGTATAGTGAAGTTATGTGAAGGAGAGAAATATCATATTTCAGAGAGAATTCGGTTGTCTGTAAAATATTTACATAAAAGACAAATAAAATATAATGAGTTTCATTTAATATAATAATTTACATTTTTACAATATTTGGTTTATTATATTAAATAGTTAATTCCACTAAATGTACCATCATAAATGAAATATAAGAGATAATAAATATATATATACATATATATACATACATATATATATATATATATGTGTATATATAATTTATTTTGTTATTAATTTGTTTATAAGTACAATAAAATACGATATTCTTGTCCATGCCTATAAGTAATAGTAATTTTTTTATTCGTTTTTGACTATTGTATTTATAATTTACACAAAATTATTATTATGAGTTCATTTTTTTTTTTTAAAACTAAAACGTATTCCTTTTTATAAATATGTTATATTTAAATATTATAATAATAATCTTACAACACAAAATACAAATTTTTAATAGTTTTGTCTGTAAACATTATACTATAATACTTAAATATAGTTTTATATGGATTAATCAAATAAAAATTCATAATCAAGTTTTTGATTTTTTTAAATATTAAAAAATTTAATTATTTTTTACATTTGTACCTACTATAATTAAATTTAAAGTGATCCAGTTTAAAAAGCGTAAATTGCTGTCATTATTTTTTTTTTCTAGCAATAAAAGAAATAAAATAGGGCATAACAGATCACATAAATAAATACAAATATCTTTAAAAAAGGTTATAGGTACTTAAATCAATGAAATTCGATTAAATACTTAAACAAAGTAGCTACGAGAAAGCCGTATCCCATAAACGTTTTTTTTTTTTATCATTGCGATGGAGGTACCTATAATTAGAATCAATTTATTTTCCAGTAAATACTGAACATGTACTAACATCTGGATTGATTTATTATTAAAATATATGATAAAACGAATGAAAGTGATAAAAAACAACTTTAATATAAATCGCTATCTATGAGATACCTATAAAATAAACATTTATGTTCATTTCATTACACCTGGATGACATAGGTGTTCCTATCTGACCCTTCAAAGACGATTTTTCTGACAAGGAACAGCAATATAGATAGTTTCGAGTCAAAATTAGTAATAGACTTCTTCAGCATGATAATGTAATTTTTGTTTTAACTTTTCTTTGAGATTAACCAAGAACTGCCTTTGGTAGTTTTTTCTACGGGTAAGTTGTAAACTAGTAAAAAAAGCTTAACACAAAATTGGAAACGTGAAGATAAACTTGCTCTATAGCCAACCTGTATGCATATATTGCGTTTATATAATATGTGTGTGTGTGAGTGATTAATCACACATAAATTGTATCTCAAAAAATTACATTATTGGACTTTACTAGTATTTTTTTATTTTCTAAAAATAAACTTTAAATATAAAATAAATAATTTCTTTGTTTGAAACTCTGGGTACATATACACATTCAATACCAGGTCATGTAAACTAACGAATTATCTATTTTCAATAAGTTACTAATATTAATTAATAACGTAACTAACTAAAAAACATTTAATTTTGGACTTTGTGTTTTTATCGATTTCAACGATTTATCTTAAAATTACAATTGTATTTTGTATTTTGAAACAAATAAATTCGATTAACTAGATGGTAATTAATAACCTTTTTGCTTGTTTTAATATAAATATAAAATTAATGTTTTGTAAACTATAAATTATTGTAGTAAATATACTACACTTACCTATTATAAAAAAAAACTAATAAATATATTATATCATTCTAATTGTTTTTTGAAATATTAGAAATATTTTCTCTACATAATGAATAGAATGTAATTTATATTTGTTATCAATTCAATTTTGTTTTAATTAAAAAAACAAACTGAACTCTCCATCAAATATAAGATTATTCTAGTTTTTTAAATGGACATTAATTTTTGTTATGTTTATAATTAATAATATCTTAATTATAATAAATTATATATATATCAACACTTATAATTTACAAGTTATATGACATGTCGGAACAATTTAAAAGATTTTAGAATGATTTTGAAATTATGTGGAATGAATTTCAATAATTATTAATGTATAAGTGTGTACATATTATCAAATATTAATTAACTCTATCAGAACACATTAAAGTAATCAATATTTATAATTTTTTAATTTTAAATACTATATAATATAATATGATTTTGGACATATAATATTAATGGCAATGAATATAAAATAGGTACTAAAATGAAATTATAATATTTAATAATGGTATTCTCTTCATATGCGGTTTATCGTTCATTTACGGTCTACCACTAATAATGCAATAACGCATATAGTGTCGTATGTGGTTTATAAAATTTTTATAATTATTACAATATATACAAATATAAAATTAATACTTAATTCATTTAATTATATTTTAATTATTAGATAATATGTTGAATACACTTGAATATAAACGAATTCTAATGTTTCTTAAAAAAACAAAATTTAAATTTTCCAAAATATCGCTAATATTATTAAGATTTCACCATTGCTCACTTAGATATTATATTACTATGGCAGCAATTCAGGTAAATAGTTTCATTCAATTTGTCGATAATTAGTAGATGATTAATGATGATTCAGTAGAAGTTCATACTGTCTAGACGAAAAAAAGTTTTAAATTCAATCTAATCTTGATTGATCTTAGTTTGAACGGGGAAGTGAATCGCACAAACTATCGAATGATGATACATTTTACAGTCACAATCAATAGATAGATAGACTAGATATTATGAGTGATAAATCCACCCCCATGTGTATTTTTTAATAAATATTTTATAATTTTTTTTTAAAGTAATAGGTTAAACATTTGTCATTTTGCCATTTTGATGTCTACAAAAAATTATTAAGCATGTCGCACATGTATAGATGTAAACCTCTGTCTAGCGGTAGACCGTGAAACACATAAAAATTTGCGGTAATGTGCATACTACAAGAATTACTTTAATCATTTTTTTTAATCTACCTTTTTTTCTTTAAAAGATTTATATTTATTTATTTTCAGGTTTTTGTCTTAGCACTGACTATTATTATATAGACTATTATATTATTTTTAAAATTTTTGGTGTTAAATTGTATTATTTATTTTGATTTTGGTTACGGACGTAAACGTTACTAACGACCTACTTTATTAAACTCATATTGTCTTATGGCGAACCATTTGGACTGTGACCATTATTTCAAATCGTAGTGAATATATTGATGTGGTTTGATGATTTTTTTATTTTTATTTTTTGCCATTTTTGCGATGAAAAAATTCGTCCGAGAATATGTGTGTGTATATACATTTATTCGGTCGTTAAGAGATTTATAGCCGGAACAAAATTATTGAAACGGAAAACCTATATAAGAGATCCAATAAATTTTCTTACAAAAAATCTGTTTTTTTTTATATATACATTACCTGAGGATCCATAATTTCATGTGAATTCAAAATTCGGCATAACTTGTGAACATATTTATTGACTTAGAACTAATTCGAATCTTGTTCCGGTTGATTTTATTTCAATAACCATTAAAATATTTGGAGCACTCGAACACGTGTATGGATTTAATACGATTTTTAAGATTTGATGGACATAAATATATAATATAATATAGACCATAATATTATAGGTTATAAAAAATAATATGTATGATTTTATTTAAAATAGTTATTGTAAAAAAACAATTATATTTTATTTAATAGAACATTTTATGGGAATTATATTTAATAATTGTTAATAATTTTCTTACTTCAAACAATAAAATTTGTATTACCAATTTTTATATTTTCGATATATGTAAAAATTACTTATGTTTATCATAAGTTATTGATTTCATAATAGTGATTTATAACACTTGATTGTCAGTAAGTCAGAACTTGTAATCAGAGACACGGACAATTAATTATAGAAGTTCTATTTGGATTACATTATTACATTGGAATTTGTAAGTACGTATTATAATTCATAGTATATATTATTATGTTTAAATATCTTATATTTAATTATCTAGTGTAGCCTTGTAGGACAATATAGTATTACTGTATGGATCAGAAGCAACAATTTCAGTAGGTACCATAAGGATTGTATTTACATCAGATCTCTACAAATCATACGGATTTCAAATTTATATTTATTATTAAAATACATTTTTGAAATATATACTTTGAGACAAATTATTTAGAAACATATAATGTGAGCAAATGAAAAAAACTTTTTAATTAGTATTATTCAATAAATTTTATTAAGTTTTTATTACTTTCAATATTTATTAAAATATCAGATTATTTTTGTCAAAGTAAATGTATAAAACTAATTATACAGTCCATTAAAATTACGTATTAATTTAATTTGTTAACTTATTAATCATTGTAGACCTACATAAAAATACATAAAGGTAGTAGGTACTGAATTTGCTGTGTCATCAATCATCATATCTATAATAGCAACTTAGGAAATGGAGAAGGTTTTATTAAACACTATTTTATTTAAGTTTGGTAGTAAAATGAGAGAAATAAAAATACTTACAAAACAAAACTTGGAGCTGACATTTAATTAATAAAACCGACATTTCAAAGAAATTTAACGTTCCTAAAATGATTGTTTTCATTTTAGTTCTGTAGTGGACGTGACAAAAACAAATTACATATAATGTAATGAAGAATATTGTAAACTATTTTTTCTTTTATTTTTCGATTATTATAGATAATTTGGAAATTATATATATATATATATATATTTATATCAGTATAAATATTTAGTTTAAAATACTTATAAAAATATCAAAAGAATATAATATTTGAAATACTACATTATTAATTATATTATTACTTATTATTAGGGTCTGGATTTTTATGCATAAAAAACTAGTTACATATGCAGTAAAACGTTAAAATACGCACTATAAAATTATTAATAAAATAACATTCATATATGATTAAAACTAGTAATGAAAAAACTTAATTTTAATAGATATATGTATAATCTTAAAAGTACCAGTGATGTTTTTCTGAAATAGTTTAAAACATAACGAAAATCGGTTAAAAAATAAATACTAAGCATTAGATATTTAATCAAATTTGAATTATAATTTAAAGAAAGAAATTAATTGAATAAAATAGCAGTGATTAATCGCCATATTATGAAGAGTAAACAATATGTATGGCAAAAGTTGAATAGGGAATATTAAGCATAATTAAATATTAATTAGAAAAATAAATATTAAAATAATACTTGACATCTGCACTTATTAAAACGTATTTGTGTTAATTATTATCGAAAATTTCACAATAAACTCATATATTCATAAATTTTATACCTGTATATTATTGCAAAAAATAACTGCATTTAAAGAATAAATATAAAATTAAAAATGTAAAAAAAGTAACATAAAAATGTTCAAAAGTAAAAATATGTGAAAAAAAGCATTAAAGAATGTGTATTCTCAATCACATTATTATAAAAGAATAATGTGCTCAATTAGTTGTTGTAACTACGATTAACCAAAAAAAATATGTATGTCCATATAAATCTGGGCTCATTTATTATGTATTATATAATTATTGTTGACTTAATCTTATTATTTATAATATGAAACGATTTTCTTTTTACTTTGTATTAATTTTATATTTTACCATTTTGATATCATCAATTAGTTAATAAATATTGTATTATTATACTAATTCGAAATTTATAAATTTAATTTAATATTTTACCTTTAGATTCTGAGCGAAGCGAGGAATGTATTGGTTTTACAAAGATGTTTTCTTTTTGATATAAGAAAACATTTTGTTGAGTAGAAATAATGATTTGATAACCACGAATAGTTCGTCCAGATGGTACTTTATTTAGCTCATTTTTCGAGTTTCTCAAAAGTTATTCCTTAGGAGAAGAAAAACTATCAAAAAATGATAGAAAATCGGCAAAATTACGGTTTCATTATTTTAAGTTTTTTTTATTTCATGATAACTTATTAGGTTGTGATCGTAGGGGCTTGAAAAGTATCATTTCTGTTCCAAATAGCATCTAGTTGGTACTTTATTTAGCTTATTATTCGAATTTCTCAAAAGTTGTTCCTTGGGAGATGAAAAATTATGAAAAAATGGCGGTAAATCGATAAAATTACGGTTTAAGTTAAGCTTTGGAATTTTTTCCAAAAATGTTTAGCGTATAACCTACAATTTTGGGTTTAACAATTTAACTCTTTAAAATTTGATCGTAGGAACTTAAAATTTATTTTATTTATTTACATTGGTAATTTATATACGTGGTAAAATTTTGGAATGGATTATCAGTACAGTATATTGTTATACATTGAGTTTCGCTCAGAATCGTATTTTCTTATGCAATATTATTGCATTCAAATCTTAATTATAATACACCACTAATTTCTCCGAGGACCGAAGGGACGGAGGAGGAACGCCCCAATCGACCTTTCCACTTCTTAATTTTGTACCTACATAATAAATATTATTAAGAAACATATTGAAAAGATAAAATTACTTTATTTGAGTTATTTTATTATTTAGTAAAATAAGATACAGATTCAAATAGTTTTCAATAGAATGCTATCATATTGTACTTTAAATTAACATTATATAATAAGTCTTTGGTTTTTTTCTTAAAAAAAAATTTACCCATTTATCTCATACTGTTATCATTTACGTTAATAATATTGACAAAATAATATAAACAATACAATTATTTAGTACAAAAATGGTTAAATTTCAAGGATCTTGAAATAAACTATATCAAACATTCTAACTTCCGTAGATGGTAGATATTATAAAAATTAAAACAAGTTATGGAAAGAAAATATTCTAGCATGCTAGACACGTTTTTGTGTATAGAAGAAAAAGTTTCAACTTTTTACTATCGAGTATAATATGATGAAATCTTGAAATCAGCTAAAATAAAAACACAGAAAGTAATGTTTAAAGTTTTAAAGTAACATTAAAATTAAACAGATTCATTGGATAATATTTTATGGTTCTGAACAAAATTATAATTAAAGGGTTCTATATTTCACGTAGAAATAAAACTAGGAATCATGGTTTATCATGGTGGTGACCATGTACATTTAAATAAGCTATAATTACCAATTTGATGTTAGAATAATAAAGTTATGCAATTAACATTAAATAATATTTAATATTATGAATATAATTACAATATGTCAATAATATTATTGATTACTAAAACGAAAAAAATATATTTGCCAAAACAATGATTTTTTGTTAAAAAAAACATTAATTTATTGATAATTGATATTTTTACAGCATCTACCAGTATATAATATTTGATTAATTAAAATAATAAACATAATGGTGAGTTTTATAAAAAATGTATTAATAATTTATTCACACGATATACATATAATATAATAATTATTTTTATAATTATAATACTTACATACAATTTGGTGTAAATATTATAATTTTGTTTATAATAATACCTAATTACATATTTAATTTAGCAAAAAATATAATAAATTCCAATTATTATTTATAATACAGATAATATATTCTATACACTAAATATCACACGGAAACATTATTGTGTTGTTTGTACACTTTCCTGAATTCAGTCATTAAATGTTATTATGTTATTTTTATGCATATTAAGTTTGCGAAATATTATTATGTTTTTAAAATATTTTATTATTATTGGTATTTAAGAACTGACTATATATATATATATATATATACATATATATATATATATTAATATCTTGAATGTTACTAAATAATAATGATATTTTTAAAAAGAAGAAAAAATACAATATATTTTATAAGTTTACAATGTTAGGTAATTGGTATATGGAACATTGTCATATATATATATTTTTAATATCTTTAAATTTATAAATACTGAATAATATCATTGTTCATGGTCTATTGACAAGTATATAATATAAATGAATGCTTACATTAATTAAAATGTGTTTACACATTTTTCAGTTTTAAATCGTTATCAATATTAAAATATCTAAATATATATATATGAATATTAAATATTAATAGAAAAAAATAGTTTTTTATATCAGTGAAATTTAATTTTTTTAAATACATAAGAAAGATACACAGAAAATTTGATAAAATACTGTTATGTATCCAAATATTTTTAGTTTTTAAAAATGTTTAACAATATTGTTTTTTGATGATGCGTTATTTCTGCCAAACAGATATAAATAAATAACTAAAATACTAATCTGATAGCTAAGTCAAAAGCAATAAAGAAATTAATATGAGTACTTAACTAATATAGTATTATAGGAAGGTCAAAATTTATTATAAAAATAGATATTTATTAAAAATAAACCTAAAAGGTATTTCAGTTGTTTTACATTTAACAAACTTTGTTGTTATTTATAATTTATTAAGTTCTAAAATATTTTATAATTTAAAAAAAAATATTTAAAATGGATGTCATTATTTTCAAACCTTGAATTAAATAGAATGTTTTTTTAAAATTTTGTTTATTAAAAATGAAATTTAATGATTTACAGCGAATTTTTAATTTAAACAAAATCTTTTGTTTTTAGTCAATATATGTTAAATTTGTGAGTTAGTTAGATACGTTAAATGTCTTTAAAGTTCAATTAATTCTAACTCTATTAAATTTGTAAGTCTGGTAAAATTATTACATTTTTGTTTTTGTTATTGAGAGAGCAGTATTTAATGTTATGTATTTAATAAATTAAAAATGTTATGTGCATTGATAAATTTAAAGATTTTTGGTTGTAAACAATTCATTTATTATATATATTTATATAAATAAATAAATAAATAAATAATAATAATAATAATATTAATAAAATGACGTTAAATTTAATATGTTGTGAGTCTTGGACTATTATGTATAGTTTACTTTATAATATTATTTTTAACATGTATATTTAACAATATTAAATAGTATAATAATATTTTTGTTTGAACATTTTAATTTTTTTTAATAGGTTCGCTCTGTGTATGTATTAATTTCATTTTTGTACGTAGGTATGGGTAGTATTTCCCCATTCTTGGAATCCCATGTAAAATATATTAGAATTCCATTGAAAAACAAAAACAGATTATTTATGTAGTATAATGTTTTATGACATAAATTCATTATAAAATATTTAGTATTTTCTTTTTTTTTTGTTGGAATAACCCTTTTATATAGCTTATTTTATGTTTGTCCGTTCTCTAAGTCTTAATCAGGCCAATATTAATTAATTCGATTTTAAGTAAATTATTTAAATCGATTTAATCGGTTTTTAAAAATATTATATTCAAATTATTAGTGCAGATTCGATTTTTTTCTAATCGAATACGATTAATGTATATGCTTATTAATTTATTTTATACGATATAAGTATTTACATTTTTTACCGTAATAATGCATTCCGCATAATATAAACGTTGTAAGTTGTTTACGAGTGTTTATCAATACAACACGATTTGTGATAATTATCTAGACTGTTAAGAATAATTTACTAAATCATAGAAAGAGTAAATTATAATAAAATATATTTAGTTATACATTTAGTTGTTGATAATTATTTGCATATAGGTATCTACAAATCATACTCAATTATGTTTAAGAATTCAAATTATAAAACTTTATAATTTAAATTAAGAATATATTTTATATAATTTTATATTATTATTATTATTTATACACATTACCTTAAAACATAATTAATTTAATTTTGTAATAGTTAATAACTGGAAAGTTTTAATAATTTTGATTTTCTATATAATATGTACTTAATATTAAAACTATGTATTTTGATTTAATAACATTTTTTTTTTTTTAAATAGTTATTTTTCGAGTATAAAATAATATTGAAAATAAACTAATATGAAAGTTAATATATTGTTACAAATATTATTAAAATAACAAATAATGTGTACTGAAAATAAACAAATAAAGAACATTTTAATTTAAATAATTCGTGTCGAATGATGAATAGGAAGGAAAAAAGTATTTTAAAATAACTGTCAGGTAAAAAAAAAAATTGTTTCTTGAAGTGTGTCAAATATTCCTTGATAAAAGAGTCTTCAGTAAAATAGTTATTTGATCCACTATAACTTTTGATGATTATCAAATAAAATATAATGCGTGCAACTAAGTTTTTTCAATAGTTCCTGAATATTTAAAATGTCACTTGAATTATTCTATTGTCGGACTTTTTGTGAAAAAAGAATAATAATAATAATAATAATAATAATAATAATAATAATAATAATTGTGTATTCTCTATAAAGATATCGGTTCATTTTCTTTTTTATGTCCTATACAAAAATATGGAAAAGTATTGGTTATTTATTGTAAAAAGATAAACCAATGTATACTTGAATATATTTTACAGTTTTTGTCATTTCAATTGAACATTTTAATATTAATATATAAAGTTATACAGAATATTTTTATTTGCAAGGATTCATGTATCCATGTAATTTATATGAAATGGAACATTGGTTAAAGAAACATTATGAATGTATTTTTTTTTTTTTATTTTATATAGGTAATAACTAAACTTATCGAATCATTACTTAGTTAAAATTATTGATTAAAAATAATATAATATTTATTTGCTTAAAGTATATCGAAATCGAATATTTTTCGTTTAATTGTAAATGTTATTAATTTGTTTTTCTGTAAGATATTGTTTTGCATATTATATAATGGCGTTTCGATAATTATAAATGTCTATAGTGTAACATAATAAATTGTTTACCTTAATTTAATATTGGAATGAATTTAATTATCATTGTTTTACCTAAGATTTTATTATTTATTATTGTGTCGTCATCGAATATATTCATTCGTTCAATTGCTTATGTACATTTAAATTTATTGTATTATACTGATAACTTACTACAACGAGTTGGTATTTCTTAACGTTATATTATCATTGTAGGTACCTACTTATCTCATTGAGACACATTTAGGTGTAGTAATTTATAAGATTTATATGTTTAAGAATAACAATAAATAATTGTGTATTTATTATATTTACATATATAAGTTTTCTATAAAAGTTTTAACATTAATTTTTAATATTAAACGTATTAAAATTAAAATTATGATTTTTTTTTTTTCGATTACTGACGTAAATATTCAATATTTGTTTATTTAACATATACGTTATGACAACAAATTGCCTTTTTTGGCTAAAGTATATAAACATTTGACAGAACTGTTATAGTTGAAATAGATTAGATTGAAAAGAACATTTTTATAAATAAAAAATAAAAGTATAACTGAGACGTCCAAATGAAAACAAATGAAAGAAAGTTAATGAAAAGTTGTTCTTTTTAATGTCTGTTGTAGTCTATTGGTGAACATTGAGAATTTGTTTTCATTAAGTCTCTACGGATCATCAATAAGAACAAGAAAAACATTTAATTACACTTCTCGGAGAACTTTCAAACGAAATCCATTTCACGTACCATTTTGTAACGGTCGAAGGAGGTGCCAAGTAAGTAGGTATAGCATAGTTCGATAACATTTCATCGGTAGGAAACGGAATAGGCCCAATTTGTCCATGGAGTATCATCAAATTATTGCTGAAGTAATTGTAAATCGTTTCCTTTGTCGATGTGAAAAGTTTAACTTTTCCGAAGAAAAAAAAAATAATAATAATGTGTCGATAAATGTATAATAATAATAATATTATTGTTATTGATAATTTTTTTTTTTTTTTTTGTATAAATAGGTTTATAAATTTATTGAAAATATGTGTTTTTATGTTACAGTTTGAGTTTAAATATTAAACGCAACGGGATGGAGACCATACGAACATGATTTTCAATATTAACGAATATACTGAAAGTTATGTATAATTTTGATATCTGTGGTACCTCGATATAGATTTTCTAAGGATAATTACTAATTATTATAACTTGATTCATAAAAATAAAATCGTTTTAAATGCAACATCATTATAATTGTTTTAATATGTAATACATTTATATCTATAAAATAATTATTATTTATAACAGAAAACAAAAATTAAAATTAAAATGTTTGTTTAAAATGTCAATTAAACAAATATCTATTATAAAAAAAGAGTTTCGGTTTTGAACAACACTTTTATAATTTAGGGTTTTAATGACGATTTTGAAACGTTTTTAAAAGGTTTTTAATTTTTTTGTTTTTGGTTTTGGATAACCAGGTTTTTTGAACACCGGTTTCCATCCCTGGTTTTGATACCTACTTCATTTAATGTGAATAGTACAAGCGCAATAAAACGTTTTATAAAAATGTTAAGATTTACTATTTCTTATAAAAAATATTATTTCCAAATATTGTTAAAGAATAGTACTAAAATTGTAAATATTTTATTTTAATATCTTTACTAGTAATAAAACAGAATATTTGTTGTTAGAATAAATATTCTACTGATATTTATTGTGTGTGTTTTATTAAATTTTAATACATACTATGGACAAAAAGTTGTAATAATGTTATAATTTTATACCTAATATATAACCTAGATATTATATTAAATATTTTTTATAATGTCATGCCCAAAACCGACAGACCTTTTATTATAATATATACTATTCGTTACGTATCTCTAAATTAGACTAAAGTAACAATTTACGTGTCACGTATCGTATAAAATATAATATTGTGACCCTTGAAAGTAATTACAGTTCAATTTCGCATTAATACGCATATTAAATTTGTTTATGTAAAATAATATAAACCTAAAACAATTTTAATTATAAAATTTTATAAAATTAATAGATTTTATATATATTTATGAGATAGTTAAAATAGGTATATTGTAATTAAAACTGTTATTAAATTCGCAGTAAAATCATTTTACAAAAAAGTTTTTATCCAATATTCCATATTTTAACATTTTGCAATATCGCAGTTTAATTATATTACACTTAATAAATTATACCTACACCTCTACTTATGCGTTATAACATACGGATGAATATATAATAAAAATGATGTATTCTATTTTCACCTCAATTTCATAATTTCCATTTTAATATAAAATTTCCCCAGATCACAGTGGCGTGACGAAGGGAACATTTCAGAAACAATCAACCCTGAGTTTTTCAAGGAGTTGGTGGGTTCTTAAATCTGGTTGTATTTTGTGTTCAATATTAATATTCAACACTGTTTTTACTTAAATTAATTACTTTAATTATCAAATTATTGGTTAAATATAATAATTTCTATATTTGTGTACATATTACTAACAATTATTTTTTTTATGACGACGAATTTAATTTGAATTCGTGTAATTCAATTTTAGTATATTTAATTGTGAAATTAATTGACACTTTCAATTTTTTCACATGTAAAATATTATCATTATTATTATTATTATTTTAAATTTTAAATTTCCCTTTAATTACTTTTATATTATCGTGTTTAATAATAATAATTAAAAACAATTATCATAATACACACAATTTTAAATAATATTTTGTAGTTAAGTTAAATTAAAATTTTGAATTTAGTAAAATATAAAATATTAAATTAATATTATTTCATGACTACCTTTATTATGAATATTGATAATATTATAATATTATAAATTGATAAATTCAAAGTGTATGTAAAGTTTACAAAAGAATACTATATTCCTGTTATGTAATTTTACAATATTATTTATATTTTTTAATTATCGTTCTCAATTATTGATATTTATTATTTAGAAATTCATAAATTTTTTTCGTATACATATAGTTAGTAGTCAGAAATTTATGTTACATAAAATGTAAATATGGTATTATAATCGTATCTTATTCACGTCGATTTTGTAACACAAATATTTGAATTGTAACATACAACAACCTAGGTTAAATGAGCTAATATATATTTTTAAATGTGGAATCAATATATACTTTTACCAGTTGTTTACTTATTTATTTTTGATATATTTTTTGTAATTCCCTTCTTAAAATAAGTAACTTAAAATAAATTAAATAATATAAAACGTAATGTGACTATTTATGGTTTTCTTTTGATATTTTTGATTGCAAATTACGATTAAACGTCAGAAAAGTATCAATATACAGGAGAAGAAAAATCCACTCACTGCCATAATATAAATATTTCGATGTTTATATACGTTTTAAAATATATTTTATCAGTAAAAAAATCGACAGTTTTCGAATTTTAATCATAATTATTATTTATATTATATAATAATATAAAAAAAGCGAAACTGAAATTGTCATAATACAAATATCAAGGTTTTATTTTAATAGATATAATTATATAAGATATACTACTATTTTCACAGTAAATAGTACCTATTCTCTATTCAGTATTAAATTTGCTTTATTCTCTTTGAGAATTTAAAACAAAAATCATTAATTCTAACGAAAAATGAATTTATTACATACTATAACATTATAGTTCTTAAAAATAAAAAATATAGACAATACGTAATAAGTTATAAATTATATAGTTGATATATTAATAAGAGATATAACTAAACTAGTTGTCATTTTTAGAATTTGTAAGTTAATAAATATTAATTTAAAATTTTAATGATTTTATAAAGAACCATAATTATTATTTATACGATTTTGGATTAAATAGATTTTTTTTAACATAATATACATATTCTAGATATGTATGTACTTATATATTAGAATATATAAATTGGTCATAATATGCTCGGATATAATAATATACCTAAGCTAGTGATATAGTATAATTATAATTGATGAAGAATTATTATTATGTAATTATTTTTTTTTTCATACATTTCTGATTGAATATGGATCATTTGTTCATATTATGGTAAAATATATATTCTTAACGATAAAAATATTTTTATTTTTAAAAGTAAAAAATAACCATTGGATTTGCTATATTCTTATCAAAATAATGAAGATGTGAAATGGTATTACTTAATACAACATCTAGACTCTTAAGGAGATTAGTCTGATGTAATTATATTAAAATTAATGATAAATAAAATCAAGGTCAAAGTTAATTGTCATAATTCAAACCATTTTAAATAGTATTTTTAAAAACATTTATACATACCTATTATATTAAATGAATTTAATGATGTTACTTTTTTAGAATTTTTATATTTTTATATTAAGTACATTAAAAGTGAATTATTGTATACTTGTAAAACTTAAATGTTCGTTAAATATAATTGTTGTTAGTGAGGAGTCGGTTATATTATTTGTTATACGTTTCATATCTCTATTAATTGTTATAATTATATATTTTTAATTTTAACTATATTTTAAATTATTCTAGTAATAGGTATTTGTTTAAAAAATGTATAATTATGTTTTAAACTTATAGCAATATATTTCCAATTTCTAATATTTTACTTTGAAAATAAATAGGTACCTAAATAATTTATTGACGTCTAATAATTTTTTTTTATAGGATTTATCTCTATTAATACACATCATACCTTAAGTTTTAAATATATGAGTTATAATGATTGTCATTTATCTATAATATATTGTAACATTTTATGAAATATATATATATGTATACAGATTAGTTAATTATAATTAATATAAACTTATAATTTATATTACTTTTTCGTTCATATACAATTATATAATATATCTTTTGAGCCCGAATTAAAAATAATAATAATTTGTATTGAATATATAATTAAATGATTAATGGAAATTTTTTATAAAAATTGCTGAAAAATAAATTATTGTAATAAATATTTTCATTTTATTTTGACTACATAAAAAAATCGTTAAATAATAATTAAAAGGTTAATTTGTCTAATGAAATCGGATAGTTATTGAATGTAGCAAAATATTTAATACTTCAATTACATTTTTTTCAACATAGTTTACAGAAAAAACAAATTTGCTGCCAATATATTATTGTGATTTTTTAATTAAATATTTTCAGTACGTAATATTTTTGTTTTTCATTTTATATATCTAATATTTTAAAGCAGTGGTATTTACACTATTTCATGCCACGGCTCTTTGTGTCTTTTAAAATATTTGACAGCTTCCAAATTATTAATGATAAAAAAATTATAATGTTTGTATGTAAGTAAATTTATTTATTTATCATATACACTATATATCTAATACACAAAAGTGTAATAATTGATGAAGAAAAAACTGAAATCAATATTTCATATTTAGAGTACCAATCAAATATCAATAAAACAATAAATTAAATTTTAGTGAGATGGATGAGCTTGTTTGTGGTATTTTATTGATTTTTATTATTGTTTCTGTAATCACAATTATCAATATTATATTAATTTTGTGTTTCTATTCTATGTGACAGCTCCCTTGACCTATTCACGTGACGCCCCTGGGAAAACGCATTGTTTAAATTCCTCGGTTTTAAAGAATTAAAAAGGACACAATATGTATTATGATGGTTTATATAAAAATATTTTTGAATATTCGACCATTTTTATATCTGTTATCCTGGAAAAAATAAAATTCGATTTGTCCAATTTTTTATAAATAGATTTTATAGAAACACGAATGTATATAATAATTCTTATTCGTATTTATTCTATTTTAAACAATATATTAAATATTCCTTATTTATGATATAAAATGGCTAAAATTTATAGACATTATATTTATTTTAATTTTATTTTTTATATTTTTATGTAATTGATCAATAATTATTTTTCATAATATAGGTACTCGTAGTTTTTTAAACTACAAGTTGTTGAATATATGTTATTTTTGACATTTTATAAAATTATCTTAGTAAAGTTAATGTAGAAAAAAAAATTAAACAATAACAATATTAATATACTAAATTAATTCATAAAAATAGTTCTGGGCATTTAAAATATTATATCTTAAATACTGTAACATATGCATTGGATATTTCAAATAAGATAACTCACTGACAGACAAATCAGTCGTAATGCATCATAATATGTTATGGTCCAAGTAAGAAATTAGCCACCGTGAGGAATATAGTCAACGTTTATTAACTCGTTAATTCCCAGCTTTATGCAAAAGTATTTAAATTACTAACAAAGTAACATGGGTGTTCAAGTACTTGAATACTTACTTTACATAATAGCATATTTACGATTTATATAATTTATTATTCTATATTATAAATTAAATGTAGGCATTAATATAATATATTGATATTGTATCTGTTTGATCTGTTCATATTATCAATTATCATAAATAAATAAATAAGCATAATAATAACTAATAATAATTACTTGTACAGTTATAAATAATAAATAATATTATGATAAATATTGAATAAGAACCGTTTAATTATAAGCGTTAAATTGTTGGAATATTAAGTATTTTCTTATGAAGATATTATTCGTGTTTACTCGACATAATCTAATAGTACCTACCTTTAACATCCTACCTTAGCATTTATGAAGCATTTATGTTATCTATGTTTTTTGTGAAATAGAACTATAGTGCCGAAATATAACTTCTTTTTTTTATAAATTCGAAGTGATCTAATATCGAAGTAAATATATGTTCATTCAAATTTTGTATTTATATATTTTTTTTTATACCTTCAGAGGCTATATTTTTATTCGGCTAAAAATTCTAGGTAGGTATGTGCTGTTCATTATTTTTCAGAATATGTTTTTCTTTGTTTTCTTTCTGTATGAAATACTATATTGTTTACTGGTTTACTTTTCAGATGTTATTTAGTACAATTCCCTATCCACTTGTTTCAAATCTTGGCGACATAATGTTTTTCATATCACGTATGTCACTAATATATTTTAGAAATAAATTCCCACTACAATATTTTGCTATACAGATATATTTCGTAAACTATGAGCAATATATTTTTGTTTTAATAATAATAAATACATTTACAGAATGGTCTTGTTGTTCATAATAACAAAACATTTAATTATTTAGATTGAGATATCAGATGAGAATAAACGATAGCAATGAACAATAAATAAAAACTATTCATATTTCATACTATGATCTGAGAAAAACAATTTTGAATGCGTGACATTTATCCTCAGATTACGAGGTGTGTGTGGTCTACACACACGAGGTAGAGTCGGTATATCATTGGTATAGTTTGAGAAACTACCGAGGCTATCACTTCCTAAAATCACGCGATACCGTCTACTAAATGTAATTTATGTTCCATCGGTTCTGTGAGTAAAAAAATCCAAGTTGAGGTAATGGGTATGCAGTATATTACTCGGTGTAAGGTTATAAAAAGTTAATATTTATTATAGTAATATTAATTACTCAGTATTCGGTAAATGGCTACGTAATATGATTTGATTAAAATAACAAAAATGGTTCGATCTGGTTTCTATGGGTAATTAATTTTATTTCGTATTATCATGAATTTATAAAAAAATGTATTGGTTATTGGCTTATTGTTTGAATTTATAATTAATTGTCGTGATAACATTACTCGGTGTAAGTGATGTAACTGGGTAAAAAAATGAACTCACTAAAATTGTAATAGGGGAGGGGGGGGGATAAAATACATTTTTCTTTTACATATACCTAATTTTTTGTTTTTACACTACTACACAAAGCACAAGCCTTTAACTCATAGCAATTACTTTTATTTTATTTTAGTTAATAATAATAAGTGATAATACTAAAATAATACTAAAATATCTAATAAGTAATAATTAGTTTAAAAAGTCACTGTCAACAATATTTCAACACATTTTTAATTTGTTAGTAATGAACTGTTGACGTATCTGTGGTGGTGGGGGGGGGGACAAAATAATACTTTTGCCCTTTCCCGATAAAATTAAGGGGAACAAGTGTCCCCGCTTGCCCTTCCACAATTACACCCTTGCTCGGAATATAGGTAGTCAATTATGTGCGTTATGGTTCGTATTTGGGTAACATTATAAAAAGATCAATCGATGTCTTAAATAATGTTTTCGACCAATATTATAGGTACCTGTTACTCAATTATAATTATTATCACTTGTCGTTTACCACATTACAACATAATATAATTCGAATAATTAAATTACACAAAATCTGATTTAGATATAAATCTTAGTTTTCAGAAACGACATTAGTGGACAAACATTTTTTGATTAGAGTTTTGGTTTTCCTGAATATTATATTATGTTTACTAAGTTACGTCAGAAATTGGTTTCAGGAGATGGTATTATCATTCAGAACCGTTTGTATGTGCAATTTTTTCTCACAATGTCATGATAAAATTCCATTAAAAAAATGTTTATACTAACTGTTGTTTTTTCGAAGATTTCAAGAAATACAGCCGAGTTTGTGAAATAATAAAATACGTTGTGGGATTATTTTGTTCGATCACTATCTTGGGTAAATGGCAGAATGAAAATTTGCGGAAAATTACAACTAAATCATTTAATTTCTAGGTGTGTGATAACTATATGATAAAATTACCTACTATTTTTGTTATTTATTGACTAGTTTATATAAATGATAAATGTTTTCTATTTTGTTTTAATTCCTGAATTTAAAATTTCTGAAAATGATGAAGATTTGAATTTCTTTGAATTATTATTACCACAATTTAAAAGTATTAGTTCAATATAAAAATTGCTTATAATTAATCAATTTTAACACATAATTATTAAGACACTATGATTATCATTTTAAATAAGTCATTAGTGACATATACTATCATAGTTTTTGTCATTGACATACTACATCACAAATTTTTATTATGTGATATACAAACCATGGTTCGTATCCGTCGGACTCCTAACCTTCTTTTGTTTAATTTTTTTTAAAATAATAGTATTTAGATTTAATAAAATTTAAGTAATATTACATAATAATTTATTATATTTTAACACATTTATTCATATTTCAAATATTTTGAATGAACTTACCGGATTATATGTGTATGTAGTGTAATTAAAATTATATAATAGTTAATTTATTAAAGCATTTGAACAACCAAGTTACAAATTAGTATATTGAATTCATAAGCATAATTTTTACTCAAAATGTCCAATATACTTATTAATTGTTTTTTTAGTGACACTTTTCTTAATAACAAATAACTGAATATAATTAATCAGGTAAAATAAAAAATAAAATGTTCTTTAAATTAATTCCTACTTATAATACAAACAACTTTATATAAAAAACTTCTTAATAAGCTGGAATGTCAACGATTGGTTTTTAATTGAATATATTACCATTGTAATGAAAATATACTATTTTAATTTTAAATTGATCATACAAATTGAATTTACTCAATAGGTTTTAATTGGAATCGTTTATATTATTGATGATATTTTTAACAAAAACAAATACAAATAAAATACAATGACTTTGTTAAAAGGTATCAATTTTAATTATGTATAACTTTATAATGTACCTCGGAAAATGTAATAACTCATATTTAATAAAGATTTTAAAGGATCATTCGTTGAAGTCTGTCTTAATCTAATTCTATAATGCGTACCTACATACTTATACTTATCACTTCAGGTAATAAATTTTTGTTGAAAGGCTGAGAATAAACTGAGACATTTGATATTAAGTTTTATAGTAGACTTGAAAATCATTACCTATAATTCACTTGTAAACTAATACTTCGTTGCTTCACACTTCCGGAAAAATATTGGAGATGATAGTGACATGTTGTCACAACATGTTACAAAGCTATAGCAATAATCAATTTTCAAGTGTCACAAAGGCACGACCTATTCTCAATTAATTTTAATTTTCTTATTATTATCATTGAATCTTAAATGATACGAATTTTGATTTTTTATAATGTTTGAATAGAATAAATAATACGTTTAATATTGTTAAAAAATAAATAACATAAATAATAAATAAATATCACCTTGGATAGAAATAATTGTTCATTCATCAAATGTCAGAGTACTGAAATTTGCATTCAATAGATACTTATCTTTTTAAATGCATAAAGGCATTTTGTAAATTGGTAGAGACACAATTTATTTTTATCAACTTTAAAATTCGATTAAGTTCTATATACGTCTATAATGGTACGTTTTTTTTTGTGTTATTGCTTGTGTTGTAGACTGCAGATATAAAAAACATCTATAATTATCAATGTACCTAATATAATTACATTATAATTGTGTTATAAATATTACATCAGAGCTAAAATTATTTTAAACATATGAATTTATAGATTTAGGTCATATTTTAAGATTTATTTTAGATACCTATATTAATTGTATAAAACAATTAATAATAAATAGTATCTGATAAATACGACCGTGT
The DNA here is from genome assembly GCA_013282895.1 of Eriosoma lanigerum. Classification (NCBI taxonomy): domain Eukaryota; kingdom Metazoa; phylum Arthropoda; class Insecta; order Hemiptera; family Aphididae; genus Eriosoma; species Eriosoma lanigerum. The sequence continues at coordinate 17,193,670 of CM023357.1, forward strand.
ATCGTTTTTCAGAATGCAATGATTTATCGTTGCTTTCAAATTATAATTATAATACAACACAATATCCTTCCACTATCAATAACTAATCTCTTGGAAGATCGAAGGGAAAAAGAAGAAGCGTTTATAATCAGTAACCGTCAAGCTCTTCATAAATTATTAAATTTATAAAAATACATAATGTGTTTGATTTGTGAATGAGAGAATATTAATTATTATTTTATGTTTAATATTGTACTTCATAAACATAAACAATAAAGTATAATCGTTTATAAATCCATAAACATAGGTAAACCGATAATTTTGATTTTCATCCCTTCGGTCCTCGGAGAAATTGGTTAATTGGTAATTGGTTTATTATAATTATTAAGATTTGAATGCAATGATATTATATTAGAAAATACGATTTTTAATATAGCGAATTTTAATATATTAAAATATAATTTACGTTAATCTATTCCAAAATTTACCACGAGTGTAAATTACATATGTAAATATGTAAAATAAATTTCAAATCCTCACGATCAATATTTAAGGAGTTATCATTTCAAGATAAAAATTGTCAGTTACGATTTTCAAAATATTTTATAAATAGATTAAATAGTATAAAATAGGCTTCTAAATATTAAATATTTTTGGAAAAAATTCAAAGCTCTATATTTAGCCAAAAAATCAACCAATCCATTCCAAAATTTTACTAACCGTAAATATTACCTATGTTAGTACTCAAAGAAAATTTCAAGTCCTTACGATCAAAACTCAATTAATAATAAAAAAATTAAAAAAAAATTAAAATAATGAAAACCGTAATTTTGCTGATTTTCTGTTTATCGAGGGAAAACTTTTGGGAAATTCCAAAAATGAGCTAAATAAAGTACCAACTAGATGAAATTCGGTACGGAAAAGTTACTCTATTTGTGGAAATTGGACTATTATTTCTACCCTCGAAAAAATGATTCCATAGATCAGAAAAAAAAATATGAAGCCTATAAAAAAAAATTGTCAGTCACGATTTTCAAAATATTTTGTAAAAAGATTAAGTATTATATTATTAAGGCTTCTGTAAAATTTTCAAACCGATATACCCAAAATTGTAGGTAATATTAATTATTCTTGTAAAAATGTTCATAGATCTAAATTTGGCCAAATAATCAACTAATCTGTTCTAAAATTTTATCACACTCTTGTATATTACCAATGTTAGTACTCAAAAAAAATTTCAAGTTCCTACGATCAAAACTTAATTAGTTATCACGAAATAAAAAATAAAAAATTACTGATATCGTAATTTTGCCGATTTTTTGCCATTTTTTAGTAGTTTTTCTTCTTTTAGGAAAAAAACTTTTAAGAAATTCGAAAAATGAGCTGAATAAAGTAACAACTAGACGCGATTTTCTACCGAAAGCATACCTTTTTGTGGTAATCGGATAATTATTTCTACCCAAAAAAGTATTTTCATACATAAAAAAAAAAAAAAACATTTTTGTAGAAACAATACATTCCTCGATCCGCTCAGAATCTAATAACAATATTAATCTATCATAAATCACGTCATACAACAAAAATGTATACTGCAATATTATAGTTTTTTGTTTTAAGTTATTATTATAAAGTAAGAGACTTTTAGTCATAAATAATCAAAATAATCATTTAAATATATTTTTCCCCAAATATTTAATCGTCTATGCCAATCAGCGAATTTACATAATATTTAATTTGAGATTCAATTAGAAATATAACGGTATAATATGCGTATAGCTGTATAGCTGTTACTTAGAAACATTAATTACTAGTTACACAATACCACTTATAATGTTAATGGTAACATCTGAATATCTGATAATACCTAATTGTATGCAAATATTTGAAGGCTCTGAAATATTTTATAACAAATACACATATAATTAATTCTATAAATAAAAATTTGATTTCGATTAGCTTTTACAACAAACACTATATTTATTAAATTGATATTAATTTTTTAAATATTCAATTATTTGTATTCGTACGATTTAATATTAACCATTCATATATATAATCATTATATAAATAAATTATTAAATATTAGATCTATTTCAGTCAATCAAATTTAATCAATACAAAATCTAAATTATGATTAATATTTCATTAATATGTGCTTCACGTTTACGACATGTCTATGTGATTCTAATTTCCATCCAAATTTAGTGTTCAAATCGATGTACGGTTTTTTGTAAAAGTCAAACGCACAGCATGATTATATGAGTGACATTATTCTATCATATTATATTTTATTTATTTGATTTTTATAAAAATGCCTCTCGCACAGTCACAAGTATTAATTTAATATTATTATTATTAAGTCTCTCCAAAAATCTGAATCTTCAGTACCATCAAATTTTATTAAATAAAGAAATGATTACCTAAATTTACAAGAACAGTTTTGTGTTTGGAAAATTTCACAATTTATATACTAAATTATGTGATGTTTTTGTTTTGCTTTTTACATATAATAATTACATAAATTACATATTTTCTAGAAAAATTATTTAAATAGTTAAATTTAAAATGTCTTTATGTTTATACAGTTAAATTAAATTATTAATAATATTAATGATATTTTCGAAGATATAATTAAATTCTTTCGTTTATATATTCGCATAACAGTTATTTTTAATTTTATTAATATATTAATATTATTTATTAAAATATATTAAACTGAAGTTTATTATTTATAATTGCTTTCATTTTTTTTAAAACAAATATTTAAAAACATATTGTATTTTATTGTGTAAATATAGTTTATATTTACATTTATATTTATATTTATATATTTTAATATATTTTTGAAATATTATTTAAATTGAAAATAAAGTAAAAATTGTTTTATTAGTATTGTATCAATAGTATCTATTCTAATGTATTCAACATAAATAAAATATTTTATAAAAAATAAAAATAATATTTGTATAAATAAATGATTTTGTGTATTATAATCATTTTCATTATTTATTAATATGTTCATTGTTATACTTACTTATTTGTATGTTGTGATTAAACGAGTTGTGAGAATTGTTATATCATATTCAATTGGTATTATTTATTAAAATTGTTATAAATTATATCTTTTAAGTGTAAAATTGTATTAATTTTAATAATTTGTTAATTAATTATATTACTTTATTCATTTATAACTAGATATGTTTATTACAAAATAATATAGGAATTCAAACATAACCTAATGAATTCAAACATGCAGCTACAAGTTCTTACAAATTCATTCAAAAATTAAATAACATCTTGAATTATTTAAGTGATTCTTATTATAAAATGGTGAACTTTATTTGTCTAATAAAATAAATAACTATAATTAATTTGAATTGATTGAAGTTATTCAAAATTTAAGTTTTTATTTTGTAGTTGACATAAAAACAATTATAATAATGAATTCGATCGATTTTCTGCAATATTTCTTATTGATTTCATTGAAGTGCAATAAGCATTTTTTTATTTTTCAGAAACTTTTTGTTTACTAGATTGTTGATTTATTTTATCTATTAGTATTTAGACAAAGTATAATCTCTATACCTAAGCATACAGTGATGTCAGTCTATATTTAAAATTATTTAAGTAGATATTTTTATTAATCCCAACTAATAAACCTAATATCATTTGTTATCAAAATGATTATACATTAAAAAGGTTTTTAAAACTAAATTTACCAAGTGAAAAATGATAATATTATTTTTATGAAAATACTCGTATATTTAATAGAAAATTAAAATATATATATATATACAAATTAACACATTTCTGTTAAAATAGATTAACATAGTAAATAATATTTTCTTTTAAATTAAAAAGCATAAATGAGAAAAATTCTCGAAATCTATCAACTACCAAGCTGTCTTCATAGATGCTTACAAAAAATTTAAAATCTTATAATAATTATGTATATCAGTACAAATTTGGAACAGAAATAATATAAAAACATATAGATATGGATTTTATTTTTTGGCTTTTGTACTTGTCATAGCGTAAATGCGGATAACGATTAGTTATAATATATATGTATTGAATATTATACTGTATACCTATAATAGTTTCTTTTTTCAAAGAACATTACAAAAACATGATTTGTACGACTACCAAACTGTCAATGTATATTTTTATGAGGTGATCAAAATTGTATGTTACAGTACCTAGGGATAGAAATTACATTCGTTTTTAATATTGTTTCTATTATTATTTTTGTAAAACAAAATTCCGATCATCCTGTATAAGCTAAAAATGTTGATATATATGGAATATTTTTTGACATAATATTTACTAAATCTAAACAAACTATAATATTATGTTTTTAAATATAATTTAAAAATTGGAATGATATTCTAAATATTCTAAAGATAACTTAAAAATTACATAAAAATAAAAATAAATATAAAATATTTTTTTATTTCTGTTTTCATAATATTATCATTATTTTCTTTATAATAATTTAAAAATAAAAACAAATTTAATAATTGTATTATATGACTTTTATATTAATACGTAATATAGAATATCACTTATTATACAAAATACTAATTTTTCTAAAACTACTATAGGTACTAACCTATATATCATTATAATTTTTAATAATATTTTTAATTTTCTAAGTACCTAGGTAGGTACGTCAAACACATAATTAAGGAAGATACACATACTTAGATTTTAAATTAACCTGTCCTTTCTAGTAACCCCAATGTAAGATAAATGGTTTAATTTTAGCGGCCACCAGCCAAACACTGGTATTTAATCGATTAGAAAAAAAGAAGAAAAAACTTGATTATGTCCGGTGGATTGGAGAATCTTATATTGCGAAGCTTCAGAAGCCTTTTAAGAAAAATTAGGACTTTTTCAAGAGTGATGTGGGTACTGGAAAGTGCCGTCGTGTTTGTGGACGTTTTATTGATTGGACGCCGTCAATCAAACACCGTACATTTCTTTTCAGAGGCAAAATATATAAAGTTAAAATATTTATCGAATAGAGAAAAAACAACTATAATTTTTGTATACCTTTACTGTGTATGTTTTAATAACAGTATTAGGTAAAGGTAAAATGCATATATTAATATAAAATAGATATACGTGTAGTATCTAATTAATCTCAGTCTTATTTTATTGTTTTTTTAAGTTAAATATATTTCATAATTAAACAATTTATATATAATAGTATTTGTAAATATTTAACAAAATAATATATTTAGCTGGGTTGCAAGTTAGGAGTAGGTACATAATAAAATCTTATCAATTCAGAAGTTTCAAAAGAAACTACTTTGTATTTAGCACTTAGTAAATAGTTATGACTTGACTTCATTTATATACCTATTTATGAATATAAAACATTTATAATATCATGTTTCGTTATAAATTTGAATTTTATGATTCACGAATATAGTAAAGTTAATATCAATTAATATATTTATAAAATTTCTGTTCCTGTAAAATGGTTTTTATTTAGATATTTTGCTTTTTCAAATACAAATTATGACACAATTGCTATTCAATTCTATTCGTTAAAATATTTAACATTGAACTTAAAACAACGAGTTAATTTTATATGTGACTAAACTTATTTTATATTACATAAAATTCATTTTTAAATAGATTATTTATTACTTTTAAGCAGGGCTCGAGACTTCTAGCACTAAAAAAACATGAAATATGCGCCATAATATGTCTTAAAATATGATAAAATATACACTATAATATGGTCAATAAAAAAATTAAATATGCTCTAAAAAATGTTTAAAAATTTATTTTGATTAATTTCATAATTCTGTAAACACAATTGGTAAAATTAAATAAATTTGTAAGTAGGTAAATATTTTTATTTAAAAAATTATAATACTTTTATAAAAAAAATAATTAATTAAAAATATAATATGTACTGTACACCTAACCTTGAAAATTGCAATGTATTATTATGTGTTTATGAATATTTTCAAATTTGAACGATCTCCTATTATTGATCAGAAATGTTTTGTATGTTGAGAATGAACGTTTTATATCGACCGATGGGATTGTAGCAAACTTAAAGTATGAAACATCACTACTAGAAATATCATCTGGAAAACCATCAAATTTTTTGATGTCTCTTATACCTATATGCAAGACATTTTTTTCAAAAGTGATAGACCAGTATTTTTTTCTAAAACTTGTTTTTAATTTTAACTGTATTTTCAATCAAATTAGACTTTGTACAGTTTCAAATCGTTTTCCTATATCATTAATAATTTTAATATAGTCAGATAATAACAACCTTTATGTTTATAATTCTTTTAAGGAGGTAGTAAAAGTCAAAAAATTTGATTTGATGAAAATAAGATCTAAGTCTATTCTGGTTTTATTGAGATATTTATAATAGTTTTTAGACACTGAACAGTCTTAATTTAAACGTGGCTTTATATGTTTTTACATTGTACTTTTATTAAATATGAATTTTAAGCAACACTTGCCGTTCAAACCACAAAATTGTTTAATTTTTTTCAGATTAACTAATTATATGCAAAAAATAGTATGCTAATTATAAAACTAGCAAAAAAAATACAAAAACCCTAAAATATGCAAAAATATGCACTAAGAACTTTTAAAGCTGCATTCATTTTAGTATGAAACGGATTTGTAGCTTACTCTGCTATTATTTAACATGCTATAAATAAATATGCAAATGCTAGAAGTCTCGAGCCCTGCTTATAAGTATTAACGTTGGTGATAGCAGGCATCAGTCAGATTTCCAAATAAAAAATAATTATTGAATATTATTACTAATAATTTATTTGTGTAATTTATTTTTATATTGAACTAATTATAATTATTTTATCTATAAAAAAAAAAAAATAATAAAAAAAAATATTACACCTATAGAATATAATAGATATAAGATTGATAAATGAATTACTATACAAAAATCTTGTATGAAAATTATAAAATGAAAAACCAAACATTAATATTCCATTAATTGTGGAATCAGTAACACTTAATAATATAATGCAATTCCGTCAGTTTCTTCTATGTATTTAATATTTTGGAATATTATATTATATTATAGATCTTATATGATATTAATGTTAAATGGAATAAATATTATCGATTCAAATCTATTCAAAAATAGGAATTCACTCTTAAATTTTTTTTTAATTTATTAAATCTTAAAGATTTAATAGACAAATAAGAAGTATTTCATATATTAAACTATAGTAAATTGTATGAATTAATCATGTTGTTGTATTTACCTAATTGAACGCCAAACAGAAAAATTATTGTAAACGTAATTACATATTATACAAGATTATATAAATGAGCTTTTTAATATTTTCCTAGATATTTGGAGAACAAAAAATAACAAATCACGGAATTTGATTATATTATTTCAATTAAATTGATTGATTTTTTTATTTTGTAAAATTCTCAGTACACATGAACTGTTTATAAATAACTAAATAGTTTCTCAGGGCAATCGTTGTCGACGGGACATGATGATTGTCTGTCGACACGCTGAATTACCAGGTCGGTGACAGATGAGGTCTCTAATTTTGGATGACAGCACTCATCGGGAGAAATTAATTATGTTGAGGCCATTACCACGATCTATTACTATATATGTATGATATGGTGTGCAATATAGTCAGTACAGACGTAAAGTGACGGTGGTTTGAATCAGTATCGTCGCAAGATCGAATATTGAATTATTCACACATTCACGAGGATCGTATAATGCTCGAAGAGTACCAAATAAAGGTTATAATTCGGACCACTTTGGTCGATAATTATAATAATTTCTTCAGTATTCGATTGTAATATTATTCGAGTATCGATTAGTTATGTAACATTTCACTATGTAATATATGTTTTGCTATTCTATTATCTTATGCGTGAACGATAATTAAGAAATCGAAAACTTAGGATGCTCAAAAAGTGTGTTTTTTTTACGTATTCGTTTTTTCGTTTTTATTGTATATTTCAAACCTTAGTTACATTCTGGTTTAAAATCAAATGTGGGAATTAAATTGTTATAATGTTAAAGTAAAATTTAAAAGTTAATTTTATTAAACTTTTTAACTTAATTAGTTTATTATTTTTGTTTTTAACATATTAACTTATTCAGTTAAAATTTTAATTGTTTTAACTTAATTTGTATAGTTAATTATCATTATCGTGCAATCAAGTTAATTAAATTTGTTTAAGATATGGACTTTTTTCATTATTAATACTTTTAAATCTTCAATACTTTATTGATATTTTATTGTATATAGATATAGCCTATAAGTTTGAAGTTTCTGGTATAACAATGTATTATAATAACAATTTAGTTCTTTATGTTGCATATTATGTACAACATCGTCTTGGTAAATGTTTATGTAAATCAAAATATTAGGGCAATGTATGCCTTATAAATATTATAGCTTGAAAAAAATTAACTGAGTTAAGTTAATTTTATTTTTATCTTAACTTGAAACTTATCGAGTTGTATGTTTTATTTCTTAACCTTTAACTTAACTGAAGGCAATATAATTGAATTAACTTAACTTATCACAATTAATTATTTTCATTAACCTTTGTTTAAAATACATAAACGACGCATTGATTTTATACATAACAATTTATTATTATTAATCGATAAATGGCCTAATTCTGGGGAAATAATATTCTTTATAATGATGTCAAACTATTCGAGTTGATAAGTAAATCATTTTTAGAAATCATTAAACAATGATATTGTAGATAGGTACATTAATTCCATCTTGAAATACAACGGTAAAAATCATATTTTAATGTAAAATGTTTAAAGAAATTTAAAAGTATTGAAGAGCCCTTAAAACTTGCAAAGTATAAAACAGTACACATAATAAAAGTGTTCATTTTAAATATATATATATATATATATGTACTTAATGCAGTTCTTACTAAATAATACATCGCAAAGCAAGGTTTAAAAATAAATCCAGTGAAATCCCAGCTTAAATAATAATAATAATAATAGTTATAGAAGTAATAATAATAATAATAATAAAATAAAGCTTTATACTTATACTTGTTGACTATAGGTTGTTACTTGTACATTAATAATAAATATACCTACGTCACATTTATGTAAAGAATAATTTATGCGCATACGCATACAGTAAAACATTTTAATCATGAATTACATATAATAATATGTGAAAACTATATTTGTTGGTTTAAACTATTATTTTTTTATGGTGTTATCACAAATTCGAACAAATAATAATATAAGTATGCCTTCTGTATTTTGGTTTCGTTTACTCGTATTTATTTAATGTGAGTTGTGTTTCTATTTTTGATTATGATTTATCTTATATAACGGTTCAGATTTCATCAATACTTATATATTAAATTTGACTTCATAATCTATATAAATTAATAAAAATTATCCTAACCATTACCAAATGATTTCAATTTCAAAATACAAAAACATGTTAAGTTTAATGGAATATTATAATATTATAACAATTAATGGGAACATGATTATATGAATAATAAAAGAACATGTATTATAAAATAATAATTTCGAGTTAGGCGACATTTCAGTAGGGATTAATCATTTAACCCTTTTCGTGTGTGTCACAATGTCGCCGTGCGATTCTGTCTTAGACAGATTTCATGTGTATATCAATTTTTACTATTAAAACATATAATTGAATAATTTAAAAGATTCTTATTATACTATTGTGTAAATTACAATTTACAGAAATGGTTGAAGATGCAATTCTTATTAATATGTTTAGTATTTAAGTTAGACAGTACGCATTATGAATTTTAAATATCATTTTCAATTTTATACATAAAATCTAATATTTAATACAAAATGTGTAAAAATATGTAAATATATATGAATATATATATATGTATACCAAATGTTACTGTTAGTTTAATAAATTTTGTTAGTATATAAATTATTTTCTAAAATGTGTTATAACAATAGGTTAGTCATAATATAACCAATTGAATAACTATTGAAAAACTTCTGCTGAATATGGTAAATTTAAAATATTTTTTTAAAACCGTTTTAACTAACTGTTATGTATAGTTGTATGGTTACTATTTACTTAACACTGTTTTTATTAAGCCTATAATAAATATTTTTCTATATATTTTGTGTAGGAATTAATTAAAATAACCAAAATAGTATAGATGTTATCTAAAATAATTATCTAGCTAAGTGATAAAATGTTTGAATTTTTTTTAAATTACTAGGCATTTACTTATTATATAAAATAACTGGTTATTATATATATTAATATTGATTTATAACACTAATGAATAATGATAACATTTTCTGTTAATATGTAAAAATATATAAACGATGTAAGTTTTTATAAACACAATTTCAGATTTTATATTATGAGAATATATTGATTTCCATAAAGTATTGTTAGACTTTCGATTTTATTTTCATAAACGAAAAAAGATAAATCAACTTAAAGATAACTTTATTTAATATATTATATAGATTATTGTTTTAAAAAAATATCATTTAGTTTTTATATAATATATAATCTCCTATAATTTGTATTATTTTCATTTTTATTGTCTCTAAAAAAGTTAATTAATTATTATCATTTTTACAAAAACCATTTATGTATTCTTGACTTACTATATATAATCTTCAGCTGTAAGTAAATAGACCAATTGTATAATTTTATTTTTGATCGTCAAAATAAAGTATAAAATGATAAGAAACCAATTGGTGTATATTATATTTTTGATATTTGTTCATTTTCCCATTTTATATTTTGTATTTACAATATTTTTAATCTAATATTGGGTTCTTTCAATTATAAATTATTATTATGTGAGGACATTATTTGATTATTTTATTTTTAAGATAGAAGAAGTATAATATAAAACAATTAGAATTTTTACCGACTAAATAATAGTAGTAATTCATTTTATATTATATTATATATTCAAAAATGAAAATATTTTATATTAGCGATGACCTAAAATATTGTATATTCATTAAGAAACTATGATCCACGCAATACATAGAAAATTGCTTTTAAAAATATTTAATAACTTTCAATAATTTCATTATATAAAAATAAACTTGCATAATATATATAATACTTATAAAAGTAATGATACCAAAATTGAATCACTAAAATACATAAATTTTATATTTGATGACATTATAGCTAAATCAAATTATGTACCTATATTATATGTTTTTTATTTTTTATAACAAACTATTTTGAGTATGATAAATGATTTTTACCATTATGTAGATAAGTAAGTAACCTAAACTACTTGGTACAATTAGTACACTGTACATCAATAGTATTATTGTCTAAAACAATAGGTTAATAGCTATATTAATTACTTATACTAATAATATACAATATATAAAATATTAAAAAAAAAAAATATATCTATTTATAACCTATTTTTTAAAACTGTTTATTGTCTAGATATTTTTTAAAATTATTTAAATTTGTATACTAAATGGTATGATAATACTTTGCTTTTTTCGCTATTAATGTAATATAAATTGAATTTTTTCTAAAACTCTTAAATAATTTGGCTATAGAATATATCTAAGTAAATAACTATTAAATGGTTTTTGGATAATTGTATAGGCTGATTGTTTATTTAACTTAAATATTATTATATAATTGCAAATAAAATGTTGGAAAAGTTTTCGTTGAGAATATTTTGATTAAAACTTTTAATATTTATTAGTTATAACTAAGTTATTATATTTTTTAAATAATAAAATATTTCAATAGTGTATATTGAAATACATGGTTTGAATATCTGCAGAGCACTTTAAATGAACACCTTTGCATTTTTGGTTTATACTTATTTTATATAATGTAAATTTGAATACGTACGTAATATAATATTGGAAAACGTATAACATTCCGAGACTTTTTTATTTATTGGATAATATTTATTACTTTGTCTGACAAATATATCTTTGTTCATTGTAACTATGTAATTTATATAATAACTAATGTTATGACTTTATGAGTATGATTCATATGTAATTTTAAATTACTTCTATTTTTAAATGTTTGCCCATCTTGAAGTATCACGATGCAATATATAATTTTATTAAAATCTATGATTTTCAACGTTAAATAAGAATACATAAAAGTATTTTAATAAACACTAATCCATATTAAAACTGTAAATTAATTTCAACCATTCTTTATAGTCAAATGAAAATGAAAAATAGGGAAAGTTTTAGACGTTCCTCCTTCGTCCCTTCGGCCTTCGAAAAAAGTGGTAGCTTATTAAAAATATTAAGATTTGAATTCATTGATAGCGATAATATGATTCTGTGTGTAACTACCTATAAGAATACTCAAAAAATATGCAAGTTCAAAATTACATTAGTTATCATGAAAATCTATGGAACGTATTACTTGGAAATGTTGAAATTTAATTTTGTCAAAATTAAAATTTCTATAAATTTTTCGGTTTTTCGTTAGTTTTTGGTAGTATTTCTTCTCCCAAGGAATAACTTTTGAGAAATTCAAATAATGAGCTAAATAAGTACCAACTAGATACAATTGTCTATCGAAAGAATACTCTACTTATGGTAATCGAACCATTATTTCTAACTCCATAAAGTGTGTTCAGACTTTTGATACACATAAAAAATATCATAATATTCAATTATATTTAATATTCTAAATAAGCAAAAAAAAAATTTCATCTAGGATTTTAAAAATATTTTGTTAATATGTTAAATAGTATATACGTTTACTTCTATAGAATTTTCAAACCGTTAAACTCTAAATTTCAGGTAATATTAAATATTATAATTAAATGTTTAGATAAATTTTAAAGCTCTATAAGTCTCTAAAGTCGGGTAATCGACCAATCCGTTCCAAAATTTTTCTTATACGTAGAATACATGTTCAGTATACAGCATGTTGCAGTTCACTTAAATAACTCCTACTTCATGGGTAATTTAATTTCTTCTTTCTCTAGTAATAAATTTATAATACAAATATTTCCGTTGCTTTTCCACAGTTCGAAACTTTATTATACATTACGGCAATACGCTAAATTCATATTGAAATATTAAATATTTTACGTTATAATATTTTGTGTTTTGTTTGATTGTTTTACGGCATATAAAATAAAAGTTAAAACTGTATAAAATAAATGATTGAATCTTGGTTTGAATGTCTCCGTTATTTGTTACTATTGTCGTGAAAATGTCAACTCGAAAGTAATGGCGTTACAGTCATACTAATAATCTTTCAGCTTTTATAGCCAAATAATTTATTCTGAGTACTTTTATCGACTATACAATAGCGTGGTGCAAGGCTAAGTTTATATAATAATATATAGTATAATTACGAGATATTCGTGAAAACAATAGAATACCGAAATTATATTGGATTCGGAAAAAAAAATGGCATTATTTCTGTGGTAATATAAAATAAACTATATAACTGAAATAATATTGTTATTACTATTTATAATAATGTAATAACTATTGACGTTATCGAATATTACGTATACGTATATTAATTTAATTAAAAATAAATTTATTTGAAGATATATCTTTATGTTATATTATATAGTTAATTATTCAAAATATATTAATAAATATTTTATAATTATACGATACGATATTATACGATTTATAAACTAAACGTATTATAAAATATTAAACAAATTATATTTTTTTTTTTTTTAAATAAAACATGATTTTTTTACATGGTTATATAGTTCAATGCATTATAATTAAAATCAAAAGTAATATAATTGTATTTAACTTAAAGTTATGTTATAAACTTTTCATTATTTCAAGCTACAGTATTTTCATTTTACGATTGCAAACTTATTAATAGTGATATATATATATATATATAGATATATATATATAGTGTGTTTATTTATATAAATAATAATAATAATAATTTAACTATACAAGTAAAAGTAATGTTGATCAATCATTTTGATAAATGTTAATTAATCCCGTGAAAAGATTTACGCGATATCGCAGTAGTGTTTGTCATGTTATATTTCAAATCTTGGGATTCGTTTTCAATTGCTCAAAAACAGGAATAAAACTAAGAACCTGTGAAAATGACATAAACTGCATGAACATCAATAGAACCTTTTATTTTACTGTTCAAAGAAATAATTTAATCGTTTACGTTTATACAGAAAATCATTATTTACTTTTTTGATCAATTTGATTTGGTTGAATCTTATAATATAGTTATCGATATGAAATATGTGAAAGTTGTACAGAAGTTTAATTTAAAAACAACTTAAGGCAACAAGGTATAATATTTATATAACGGATATAAAATACATTTTAGTTTATAATTTTTTGGATTATTAAAATATATTCATACTATCAATTGTTGATGATTTTGCTAATAGTTTAATTTATTTCAGAATTAACCAGCTATGTGAGTATTTTGAATTAAAAATAAATATGTAAATGATTTTTAAAATCGAATTTATAATTCAATTTTAAAATGTAAAGTAATAGTAGGTAATTTGTATTTCATATAATTTTTAACAAATTGGTATCATATGCATTATATTATACTATTATAGAGATAAGTTATGATTATAATTAATAAATTTTTGATATTCTATAGTAAACGAAATATTAAATAAATAATTAGGTTTTTTTTCTATACAATTATTTAAAAAGACTTAAATAATTTTATATTGTTTTTAAATTTAACAATAGTTTTAAAAGTATATTTTTTCAAACATATTATAGTTAACAAATTTAAATTATATTTGTTTTTATGAAAACTTAATTACATATTCATTTGTTCGAATTTTATCTTTAAACCACTGTAGATGGTTTAATAACGAATCGTGGTACTGTATACAATGTTAATATTTTATTATCATAGAGTCTACTTATGCGAGTTTAAACAATTTAAAAAAGTGTTTGTTAAATATCGTTTAACCAGAACTAATATGTATGTATATATATTTTCTTAAATTGTAACAACTAATAACGAACCTTTGTAAGAGGAGAAAATTCAGACACTCATAAAATATTAACGTTGTTGGTTTATGATACTTTACACTTTCTTCTTGTGGATTATATACATAAACCTAAACACGCGGATAGAAGTATATATAAAAAATAAAACGCTCGCAGACGTTAGTCCAATAAACTTGAATATAGCTGTCCCATATGGTACCAAAGAGAAATCAATATGAGAAGAACAGAATAAAACTAAATTATATAAATAACAGAAAAGACGAAAAAATAAAACTTTATGACATCTAGAACATATGATAATAATTCAAACTATATTTTATTGTACATATAAATTAAGAGGTAAGATTAATTTACTACCAACAATTAAGGCATACGAGATGAATTGTGTTACAAATATGGTAGGGAATATAAAATAATCTTTTAATTTCCCACCATTTTTGGAACACAAATTTCTGTACACTATGTATACAAATAATTTCTATACAAAAAATTCAAGTATTTTTTATCAAAATATTTATATTTTCTTTTATGATATATACAAGTTGATATCTATATCTATATATATAAATATATACAGGGCCGCCGTTAAGATTTATGAGGCCTTAGGCAATTTCAAAGTAG
Organism: Eriosoma lanigerum; assembly: GCA_013282895.1. Lineage (NCBI taxonomy): Eukaryota > Metazoa > Arthropoda > Insecta > Hemiptera > Aphididae > Eriosoma > Eriosoma lanigerum. Next base: position 17,209,274 of record CM023357.1, read on the forward strand.
CGAGGACTTATTTTAGAGAAATTTTACCAAAAAAAAATTCCATCAAAATATCACGATAGTATTGGCTGTTGCTTTTGCTTGAATAGCATTTGAGGTTTTGTTAATTTAAGTTCTAGTCTACTTTTAATAGCGTCTATGTCTAAACAACCTAAATTATTATAATAATATTGTATATTTAAATTGTATAAAACTATTATAGAAACATCAATAATAAAATAATATTTAGAAGCATTTTAATAATTCAAACTTGTATTCTTTTTGCAATTTAAAATCAGAATGACTAAACTATTTAAATAATTATTCATTAAAATATAAACATGATTATGATTTTACAAACAATATTTTACTATTTGATTTGTTTCACTATAAATTTATAAATTTTGACATTAAATTGATTTTGAAACATCAGTTTTTGATCATCAGTAATTATATTGATTTACTTCCTATACATTTCAATATTGCACTCGATAACATAATCAATTTTAAAAGTAAATAAAACATAAAATAAAAAGAAATATTATTTTGTTAAATTAATTAAAATCTAGTAGTGAATATTTCAATGATAAAAATTATATGCATATACCGAATAATTAATATTTTCTGAACACAGTTACAGTTACAGTTTTACAGTTATTTAAAAATATCTGTTTTAATAAAATTTATGTAATTAATTTAATTGTTTTTATAAACTATAAACTAACTTTCTTAATATATATTGGTCGTTGAAATAAAACACGGCCGATATCAATGGCTGATGAAGTGATGACAGAAAAATAAACCGACAAAGTTTATTGTTTATTTACAATAACAAAATAAATATTATTCGATACTATAAATATCCATTCATATCTTCAGTGCATAGTGTATCGTTCATTCGGTCTATATTGTGCAGTCATTCACCGTTATCTATTTTGAATAATTATTAAATTTTATTTTTGGGATTATGTGACCATTAGTTGACAAACCAAAAAAAAATTATTACTGAATATTAATTTACTATTTAGCATTTCACTATAATTATTCAAATACAAGCTGCGAGAGGCGAGGACTTTACAAGCGCGAGGCCCTAGGCAAATATCAGCTCTGTTTACCGCTAACTGCAGCGCTGTATAATTTTTATAAATAAATAAAAAAAAATAAACCTATAAATTATTATATTATTATGAAAGTGAGAAATCAATTTAACAGAGTTTTTATTACAAATCGTTTAACAATTGTAAAGTTTGTCAATATAACACCTTACATTGGTAATTAGAAATATTTAGAATATCTTGAATATTAGTAATAAATTCTCAATAGTTAAACACAATATTAAAAACTATATTTTATAATTGTTTTTCCATAAAAACTAATTCTTTTTTCAAATTCAGTTTATGAAAATAGATGGATTTACAGTTTTTGTAAATAATCATCAATTTATCATAATAATAATAATAATAATGAAACAAAATACATCATTGGTACAATGGTTCCACATTAGTAGTATTATAAATATTGAATATTGTTATTGTGATTCTTCCAGTTGTGGTCCAATATTGATATCAATTCAATCCATTAATCACCAGTAGTCGAATGCTTTTGCAATTTCATACACGATTTATACATCATTGAATAGTTTATGTAAGAATTATTCACAACACTCCAATATAGTTTTACAAGATGGTTATATCGTTAGAAAATATCGATTCATTATTGAAAATATAAATTATTCATGATAACTATGCTTAATTCATTGAAATATATAAATAATCAAATATCAATTCACATTTGATGTTAATAATTCACAAAATCATTGTTGTTTTGTTTTTCTGTTTACATTCAATAATAATTTCAATTGGGATATTTGTACGAGATTTTATACATTAATATTTATCATTTTAAAATCGTCATTATAGTTAAATTAAATCGTAATTTTCCATTACGCAAAACCATGCCTCTTGACATAGGCATACCACCTCTCCAACTCATTTCTGGTAATAATTTTATAATCTTGGTTTATCTAGAAATCGTATTATTTTTTTTCTTTTCTCCATCTTGATCACAACATACTTCCCAATTATTCTTTTTTTTTTTTGGGATCTTAACTCTTCTTTATTTTATGCACTACATATCGAAGATGTCGTATATGATCATTCTCAGTTCATTTTAGTGTTGATCGCTATCCTCTTAAAAATGCTTGTTTCTTAATTATATTTCCTTGCTTGATTATTCACTTTACATTAAACTTCTCATTAATCCTGTTTTTCTTTTATTAGGTAATACTATCATTTCATATAGGTATTCAAAATTCTGACTTCTTTAATAAGTAAATTTTCCACTATAATAATTTATTAAAATTTATGTAATTGTTGTGCTTTATTGTTTAGTTAATTAAAAACACTATAAAATTAAATTTTTTAAAAATTGTTATGTTATATTTATATTTTATATTTTTTTAGATAAACACTATTATTTTTTATCTAGGGCAATAATAAATCGTTTATCTTCAAACGGTAACTTCTGTTTTATATACGATATTCTAGGAATTCTCATTGGTACCTATTGTATATTATTGTCTTTAAGGTAGGTATATGATATATTTTTTTAAACTATAAATAAATATTTGGTCAAAATTATATAGAGTTTTATTTTTAAATGGAGATAAATTGAATAAATGATAAAAATACATATCCGTTTTTATTATTTGTCATTAATAATACATTCAGAATATTATATTATTTAATGTAACAATAATAGATACATATTACATTTAATTTTATCTCATATTTTTATGAATAAATAGTGCTATTCATAGTTAAAATTGATAATGTTAAGCAAAAATTGATTTGTTTTAAAGTATCGTATGTTAGTTATTCGTATACGACCACCTTTAATAGGTTAATAATACACCTTTAATAATACAGTTATAATGCCTTTTGATGATATGAATATGAATATGAACCTATGCTTATGTATCTATTAAAAATTAAATACTCATATTGGTGTTTAGGAGAAATATGTATCTAAATTAGGTCGACAAAGGTGGTATCACGCACACTATACGTGAGAGCACTATAGCAATATTAAAAATATATTACACTTCGTATAAAAATAATTTGATAGGTAAAGCTAAGTACTGAAAATATTTCAAGTAAAAAACATAGTAAAAAAGAGGTTCAATGGAAAATTGTATTGATTTTTAACTATTAACTTATAATCTTTAACCAATAACGCGTGGATAATTTTAAAACATTTTTTTTTTTTTTTTTTTAATTAAATCTGAAATTGTTAACGTTATATATTATTAGTTTTTTTCCATTTTTGTTAATAATCACTAATTATTATTCTCTAATCAAGAAAATTTAGTTTTTTATGAATACTAAAAACTAACAATTTTTTTTTTAGCTAATTGCACATTATCATAGTATATATTTTATTAAAATTATGTTATAATTAAAAACATACCATTTTAAACATTTTAATACTAAAGTACCTCCATAAATTAAATTTATTTCATTGGGGATACCAATTTCCTCTAAATCTACTAAATCTATTTTTAATTTGTTTATTATTTTATTTATGTTTTGACTAGGGATATAAATCGAAACGTCCTTAATTTAATTTTTATTGTCAATATACATTTTATATTGAGTTTGAGACTGATAACATATAAATCGATTTATAACTGTGTATATATAAATCAAATATGACTATAAAACATAAACCAAATTTCATGCTATAAAAATAAAATAGATAGGATAGTAGGTTATATATACCTAATGCCCAAAAGAAATGAATAAAATGACGATTGAACGATCATAAAATTTATGTTTAGGCATTATGTCTTTAATAACATGATATTCCATTTTTTAATTAACTACGAAATTACATTACTTTACAACTTACATTCAAATAATTTATTAAAAGAGTATATACCTATTGATAATAATTTATTTAAACTAAAAAAAAAAATATGAGCATTAATATACAATATTCATCAATAATATTATTTATAATTTTTAAATTATTTAAATTATGAAATGATTTATTAGGATAATATTTAAATGTTAATATTTTAAAATACCCGGGTCGTTTAAAATAGGTTAAATATATATAAGTAATTATTGAAATATGAGTAGCATATTATATGACGATAAAACAATTATCTAAATGTTTTATAAATACTAATTCATATGTTTATAGAGAAACTGTTCTAAAATAGTATTATTTAGGAACTTAATTTTGAAAATTTAGGTGTACTAAAAAAGTTAATAATAATTAAAAGTAAAACTTAATAAAAAATGTTTCATTAAACAATTTTATTTTTGTTTTAAGGAAAATCCATATTGTATGAATCTAAATAATTACAAGACAACTATAGTACAGTAATTGGTATATTTATATTTATTTTTTAATTTGATAATCTTCATTGTGGCACACTTGAACTATTATCATATAATACTGATTAAAAATACTTGTGTGTCGTGAGTTCGTGACACGATGGTTATAATTTTATGAAACATTATCATAGACTATAATGATACTTTCAAATTGAAAACAAAATTAGATTGTATTTTTTTGAATATGAAATTATTTCTAATTATTGTAATATAAATCTGTTTGATAATAATGTATTTTTTTTAATTGATCACTTTAAATTGTATATTTTATTATAATATACATAGTGATAAGAATTTGGTGTTATAAAAATGTTGGGAATCATATATTATTTCATTGTTACTTCCGTTTTTTTTGTAACATAAATTTCTTATCATTTTGTATTTTTTCAATAACACTAAATTGTTATTGTATATAATAAATGAATGATAGGTATATTCGTAAATTACCTAATTTCTATTATTAATTATTGAGTTGAATTTATAGGTACATTGCATAATACTACTTGTGTAAACTCTTATTTTAGATTTGTTTAATAAAATAAGAATGTGCATTGGTTTTATTTTTATATTATATATAAGTCAATAACTGACATGTCTACAAATAATATTGACCACTATGTTAGCAGGTCACGATTTTATCACCAGTTTGATTTTTTATTATACTAAATATGGTCGAAACCATTTATAAAGAAAAAGAAATGAACTAATTAAAAGCGTAATAATCAATATTTTCTATTCATAATTCATACCGTAAATGAAAAATGTTTCGATTGTTGTATAGACTTGTTAAACAAAACGCGATTTTTTGTAAATTATAAAATATAATTCATTTATATAGAATTATTAAGTGATTTAAGTTTTCTTTTACTGCATTTTTAATGAAATAGTTTTTAATTCTATATTTTAATAAAAATATAATATTGATTTAGAATAATAGAATAAATGATTTTTACCAAGTGTCAAATTCCGTTCTGTATTTCCAATCATATAATAGATAAATCATAAAAATATTGATTATGTAATACGAATATAATACTATTCGTCTAGGAATATGAATAATGCATAATACAATATGGTGGTGGTAACTAAATAATATATATTTTATTTAATATTTACGGTTAGTGTATCAAGGGGACGTAAAATTTAAATTAAAAAAATATGTAGATATTTCTTGACAGAAACTTGAGAAGTATTTATATTCACAATGCATCACAACATATTTTTATCGTAATTTTTGAAGGTCATTAAAATTTCATTATTTATAATATATAAGCATTTTCAATTTTCGATCATCTGTAAAAACACCAAATATTTTTTATTTTGTTTATAATGTGGTTAAATTGTTACTTTTCGAACGGAATTTTATCACTTGGTGACAATCAAATAAGCTCTTTTTATTATATTACTCAAATATTTTCCATTAACAATAGTCGTTTAAAGTGAATTTTTTTTTATGTTTATATTATTGATTTGATAATTTTAACGTAAATCTTTTGTGAAATGTTTATTATCTGATGAACATTTATAATGTTAGATTGTTACAATGAAATAATTGTAATATTTTATTTTTCCAAGAACAATAGTCTTGTGGCTATTTTTTTAGGTTTTTAATAAATTGTAAACTAATAGACACAAATATTTATTATAATAAATGTTGGGATATGCAAATGTATTCTATAATTACAATATAACTTATATAGTTTACACCAATTATTATATTATATTGTTATTTTTTTTATTTTAATACAATTTAAAAATAAAAATTATTTTTGTTTTTAGATAGACTGACATTTCAGTGGGGTTATGAGTTATTTATCACCATTATGTAAACAAATTGAGTACTAAACGAAGCGTTAAAAATAAATAACCTTATAGTATTTATTATATTTAAATCAATAAAATATAAATGTTTACAATAAAATAATATGATGATACTAGGGTTGTTAAAAAAAACAAACAATAATGATCTAATATTATATAATTAGATTTCTTTTAATATACTTGTATGTTATTTTTATTATTTACAACTATTATATTATAGTTATTGTTTTAATATATTTATAATGCATATAGTTAGTGTATAGTATTTAGGATGAATGATATTTAAAATTCCTACCAATTCATAATTTATTATTACATAGGTACTTTAAGCTTTTTAAAAAACAATAAACCTCAACGTATAATATGTAAAAAAATAAACTAACGTAATAAATGTTAAATGATTAGGAGATTTTTGTGAACATATTATATTTGTTTTTATATCATATAAACCTATTTTAATTTATTTTAAGCTATTGTCTTAAGAAGTACATATTGCAATATAATTGTCTATATTTTTTATATACTATATTATACTGTATTTTTATTGACCCATTATTCTTATTCAATTTGAATAAAATATATTTTTTCAAAATATTTTAGTGTCTAGTAATGCTAATAATTAATTTAGAGACAGCTGTTCTAAATGATGGAATATCGAGTAAATACATAGACGGTTCAATAAACAGTGATAAGTTTTAAAATGCATTAAAAGTATAATATATATTTAAAACTAAACAATTTACTTAATTGTTAAATTTATTTATCTTTGAATATGTTTTTTACACATCATGCTTGTCAAAATGTAGGACTAATGGTGTTTGGTTTAAAATAATGTAAACCTTAAAAAATAAAATTTCCTAGAATCTTTGAGTAGGTAGGTACTTCGGATTTCTCCGTAATGATTGGCTACAGTCGGTTAAGGTTTTATTTCAAATCTTGTTACAAAGAAATGCTGAAAGTCCTTTATGAACGTTTTTGTAAATTAATTCTAAGGAGTGAAATGTAATCCTAAACGCACGCATTGTCAAGTTTACTTACACGAAATAGATTTATACAGGTTGATCAGAAATAAATGTAGCAAAAATGGTATGAAAATCGTACATTTCCATTATTATTGTAATATAAAATTTCAACTACTTTGTTGGTGTCGTATTTTTTATGTCTAATATTTGAGAATCACTTCATTTTAATGAATAAAAATGCAAAATTGGTTTTCGATTTTTTCATTAAAATAAGATCATTCTCAAAAACTGATCGTTAAAAAAGGAAACACACTGTATACTTGTGAATAAATATATTTTGTATTTATATTTATATATGAAACAAACAAAAATTTTGAGTTGTACGCATGAACCACAGACAAAGGCATAGGTTTAGTTCATAAGTCGTTATATTACCACGACGGGTGGGCACACAAGTCATTTTCGTATATAGCAATAACGTTTTATGTCAATGATTCAGAGAGGGTGTAGGTGGGTTAGAGATACGACCAAATTGCTATTTTATGCTCAGGTAAATAAAATTGCCGATTCCGGTCTGAGTCAAATGGTTTGTATTTACCAAATACCAAAGATAGTAAAACGGACCTAACTATTTCATCACCGTCGCTATTGTAATAATAATAATAATAAAAATAATATTTTTTTATTGTGATTTTCTGAACCGATGAGTGATATATTATATTCATATCGTAAAATATTATCCGTATTTGTTTGTCACGAATACACAAAATATAAATATTATGTTTCAAAGATTGAAACGTTTTTATAAAAAAAAAAAAAAAAAAATACAGATACAAATTGAGAATCTACGTCATTAAATACATTACCGTGCACAAAATTAACCAATAAGAATATTTCATGACTTGTTTGAGGTGATACGAATGCCTTGCACGTACACATATATAAACACTTATCATTATTGGGTTACTTGCCTCGTGAGCAGATATTATTTCATTTTAAAGTGATTATTGAATCAAATTCATTTTTCTTTGTAGGTAAATTCATTAAACACAACTGCTTTATGGAAATGAGTGAATCGTAAATTTAGTCAAAATATATTATGACATTTTAATGTTGAATTATTTTAATACATTACAAATAATATTATACTAACATTTAATTATCGAATTTTAATATAATTTTGTTTTCTAATAACGTATTTAGTATAAATAAAGTATTAACTAAAAAATATAATAAAAATAAATAATAATTTGTATTATTTAATTCTTTATGTGATACGGTATCACATAAATAATTAAGAAAAAATTATTTTATATTACAAAATTAGACTATTTATAATAATATATATATTTTATATTATTGACTGTCGGTTTAAAATTATTATTGTTGATTTTAATTAATCTAAAATCTTTACAAAATGGTTATACAATTTATGTTATAAAATAATATCTAATTGTTTAAACATGAAAAAATGAATTTACATATAGGCAAATTAATTTAAAAAGCGCATAAATGTAATGATATTGCCTATAAATTACGCCGTCCTAGTAAATCGCATAGTATTTTTAAAAATGAAATAATGAAATTTTATTATTAAGTAAATATTTGACAATTGTGATACCTTTTTACTTAATTTGTATTCTCATGCAATTAAATTATTTAATGAATGATTTACTATTTTATGTAATATGTGATTATGTGCATTTTAATTTAGATAAATATTCAGTATTATTTAAATAATTAAAATTGATGTTTAATAATTAATTTAACTTTTTAAAGTAAACTTAAATTGTATTCTTTAAGGCCTGTGAAAATAACTTTATCAGGAAACAATCTTCATTTTAATGTATTTAAATATATATATATATATATATATATATATAATTTTTAAGTAGTCTAATATTAATAATTATTATTGAATTAAATTTTGATTATTAAAAAAAAAGTTTAAGACAATAAATTGAATAAAGTGAAAGAAACCAAAATTAAGGGTTATGTGATTTTTCGTTATTAAATATCTTTGTGTGTTTCACAATACAACCAAAATAGTGATAAATTGAAGTTTCTGTTTAATGTTTTTATTTTCTGTGGCTTAGTTATACAATATTATTTTTTTCTGGCAGCAATATTTTGAATTCAATACATTCAATGTATAATATAATATACTATTACAATATAATTATACAATTTTAAAATAAATTTAAAATATTTTTTAAAACTTTTAGAATACAATTAGTGTTGCGTTTTATTATAATTAATTTGAAGGTTATATGTTTTACTATGCGTACAATATATACGTTTTTCTAATACTAATAATTAAATAGTTTAAATATAATATAATGCCATTAGGTAGTAGGTATTTTTTGGTTTATACAATTATATAATTATGAAAGCATTATTTAGAAGTTCTTAGTTTAACTTTCAATAAGCTTTAATTTTTTTTGTTAATTTTAGTAATACGGTATTATTTTGACTAAGAAAATATTAGAAAACGAGTATAATTAATTTTAAAGGTTTTTTTTCTGATATAACCAATAGAATATACATTTTTAGATAGTTACTATACTTCCATCGTTTTAAGGAATATAATAAAAATGCACAGGATAAATTTAATCAGAAAATGTACAGGTTTAATTTATAAATCCGAAGTGTTGAGTGTCTCCAGTGACAACCACTGGAAGGGCTATTGCGCGTAAACCATTTCACAAAGTGGTACGCTACTACCGTTTAACAACGGCATACGGTAAGATAGGAAAAAATCGTTGGTGTACAGACCCTATGTGTGGGAGAAGGGTTGAATTGAGGGATTTACACCAAAAGAAACATTCATCAATTTTAAGGGCTGTCAAGTTGTATTCATTGAGGCTCTTCGCTCACTACATCATCACCACCGCCGCCACCACCACCACCACCACCGCCACCACCACCGCCACCGCCACCGCCACCTTCACTATCACTACAAATATAACCACAAGCACATATCCTTTGTCCGCTACTGTCCATAACACAATTGCCGCGCAACGCAAATCGATAGATATTCGAATAAAACACAAATATCGACCAGAAAGAAACGAAATGTTTTTCTAGATGTGGGTCACGCGGTATTTGCAAAAACCACTTGTTTGAAAATGATCATAATAATATGCATCTATAAGATCAGGTTATTTGAGTCGAGTGCCGTCGGCTTTTATTTCTCGTTCTATTTTTTTTTTGTTTCTGCTACTGTTCCTACTGGTCGATACTAATATAACAAAAAATATACCAGCTTAAATGGTTTTTTATTTTTTATTTATTAGTATATATACGTATGTGTGTGTGTGTGTTTAGAGCAAAACACTGTCTTCAGGTGAAATAAGTGGGAAAAAATACCAATGCAAATAATATTTCGGTTTTGTTCGATAAAGAATAGTCGCCTATACAGTCGGTTTACAAAGGACCAAGACGTCACCTATATGTTTGAAATAGGACGAAAGAACTGTGTATTTATTTAGGTAAACATCTTGAAATTTCGAATAATATATTCCACGTGTAAACACACGATTGGAAAATGCCATTTATATTATAACACATTTAAAGTTGTCCCAGCGGAAAGTTACGAGAACGATTCTCATAAAATATATATACATGTATATTTATTATTTATTTGTACCTATGCATTCTATTCGATACAATTTCAAATATTTATTCCTAATGACTAAACCTAACGATGAAATGTAATTTGGTAATATTGAAACCATTATTTTTTCTCGAAATTTGTGTACGCATGCTATAAATACAATACTATATATATATATATATATATCTTTATAAAAACACAAATTAATATATTCAACGTTAATGTGTTGTTCAACACAAATCAAATTAGTAAATTTGATGAATTAGTCAATTATAAAATCGATTAAAAAAGGTTCAATGAACAATGAAACTGACAGAATATTTTATATTTGGGTGAATAATAGTTAATGAAATTTATTTTAATAATGAACGGTTTCTTCTTTTTTAGTTTTATTTTAAAGTTCAATAATATACGTACCTATATTAATGCCTCTTGAATACAAAACATTATTTTTAAATAAATAATTTTTTGCTGTACAATAACTCTAAATATAAATGTTGAAAACAAATAAAATTTACATTGGCATATTTGATGTAAATAAATCATATAAATATGCGAATAAAAATAAAAATCTCTCATAAAGTATAAAAATACTAGAGACATATGTTGCAGTTGAAAGACTATATTATGTTGAAAATTTTACTTTTATAGAGTTAATAATAATGGAACATTTGAAAAGATGCTTCTATAAAAAATGTAATTTTAGACTTTTATTTCAATCTCTAGAATGTATAGTTGACGTGACAATGTTACAAATGGCGCTTTTGTTTGTGATATAAAATTTAGATGAGGTATGTTTGCTAGAAACAAAGAGAACTGCGTATTAAAGTAGGATGTAAAAAAAGTACAATACGCAAACGAGTTTTTATATTTTGTAAAATTCACGTATAACTATAATAAAAAATGGAATAGTAATATAATAATATTTGTTTAATTATATCAGAGTAAAATTTTTGTAAATTCAACATTTGTTTATCAGTGTATTAAGATTGATATTGATGTTTAGTAATATAATTTTAGTAAATGTATTATTACATTTACTATTGCACGTTAATTTATCATGTTTTTTATATATACTTATCTTTCTACCTTACCTTACACTTACATTTAACAACTAGAAGGATTCGACCACTTAGTTCTACAAATCCATAAATTTCAATCACCTCATATCTTTCTCTCTATCATCTATCTACCATTTGTCTATTTTATAATATTAGAGAGGGGTATCAATAAGTGCTATTATATCGACAAAATTATGTCGTATGTTCTATAACACTTACCGTGGTCACGGTACTGGCGCTGCTGCTGGCCCGGTGACCGGATTGGCCGCGTTCCGGAGCGGCAGTGGCGATTTTCGATTCCACGGGACCCACGCCGTTTTTGACACTGATTTCCAGGTAACAGTGACTGTTTTCCAGGTGTCTCTGTGCCCGGCGCTCCTCCAGCACGATCTTTCGGGCCGCCCGAAATATCTTATAGTACACGGTTATCATGACCGTGAGCGGTATGTAAAACGAGCCCAACGTAGCGTAAATCTGGTAACCGAAGTTCTGGCACACGGTACAATGTGGTACCCCGTCCACGGTCGAGTGCTCGTTGCCCAGTATAAGTACTGGCGGTAAACTGATGCACGCCGCGCCAAGCCACACTAGCGACACGCACACTAACATCCGACGCGGAGTCCGTTTCACGCCGTATTCCAGCGGTTTGGTGATAGCGTAATACCGGTCCACGCTGATCATGCACAGGTTCAATATGGATGCGGTGCACGAGAGCACGTCGAAAGATACCTGTTGAAACCACCGTGTAATTAATTAATTGAACGTCAATAAGAGTTTTATGAACACAATTAGTTTCCGAATATAAAAATATAGAAATGTAAAACGCTCTCGGGATTTTCATCTTACAGAAGAATATACTATAATTATTGTAACGCTACTGTTACCCGACTACCCTGAGTGTTATTTGAGATTCAGACCACAAAAATTTATGATTACCACATAATTTTTATAAAATGAGATAATATTTAAAGCGACTCAAACCGATAGAATACAATTCATTTTGGAAATCTTAAAACTATTAAAACAAAAGTCATGGCGGAATAGTAGTAACATGAAATTTTTTCCAATTTAAAGAATGATACGTTATACACGAATGAACTGTCTTAAAAATTGTATTATACATATTATGTACTACTACATATTCTTTTATTTTATACAAGTTATATTAGAAACTGTACTTATGTTTATCTATACTCGATAGTACGAGTAATTTGTTTCCAATTTTACAAACATGCCATTGTCTTCACCAAACAAATAAATTAATTTTGTGTGTGTTCGAACATTATTTGTTTTATGTTTGAACCAATATTATTTTTTTATATATATTTATTTTATAATACGCTTATAGCATTATATTTTTTAACAATAACAGTATATGCACTATAGATGAATTAATAATTATTATTAATTGGTGTGCATGTAGAATGCAATGGTTATACATTGAAAACAAACATTATTTTGTTATAAATTACGATATCATTATAAGATAATGTAACCAGTGTAATTTGTGTAATTTAATTTTAGAATACAACATGTTGTTTCGGGAAACAGATCTTTTGAATTCGTAATATTATTCGGGTGTCATTGTTAAAACATCGTAAGTAAAACCAGCCTTTTATATAGTCAATTTGATAATTTAAAATAAAAATACTTTTATATTGTAATGAAGTAATTAATTTTAATATTTAAAAATTTAAACTAGATAAAATAGTCTAATAAGTTTTGTAAATTAAATAGTGCATACTTTAAAGAAATTAATTGAAATTTGGAAAGAAAATGAAATGAAATCTACTAATTAGTGGATAATAACATTATGAAATGTGTTTTATAATCGTGGAATCTACCAACTTACGTGCAAAATATTTCAAACTGTTAGTTTAAATTGTTGAACTTGGAATATAATACATTTGTGTATTTCAATAACTCTACAATGTACTGTATTCTGAATTATCGATATCTTCGATTGAATATTGACAAAACGCACAAATTATTTACGTAATTAAATTTAATTATATATATTTTTTTAAATCATTGAAAATGTGTACAATAAAATAAATGTTTTATTTAATAACATTTATATATATATGTGAAAGTAATTTTTTTTAATGTGATTCGTTAAAAATCAATAGTGCAACGAATACTGTTCATATTAATTTGGATCACATATACTTGTTAACAGCTGGTTCGTACAACACAATTAAATTACATGTTTTATGACAATAGTGCAATTAAATTCTACTGAAATTTCAGTTTTTTTATAAACATCATTCAGTACAATCCACATATACAAATATAATTCTACATTCTACTTTTTAGTTTGTAAAATAAATATAAATTTATCGATTTGACTAACCAAAAAAGAAAAAAAAAACATTATAGTCATATTATTATTAAGTAATTTTAATGTATATGTACTTATAGGAACCAATTATAATGTTACACATATATTGTTTCAAATAAAAATACATATTGTTTATTAATTTATCCATGAGTTAGTAATTACATTTTAATATTTAATTAAATATTTTCGATATTTATATTATTATGGCATTTTTCTTCAAAATGCAAAATAGTGCGAAATATGATTTTCAACAACTTCTTTTATGTGTACAAATTTTATGATTTAAAAAAAAATCTAATAAAATTATTCTATTATGTTATTAGTTTATATATATATGTATAATAAGCCATTATTTAACCTAAACATCACATACATTAAAATTTAACATTTATTGGAAAATACATATTTAACTATTTAAGTGTTTCTGGTTAATCGCCATACGTAAATTATATTATTACTATTTTATTAAATTTATGGGTAATAAAATTTAATAAACACAATAAGTTTAGGTAAATATTAACCTAGTTAACCTTATCTATTTTATAACCTATAACGATCACCATATATATATAAGAATGAGTTACTTACAGAAATGTATATTTGTACACAAAAGTTGTGGTACTTAGATTAACTGTTTCCTATTTAGTGTGTTAATGTGTTATAGACACGTAAGTTAAATACATTACTAATCTATTGTTGGTTTTAATTGTATATAGCTTTATGTGAATAATATTTGAATATAGTTAAAAACATATAAAATTATTAACTAATATAAATAAAACTTTAATATTACGTTACAATCAATGAAAATAAAGGACCTTAGAGTTTTTAAATGTATTTTTAAAATTAAATTGATGATCTGTGATGAGAATGGTGACTAATATTAAGGCAAACATTACCGAATATAATGATTGTGGTAACCGTACTAGTATAGGTATCTACGTATAATTGTAATACGGTATCTAATTTTTTAAATAAGTTATACATCGCTTAACTTATAAATTTATAATGTCAGTTAGTATTTCATACTCTACCGATTCTATTCAACGAGAAACCATACAAATGACATGTATAAAGTTCAATACGAATATCATATTTATATATAATTTATTGACGATGTACACTTATACAGGCCAAATTAAAATGTGTAATGTGCAAAGCGAACATATATTCTATAAACGATTATTTTTGCTTTTGGTTTTAGGTAATTGATATTATGGTTTTATTAAACGCTTATTAATAACACAATAATTTACATTTTACGTCTAATTAATGTTACAGTTAATTTTATATGATAATGTAATCACATTAGGCGCTTTAATTCCAAATTATGGTTCATAAACATTATGTTCACAACATTAGTTAACCAGGACCACGGTATAGTCAGTGCTTGAATTGAGTAAGTATCAGGAGTGTATTTATGAGGAAAGCTGAAGGAACTTAAAACCCCCAAAAATTATTTTATAAGTCTGCCTAAGCCATAATTTTAAGATTTAGTCCTGGATCAGAATTAGAAATAACTCTATACTCAAGCTCTTTTACTTAGTACCTCAGTGGCTTCCAAAAAAAATATTTAAATACTCCCCTGTTGGGGACGACGGCGTAAGAGTACCTCCGTGCTCTTCATTTTTAATAGTCGTTTGTACTAGTTTTTCTTAATTCCAATAATGATCCCTAATTTAATTTTTCCGTTTCAAGCTAGAGGCGTATTTATGGTGGAAGGGGGTTGAATGGGTTTAAACCTCTCCCCGTGACCAATAAAAAAACAAAATTACTATTAATAATATTATATTTTGCCACCTGTTTTAGATTTCGCATTATAATTCTGTATACAGATACAGAACATGTTTATTTTGATTGTTTTGTAATTAATTTTTTTATATCATCAAACGTTAACGGGGAGGGGATTTCGGTTTCATGAAGGTTCCAATAAAAATCTGAACTCGCCCTCTCCTTAAAAAATTGTTAAATACGCCTCTGTTTCGAACACTCGGTATGGTGTGGTATAGTTATCTGCGTATTTCGATCGCGGTAATTACCCAGAGATCGCACATGAACGTGCCGAACGGCCATTTGCCCAGCACCAGGTAGAGCAGGGCCATCGGCATGACCAGTATGGCCACGCACAGGTCGGACACGGCCAGCGACACGAGGAGATAGTTGCACGGCCTTCTCAGCTTGCGGACCAGACACACGGCGATGCAGACGAGCACGTTGCCGACGATGGTGACGACGATGACCAAAAACAACACCGAACCAATGGTGAACGACTCCAGCGCCGTGTACGACGACGGTGGCGCGGCGGCGGTGCCGGCTGCGGCTGCGGTCGTGTTCTTCGGCCAAGGTACCGCTGATGTCGCGTTCTGATGTTCGTGCACGACAGCCGTGACGTTGACGCCGTCCATTTAAGTGACATCCGGCCGTAACGCGGACCCGAGCATAATCCCACTAGCTCAGGTGACCATAATAGCACATTTGGCACATCATCGGCTCGTCACGTTTCGACGTTCCGCCATCCGAACCGATACGGTTATTCACCTGTAAGCGAAAATGATTTCGGGTTATTTTTTAATCGATTCACATTTAAACGAAGTTAGCCGCTCGGCGGTATTATAGGATTAAATCCTAAAGTTTTCATGTCGTACGGTTTATCAGGTTTTTTTTATCGAATTCTTTGATTTTTACGCGGTCATTTATAAATACGAATTGTCACTATTTGTCTTTTCATTCCTGATAACTAAAGTACAAACGGTTTTTTTCTTTGCGAAATATTCAAACATTATTAAAATAATAATATATTCTACAATTTTAAATTTTTTAACTTTTATGTGGTATTTAAAATGTAACATTTGATACAGTTCTCATTAATTAAGAATGGACTTTGTAAAATATATTTCTTTGTATCTATTACTAAACTAGTTCTTTTCTATTTAAAGGTTTATGAGACATCAAAATAACTATTTCATTTAGTAAAGTTATATCTTATAAGTTGGTAGACAAAAAATTGCTTTAAACACAATTTTAATGACAATAGTTGAGTGAAAAAATTAGTTATTATTAATACTATTATTATTAAAAACCTCTCACTGGTTTTAAAATATATCGATTCATTTGAAATTGATTTTTATAATAAGAAATAAAAGTGTCGTTTATTTAATTTGAGACAATTGTACCCATGGCTAAATATATAGGTATGTCAGCGACTTTGTAAAATGTTGTTATAATTTGCGCGTGTATTATTATTCCATAATATCTCATAAAAGAAAATCTCAGCTGGCAGTGATCTATAGAGTAGATTATTATTACCTGCTGAAATCATGTGAAATATCTCACTCATTATTCACGTGTGACCAATCATTACTGTTATTTGTTATGATAATAATTGATAATAAATTCACTGCTAATGGCCGCTATGACATCTGCGTATCACAAAGTTACTGACATACCTATATATTTAGCCGTCATCGTACCTATAAGATAAAAATACAAATTATGTATAAAATATTTTGTTTGTATTAATTCTCAAACAAAAGGATTGTTAAATAATATAGTTTGCGTACATCAATCAACATTGAATAATATTAGCGTTCTATATTGAGCATTTGTATTATTTTTCTTAAATATTTAGTATATTTGACAACAATGACAACCGTTGGTAACTGTCCACTGACTGCGGTCTGATAATTGTACATTACGATATTATGAATAAACTACACTTAAATAAATAAAAATAAGAACCATCATATTTGTTTATCGTCTAATTGTTCATACCAAAATTTAACATATTTGCACTTAATAAAATTAATTCACATACAGAACATATTGTATATAGTTAACTTATATTAGTTACAATGTGTTACATGAAAAATAACAGACACTACAATAGAGTTCGAATTAAAATTCAAAAGATAGCCACGTTACTATCGTCCGTCAGCGAAGGTATTCATAAAGTGATATTTACGACTTCTGAATAAACCTGACGACGTATAATATGAAACTTAAATGTTAAATTTACTTAAATATTTAAGCCAGTTAAATCATATCTAGCTGTAATGTATATCTAATTTCTATCATACAAAACAAAGTATCGAGTCAATGTGCTAATAAAGCACACGCGTTAAAAATCATGCAACAAAATACGATTTTTCTTCCAAATTTAAATAATTATTATTCTTAATTCTTCTAAAAAAACAATATATATATATATTTATATATATTGCTATAATATTATTATATATAAATACCTAATTGATAATATAAAATTAATAGGGTTATAGATTAATAGAATTAGAAAAATAATAAAGTTAGGTTAAATAATGAATAATAAATAATAATAATAATAATAATAAATAATGAAATTATTACAGTAATTTCACATAAAAGTATAAAATACAAATTATTTGCATTATTAAAATAGATTATCAATACATTGCTAAATATTGAATTTCTTTAACAAACCATACAATAATTTGATTGATTTTAAATTGTTTTTTCAACTATTAAAGTGTTTGTGATTTTACACGTCAAAAACTATTTGTAAATTCAATATAAGGTAAAGAGATTTGTTTGTAAGTAATGTAAGTTGGAATGTTTAAAAATAAAATAATCATGGAATATTTTATTTTTACTAAGACAATATTTCAGAATAAAATAGTAATTTAAGAATCATAATTCATGTACAAAAACAGAAAACGGATTATAATGATTGTAAAATCAGAAAAAAGTCATTAGGTATCATTTATAAAATCATAAAAATACGTTAAGTGGAAATATTAAAATTCTATTTCACAAAATATTTGTAATCTAAATTTGAGTAGATTTCCTGTATAAAATTATACAGTTTTAATTAATGTTATTAAGATTACTTTTCTAAATTTATTATATTAGGTATAATAGAGAAATGTTGTATCACGTACACGAGAACGAGAAGCTTCACGTAATTTATTTCCGGTATATGAAGAGACATCATTATCAGCTAAGGTTTATTATTATTATTATTATCACTATTATTTATATTTATTAGTTTTATAATATTATTATATTTTATGATTCTTATAGTAAATAATATAAGTAAATAAAGGTTGATTTCACAAAATATGGAACGTGAATTAATATAATTATTTTCCACAGCTAAATTGTATAATTTTGAAGATAAATCAATTGAATCATTTGTGTATACTTTAGAACTCAAGAACTAAATCATATTATTCTTCGGAGAAAACAACAACTCAGGTCAAGAAATGGACAATTGATATAAATACAGAATAAGATAACTACTGAACAGTTTAAAATATTGTTTTGTTTTAAAAAAGAAGATATTCCAAAACTCGTTAGGTGTTAATATAATTTTCGAGTTCATACAGTTGTAAGTAAGTGAACAGTACAAAATAGGAAGTACAAACATAAACATGACATAGAATTCATATAAATAAGATTCAGGTTAAGTAAAAACATAGGTAGTTATAAGTAAAATATATTATATTCAATATATATATAATATAATATAAGATAACATAAAATATAAATATAAACTTTAATAGTGAGTAATGAGTACATTATACATTTATTTAAACAAATCTTCATTATAATTAACTTATAATGGTTATGTTATGTAATTCACGAGTATAATTTTTAAATGTTTATGTTAATTAATATTTTGTCATTGTTGTATACGGAAAACTCTTCATGTTCGCGTAAACAACAACGAGATGTTTTTTTTCTGATTTGAAAAAAAATCTGTTGATTCCGTGAAAACCACGCATGCGAACTTCTGCAATCGAGTGATTTACTTACGTGAAATAAAAATACGTAATCCAAAATATTTCTACAGATATTATAATATACAATTTTAAAATAATTCTAAATAATAATAATAATAATACAATAACATAAATGATAGTTCCTGAATCATCGATCTGTGAACGCAAAATGGACACTTTGTGAAATAACTACACAGGAAACTTGAACCCGTCATTGAAAAAATGCGGACGTAACGTGGACAAAATTTAATTTTCATACGCAATTCGGATGCACCGATTATATTATAGTATTGAATATTAAAATAGTGTATGTTTACACTTGTATACTACATTAATAACATACTCGAATCGTTAATTATATTAGATAATTAAAGTATTGTTAATAAGTACCTAGATTATCTAAATATGTTTGTTCCGAAGGTAAAAAATGTAAAATGTATAAATTAATGTTACATTTTAAAAATTTATTATATACATACTTTTAAACTTAAACTCATTATCGAAGTTTATTTTTACCAAATACAGTGTAAAAATTAAAATTTATTATACTTTTTATGTTAACAGATTTTATTGACAAAAATATAATCCGAAAATACTCATAAACTTTTTATTAAATAAAAAAATTGTTTTTCGTATTTAATTATTTATAAAGGAGTAAAAGGGTGAAATACAAATAGGTACAGCAACAAATAAGTATTTTTTACGTGAAATACGGTACGTGGAATCGCTAATTTAATTTAAGCAGCTAATTTTTAAAATAAATACCTTTTTTTCGTTTAAATATTTTGTAAAACTAATTTAGTAATATATTTTATTTCATTAACTGATAAATGTATTTATTTAATTATATAATCTGATAGGATAAAACATAACAATTTCTATTACAATTTATTCTATAACGTTTTATATTCTATTAAATAATTCTAAAAGAAAATAGAGGTGCACTAAATAATACAAATATTTGTAAAACAGTTTTTTTTCAAAATAGATACAAATTTAGAAAAAAATATATAATATAACAAATATAAATTAAACAGTTGATAATTATTGATATAAACTTTAATAATATACCTATATTATATAATTTATTTTGTTGCTACATTTTTATTTTATTTTAAGGAATAAATATTCTTTTAGATATATATTATATATATATATATATTTACCCAGATTATATGCTAACAAATGAGTTTTAGTTAAATTTTTAAGAATATACAAAAAAATATATTACGATATCAATTTATATAAATACAATTTCATTTAAATCGTACCTATATAACATTGATATAAAACAGGTAAATAATATATTAAAACATATTATCTATTATAGTTACTTTTCATTTATATAAATATAATACTAACTTATGAGTTATTTTAATTAGGATAAGTAGTAAGTACGTTATATTAATAATTACGTTTAGTTATAGAAATATATTTTGATAAAACCTATAAAATTAATGATACTAAAGATAAAATAAGGATTTTAAACATATATATATATATAATTCTAGTATTTTACGATTTATTTAAAAATTGTTAGAAGAAATAATAATAAATACATTTTTTAATCCATATATTTCCATTTTGGTATCAATACAGATTATAATATTTGTATAAATGATTATAATCTATGGAATTATTCAAAGGGCCCAAATGAATTATATGAATAAATAGTAGGAAATGTATTTTTTTAATTTTTTACACCAGAGCTGAATATTGCATATCTATTGCGATATTTAATAAAATATAATGAAAATATAATTGAATTCATCATAGTCAGTATTCTTATAATATTAATTGTATATTAATATATAATATTATTCCGTAGAAATGAACAATTTATATTGTTTAGTTAAATTAAATTTTTAATATATATATAAATTTAATTGGTTTAAATTTCTCTTTATTTGATATGTTTAATTTATATATGGAGGTTTTGTTCATAATTTTTTTTGTGAAGTATTTAAGTAGGTATGTATTTTTAATCATCAGTTTAGATAAATACAATATATATAAAAAATCAATATTTGTTTAAAATTTTAACAAAAATAGAACACCGATATTTTTTTAATTTTAAGTTATTCTCTTATAAATGATTATTTTTTGAAAAATCAGATTTAAAATTATGAAACACGATTAGTATTATGTACGTAAAAATAATACACTAAATATTATTAATGAGAATAAAGATAAACACGAATAACTATTTGTATCATATATACCATAGTTTATAATTAGAATGGTAAATAGGTAAGTATTATTAATTTATTTTAGACAAAATTGACAATTAGATAAATTTAATAAAACAAAGCAATATCGTTTTATTTGTTAAGTGAAAAAAATTTTTCTTCTTCTTTTTTTTCGTTTTACCTTCCGACTATATGGAGTTGGCTATTCTAATTTTATACATCCATGAATTTTGATCACCAAAATAACTTGTCCATTCACACTAGCTGTCTTCATATCACTCTCAATTCTATCTATCCACCTCTTCGTTAACATTCCTTTCCCCCTCCTATCTTCTAAATCATTTTCATAATATCTCTCATTGTCTCTGAATCATCTCTGCTCATAACATGTCCAAACAATTTCAACCTATTATCTTTCAGTTTCACCACAATTGATGCGAATTCTACACTACCCTACTCCTTATACTCGAATAATAATTTTTTATTCTATCCGCTGTAGTAATTCTATATCTAAGCATTCTCACCAGTGCTATTTAGTATATAAAAAAAAATGTATATATAAAAATGTATTATAATAATAATTTATTTATATTATACCTAAAATATAATTTTAGGAATTTACGATATATTTATATTGTAATTTTTTTCATCGTAGATAATATTTATTTTGAAAGCTGAAATTTAATGGAAGATTTCATATAATTTGAAATTTTAATTTTCCCAAATTTATAATTAATGACAAACCTATGTATATTTATACTCACTTAATCCAATTACATTTTTAAATTTATTTATGCACAAAAATGTTTTTTATAAAAGATATTTACTGTAAATCACACATTGTTTACTACAATTACTTATAGAATTATTTCAGTAGGTAAATTTGTTATAATTAATAATATATGAACATAAAATTATTGTTATCATAACATATAAAATGATAATAAGTAGGTATTATTGAGTGATTTTTTGTTAATCTTATTTATTTATTAATGACATACGTATTATTTTATAAATAGTATGTGATTTGAAATAATGTTTTTTCTATATTATATTAAAAGGTAAAACTAAATATTATATAATACCTTTAGCTCGTATAAAAATGTTTATTAAATAATAATAACATTATATAGCTGATATTTAATATTCAAGTATACTGTATGTTATTTTTATGACTTATGTAATAGTATTAAGATTTTGGATTTATACCTACCATTGACAGATATAAAAAATATTTCATTAAAATAATCACGTAACTAAGTCTTACCAATCCCTAGGTTAAGATTGATTAGAAAATACGTTGATAAAATGGTTTAATATAATATTATAATTATAAGTTTTATTATAGTTTATTTACAATAATTATTATATACTGATAATAAATATAATAATTAATTTAAAGTCTATTCTGATTATCTGTTTGTAATATTTAAATCAATAATTGTTTTGATCATAGCTTTGATGGTTGACCAAATAGTTGAATAATTATTAATATATTTAAAACACGAGAAGACCCTTAATAACGAATTTTATTTATGATTTTAATTTATTCTATTCAAAATTATAATCTATAACATATCTACTTCAAATGGTTGTAATTTGATATGTATATAACATGTTAATACATTTTAAATATTTCTAACTTTTTATATTCTAATCGATTTTTAAATTCGTGTTTATATCTTTTAATAAAATAAAGATGAAATACTCAACGCAACATTTTAAAATAAATAATATATTAATGTAATAGTTAAAATTATGAAAATTCTACCTGCCCACTGTACCATTGGTTGAATTATATTATTTTTGTTAATTATAATATTAGACATTTCATCAAACAAACTCTAAGTCAAATTATGAACAAGCATATAAGATTGGGTACAACTAAATTAAGGAAAGTTGGTGAGCATGCACAATGGTTTATCAGATAATCTATTTTCAAGGACTGACCATTTTGCATACTGTTTAGCTTAATTTTGTTAGAAACAAAAATAATTTACTTTGAAGTTTGTTTAATTCGCTTCAGGTTCATAAATAAAGGATTATTGGTGTGTGAACGTAGTTCAAATTGTTATAAAAAATAATCAAATAAATACACTGCAACTGCAAGCATACGTAATAAACTAACTTTAAATTACTCTTTGTTTTTCCAATGACATTACTTCGTGTTGCACGCGTTTTCAAAACTAATCTTTCGTTATACTGTTGTATTGTGCACCATAAAATTGTGTCGAACGAGTGTTAAATTATTTAATAACACACAACTAAATAATATGGTTCCAAGTGTCTCATCCATACAATATAATCTACATTTTGGAACGTGATAAGTTAAATATAAATCTATACGAATGTGCTTAGTCAAATATTGTATGTTTTTGTTTCAATGATAATATGCAAGCAGATCGTCAGTCAATAAAAATAATGATTTATTTTTTAATTTTTCACCTAAACCAATAAACCCGCATGTCATAACCGTTACCTGAATAACTATTGTAGCACACCCATACACGTCCGGCATAACTAGAATTAATCATTTCTCATGGACGTTTTAGCTGACAAAGAAATTTTTATGCATAATAATAATATACGCACATGATTTATTGCCATCGATGACTTCGGACGGAAACTATACGTACATTATACACGAATTCCATTCGGGAGCGCATCGTTATCATGATCCCTGTCATCGTTTTAACTGTGGTTATTCGCCAAATTTTTAGTTAGAAAATAGTTGATACAGTCGAGCTGATTTTTGCATAAAAGTAACCTAGACATTACTATTATTAATACCTAAATATTTTTACACATTATATTAACATTGAAAGACACTGATATTAATTGCAATCAAAAATAATATTGTATTTAGATACACTTAAAATACTAAATTATTTAATTTTACATTGATTTTGATTTAATGAAATAAATCAATTAGTACGTATAGATTATATCAATTGATTTTATTATAAGGTCGATATATATAGGTAGATTTAGAGTTATAATATGCCATGATATATATAAAAAAAAAAAAAAAAAACATCACAATATAATCATGTGCAATAAACGATAAACTATGAAATATATGATAATAATTTTATCATAATCGATGTTAATGATAACATGAAAACCTTTTATTTATTGAATGTTTTGGATGTACACCATTTTTGTTCTTAACATTTACAATATGTCTATTAGTATATATTTTCTAAACAATATTAATAATAATTCCAAAATTGTGTTCATTTAATTCTTTATTTACAACTGATAAATAAAACTTTCGGTTAGATTTATCGAAAAATTAACCAATTTTATATACAAAATGTATTAAAACAGATGTTATCCACAAACTTATCGAAAATTAGTGTTATTTAATACAATATTATGGAATATCATGCATTTTATTTATTACGCAAAACGTATAAATTGTAAATTTTCTTTCTTTCTTAGAAAAAAAAAAAAAAGAAAAAAAATGAATTATGCATACCTATGATATTAGATTAAGATTAAACTATATAGGTAGTGTATAGAGGTTTTCAAAATACCGATGACTTGGTTGGTACGTTATGATAAAGTGCCACCAGACGGTAAGATACCGTAAATTGACATCCATTTATTTCAGGTAGGATTTTGATGAAAACGAGGTTAAACTGTGTAAAAATAAAGTATGAAAAAAGCGGTAGAAAAATAGTGAGAAAGAAAGGAAGAATGAGTGGTTGTGTGTTTGATAAGGCGAGTGGTAGATAGGAGAGATGGAAAGTTTTCATGTATAGTCGCGTTGGTAAGAATAAAGAAATTCCACTGCAACTTGCACCTCACTCTTTCCCGCTGTCGACGTTTCAGGACGAAATGACTAATATCACTTGGCAAACACAAACCGAAAAACATTTTACACACGGAATGCAAACGGCAGTAGAGCAGAAAAGTCATTATCCACCCTTCGTTTTTAGGTCGGTAATGACTCTAAACCACAAGTCTAAGAAATGGGTAAACTACTAGCACATATCGATCGAAGTCACGATATTCCGAAAGTCTATTTCAACATTAAAACTCAATAACCTTTTGTTCTTAATTTCCCGTAAATGATTACACTTTTATTTTTATTTTTAATGAATTGTATGGTATACGGGTATATGTGTTTACATTTAATTGCTAATATTTTAAGATTTTTTGCTTAATAGCTTAAAAATGAACTTGTGTATAATTTGTTTGATTTATAAATATTTGTAAATTCATATTATAGTAAAAATAATATCTTAAGTGTTTTATTAAACCAGGCATGAAATTCCTTTAAATCTGATCATATTTTAGCATTGTTCTTTCAAATAACGTTAGTTTAAAAATTATGAAATTGTTCAACTGTAAGTTATTAATGATAGAAACAAGCTTTAATTAAAATACGTTTTATGTTTTGTTTTGACTAATATAATTCTGTCAACAAAACTTAAATTTCTTATTTGTATTAAATGTTGTCCGTACATTGTTAAGCAAATGTATACATATTAGATAAAGAGATGAAAATATTTTTTCTAATTATTAATATTTATGACAACTAAATGCTTAGGAAAATCATAATATTAATAGATAAATCCTTACTATGTGACTTTTTTTAAAACTATTATATTATAATATTTCAAACGTTTTGTATTTTCAATGTGACAGGTAGCGCATAATTTCCCTAAAATGTACTATTTCATATATTATTGATATTGTAATTAATTCTCAAAGTTATAATCATTTTATTTGTCATAATAAATCCTAATGTATATGCATTATTTGTGATAATATATTTGATGATTTTTCCTATAGTAACTCCAAAAACAAAAATACGTAGCTATTATTCAATCCTTTTTATCGGATAAAACTATTATTTTTACTCGCTTTTTCGATGTCGTTATAAATATTATCTACTGTCTACTTTATAATAAAGACAGTTACATTTTCGTTTACATCTAATAAATGGTTAATTGACAAAATGTGTATTAAAATGGAGTGACATTTTCTTAATACGCCTGGTTCAGTAATTTATCACAAGGAAAATGAAGTCGGACAAATTTAATTAGTATAATTCTGCTAATGAATTGATGGATTTTAATCGTATGATTATAATTAAAACACATAATGGAAAATTTAAATGGAATTGATCAATACATAAATCAATATAACCTATTATTAATTTATTAATAAATATTATTCAGTATTATATTTTTCAACTTAATTTAAATCTTTATGTTTACTAACTAAAAAAGAGACAATAAATATAAAGTTATTATAATATTGAAATAAAACAATAAATTTAATGTATATTTATTTTGTGTATTTCTAAATTTTTAAATTAAATATTAATATTATCGTTTGTTGTTATACAATTTCTTCTTTTAAGTTTTTTTTTTTTTTTTTTTGGTTAAAATATAATATATAATTGAAAATTAGGGAACTTAAATTACAATTATATTATGCCAAACTTCCAATTTTACAAAACTCAACTGACCAGTATAACACAATAGACTAAATAATATAATTTAATAAAGATTGCCTAAATTTAATTATTAAATACTTTATTATGCGTTTTAATTCATTAGAGGAAATAATAAACAAATAATAATACAAATGTAATACAATTGATTATTCGTTTCTTTTTAGACAGTGATACATCGTATTGCAGAACATCCGAATTATACTTAATATTATGTTTGGCCAAAGAGGTCAACAGCCTTGATCAAAAACTACAAATTGAATATAATGACAAATGATCAAGGGGCCCACTATACGTAAGTGATTAATTTCCGTTTTAGTTTTTTTATCGATTAGGTATTATTATACCGTCTAGTGTGTACATTTTACAAATTATACATAATCTTATTAACTGGTAAAATATTTATGTGATTTATGAAGTTTTTCTTAAATATTACTGTTGTTGTAAATACATGTTTACTTATTACACTATAATTCAATTTTTAAATAAATACAATATAATTAATTTTGGGTACAATTAGAAAAAATTTAAAGTAATTTTATCTTAAAATATACATTTTCATAAGCAATTTAGGTTTGAAAATAATGTAACTTTATTATTGCAATGGTAATTTTAATATTAATAAATATAAATATTTAGTTGTACATATTTTTTTTTTTTTTAAAGAAAATATACATTAATTTAATTATATATTAAGACACACTTAGAGACTATTGTCTAAAAATTATTATTTATATATATATATATATATAAATGATAATCAATAAAAATATTTTTTTTGCCGACCTAGAGTAAAAAATATAAACCCTTAAATGATTTTCACTATATTTGAAAAGCAGATAAAACATCTTTATATGTTTGGTTCTTTGTAAATATTTAATAGAGTAAACCAATATTCGCTCAGACGAATTATTGCTTTCGAAAAACCAAAAGGCGAGTAAGTTTTTTTTAGTTATTGTAGTATTTATTATTTTATTTATATTTTTTGTGCTTTTATTTAATTTAATCGGTAGCAAATAATTTTAAATTATACCTAGGCATTAAAAATAATTATAATTTTCAATACATTTATATTTATATTAAGTATTGAATTTACAATAAAAGTACATAATATACAACAAAAAAACATCATTCAAAATGTTATAACTATATAAATGTTAGTTTGTAATATGGAATAATAATAAAATATTATGGAAATTGCTATTTATTAAGTAAAAAACAATGTATTTAATTTATTTATATAATAATGAATAGTCGATATGCCAAAATATCGAAAAAAGAAATTCCAAAAATTACTAAAAACAAACTATATCGCTTAAATAAGAATGTAAGCCGAATTTTTAAATATATTTACACTATTAAATGTTTAGTTAACCAATAAATATATAATAGATTTATATAATTTTATTTTTATTTATTTGCTAATGTCCCAAGTGTTTAATGTTGTTTCATAACAACTTTCAGCCATAAGTAATTATCAAAAAAAAAAAATATAAAAAAAGGAAATAAAATATGAAAATATGAATTCAAATGAAAATGAAAATAAATTAACATCAATTCTAGGAACTAATTATTATTAATAAATATTAATTTACTCAAGAAAATTAATAAGTAATAACATAACATAACACTATGATTGTAAGGTATATATTTAATGTTAAAAATGTATTTTATATGCTAAAATATACATTTTTAATGATCCATCCTAATTTACATACAAACTAAATTTAGAAAATAGAATGTGATTTACTAATACGAGATGAAAATTATACGTAAATGTTGAATAAGAAATATGATGTTGAATATGAATATGTGGATAAGAAAAATAGATTCATGGTTTCACGTTATCTATATTATTACGTGCTTTTATACAGGCACTTTACCAATCCAGAGTTTGATATTTAATATTAATCAACAACATTAATAATATAAACACACAATGGTTCACAGTGGTTTTCACCATTATATATAAGATTTATTCGTAATTATATTTTGTGCATTGTATAATTAGATGTTACAATTTATAGTTTTAATACAGGATTTCTATGTCTTAGCATTCTAATAAAAGGATTGAAATTTTGGCCTATAGGTTAATTGAACTTTGTATATCGCAAACGGGTTTAAACTTAATTGCTTACAACAAACTATAATCGCGAAACTGTATCCACTTAAATATGAGATGAAATTTAGTAGATAATTGATTTGTGAGTTTGAAGATAAATTAATATTATACGGTAAAAGAATAAATTTCTATAATTGATATAATAAGGTAATAATAATTAATTTTTTTAATATTTACAATTTAGTACAAATGCAGGTAGTTTAAATATAAAAAGTTTTATTTTTGTAATATTTGTAAGTTATGTATTATTGATTGTATATAAAAATTTAAAAATATAAAGTTATTTTTTAATTAATAAAACACTTATTTTTTTAGTAATATAATTTGTAACGATTTTTATCAAAATTTTTTTTTTTTTTTTGTGTGTTCAATATACTAATATATTTTACAATTAGTCAATATATAGATTAACGGGTTTGTTTTTGTGTTAATGTATACACTAATCATATTTCAGAAGCTAGTTCAATGATTCATATTTTATACTATATAAGCTCTCGTACTAAGCATCATTTTTATTATTCTATAATTTAAAATATTAAAATATAACACTAATTTAATAAAAAATATTTGCATAACTTGAAAATTAGTTGTAGTGTCTAAAGTTCAAAATCATAGAGAATTATAAAAAACATATATATCTACTTTAAACAACAATTTTTCAAACTACATATTTATTTACGTTATTGCATTATCTTTTCAAAGTAAATAAAATTATATGTAATTAATGTAAGTTTATCCGATTTAATTAGTGATTGGAAAAATATTTTAAAATAATATTATTTGTTATCATAAAGGTATATTCTCAGCTTTACATATATCTGATTTAGGTTCGTTCTGAGTCCGTTGTGATTAACCCTAACTTATTTAGTTAGAAGTGTAAGATGAATAGATGATATAGAAGACGAACATATTATAATATTAATATATTTACTAATATTAAAATCTGTTTGTTTTTTTAAAAATAATAATAATTATAATATCTAATAGGTAGATAGTTTTATTAATTATTTTCAAATTAAATCAAATTGTATAATTTTAACAAGAATTTTAGAAGTTAAAACTAATATAGTAATATATTACTATAAAAATTATTTAGATATATTGTTTTTTTAACATTTGCATCTATTTGTTTTTTAAACAACTAGTGTTATCACAGTATTATAAACCTTAGTTTTTTCTGTATTATATAGTAAAGCCCCTTTACTAATTCACTATTATAGTATAGTTTTAGCGGCTGATCTAAACTAAAATATATGGATATGTTAGAATATGTTTGCAGCATAATAAACTTAGAGTAAATATTAAATTTAACGTCAAAGCTCCAAAATATTACGAGATAAAAGTTTTAAGACTTAAAGTATCTATTTAGAATGTTCTCGTCAATATCTAAGATATTAGGCCGGTACTCAAATGTAATTTTAATTTATTAATTTAGTGCTAAGATAATAAAAGTTTAAAAAATCTAAATGATTATTTTTTATGTTTTATTTTTAATAATTATCATAGCTTAAAAATAGAAAAGTTTATAAAAAATATTGTTTCATTATATTGTTTAATTAATAATATATTAAATAATAATATAAATAGGTACTATTTACGTTTCAAATATAATAAAGTTCTTTAAAAATGTAAAAAATGTAATTTTTGAAAAATAAATAACATACAAATTATTGTCTTAACAAATGTATTCATAAGAAACTTATCAATAATTGTGTAATTGTGTAGCAAATTAAATTTCAATAATGCCTTATATTAAATCTTTAAATATAAATGTGTTATATTTTAAATTTTCATTATTACTATTTTATTTAACAATAAACATATTATTATAATATTATTTATGTTTACTAAATTATAAATTATTTTTAATATTTTTGTAGTTTGTTATGTTACATTTCTTATAATATACAAAAAGAATAAATAAAAAATAAATATAAAAATTCGATTATTAAACACTGACTTAACAATATTATTATTAAATGTTAAAAAAGCATGTTAAAAGCTATCGGGTTGTCGAAGCGTCGATCATTAATGTAAACAAAAAAATATAGAATGCTGACATCGAGTGAAACATTTAAACAAATTTGTTTTGTATTATGTCAACATTTCGAGTACCTAGATACTTACATAATATTATAATGACTTTATATATATATATATATATATATATATATATATATAAAATACACTTTTTTATATTTTTAATAGCATATATTTTGTTTATTTTTATTGTTTATGATGTCACCATTATAACTGTTTGTTGAATTACGGTGTAGTATTTTTATTTAAGTAATAATATAATATATAATCTATATTAATTGTATTTTTGCCTTATTTATAGTACATTATAATAGGCAAATTGTGACAAAGAAAAATTAAATTACACCTACACTATGAAGTCATAAAAAATCTATCAGTTGAATATTGTTGAAGGTTATGTTTGGGCGTTAGATTAGGGACAACCCTGAACTCTAAGTATGGATTAAAAAATCAATTCTAATCAAATATAGATTAAAATGAATGTACTGTTTATTGCGACGAATCGTTTAAATATGTAATAACTTTTCTATATAACTTATATGGGTACTTTCTGAGACAATTACGTAAAATGCCATTGTTCCTTATTTATTTGTAATTACATTTTTTGACACAACAATAATTTGTAATATTTGACAAAGAGTATCGTCTAAATGTCTGGTTACAATGCCAAACTATCAATTGTATAAAAATGGCAGTTTGCCAATTTCGCCTGATGGTAATGCAACCAAAATGCTAATCACCAAATAGTTTCTGTTATAATACATAAGTTATAGAAATAATTTCGGTATATTAAGTAGATCTGAGGAATTATTACCGATAAAATTGATATATTATGTCAATATGTCCTGACATTTATTAAAGTTTCGATATTTGTCAAACGATACATCAACACCTTTTTATTACTATGATGAACACGCAATAATGTTGGACCATACTAGATATAATCCATTTATTATATTAATACGATTAAACTAATTTAAATGCTTTTAAACGTAAAAAAATACAATTTACAATTATTGCGTACAGTTTACCATAGTTGTGCACTTAGGTAGTAAAATGTATGATTTATTAAAAAAATTTAACAGAAATTATTATTTATTATTTCTTTACGATAAAAAAAAAACTTACAAGAAACACTAAACATTATTTAATATTGTAAACATAACGTTATTGCATTTACCGAAATTCACATTACCCACTCCAATCCAAATTTTAGCTTAACAGAAAATATTTTGAAAAGCACATTTTGTACTTCGTATTTCATACTTACGTATATTATTGTTACGGTTGGCAGGCGTCTGCATCATCGTTAGGGCTTAATGCGATTACTTTTTAAGCGCTTTAAAGACGTCGGTGTTTCCTTTGCCGGTAGTCGGTATCATTTTAATAAACGCAAGTGTAAAGTGAACGTACAAAACTTGTATAATTATTATAATATGTGAACAATATATTAGTTATTACGAATTATTTCTGTTATAAATTATAACCGATTTAAAATGTTGGTATAAAACGTATGTTCCTGGCATGATTGGAGTTAGGTTAGGTATAATTTTATGCTTTTAATTTTCTGCAAGAAATGTAAACAGTTCAAAAAGTATTATTTTCTAGCCACTTTAATCTTAATTGTATTTGTATTATGGTTTCATGCGTTATCATACTCGCTTGGTGATGAAACTTCCGTCTAACAGCTTCAGAGTAGTACAATGGTAAGTACGATTTTTGTTGACAATGAAAACCCATCAAATGTCCAATAATCACACAAAATATATCAGCAACGAACGTTATTAGGATTACTTTAAAGTTCCTTCATAACGTGTATCATTGTTATTTTTGTTGTCACTGTTAGCTGGTATACTGTTGGTTTTTAGTTAGTCAAATGTCACTATTTTGTAAGAAATAATATTTATTTATTTTACAAAACATTAATAAAGAATTCTGAAAACATAATATATTTTGTAAATTATGAAAGTTCTTAAAAATAAATTACGATTTTATTAGTAAATTTGTATATTACACATTTTCTTTTTAATCATTTTACCAATTTCAGAATTAATATGAAAACACAGTGAATATATTTACCGATTTAACTATAAAATATATTATGCCTTTAAATATTATTTAACTTCGATATTATTTTATTGTGCCTACCAAAAGCTTATATTAAATTATTTACTCTATAGTAAAATTAATATAAAATAATATGGTATGATTTCCGTAGAAAATTGCATCTACTCAGTACTTTAATTTTTGAAATTTCTCAAAAGTTTTTTCTTAATAGAAGAAAAAGTAAAAGTTTTAAAAAGTGGAAGAAAAATTGCGAAATTCATTGAAACTGTGATTTTGACGAAGTTGAGTTTAAATATTTTATGATAACTAAGGTAGTTTTAAATATAGGACTCGAAATTTTTTACTCATAGGTATACTATATAGGTGATACAATTTTGGAACAGATTGGTTGATTTTCTAAATATAAGGCTTCAAAATATATCCAAAAAATTAATTTTTTTCTAAAAATGGTTTAATTTTAAATTTAACGATTTAAAAATTGTATAGAAGTATAATCATTGTTTACTTAACCACCTATTAACAAAATATTTTGTAAATTGACAGAACCAATTTTTTTTATAAGCTTCTAAATTTATAATTTTTAGTAGAATTGAATAATGTATTACATATGATTATATTGTAAGTAGTAACATATATATTTTGATTTTTAATATTCTAAGTTAAAAATATGATATATGTGTTAAATGACATACTTTTGAATAGCTATGTAAATTTTTTTAAAAATTGTAGGTCACAATTTTTTTTTAACGCCTTCAAACATTAACATTTCACATAGATGTTTGATTTTTTAAAAGCTAAAGACACTTTTTCGGGTAGAAATAATAATCCAATTACCACAAGTTAGATATGCTTTTAGTAGAAAATTGCATTTTCTTGGTACGTTTTTTATCTCATTTTTCGAATTTCTTAAAAGAATTTTTTTTGGAATTGAATAACTATCAAAATAGGTTGAAAAACTGCGTAATTGACGGAAACTAATATTGACGAATTTTATTTTAAGTATTTTATGATAACTAATGCAATTTTGAATCTAGGGACTTGAACATTTTTTTGTGTATTCTACTACGTAATCTATAATCTATATACGTGGTAAAATTTTGAAATGGATTATCAGTATAAATGTATAATTTATTGTATATCAGACTAAGTTTCGCTCATAATCTTTATTTAAAATGCAATATCAGTGCAATCAAATCTTAATTAAAATAAACCACTAATTTCTCCGAAGATCGAAGGGATGTAGGATGTCATTTAGAATCGACTTTTTGGCTTTATTAAATTATAATATATAATGTTACTGATACTAAAAACGTATTATTAGTTGTGACTATAGTATTAATATTATAGTTTTCACCTAAAAATTCCTAATTTCAGCACTGAGAACAGTTTTTAATTTTAATGGAATACTATTTTATTTTACATGTGAACGATTTTATAAATTATCTATAATATGTTGATATATAGTTTATTTTGTACACAGGCCTGAATTGTCCTGGCGATTTACCGAGAAAATCTCGGTGGGCCGGAAGAACAATGCATTGGAAAAGTGTTGAAAATAATCGAAAAATAAGCTATATTAATATTGTATACCAATTGTATTGTATTTCAAAATAAAATGTTCTAGAAAAATTATAAACAATTTAGGTATATTATATTCATTTAAAAGATAACAATTATTAAATATGGACCGGTAAAGTATAGATAACTCGATGGACTAAATTTACCCAAACCGGCCCTATTTGTATATGATCTAAAATAATCTATATTAATGAGATAATATTAAGTGTCAAATAGACAACGTATAACAAAACATAATTAACAACATTAGTGAACTATATTTCACTATAAATATTAATAGAAAATATGAAAACGTTATCATAGCTAGTAGAAAGATATTCTGAACTGAAAAAAGATAATTTTAAGACAAAAACCTTCAATACGTTGTCATTATAAATCCTGATTTTTGTACCCAGGGAATCCAATTATTGGGTCATGTTCAGTGTCGTATAAAGCATAAGTTTTACATATATTATTGTTTAAGATATATAATAAATTATATTTAAAAACAAAATTTACCAAGTTTGATAAATAATTATTAAAATGTACAATATATTGTGTAAGTAACTATAATAATATAAATTAGTGAACAGATAATGCTTATGAAAACTCGTCGTGAACTTTATTCGATGCAAAATTGTCGATAATATCATCATAGTTCATAATATGAAGGAATTCAAAATTTCAGACTTTATATGCAATATTACTGTGTCGTTAAAACTATCCGAATCCATATTTGATATTATTATCGTTTTAATAATTATGTGAAAAGTCAATGATTAAGTAATTTATTATTTATTTTATAAATATAATGAATAAATTATTCTTATTATTTATGCACAATATTTAAAGTGTATATTTTACATTTAATATATTGTTTGCCAAAATTGGATAATTTAGGCCTTGGCGTTAAGAGCCTATGCGTAAATTTGGCCCTAAGTGATGTCAGTAAATTTATTAATTTATAGCGAAAAACAAACCACATCGGCATAAGACAATGTCCAAGATTTTCAATGAAACAAAGAGTTTTGAAAAAAAATACAGACGAAAATTTGGTAGAACCACAGGCATCTATAATTCGTTTAAATATATGATAATATGTTATTGAATATTAATTTAAATTTAATATTTTATACTTTTTTACAAGTAAAATAAACTATATTTAATGATTTTTAATTTTATAATGAGTGGAACGTAGGTATACCATACGTTGTGAATTTTATTGTGAACAATATGTGAAAGACTATTTTTATTTAATTATAAAGTCTGAAGGCATTTAAAGAAAAAAAAATAGTTATGTTTTTTTAACTGAAAATATCGTTAAATTCAGTTTTTTCGTCCATTCGTCTATCATTGAAATTATATAGGAAATATATTGATATTTTATTATATTATTTTATTCACTTTGATATTACTTTAGGGATTTCCAGATGTTTATATTAAATTTTCAAAAATCTGTTTTCATGATTATTCAACAATAACTGTACATCTTTTTACACTAGTGTGCTCATTATAGTTAATTATTATTTATTTCTGTGTATCATAATCTAGTTTTATATTTATCTTCTATAATAATTGTAAACATATGGATTCTTTTCTTAGTTTGCAAGCAAAATATATTGTAACTAATAACTATTATTATATATTTATATCAATTTATTACAATATTGATAATTTCTCGTAATGCATATACTTTTCAAACTTATTTTTTCCTAATTAAAATATAATTATTTTTATAAATTTATTATTTTATATTATTGAAATTTCTAACTTATTAAATAAATTTTAAAAAATATTTAAGTTTAAACATATTTAAAATGCCACAAATAAATTAATTTTACTTTTATGCATGAAAAATTACAAATTTAATATTACAATTATTTTACATAACAAGTAAACATACGTTTTTTGATAAAAAGCACTGAAAAATTAACATAAGTTTTTTTTTAAAAAATTCAGAATAGCAAATATAAAATAAATTAATCCAAGAAAACGTTATAAAATATAAACAATTTCATATGTCGTACGGTAACTGTTTAATTTGTATTTTATTTAAAGGGTAAAAAGTGCTTCGTGATAAAAGCCAAAATAAACTAACTATAATATAAAAAAGCAAAATGTAAACACACTGAGGCAATAGATCTATGAAAGTAAAATTAAGTTTAATTTAAATTTGAATGTAACAAAATAATAATATTATGAATTTCATCCAATGAGAGTAAAAATTTAAAATTAATAAAATCTAATAGTAGATACCTACGAAAATCAATCGTTTATTATTATACATTATACCTTTTATATACATTATTAGTATCA
The DNA here is from genome assembly GCA_013282895.1 of Eriosoma lanigerum. Classification (NCBI taxonomy): domain Eukaryota; kingdom Metazoa; phylum Arthropoda; class Insecta; order Hemiptera; family Aphididae; genus Eriosoma; species Eriosoma lanigerum. Next base: position 17,246,974 of record CM023357.1, read on the forward strand.
TAGAATTGAACTCTATACCTACCTCTTAAAACCTACCCTTAAAATTATTTTCTCATATTGAATAAAAACTTCTTGTATTTACAATATTTTCACATTATACGTGTTACTTATTTATTTGGAATGACAACGTTTTTGAATATTCTAAATCTATAAGTAGTATATTATAGTTTATTATATTAAAATATAATAATTATAAATATATTATTTTATTTTATACTTGAATTATACAACTCTTAAAAATGTAAAGTTTATATACAAAAATCTATATTATACAAAAATATATGTTTAAAAATTTCTGCAACAATCATATTATATTTAAAATATTGTGAAGAAATACTACGAGTATACTTTCTGAATATTTATTATTGACAATCGATTTTTGATTTAATATTAAATACAAGAATAATAAATGTAGATATATAGAGATGCATGTTTATATTAATGACCAAAAAAATTACCTAATTTTATATCATAAATATTATCGAGAAATATACACAATTTTACTAAAATAAAATTAATATTTATAAGATATCTCAATATTTTGCGAAGCTATTATTTAAAAGTAAAAATTCAAATATTATATTCAAAAATTAAAAAAATATCAATAATTATTAAATATTATTAAATTAACAATATTAAAATTATATTATATCTTACTAAAATGTTTTTAATATAACATTATTTAAGTAATCGTTATTTTCATATTTTCAAAATAAATATTTTTATTCATGTTTTATTATCTAATGAATTCTATGATATATTATCTTTCGAACACTAAATATTAAAAACCAATATATTTTCACATCTTTCAATTTTAACATGAAATAAGTTTTATTATTAATCAGAATATTATACTTTTCATCGTACCAATAATAACAAATTAGGTATACTAATTTAAACTAAAATTCCATTTTTAGTTTTTAGTAATCTCATTGCTTAAATCAGTGTTTAAAAAAAAAATACATTTTTTTCGAAACTAAAATCGTTTTAATTTAAATGAATAAAATTAATTGAATTTTATATTAATAATATAGGTACTTAAAAGCTAAATTATTATTAGATTGGTTCTTTATAACAATTATAATTAATTAATTAAAAAGTTTTGGGTTTTCAATAAGTTAATTAACAATTCAATGTATATACATTTTATTTTAAGAAACTAAATATAAACTGTTAATTAAACATACATAAAATAATATATTTTTAAATATATTAAGTATCTATGTATGTCCCTTGTGTCATATATAATTGAATACTTTATCAAAATATTAAACCACTTTGCTAAAATTAATCATTTCGTTTACTATTTTAAAATTAAGATGTATAAAAAATCAACTATCAAATATATTTTTATTAACTTCTCATGTGTTTAAATTGTTTAAAAATTAAATTATATTATGTGTTTGTATGTCAATATATTCTGCAATTGTAATTATTCATTTACGTCTCGTTATTTTATTAATAAATAACAATGTTGTGTCCATTTCGTTAAGAAATATTATTATCATTTCTCTTTTATGGCCATGTAACACGCACAATTTTTACAATTCGTGGCTTAGTATTTATGCTTAATCTTTTCCACGATTGTTTCATTTGGCGTGCAAATTTCACACCAAAACATTCATTATAAAAATAAATATTCGCCTCGACATAATTATCTCGTCGACCGGGCTTAACCCCGCTGTTCTTACTACAACATAGTCATAAATATATACCTGGTGGCTGGTGGTTACTGGTTAATATACCCCAAGTCTATAGTATTTACTATTTACCGTTTTACGGTCATTCATCTTACTGCCGTGGCGATGACGTTTCACTTTAAGTATATAAAGAACTTCCGCTAAAAATGGCCGCAGAATACACACAACAATCAACAAAACATGTTTTGATGTAATACCAACACACACGCGTTGCTTTAACAAAATGATTGCGGACGTCCGACGATGTTTCACTAATGATTTCTATTGCTTCGTCTAAATTTAATTATCCATTCCACGATCGTGTATTTACACGAAAGCCTAAATAATATAATAATGTTATACCGAGAAAAAAAAAGTCCGTAATACAACATTTTAGCGTACATAAAATATTATGCAGATATTTCGGCTTTTCAGCACAAACGACAAAAAAAAAAAAAAAAAATTAAAAAAATACTATTCTCGTAAATTAATAATTAATGAATTTTCGTGTTTACTATTATTAATAACGAATCGTTAACAAATTTTCTCACAATCAATTTTCATAGTGGTGACTTCTTAAATATTCATTTAAATTTTTCGTAATATCAAAACATTAAGTGTCTATTTAAATTTATTTGATTATATAACATGTCTCATATTTTAGATTCTGAGTGAAGCTAGGAATGTATTAGTTTTACAATGATGTGTGCTTTTTTTGGTCAGAAGATTCATTTTTTATTGAAATTACAATACGGTTACCAAAAATAGGGTACCTTTATGCTTTAGGGTAGATGATTGCATTTAGTAGGGACTTTATTTTCACTTTTCAAATTTATAGTATGTTGTGAACTATTACATTTATTTTATATCTAAATATAAAAGAACTTTAAAATGTTTTATTGATATAAATAAAATTTGAGTTTTATTGTTTAAAATTGTATAGAAGTAATCATATATTATTTAAAGCAGTTGATTTTTAAAATCAAACGTCCCAATTTTTTTTTTTTAATAAGCTTTTAAAGTTGGAATTTTTAGTAAAATTGAATAATATGATATTTATTATGATTATTATTGTAAATTATAACGAATAAATACTTTGATTTTAAATACGCTAAAATGAAAATTTGATGTGTCTTAAGACTCATTTTTCCATACATATGAAAAAAATAGTGACAATTGATGGGTACAATTATTTTTAAGCGCTTCCAAGGTTTATTATTTTACAAATATTTGAGATTTTTGTGTTTTTAAAAATATGATATATATTTTTCAGTAGTAAATTGGAATAATTAGTTATTGGAATAACAATAAGAATATGTTTGTGGTAGAGAACTTATTATAATTGGACTATATACCTTCGGGTCATTTTTTTTTTGAAATTTTTAATAGTTGTTTACTGAAACAGAAAAAAAAAACACTAAATACGACAGAAGACGACAAAATTTTTGGAATCTACTTTTTTGATGAACTTGTATTTCAATGTTTTACAATAATAATTATTTTGTTCCACATTATTTGATAAATGAAAACAATTTATAAAAATAAATATTATCAGTATTTATTGCATTTATTTTGTATATCTGATTGAGCTACGTCCAAATTCGTTTTTCGAATGCAATAGCAATGCATTCAAATCAAAATTATAATACAATACAATAACATTCCACCACCACTAATCTCACCAAGTACCGAAGGAAAAACGTCATGATTCATTGACTATCTGGCTTTTTAAAATTTGTTTCTTTATTTATATACTTTAATAAATAAATATTTATTTTTATGTTTTAATGTTTTTTGTTACATCGATATTTTTTAACACAATTAAATAATATTAATATATTGATTGATTGAAATAATTTGTTGACAACTTTTTAAATTGAAATCTCGCATTACACGTATAAAAAACCATAATAATATAAGAGTTCATATGCAAAACTATTGCAATTTACGACTTTTTAAAACATATCACTGAAATCGTATAATTGTCAATCCAGGAAGCATTGTAAATTGTTATAATTAAATATATTATCTACTATTAGTTTTATATGGTATTTTTTATAATGTTTTACGGTTTTTTTTTTAAATTATCGAGAATAACAAAAAAATAGTGCGTAAAGGAAAATATTACATATGACTTAATATAGTTGTGAACTCACAACAGTATTCAAAAAATGCAATTTGGTTTGTGGGTATATTTTATGTTGTTTTCTTTTTTGTTATATACGTTATAACATTTTTAGTTTAATTATATTTTACATAGTTCTTGAAATGTCATTTTACTCATTATAATATGTACTAAACAGACAGTACTCTGTGTTTCTAAAATGTCGGGATTTTAAGTTTTCATTGTATTGTAAGGACACAAATATTAATTTACCTACGAAACAAGAAATTTCAAGAAGAAATAATAACGACTCAAATATTCATGCAATGGGTATTTAAATTGAAAAGGTTTATAGTAAATGTAAACTAATTTATTATTCAATTAAAAATTAAATAATTCACATTTACTACATTATTATGCTTGGTTTACCTGCATTTTAAATCTTTATTTTAATTTGAAGATTATTAGTTATTACTTTTAAATATATGATCAACAAAACCGTTAATAAATATGTTCGATGTAATTTAAGGTCAATTTATAAATTTATGATGAATGATAATTTTTAAATAAAATAATTTTTAATTATAATTATATAAATAATAATATAATATATATTTACAGATAACTGTATACTTGAATAAATTTACTTAGTTTCCTATTTTATTAATATACCTAGTGTATAAGTAATTTTAATCTGAATAATAATTAATAATATCAAACCATTGGTGTTATTTGTCTCAATTTATACTAAATTCTAACAGCCGTATAGTAACCATAATTAATTAAATTTGAATATAGAAATTTTCTAATCTAAATAAGTAACCACAAATATTATACTTATATATTCTGTAATTATTTTAGATATTTAACTTATTTTATATTTAATTACTTATATTACCAATACCAAAGTGGGTAAAAGTAAAAGTAAGTTGTAAGCAAATTCTAAATAAAGTTTTACCTTTCTATTTTGGTTGCTGACAATTTATTTAGTTAAGGGTATATCTAAAAAATCTAATTTAATTCCTCTATGGATTCAAAATAATATCTAGGCAGTTCTATTTTTTTTTTTAAATTTTAAAACTTAAATTTTTTAAATCGCAGAATTGTATTTAATCAATAAAATCAAAATTTATATTTACATGTTTTTTATATATTGTTATTTTATTTTATATTTTTATTAGCTGACTTAAATCGATCAATCAAATATGACCGACAGATTTCTATTATCCGAATTCCATTTAAAAAGATTTTACATATATTTAGGTACCTAAATATAATACATAACACCGACCATCAATCTAGTTCGCAAATGATTGACTACAAAACCTTGTGTTAAATTTTTTTAACTTGAGGGTTTCTTGTAGTCATGTCACATGAAGTGTTGCTATTTTTCTATGCTTTCAAATAAATACTAAATATATAATATATTAGTAAGACGTAATAGGCTATTCAAAAGTGTAAGAGCAAATTTACTACTTTAAATATATTAAAGGACCTAGTAAAGAATTTATAGTTGTTTCATGAGTTATAACCAAGGTTTAGATGAAAATAATACATAATACTAGATATTTTATCTATTATAATTATTATAAACATTTAATATTTTAAACCATTAGTAAATTATAAATACTATTTATTAAATGATAAATCAATTTAATTTTTTTTTTTTTTTTTATAAAAAAATAACATCAAAACATGTTATACATACCTATTAATATGTTAAATTTCGAGTGCTATTAAATATCAGAGTTTAATTATTGGTAAAATGCATGTACGATAACAACACGAAGTGTTTATATATTTTTTTTTCTGATGCGAATTCAAGCTGCAGGCACAAAATAATTAAATGACAACAAGTATTTACAAAATAATTAAATATGAATAATATTGTTAATTTTGTTTAATCCTATTTGAAGACGAAAAATTATTGGGTGTTATATGTGTTTTATGATTGTCGAATCTTGGTCGCAAATAAATTATTATAATATTATACAACCACATTCATTGACATCATGCTGTATCTAAATTATACTCATCTGAATATTAAAAAAAATAATTTATTGATTTTTTGGTTTCAGTATAGTAATATTATTATAAATTATTTTCACTCATCACATGATACGAATATTTCATGATCTTTAATTGATTATAAAAATGGCGTAATTATGAGCAGACTGTATAAAAGCTCAATGTATTTACTAGGTCATAAATCATCATTATCTTCCGGCAATTACATGTAACATAGATAAAACATTATTAGATCTTTATTTTTTCAAATATTGTCAATTATTTAACTTATACAGTGCTAACGGGTCGAGTTATTATTGATTTTTTTTTGTTATACATAGAAATGCGATTTAATTTTAGTATCAGAGAGAGTCTAAATAGTTTTGCGAGATAAATTAATCAGTGTCTATTATTTCATTGCCGACATAAATTATTGCAAGCGGATATACAGAATACAGGTACAATATTTTGATATCAAAATTGGTCGTTGTTGATGATATATATACATATATATATTACCCTTTATTGAATCTAGTGTTATGTATTTTGAGAATATTAATTGCTGACATAATTGTGAAATTTTGAAATAAAATAGTGTTTTTTTGATTTTAGTATTCTGTGACTTTGATACATTTAAATGTAATTGCCGAAAATTTTCAGCTAATGACCAAAAAAATGTACATATAATTGTAAATTGTAAAGCAATAATAATTGTATTAATATATTTTGTTTATCGCTAATGTATATAAATATAAAATATAATACTATAGTATCATTGTACATGGATGAAAAAATTCCATACTAAGTATTATATTTAATATAAAATCATTAATTAATTATTAAATGTTTACATATTACAATAAATATGGTTAAAGTAGCTAAAATTACTAGTTATCTCTCTGCCATATCATCCATTCCCATCCCAAATAATAAATAAACAAAAACAACTGTATAACAATAACATAATTGTATAGAATTCAAACTAAAAAATTGTAATTTATAACCACAGTTCACTCATACTAGAAATAGTATTATATATTTTAAGAAGTAATTGAAACGACCCTTTTGTCCATTTCATACAGAACACTACAATTCATAGGGCGATAAACATAATTTAAAAATACTGTATGTTATATAGTAATATACCTAGTATTATATATAAAATCTACTCTTACAGGAATATTTTGTAATAAAACTATACGACATAAAATAAGTAAACGATTTGAACAAAAAAATGAGTGTACAATTAATTTGACATTTAAAATAAAGACAAATTATTTTTTTCGTATGTGGTATTATATACTGTAGTTTCAAATTCAATAACCTTTTTTCCTGGACCATTAAATTCAAAAAGTATTATCAACAACAAGAAAACCATTATGTATTATAAAAAGTAAATAAAATCCGTTCTAAAGGTATGCTTAATAGAATTTTGTAATAAAATATTCGGTTGAGTAAACAATACAGTATTATTATGCATTTTAATAGAATAAAATAGTAATTTTATGATTTTTTTGTATATATGCAATGATTATCTTTTTTTTAATCTTAATTGGATTTGTTCTCTGTAATATTAATTAAATTAACATGGAAAATGTATATAGCGTATTCAGACAATTTTTAAATTACGTAGGTACTAGGTAGCATTTCAATCATTTTATAATGAACATCTAGATCTGCTGTTAATAATTAAAAATATATGCCATGGCACAAACATGAAAATAAAACCATGTTATAACAGATAATTATAATTAGAGTATTTGTAGTATTTCTATGATAAATTAATTTAATATTCACTACTATTTCATAGGAATCGAATTATAAATTCCATGTTTTTCAATCTAATGTTAAAAATTAATATTGGACTTGCTTAGTGATAAAATATCGACTACGAAAATAGCCATTTAGTGTTTTTGATTTCTCTGGACATCACCATTCTAAGTTTTAATACTTAAATATGAGCGTTTTTCGTTCAGAGTACTCAGTGCTGGTATATTTTAAAATACGTAAAAGTTACCTGTCGATTTTCAAAATCCGATAAACAAAAATTTAGTGACCGACTAAAATGACTTGTACGTTTCTTCTCATTATTGTACTCATTTCCTGTAAATCTGTAATTATTCTTGACATTTGTCTACTTTAGTCGGCTACAAGACAGATATCGTGCTTTTTGAAAATCGCCAGGTGATTTTTACGTATTTAAAATTACAACAGCACATTGAACAAAAAGGCTCATGTTTAAGTTGAGAATTGGTAGTGGTATCGTGATAGTTGTAAGCAAAACTAGAAACTTGTCTATTTATGTAGTTGTAGTTTTACCACTAATCGCGTGCAAACATTCGTCCGGAAACTTATTCAAGAAACATAATAAAGTTTATTATAGAAAAACAAATATAATTGTAATATATCGGGATTTATACTCGTAACAATAAATGAGACAGGCGAAGAAGAGGATTGAAACCAATCATAGTAAATCGTATACCCCTATAACCCTAACTACTAATTACATTTTAAACAATTATGCAAAATACTTTCAGACACACTCTATTAGCAATAGTTATAAACAAATGATTTGGGAGATCACACGTCGAGAGTTTATAAAAGAGACCACATAATACGACTTTCCGGTTAACCACTCAATCCAGAAGACTAGTTCCAAATCTCATCTATATTTCTCTTGAAGGGCTCATGTAGAACACTGTTGCGGTTGCAGACGTATTCGCAGGATGCACGGAGGATAATGTGTTTTCACTTAACTTATTTATTCTCCAATTCTCCAATTATGAGAAGGCTTACATAAAACGTGTACATAAATACTTATTTCGTGCATTTTTATTGTCAACCATATTATTTTTTAAAAATTTTAATATATTACATTATTATTATTAGCTTTATAATGTTGTGGTGTGAATATTATTGTATTGATTTTTATTGATAAGAACTTTTGAACAAATATAGAATGAAAATAACTTAAGTACCTACAATATATATTTCAATAAAAAGTTTCTCAAATAGCGCTTAAAACTTATAGTGTTTCAAAAATATAGTGTATGAAAAAACTTTTAACTAATTTATTTAGGATTGGGGCTTTTAAATTCATTGAATGTCAAGTTGAATAAAAGTGCATAATATCAATAATATTTTAAGAGTTTCATGGTCTGGGCATCCTTCAGATTAATTAAATATTCATACAATTTATACAATACACAGTAATTTAATTACGATGATAATTATAAATCAAACATAATGTTACTACTCAATATTGGAATAAAATATTAATTGGACAAAACATGAAATCTATATTTTTAAATGACGTGATATACTAAAAACACATTTTCAATGATTCGGAGAAATGATCTTCTTGTTATTAAAAATTAAACTATTTATTTTATAAATAAATAACTACGTCACATAATATTACTTATGTACTATAAGAATTATAAACATACGAGGTGTGGCTCTTAATGACTTTAAAGTATTTCGTTTTTCAACTTTTGTAGTTTTTTAGCAGTTTTAATTTTTTTATAAAACAGAAAAAAAAAATTATAATTATAATTATAACTATTGGGTACGTGTAAATTGGCGAGCGTCAAACGTCGCGCGTCTTTAACGTCAAGCGTCGACCTTCAAGGTGTGCACATTGCATCAGAGCGTTACGATGTTGTTCATTTAATATTCATAAATTATACATTTACCTAAAAAATAGTATTCGTACACATACAACTTATTATCGTTAAATTTCAGTAAATAATCTTATGACTATGTTAAGTAATCTACGTTTAATCTTTTTTTTTTATTGATTTAAGAAAGTCTGCAACAAAATATTTTGTGAAAATGGAATTGAATTACATTAATTCATAGAATATAATAAATTTAAAAGAATAAAATAAATTTCATAAAAAAAAAAAAAAAAAAATGTTTTAATAATTATAATATTTAAGTTTTTAATATTTGACTCTCATTCCAATTGATGGCGTAGTGAAGTATTTCATTATGAAGAGCCAAAATATTTTTACCTATAACCACCCACTCTCTCATTCAGGGACACCCCAAGGAAGGTAAGTAGAGAAAGTGCTCCTCTCAACATTTGGCGTTTTTCGGGAGTAGTTCACAAACTGTAATTGAGCACTAATCATGTTGTGTAACTATAAATTGAAAAATGAAAATATTTACCGCCCTTGAAAAATTCCTGTGGATTCCCTTGAACGTTACACTCATCCACCTATCAACCCTTTTAACAATATTTCCATCAAAATGTTTTGTCAAATCACAATATATTTTAAGGAACAAGAATCATATTTTCAAAATTATGCGAATGACTTAAGTGTGACATATTTTACTATTTGCGCCACTGGAATTATATTTTATTATGATAGGTATTATAAGTTATAACCTATGAGAACAAATTATACTATTATTATTATAATTGTTATTTATATTATAATCCATTGATTTTAAATTAAATAGTAAATGAAAAATTATATATAGTTATGGCTCAAAAATAACCTAAAAATAATATTTTCAAATTTGTTTCGATATTTTTATATTTTGGATGTGAATTTAGAAATTAAAGTTTCTCTATCAAATTCCATTTGATTTAACATTTTGATGTGTTTAGTCAAAATGTTCAAAAACAACTAAATCTGCAATATTACATAATATGTAGATTATGATGATACCAGTTTGTACATATTATAATAAATTGTATTTCATTAGGTATAACGGTTATCGTTGAAAATTGAACGTTTCCAATTTGTGACGTGCCGCGTCGCTGACGCTCGTTGTTCATAGCTATAAATAATAATAGTCTAATAAGATTATACTGGATTGACTTTTTGTTTACGACGCGCGACGTTTGACACTCTCCAATGTACACGCGACCTCAAAGTAATGCTATTAGATATGAATGAAAACAAACTGAGAAATATATTCCATATTATTTTAGTCATAATTAAAAAACTTTTTTAATGAAAAAAATACGATTAATTTGGTTTTATCTTATTTTCTATAGTTTTCATAAATATCACACATATTTACGCATCTTGTGAATATTAATTAATAGTTTTAATGCAGTTTGTGGCGTAAGTTTAGATCGAAATGTTTATTATAACTTCTATCTATAAAATAATATTATCTATATTTATTTTATTTTATTATTTAAATTACTTCTTTTGACAATACTCTATGCCAAAATGTTCAGTTAACCTGTATAATATATAATTTATTAATCGATTTACTTAAATAAACATAATATTGTTAATCTGTTCTATAGAATTGTACCCAATTCTATACTAATCTATTAATACGATTTTCTATGTTTTCACTCAAGTATATAAACAAACATTCATATGATATCGAATAGTTGATATTTCCATTGTCCAGAACATAATTGAAACATATTCAATATCCATTCGGAAATATTATTCGCGTTTTAGTGTATTTTCATATAGTTATATATGGTCGCTTCGGTTCCCCTTAAATTCACTAGTATATTGCATATATATATTGATGTACGTGTATCAAGAAATATTTACGTGCACAAAAACATATTGTGGAATATTACAAAATGTCAAAATTTTATTTATTTTCTCTACAACTTCACAAATGGACGCAATAATAACATTAATGTTTTGTAGTAATTGACAGTTGTGATGTAGTTGTTATCATATAAAATACAAGCTATTTGGAGCAATTTTCATGTACGCACGTGTTTTAAAAATGTCATTTTGTAGAAAAATAAAAGTAATAAAATATAATGATTTTATATAGGAAATTTGTTGGAACTGTATAAAATAAAAATGACAAAATAATTGTTTATTATTGTCATAGTATGATTGTAAAATATTAAGTTACTCTAGTAAAAGCCGTAGCTAAGCACTGGCAAGAGGGCTATCGCCAGTGGCGCAAATTTAATAATATTTATAAATAAGAAAAAAATATTTTTAACTATAATATTAACGTACATAGTTGGTTTAAACATAAAACATTTTAATTACATTATAACACATATTTCATAGCCATAAAATCAATGAGTTTGAATTATTATTTATAATCTATAATATTATATCGCCAGGGGTACTATTACCTTTTGCCACAGCCTTGCTTTAGTTCTAATCTTAATCATTTAAGTGCTATATTGTGTTAAGTACAATAACTATCCTACTATAGAAAAGGAACCTAGAATAGTTCCTAAGTAGGTACATTAATATATTATAGTTTGGGGAATGTATTATGAACCTAATATTATATTTTATGTTTTGTCTGGATTTTACGAATGATGTAATACGTAGTATATTGATATATATATATATATATATATATATATATATATACATATAATGATAAATACAAAAATGATCAAAAAACTATCAGAATGTTGTATTTACGTTCTTAACAAATCAAGCTACCTAAGAATTAATTATCTAAAATATATAACTTTCAATAATAACTTCATAATAATGATATGAAAGCAGTCATTGAGAATATCAATTTAAATTATTGTAAAGTGCTATAATGTAACATAGGTACTTCAAAATTGTATATGAATGTTGCTTTTTAATACAAAATTATATTATGAATACAACTCAAAAATTATTGTAAAATTTAAATTTGTTTGTGTTATAAATTATAATATTTTATTTCAATAAAAAATATTTATAAAATATGAGTTTTTTAAAACAGTTTTTTTGAAACTTGACAATTTCAAATATGACGTTCTAAACCCAAGTACCCAAATCAAATTAATACAGAATAATAATTTACATAATATTATTATTGCAACAAATTGTTCATGATGATACAATATTTCCTTTAAAATAAATATACCTAAATATGTTTATACTTTTTTAAAAGTATTTTAAGGTAATTTGTTTTTATAATTTTATTATACATTTAATTAATATTTATCACACTTTAAATTATTATATTTCATAATAATGATTATTTAATTATTTTATAAGTATAATAAATAGGTATGTCATTCAAATTTAATTTAATTTATAATTATATTAAAAATATGAATGCATATTACTCGTATATTTATATTTGATTATCATTAACTACTCGGCATTGTCAATTACTATTATTTATCTCAGTATATAAGTTAATATATTATTAATATTAGTATTTATTTAGTTGTTTGCTATTAATAATATTGTAAAAAAAATATTCATTTTTCAATTAGTTTTCATAGAGAACTTATTTTTTTTTTATTTCACATTGTCTTAATAAAAATTGATATAAAAAATATAATAGTGTTAATGTTATTTCGAAAAATAATAATTTTATCATATTATCATTTTATTTATAAAATATTCAAAATAATTTAATAAATAATATAAATTATAATATATTACCTCTTATATTATAATAATATAATGTAATGCAGAATGAAAAAAGATCCATTCTATATTTTATAAAACAATTATTTGACAACAATATCGTCGATCAATGGATTTTCATTTACAATACTTAATTGAAATAAGTAAAAATAAAATTTTATTTTAAAGAAATATAGTTCAGTTTTGTTTTCAAATAGTTTTTTATGTCATTAATAAAATATATAATTTAAATATAAAACAGAGTAAGTTATTACATTTAATTATTCATATTTATAAGGTAACCAAATAAATTTGCGGCTATAATCGAGATTGGAATGGTTAGGTCTTAGATATAGTTGACTGTCAATTACTGCCGATGTCGTTGGAGTGTATACTTAAAAGTTATCTAGTTACTTATAAACTTCAATTATTTACTTTACAGTATAGACATTTTTACGAATTTTCTTAATACACTTTATTTCAACAGAAAAGATTTATGGAATACTACTGAAATTGTGACTGGTAATCATCAAATAATCCAATTAAAACATCGTTGTACTTATTTTCGACACTTGTCATTTTAGTTCACACTACTTAAAAACTTAACTAGCATAGAAAATTATAGTTAAAGGGATATTGAATAAGTCAATAAAAAATTTTAAATGTCAGTTTTCTAATATTGAAATCTATTTTATGCAATTTTTATCTTCTATTTCTATTTTTTATTATAAAAAGTATTCTTACTTTTATAAGGTGTTAATAATTTATTGAAATCATACGACATAAATAATCGATTACTTGATATACATTTTTGAAATTAAATTATTATATCTTATTTAAAATCAAAAGTTTAACATTATGAAATAAATTTGTAACAATGAGTCAGTGAGTATAATTTAATTTAATGAATTTTTTATATTTTTTATATTTAATATTAAATATAACTAAAAATTTGGAAGAAAACAATATAAACTTAAATGCATATATTCACAATAGGTTAGGTAAAATTACTTATCATAATTTGTATTTAATATTTGATGTATTTTTATCATAATAATTCTGCATCATACAATACTTTTCATTATTGATGTCAGATACTATCATAAATGCAAATAAATATTAACAATGGTTTCGTAACTTATACCAGATGGTATAAATTACTGTGATACTAATTTTCAATTATTATTTGTACCCATAAATTATATAATATAGAAGTTATAAGTTTATAACAATAATACATTTCGATAAACATACTTGTATAATAGTTAGAATTGACCATTTAGGAATTAAATGTTGTAGGTAAATTTGTATGCTATCTATATTGTAATTGTTATGTTATTGTTTATTATTTTGGTGTAAATTGTAAAACAATAATTATTTTTATGGACAACATTTTTAAATAAAATAAAATGACGTATATATGTTATGTAAATTATTATGTAGGTATTCATTTTAGTAATAATTACAAATTTGGAATGTGCATGTAATTCAGCGTTTTATTGATATAATAACATTTATGAAGTGTGTAATATAGATATACAAATAAAAGTATTATTATTTAAAAATAATTCAATTACTTTTCAATACTTAGCTTAGCTATATATAAATAATTGTTTTCATTCTTATTTTATGAATAATATACAAGTATAATTAAACAAATATGCTGAAAACAGTCCGTTGAATATCGTTTTACAAATGAGATTATTTATATTATTTAAAATAAAATAGGGCTTTCTATCTCTCTTTCTCTTTTTAAAATAAAACTAGATGAATTACCAATATAAACTATTTTAAAATAAACCTTCTTTATATTTTTTTACTCTTTGGTATAGTCAGATTTTGCAGATAAAATCATAACATTTTTCACTTACCAAATGTAAACTATAGTTCTACATAATGAGAAAATCTGTATGGTAATCGTGTCCGGATGATAATTTCACAATAATTTGCGTTCAGACACCAAATGAATAAATTACAATATCTGTAAAAAAGATAACATTATTAATATTAACTATTTATTTTAATTTTCAATTATAAATTTATATTGTAGTATATTTTATATATAAATATCTTATATTTTATATTTTCAGTGAAGATGCTTTTAAAAATTTGAATCATTCCAAAATCATGAATAAAATATGAAAATATATATAAATTAATAATATTAAACTGTAAGGTTAAAAATTATTATACATTTATGGACTTTCTTAAATAGGTCTTTTTCTGAATATCCTACAACTGCTTATTATACGTCTCGTGTATCTCTCTCGTTCTCGTCGTCGTCGTGTCCTCTAAAACTAATACGGGGTCTTGATGATCTGAAAGGTGATATTATTCCATTTCAAAATGACCTCGATGTTATAAACTGTTACTGGTAAAATATTACAGTTATATCCCATAAATCCAAGTGGGTTTTATTTTTATAACGAATACATATATACTTTGGTTATAACATAGATGGTATTGGGGCATCGGGCGTAATATTAACCGCCAATATACTTTTTCACATTGTTTTTTTTGTTTTGTTTATTCATATTTTATATAGAATTGTGCAGTAACACAATTGACGTGTTTCTTCCAATTCAGTAAGGAATCGAAGAGTATTTTCATATTTTTCGCTGAATCGTTTTTTGATATTATATCTTGATTCAGCGATATTGGTTTGTATTGAGGGTTTCCATTAATGTAAAAATGATGTGTATGCATTACTCATAGACTACATAAACAACAAAGTTTATGTAAAATATCTCCATAACATAATTGATTGTTTTTAACAATAAAATAAATATATTAAAATGTGTAATAAAAAGAACTAAAACCCTATTAATCTGTTCAATAAGTTTTCATCGTTTTGAAATACAATAAAATTATAAAACGTTAATTGGCTTTGATAAATAATTAAAAATAAAGTATCTATATAACAAATAACTATTCTATATAAGTATAAAAAAATTGAAGTTAAGTTGATTCTAAAAACAAAATAGTGTTTACTATTTACTTATGTATTTAGAAAATTATAATTGTATCATAAAGTATATAGCATTATAGCTGTATTGACGTATAGAACAGTAATATATTATATATCCTTATAATTAACAATAGTATTAAATGTTAGAGAAATATTATAACACTAAGATTGATCACTTTAATCACGATCAAACTAGGTTACAATACGTTAGGTTTTTAAAATTGGGTTTTATTACTTAGCGGTGAGTGTTTTGGGTGTTTAAACACCTCCCTTGACCGTATTTATACCAAACATATATATAATAAACTATAGTTTTACAAAACATTTTGTTACATGATTTTGTTTAGTATATATATTATGAATTATGCAAATTGTCAAATAATAATACGTATAATGTAATATTTATTTTAAGGTGGATTACACCAAGACAAACTTTTTAATGTGTTAAGTGTTAATATTTAAAATCTTAAAATTAAAAAAACCTCCTAATAAAAATCTTAGCTACGCGCCTGTTACTTAGGTATGGTTTTAAAAATTGTTTAAAATAAATAGTAATGTAAGATATAGTTATATTGTGTATATTATTATTAATTACTGTTCACTAGTACACTGCTAGATATAAGTGTTTTCGACGTTTTTTACAACTTTTTATTTATTCTTTTATATACGTAATTAAAAAATTGAAATTCACACGGTTATTGTTATATTAAAATTTAAACATACTATTTATTCTATGTTATAAAATACTTTGCACATTTATCGAAAATTATAAATTCAAAAGAATGACTATTTGCACTACATTTAAGTAAAGTATGTTTTACAAGTATAGTTATATGATAGACAACTTAAAGATATTACTTAATACTTTTTACTCGACACATAATATTACTGTTTAAATACCAGGTAAAAAAAGGTCTATCTCCACAATAATAATTCATAAAGCTATTCGTGCTCAGCGATGGTAATATTTTAACAAAAGTTATATAGAACAATTAAGCTCATGGCAGATATTTGCTCACTTATATTTATATATTTATTGTTGCGGCATATATTTTCGCTGTTTACTTTTTTGAATAATAGTGACCTGCCATTGTGTGTATCCTTTCAAAGTAAATATTCAAACTAAATACACATTGAAATTAAATATAAAACTATTGTTATTCAAAAAAAGACAATTTTATTAAGATGGATATTTTCAAATAATTATACTTATTTTTGTATATACCTAAGTATTTTACTTCAAAATATTTAGTACCTTGGAATTTAAAACACTTATTTCATCTTACAAAATATGCTTATCGCATGCCTTGAAATTAATTCAACCGAAAGTTTATTATTTTTGGTTATCAATCTTAACTTTATAAATATAATATAGTCGTGTTTGTAATATTTTTTTGCATGCATTTATTATAGTCTAATAGACGTCCACGTGATGCATATTTATATTTATGTTATAATCTCATAAGTTATCAAGATAATTAAAATATCATATCATATTGATTTTATTATTTCATACCGTCGTTTCTTACAAAATAAATATAATCATTATATATTTTTAAAAAAATTAATGATATCAAGAAGAGTATATTAAAATCAATAAATCATGGATAATCGGTAGAATTTTTAAGGATTAAACTTTGGCACAAGAGGTATTTGATGGAAAATGTTACGCTTAAAGAGCTTAGGAATAATTATTTGATGGATTAAGTTTGATGGATAAATATTTCAGTAATAAAATTCAGGTATTATTTGTATCTTAAGCGTAAACAAACAGTATAATTGTAGGTACATTTCAAAAGGTGTTTTGTTCGCTCTCATATTTATGAATTCGATTTCTAATACGATTCAATAACAGATCAAAAAATAATCATAATTTGTTGAATATTAGGTGCAATAAATAAATTATAAGACCTTATATTTTATTTAATATTGTCATCAATAAATTGTATTTTCTTAAATATTTAGCAAATATATATTTAAGAATTCGTATTAAAATAAAATCTGAATAATAAATTATTTTTTTATTTTATATTAAATTGCATTATTTAAATAATTATTATCTGCAAAAAAATCACAAATATTAACATTAAAGTAATCACTTTTTATAGCATAAATGTGATTGATTGCTTTTTTATTTATAATAATTGTAACAACCATATGATAAAAAACTAATATTTTACTTACTAATTAATAATTTTTATTGATTTCGTTTTTTATAGTCATTATTATTATTATTATTAATTATTTATTTTAATGATTTTAGAGTTTTATTCAAATTCAAATTTATATTATGTAATATATGTATTAATTATTATATTATAATTGTTCCAGTTATTGTAAAAGAAAAACGGGACGTTATTATATTTCATGAATGCATGTTTCTCTTTTAGTTGTAGTATATAAATAATTTGAAATAAAAAAAAGTAATATATAATATATGGATAATATTATTCAAATATATTAGAAATATTTAAATATTGGAATTGATTGTACAGTATTCAGTAAAATATTATAAATTATTATTTTTTGTTATCTAACAAATAAATATTAATTTTTGATATAATTTAAACAAATATTTAATATTACATACATATTATAAACTAATATCCTATCTAAATGTAACTTATAACAAATTTCATCTAAATATCATTTTTTAGTTTATATTATAATATTTCATTAGTTTAATGTTATTTATAATTTTTAACTTTATACTCTTTATTATGATTATTATTATTACTTTTTCATACGTCAAATAATTTTTTAATTAAAATTGAATACCAAATAGTTACACAAACAATAAATAATCTCAACAATAATGTAATTTTATTTGCTTTTCTATATTTCGTTTTATACAACTTTAATTGTAAATGTACAACATAATTATTAGTATTTAAGCATGCACAGTAGACCCCATATAAGAGAATAGAGATTATATGATTAGATTATTATATTATATTATAATAGAAAAAATCTTTAATGTCTAAACAGTATTAAATTGTGTTATAATATTTATTTTGCCTGCTAAAATTTTACCAGTGTTTTATAAGTGTACACAATTAGTTGTAAGAATAGCTTTTAGTGTTTGTGAGATCTATTTGAGTCAAATATAGAAATATATCTAAACTTAGATGATACAGTCGGTATTTTTTAATATAAAATAGTTAAGTATATTTTAAACACGAAGTGTAATACGATTTGATTAAACAGTGTAACACAGGGACGCCATTTCAGTGCTTTTATAAGGGGAGTGAAAATTGATGCAGGCTTAGTTTTACGCCGATCAGGTCAATTTTGTTTGATATTAAAATTATGTTAGTAACTGCCAACTTCATTTGCGATGCATTTTTCAGGAATGTACAATGTTTTTTAGTTATAATTTTATTAAACATACCTGTATCGTTATATCATTATTCACTGCTAAACAGACCACAATGACAAAAAATACAAACGACATAATATTACAAATATACAAATGTACAATAAGTCCGCCGTCCATGTTATTGTAGATTATGAAGATGGCGTTTATATATTATGTATCTGCGCGATAAAATAGATATAAAATAGGGAAAATAATATAATTACTTAAAACTCAATAGTAATAAAATTTGTAAAGAATAAATTAAGTGAAAATGTTGCAAACAATATTAGGTAATATTTTAAACATTGCATTTGTCATTTAAATTACTTATGAAACACGTTGGCACGTTTATCACATTTAAGTTTAATTACGTGATATTATTAAATTATTATAAACAATATTTTCATATATGTATAGGTATAATAATTGTTTTTTTTTTTTCAAACCGTAGATAGGAATTATCCTTAAACGAATCAATTCTTGGATCTTTGATTACTTGACACATATATATCTTATATATTATATCTTTAATACGCGTTCTTGGCCTCTTACGCGCTTCCTTTTTGTCATACATTCATACCTTGCAGTATAGTGCTATGATCTATGAAATTCTTCATTATATTTCAACCTATTTCCACCGCCTTGATTTTAAATTATTTAGCAAGGCTATTTTTTTTCTTTAACTAAATCTAACACTTCTTCGTATATCTTTATTTTCGTCCATTTTATTTTCTCCATTATTCGCTAACACTACATTTCTAAAGTTTTTAAAGAGGTTTCATTTTTTTTGTACATCGTCTATGTTTCACTATCATTTATCGCTGTACTCCATACATATGTACATTGAATGTTTTCTTGTTCTTAAATATACATTTTTTGAGGTTATTAATTTACTCTTTAGTATGAATGCTTTTTTGCTTACCTTAATCTACTTTGTATTTACTTTTCTGATATTCCATCATTCCTCAATATGCTTTCTAAATATTTTAAGTGATTTACTTTTTTTAAACTTATTTCATTTAAGAGTTCTATAAATTTTTGGTTCATATTGTTTACTATATACTATTACGGCATTACATTTATTTTTCCGGTATTTATATTTAATTTTTATATTAAAAATATGTTTATTTTTAAATATAAATATATTGTCATTATATTCAAGTATTTATATAATATTAATAATAATAACAGAAGCAATTGATTTTAAAATAAAAGTATCTTGTTCCAATAAAAATATATAAATTTTAAATAATTAAAAAAAAAACATTTTTGTTGAATAATAGTTGAATAATAACTAGAACAAATATTAGAACTAATTAAAGTATTTATCCCATTCCTAATTTTAAAATATCTTGTTCTTAAGACCTAAAAAATATATTTCTTTTATGGCTGCCAAATTAAATAAATGTTTTTGTTACTGTCGATAACAGATATAGCAGTCAAAAGCCTTATTTTAGTTCCATTTATTATACTGTGTAGTGTAGCACAATGCATTACGTGACTAGTTGTCATCAACTGTTAGTGCTTAAACCACGAAATAAAAAAAAAAATTGTTCATCTTATAAAAAAGTTTACGTGACTTCTTAAAAATATATAAAAAATAACAAAAGTACACTAAAAATTTAACAATCATAAAAAATATGCAAAAATATAAAAACTGCAAACAATTGCAATGCAATTCATTCAAATTTGTTGTATTCTGCATGTAAATTTCATGGTATGAATTAATTACTCATTTTGCAATCAATTTCATCCTAAGAAAAAGTTACAAAGGCAATAATGCTCAAGAAATATTAAAAACACTTTAACAGAGGCGTTATGAGCAATTTATAAAGGGTGGTTTAGATTTTTTTTGGAAACTTTCCCCCCTTTCCTCCCCGTTTTATAATAATAAAAAAAATTATAAATTACAAAAAAATTTAACTAAACATGTTCTGTATATTATTTATACATTAATACAAAATTGAATACAGCTTGGTGGAAAAATAATATTATTAATAGCAATTTATTTTCTTTTTTGATACATAAAAATATTTTGGTAATTTGTTTTCCCAAATATAATAGTAAAAATGAGGGGATATTGATTTTTTTTAAAATTAAACTGAATTTCGAATGAACATCATACTTCAGGCCATTTAATTATTCTAATGTATAAAACAAGCCTAAAAATAAAGTTATCCAAATGATATCATAAATAATACAATTTTATTGTAACTAATTATATTGATTTGACTTATTTCACAAAAATGTTTTATCATTCTCCAAACATTGCCGCCAATATTTTTAAATATCACAAATTCACATAGTATATTATACAAAACTACGACGGTAGTTAATCTCATTTATTATCGACACTCTAGTTTTAATAATATAAATACAATTCTGTTCAAACATTACTAAACTAACCTAAAATTATTGCTACTTGTCTTCAAATAGTTTTTATTGATGTGAACATGTTGTTTACTGGAACCATAATAATAATCGATATTTGATTGACACTATAATATTTTCTAAAGTATTTTAATTTTCCATTATAAAACTTAATTTGTAAGAAACACGTTCCAAAAATAACGGATCCTTAGAACGATATCTTTTTGTAAGAATGAAGTTTGGAACTTCTTTCATTGACAATAAAAGAACAAAAACAATAAAATAATTCTTTTTTTGGAATTTCAATTCCAATTCCAATAAAATTTAAAATTGTATTATAAGGTACTTCAAAGATATTACAGAAATTACCAACAGGAAAATCAGAAATAAGCATAACTAAAAGTCCAATTAACTCTACCAATATTATTATAAATGTTTTATATTATTTATATATTAATTTAAGTGTTCAGTTTCTACTTAATTTCATATTTTAAGTTATAATTCGATTAAGTCATTTTCAACCCCTAACATTATAAATGGAAAGGTATTATGTTTAAACGAAAATTTTTAATTTAGTAATAAGAAGGAACTAAATGTGGAACGAATTTTTTTTTTGATGTACTGTATTTGGAAAGCGTTCTTTCATTACATAAAGAACAAGGATCTGGAATGAGTTCTCGTTTTAGAAATATGAACTAGGAACGGAACGAGATTGTTGTATAAAGAAACTTTCCCAACACTGCGCTGTAATTAGATAGTAAATTACAAATTTGCAATACTCTACAGCCGACGTGGTAATTTTTCTACTGCGGTTTTCTATAAATGGTTAGCATTGAATTACAATAACGCTATGAATAATTACTGGCTAATAATAGCCAGTAATTTATTAACGTATAATATTTGTAATTAATGATATACAGACGCATGGTCGCCCATGGTGAGAAAGTAGGGTTAAGGGGTAATTGTCCATATGAAAAAAAAATGAACTTATTTTAATTATTTTTACATGTTAATACATTGAAACTTATATAAGTATAAAAATTATAAGACGATTGTATGTAACGAATATTATGAGATTTGTTTTACCCTCTACTGAAATTTATCCTATGGGGTACTCCCCTCCACCATGTACTAACGTCACATTGTGTAGTTCGAATGGCAACAACGATTTAATATGATATTGCATCTTTGCAATCTTTGCAATTATATCACATGACTTTGAAAAATGATCGTTAGTACCGATTACAGTCTGATGGCGCCCTCTATTTACTATTATATAAAATAATACTGTAGCATACTCACTAAAATATTATATATTGTACATAAATATCGATGAACAAATTATTAAAAATAGAGAGCGATGTCAGTCTATAAATCAACTGTTCTAGATACTAACTTTAAGTATAATGTAATATGTAGGGTTCGGAAGTTGTTCCATTTGAATGTTTTTTTCTTATCAACAATTTTATTGCAATGGTAAGCTACAATTCCATTTTATGTAAATACGAACTTATTTATGAACTTTGTTAGTGCAATTTTTTGCAGCTTCAGTCATTTGTTGGTAATAATGCAATTTTTGGTACATCCATCATATTTACTAATAATTATGAATTTTGAGTTTTTTATTATTTTTAAGGTATGCAAATTTTATTATTTTTTTTAATTATATTAAATTAATTAGTTTTAGTAATTAAAGGTAACTTCAAGCAAAATATACAAATTTTAATTTTCATAGTTATGTTGTTCCCAGTGATTTTAACTATTTTTTTTTTTTTTGTTACCTATTATGTATATGCTAACAATTTATAAATATGTAAGTTAATACATTTTTGAAGTTTTTTTTAATAGAAAAAATATTAAGTGAACTTTTATATTCAATATTACAATAAATTTTATAAACAATTGAGAATAATTGTAAAGTGTATTCATCCGTAATAGTTATGAATGAGAATTTAATAATTTTAAGATATTCACGTACGTGGCCCGGTTGGTAATTTTAAAAATTATTACGTAATTTGAAAGAAATTTAGTAAATAATTTATACTGTTCAATATATGCTGCAATATATTAAAATTCCATAATCTTTAGAACTTTTTTTTTCTATAAGGGTAGTGAAAATGATATAATTTTGAAAGATGCGTCCCAAGACATTTAAATAAATTAAAATTTGCATACCTTAAAAATGCTTGCACTATACGATAAATGATTTTTTCAGGTTTTCAAATTCGAAAGAAATTCAATTTGATTAAAAATGTGTTCTTGTAAACCGAAAAATTGCGATCAACATCATTGGTGCATATTTAAAATAAATTACATCTTTGATAAAGAATTGTTCTAGTAATCATCCCTCTATTGCATTATATTCATGGATCAATATGTTTAATAATAGTTTTATTGCTTTGAAATTGTTTATTTTTCAAATTTTTTTTAAACTTGTCGTTAGTTATCCTGCCTGTTTTTCCAAATACTGTATTCAATTTATCACAAATATAATTTATTATTATTTCCATGCTTGTCGCTAAAGGAAGTTCATTATTTTACAGTATGTCTATACAGATGTGTCTATTTCTGATCTACCTATATCAGCTAATACTTTTTGTGTTTATATTTTTGAAACAGCGTAATTTGGATTGTCCTTAAATCATAAATATCAGTAAAGTTGATATAAAAATTCTCAAAATAGATACTAACAATAGCACTGTAACTAAAAAAATGTCTAAAACTGCAAATTATTGCACTAAAATAATTTATAAATAAGTTTCTTTTTAGTTTTTAGTTCGTCTTATGTAGCTTACATTTCGTTAATTATCTGTTAAGAAAAAACATGTAATTGGAATAATATCTGAACTCTACTTATATTATAGGTTTATATAAAAATATTATTTAAAAAAAATAATAGTAGTTAAAATCGAAATGGATTTCTCAAGAAATATAAATAGTTAGATTTAAAAAAAATATGATTAAAAGTACAATTTTTACCTTAGTAGTTAGTAAATTTCAATCAAATTAACTTAAAAAGTGTGAACGTTAATTTAGGATGTTCCTCCTTCATCCCTTTAGCCCTCGGAAAAATGAGTGGTTTATTATAATCATTAAAATTTGAATGCAATTATACTGCATTAAAAAATACGATTCTTAGTGAATCTTAATATATTATTCTGATATCCATTAAAAAATTTTACCACGACTGAAAATTACACATGTATATACTCAAAATAAATTTCAAATTCCGATAAAAATTCAAGGAATTATCATTTCATGATAAAAATTGTCAGTCACGATTTTCAAAATATTTTGTATATATATTAAATAGTATATAATTAGGTTTCTACAAAAATTTCAAACCGTTAAATCAAAAATTGCAGGTAATATTAAACATTTTTAAAGTATGTATTGTATTGTATTATTATTATTATTTTTTTTTATGTATGAAAACCCTTTTTTGGATAAATATAATGGTCCAATTACCTAGTATTTTTAAGCTCATTTTTCAAATTTATCAAAAGTTTTTCCTTGGGAGAAGAAAAACTACCAAAAAAGTAGCGGAAAATCAGCAAAATTACGGTTCCTGTTATTTTATATTTTTAATTTCGTGATAACTAATTGAGTTTTGATCATAGGGACTTGAAACTTTTTTTGAGTATCAACATAGGTGTTTTACATTAGAGAAAACAAATTTGAAACTTTTAATTTATTTTCTGACTAAGTATAGAGATTTCAAATTTTTTCCAAAATTGTTTAATATTTCCTATAATTTCGGGTTTATCGGTTTGAAAATTTTATCAAAGCCTAACCATATAAAACTCAATCTTTTAACCAAATATTTTGAAAATCTTGACTGAGAATTTTTTTTTTAAGCTTTTAAAGTTAAAATTCCTGAAAGTCTGAAAAATTATGGTTTCCGTCATTTCAAATTTATTTATTTCATAACTAAATAGGTTTTGATTGTAAGGATTTAAAAATTTTTTTGAGTATTATCATAGGTAGTATACAAGCAAGGTAAAATTTTGGAGTGAATTATTAGTATAGTATATTGTAACATTTGAGTTTCATTCAAAATCGTATTTCTAATGCAATATCATTGCATTCAAATCTTAAGTATAATAAATCACTAATTTTTCCGAAGAACGAAGGAACGAAGGAGGAATGTCTACAATCGACATTTCCATTTCTATTTTTTTTTTTTTTTCTGTATGTCTGAATACACTTTTCCGGGTAGAAATAATGGTCCGATTACCACGAATAAGGTATGCTTTCGGTAGCAAATCACGTCTAGTTGGTATTATATCTAGCTCATTTTTCGAATTTCTCAAAAGTTTTTTCTCGGGAGAAGAAAAACTACAAAAAATGATGGAAAATCGCAGAATTACAGTTTATGTTATTTTAAAATTTTTTCAATTTGTTATAATGAATTGAATTTTAATCGTAGAGACTTAAATTTTTTTTTGAATCTCAAAATTATGTTTTACAACGAGAAAAAAATTTAGGAACGATTGGTTAATTTTCTAATGTTTAATATTTCCTTCAATGTTTAGTTTATCGGTTTGAAAATTTTATCGAAGCCTACTCAAATACTACTTAATCTTTTTCCAAAGTATTTTAAAAATTAATAAATTTTTTTATAATCTTATAAAATTTAAGTATTTATAGTAGAATTGAATATTATGATATATTTTTTTTATGACTCAAGACACTTATGGAATAGAAATAATGATCCGATTATCACAAATAAGGTATGCTGTCGATAGAAAATTACCTCTAGTTGTTACTTTATTTAGCTTATTTTTCGAATTTTTTAAAAGTTTTTCAATGGGAGAAAAAAAACTACAAAAAATTGCTGAAAATCGGAAAATTTAAGGATTCCGTTAAGCGATAAACTTTTTTCTAAAAATGTATAATATTATCTGAAATTTTGGGTTTAACGGTTTAATTCTATGAATTTTGATCTTAGGTACTTGAAATTTATTTTAAATATTTGAAATTGGTAATTTGTACATGTTGTAAAATTTTAGAATGGATTATCAGTAAGTGTATTGTAATATATTGAGTTTTACTCAGAATCGTATTTTCTAATGCAATATTATTGTATACTAAATCACTAATTTTCAAGCGATAACTGTTATGGCAAAATGCCACGGAGGCGGACCGAGTTTAGAAAAATTCCAAGTTCGTGCCATGACAGGCGAAACTTTAACCGCTTCCATAGGAAAAACCATAAGTCGGAAAATTCCGAAACCTTTTTTAATAGTTCCTGGACGGAAAAGTACCCGCGTATTTTGGCTACGACGAAGACGTCCGTAAAACGGGTAAATTTTAATAATTTAAAAATGCTAAAACTACCCCTGGAAGAAACGGCACGAAATTTACCAACATTATATAAAGAGAAGAAGAAGAAGATTCAATTTAGTTGGTTCAAGTTTAATATAATATTTAATATTTATTTACTATTAAAAGTTACTATCTATAAAAAAGTGCATAAAATAATAAATAATATATAAATTTGTTATTGCATATAGTAGCAAACGGAGAACATAATGTGAAGGTTAGAATAAAATATTATTGAATTTAACTTTGATGCGATGAATCTTGTGTTTATTTATTTAAGTTTGAATTTTTATTAAATTATGGTTATTTATGGTTCTCTATGGTTTTGATATTCAACATATAGGTAGGTTATCTAAATATGGTGAATTATGAATAATTAATATGTTTCGACCCTTAAAATGATTAAGCACACATGAATAATTTTACAAAATTTCCGAATTAACATGCAATGGTTTTATGAATTTGGATATTTTTCATCTTATTAGTAGGGGTAACTCAGATAAGTTAAAATTGAGATTTAACATAGACATTGAATAATCAAATGAAATAAAAAAATAAAAAAAATAAATTATTTTCAAAGATTATAGGTATTTCATTATTTCATATTAGGTATTAATAATAGAACTAAATATACATTAAAAATACATATTTTTTTTAAAAAAAATATTAACTCGTAGATTAAAACAATTGTTATCTTATTTCTTATCAATAGGCACAAAATACAAACATTAATTTCCTCAAAATATATTTTTGATATTTATATTTTATATGACTATAGAAATTTATTGTTATTATTTTGAAAATATAATTTCTTGAACACGCCAAACAAAATAATTTGATTAATTGTTTATTTAAAAAAATTATAAAAAATGTAATTTAGGCATATAATGATAATTGTTTATTTATTATTTATATCTAATATATAATTAAAATAATAATGTGTTCAATATAAATTACAATTAGTGTCTAATTTTCGTGGGAAAATTATAGTTAGACCTTTCCGAAATAATGTATATCATAGTTATAGTTATAATGCAGAATATGTAACGAATAACAATGTCCATATACAATATGTGCATTTATCAATAACGAAATAATTAATTAATTTTTTTATGCATTTATCAATTTTTGTGGATAAAGTAATATAAGCAAAAGTGTTCCCATAGGGTATACTCCAACTCCGTAAACCCTTTAGCTTTAATTTAAAAACCATGGCTATACTACGTATACTCTCAGAGTCTCAAGCGAATTATATAATGAAAAAAAATGTTTAAATATTTTTAAAATTATTATTTTTTTGTTTTTTTTTTTTTTGTAATTACACATGGAATTCTATACTGTTATATTTTTATATAATAATTTATAGTATTTGGTGCCTTGTACTTGTATATTACGATTGTCTATTATAGTTGTCATTCACAAAATATTTATGTAGGTGGGTAATAGGAGATTGGAAATATTATTTAAAAATATAAATAAAATATTTGTAATTTAATTTGTCATTATTGAATTACACCCTATCTACCCTTGTATTTGTATATTAAAGCACTCATTTACTTAGTATATTCTCATAGAATTCAATGGGAATATCTCTAAATATAAGATTATGACATGAGATATTAACATTTTTGCCTGCTACATGAAAAAATATTTCATACATCTCTATGTTTAGAAAGAAAGTAAGAGAGTAAGAAAATAAATATTTTATGTTTCGTATAAAATATAATAATATATTAATACAATAATATATTTTAGAATTTATATAGATTATGCGATAATCGTAATACTATTATATTTACAAGTCTATTATAGATTATAAGGATATAATATAAATATGTTTAAACAGAATGCTATTAAGAATGCGATAGAAAACAGATGAATAATTTTAATACAAATAAATTTAGAAGAAAATGTTAAAAGTATATATTCAATAGGTTAAAGATGGGCTAGGTAATAAACTTTATGACATGATAGATGTGTATGAGAGTTTCTTAGAAGATATATTATTTATGTTTGATTACCTTAAGTAGTCTGCTTTTATCATGAACACTATTGGTAAGTGTTGGACTTTAAATAGTTGTTAAATTTATACTTATCTATGTACCATTAAAACGTTCATTGAAATTGTCAACGCAAGTATCATTTAGATTCAATCCATTATCATAGCTCATAATGAGAATTTGCACATTTATAAGAGTATTAATTATAATCATTCGGGTACCTTTTTCATAGTTCCAATTATAAAGTAATAATGTATTCAGTGTTGCTGCTATATAAACATTTTATAGTTCTAACTAAACAACAGTAATATGTTCAAACATCAAGAAAAGTATAAAATATTGTTTTTATACTTAATATTTAGCATATATTTTAAATACATATTATAATGATAATTGCTCATTAATTTTAAGTCTTTGAATAGTAATATCAATATTATAAAAACATGTTGATGGATTGAACATGATGCATCTATCTAGTTGAAAATCAAAAAAATTTCAAACATATAATTTTAAATTTACATTTTATAACCTAACCTAACCTACATTATATAACGTATAAGTTATTATAACGTTACAGTTTTATTATTTTTATACTAAAATTCTAATTAGATCGTACAAAAATAGATTTCTTTAACCAGGTCCTTATTTGATTTGATGTTACTTATATTATGTATAGTTGAGTAATACAAAAATATGTTTACTTATAAAGGATGTTTTAAACGGTACCTGATTTATAAATGTTAAATATTATTATAATGGTATATTATTGATTTAAATTATAGAAGGTTTTGAGTCGATATCTAATAAGTGATATTATCTTAAGGAAAAATAATACAAATAAACAAAGGAAGTTATTATTGGCGATAGTTTCTAATTTATATAGAAAATCAAATTATTTATTTGTTTCGAAAAATAGAAAATAAACTAATTTTATACAATATTATTCGACCGATTATTAAAAATTATATTATTAAGGGCAAAAAATATGTCTTTTATAATGCTATTGAAAATTTATAATTACGAATAAAATGACAAAAAAAATTAAATAAATATGTAAATCCAGTGAAATCGATGTTTTCAATAAACGTTTCTGAATTACAGCAATTCATTGTTTTATCGATAATCGAGTAAGTTCTCGTTAGATTTCATAGATTTTAAAACATTATTATTATAATATAATAGATTTTATTGAAAAATCAATGGCAGCCGTACCGGGATATGCATTAGTTACGTTCGAATCGTTATCCACGTTTACGATCCGATTAGTGCAAAACGAATTGTGATTGTTGGAGGGTAAAGACATTATTTATGTTAAAAAAAAAATGTCATTTCTTCCGCAACCTAATGTAATCGTCGTAAGCAAAATACGCATAAAAAAAAAAATTCAACGATTACTACTTTATATAAAAACACGATTATAAAGTAAATGTGTAGACGATTCAGTCAAACGAGTCGTGTCGCGAATTAATGTCGACGAAATCGTAGTGATCTAGGGGAAACGGAATTGGGTAAAAACTCGATGGTAAAAATCTGCTGCAAAATTAATCGAGCATATTTGTTTATCGTTTCGTTTGACCCCACGAACATATCATTTGCTTGCACGTATGTATTTTTTGTGCCAGCAAAACAAAAATATTACAAATAAAAAGAAAAAAAAAAACCGGTCGTGCTTTCGGTCGAAGACGTGACGACTACTATCCGCGCGGTGGATGCGCCTCTCCCTGGAGACGCATACCGTTTTGTGTACAAAACGTACAATAAGATATCGTAAGATATTTCATTCCCTTCATTCCCGCAATCCAAGTCCCCGACCGTCTCCGTTTGCACCGTTATGCAAATGCTTCGCAGTATACGCGTACCGTTTTAAAAGTTAAATATTCGATTGTTTTTTATACCCGCGGCAGCCTTTTAAAGATAACGTAATTTCAAGAACAATACGAAGAAATGGTCTATATTATAGACGTACCGTAATAAAATAGTAAAAATATCATTACAATATATTGAGTTTTATATAGTATAAAACATTACAAGAACACGTGTAAAAATATAATAATATATCTACGAATATAAACCGAATCAATTTACATAGTCAAAAGGCGACTTTCAGAGCAGCCATGACAGAGTATAAAATCTCTTGTGATTAACTTATATAATATTGGCCTAATGAAATGCAAATCAATGCAAAAATTGAATAATAATAGTAACTTTAACTCCAACGTATATCACATCGGATAAATAATGTAGATCGTTTACTATACTTACTAGTTTACTACATTATTTTCGTTGTTAATGTAATATTAATTAATTTATAACTGATAGTTTATTATTTCCAATTAATACTCTTAATAACTATAGGGCGTTACAAATAATCATAGTACGATTTGTAAATTTAATAATTTATTGTAATATTTTAATTAGTGAAACTAATAGAACTTATAACTTATAACATAGAACTTTTTCGAAATGTACAATTTATAATAATAATATAAATTTAATTAGCTTCTTTTGTCAGCACACAGACTTTTTCATAATTGTATAATCATCACATAACTTATGAAAACACGCGTGTTATGCATTTTGCAATATGAAAATTAACACGATATTGTGTATGCGAAAAAACGACGAAACAAATTATTGTATGAAATTATAAATTAATATTATGTTTTCAACCGAATGTTTGTATACTTATGTTTAAGTACAGTGGTAATTGTAGGGTTGTGAGAAATTTTCCCTAATTTGATTTCTGTTTAAATGCTTCTAAAAGTTATAATATTTTAATAAAATCATCACTTTATAAAATGTATGGTAATTAATTTATACTATATTATAGCTATCATATTAGTGAATGTTCTTTTAAGTGCAAAGTATGAAATATTAAATATTAGTTATAACTATCTTAAAAATTAATACAAAATCGTTAAGTATCGAATTTAATTGTCATAAAAAATTATGTATTATTAATTTTATAAGAATAAATTAAATGAGCAGAGTTTTTATGAAAACACTAAAAAAAAAAATGAAGAGTTTAAAAGTTTTTACTATAGATTTTCCTAAAAAATATATATATACTAGTATATATATCGATGGATTAAGGAACCAAAAATGATGTTACAAATGTCAAATTTAGGTGGATTATTTAAACATTTCGACGTTAAAAATCATTATAAAATTGTGAAATTTTAGATTCTGAGCGAAGTGAAGGATATATCTGTTTTAGAAAGATTTTTTTTTTTTTGAAAACATTTTTTTTGGTTAGAAATATAGTTCGATTAACACAAGTAGAATATGCTTTCGGTAGCAAATTGCATCTACTCGGTACATTTTTTAGCTCATTCTTTAAATTATACTGAGTTTTAATAATATATTTTAATGATAATTATTATTTGCCGACTTACAATCAAGATGTTGAATTTTAGGAAATTTTTCATTAATTGGAAGAACTTATTTCTGAGGTAATTTTTTGTAATTTATTATGTAATTAATCTTTTATATCATAAATGAAAAAGAATTATCGTTCTCTAGGTACTACATTGAAGTAGTATAAACTATTAATGTATCATTTACTTATCATAAAAATAAATACTAATAATATGAATTTTACATTACATTTTACATTATGATAGATTAAATAATAAAAAAATACGTAAAAAAATTATTTTTCCAATAAATGAAAATAATTCCTAAAAATTGAAATTTGCATAGAAATATATTCTTTAGAATGTCTGTCTTTTAATTTTCATAATTTAATGATAATTTTTAAACTAAAAATGTAAAAGCCCATTGCCTAAATAATAATTTTAAAAAAGTCAAATTCAAAAAGTAAAATTTTCACAGTGATATGGCTATTAGTAAATAGATCTGGGTCATTCTGTGTTTA
Source organism: Eriosoma lanigerum (assembly GCA_013282895.1). Classification (NCBI taxonomy): domain Eukaryota; kingdom Metazoa; phylum Arthropoda; class Insecta; order Hemiptera; family Aphididae; genus Eriosoma; species Eriosoma lanigerum. The sequence goes on from CM023357.1 coordinate 17,279,981, forward strand.
ATATAATATAATTTTAGATTAATAGTTCAAGAAGCAAAAGCATACATATTTTCTCTTCTTTAAAAGCATAAATAATGTTTTATAATTTATATTAAGTTTTTATAATTTCTGCTGTGTAACTTTTTCTTCAAAAAGACGCTGCGATTGGTTGTAAGAAGACTATGGGATTTTTGTTATTTGATTTTATTTTACGTCAGTTAACATAGTAAATATTGAATACGACATATAAAAAATTGTATATATATAAATCATTTTATAATCTGATCAGTGATCACAAGAGCCGAAGCGTGTGTATTAATAATTACAATGAACAAAACTTGAATATTATAATTTTATTATGATTGTATAATGTGTGTCAAAAGCAATAAGAATAATTTACTGGAGTATCGTTGAATTGTCTTTTAAATTAAAATATGAATAATGTAATTAATGCAAGTTCTAGTCACTTTCAGGGTTAACATTAAGTTTGAACGCAAGCAATATGAACAATTCGTAAGTGGTATTCACGCAATAAGAGAGAAAAGTATTTTAAATTACTAAATGAATCACATTTGTTGTCTAAGTTCTATAAGTATACTATAATTTTTTTTTAAAAAATAAACAACATCGCTATGTTTTATGTTATATTTAATTATGACAAAATATTAGGCTAGTAAATAATGTTAACGAGCAATTGGACGAAGTAAACAATTTCTTAATTAAGATATTTATAACTTTTCCAATTAAGTACATTCAAGGACTGGATTAAATTTAAGAAATATAATATCCAATTTTCTGGTGAAGGAATTATTAATATTTATAAGTACGAAAAATACTACAATAAACTAATCTAATAAATTTAACGTTTAAAACATTTAATTATTTATAATTTAGTTAATATTATTATAATATGTTATATCGATCATTATGGATGAAATATTGTCAAAACTCAGTATTAATGATTATATTGTTTATATGTAGCTTAACTAGGAACTTATGAATCATTCATAATACTATGAATCGTATAGCTAGAAATTCAGAAATATTACATATGTATATTATACATAATTATTCTCGTCCTAAATTTGCAATATATAAATATCATAATTTGGACGTTACACTGAAAATATTTTGTAATAAACTAAGAAGTAACTTATTGTTATTTAAAATATAATATAATGTTTATATAGAGTGATCAAAAATTTGTGACTGTTCTTAGTAATACCTACATGAGATGTCAGTCTTTTAAAAATTTTTTTATAAAAAAAAAGTAGTGCTGTTTTCATAGCTCAGAAACTTTTGTCTGATAATTAAATTTTTGAAATATTGTGATTAGTTATTATTTCAGATTTATGCAAATTATAATTATACGAAAGGGTTATATTTATTAGATTTTTAATAAAATACGTGAGGAATAGACAAAAATCAGATTTAAAAAATTTTTAACTACCTACCTGCGTAAAATGTATAAACGTGGACTAACTAGATTTGACATGATAATATTATAATAAGCGCATGCGCATATCCATTGTGCTATTTATTATTTATTGTTGTAGATTTTATGCAAAAGTCTCATAGAGGCTTATAAAGTAATTTTGAGTAAATACGCTTGTTTATTACAATCTCGGGTACATAATAATTACATTTTAAATTGTGTATGAAATATGCCGTTTTATTAAATCTTATAATAAACCTAATAGAATGATATAATATATAGATATTTATTTTTAAAACGAATACTATATATTTTACATTCATTCTTAGAGAAAAGTTGACTACTTTTTACAGTTTCTTCTATTTAATTTGTTTATATTATTTAGTAAACTTAACCTTATAAGTACCTACCTAATAAAACAATAGATAATATGAACAACTAAGATTAGTGTATCTGAAAAATTATATTTATTATGAAGTTCAAAGTAATTATAAAAATATTAAAAGTAAAATTCAAATAAGTTAAACTATTTTCCTAAAATTAAGTAGTGCAGTATTCAATATCAGCAAATAAACTTATGCGTTTGCGACCATTTTTAAGACAAAATTTCTGATTGATAAAATATTATATACATTTAATGTATACGGTTAAATGTAATTTTAAGTATATGTTTATAAAATAATGTTATTGGATTACCAAAATTGTCATCGAAAAAGTTATTATGAAAAATATGTACTTTAAAGGTTATTATATATAAAACACAAATGCATTTTTATGTAATAATTATATATAGTAGCATAATGTTTTATAATTATTACTAATTCCCTAAGGAGTACAGGTATGCATTATATTATTATATATTTTAATGATTATTTAATTAGTGTTTTAATTCTAATACTATTTTCAAATGAAAAAAAAAGTTAAAAATGAAAAGGTATATTTATATAATTATCAATTGTTTATTTATTTTTGTGAAATATTCAATATCATATATATATGACTATTGTATATTATATACAATATAATCACAATACATATATTTTTTTGATATTATATAGTCGTAATTTAATGTACCGAATGAACGTGATATTTTTGATTTTTGATTTTTAATTGTTATATTTTTTTTTTGTATCATTATTTTTATCCATATTCAAATAAAATGGCATTTATAAATATTAAAAATGGTTATTAAATTTAACATTATTAACATAACAATTTCACTAAATTAATATGTTTTAAATCGATATTTTTCATAAACCTTTTGTGTTTGTTTCTGTATTTATTCATTTATTTTAATTGTGATGCCTATATTATCCTAGTTTAGGGTTTACTTTTTAAACGTAATTTAAATGAATATTTTTATTTTTTATTTTATAAGTAGGTATAATAATAATTATATACTTTACTAGATTACTAGCAGATACAGGATTTTTACTCTCCTGGAATACAATTTTCTGAGTATTCCCTGATTGGTAATCAATCAGACTAGACAGTAATAAATCTCATCGTTGAAAATGTGAGTAATCTCAATTTTTCATCCATTCGAAGGTTTAAGCTATTTCGAATCCATTAACAACCATCGAGTATTTTAAAACACAATTCTTTGAAGATTTGTATTGTATGTAATTTTTATAATCTTTCGCTGTTGAATATTTTTGTTTTTCATTTTACAACCTGTATATGGATCTTATTTAAAATTGTCACTCTCCGATTGAAATACAAAATGTTTTATGTTAATAGTCAATACTTTATATATTTATATTATCATATCAGTGTATAATTATAATATTGACATAACTTTAACTTTAACATTTGACATAAGATCATCAATAATTTTATGAAATTAACATCTATCTCATGTTGAAACTTATGAATAATCGATAATATTTCTAAACTTGTGAAATATATCCATAACTAATATTGTAGAAAAAAAAAAAATTATTTATTTAAATTCGATATATTATACATTTTAAAACAGTGTATATTCGAGATGACATTCAGTATACACCATATACTTACCATCATACTAAATTTGTGAAATATGTGTACAATAAATATGTAAAACTTTGACAAAATTGAAATTAAAATAACATTGAATCAATTGAGTTAATTTTTTTTCCTAATTAAGAACATAGTAACATGATTAAGAGTAACAAAATTGTGTAATAATTTGATAACCACTATAAATTTGAACTACAAACAATATAAATCATATAAATAGTTTTAAATATATCAATTAAATAATGTTGATTGTATACAGGGTGGGGCTGTGGGTTCTAACGAATTTTAATTGTAGTTTATTAGTCAAGTATTAAAAATAAAGTAATGAAAAAAATTGTATTTTATTCAATATAAAGATTATGTTTAATTGTTATTAAATTGATATTTAATTGATGTTATTTAATTGTTATATAGAAATCAGACGGAGTAAAATCAGGAGAACGTGGTGGCCAGGCAATATCACCATTCCGCGAAATAACACGATTCGGAAACATTTGTCTAAGAACAGTCATTGAAATACGCGCTGTATGGCTGGTAGCACCATCTTGATGGAATAATAGATCTTTATCTTGTACTCTTAATCGCTGTAATTCAGTTGGCAAGAAGTTGTTCAACATTTCCACATAACGTTCAGATGTTACGGTCACAGTCACATTGTTTTCCTCGAAAAAGTATGGACACAAAATGCCAAACGATGAAAACAGCTTGATGAAAAAAAGAAAAAAACGATGAAACACGCGCTGATTCACAGAACACGTGTCCATGATTATTGATAAAGTAAAACTAAACATCATGAACTTTAATCTGGTGACAAAGTAGTTTATCTTATCTACTTTAGTACCTAACCACAGTATTCTATAAATTGCCAGAACCCACAGACCCATCCTGTATTTCAAATTTCAAATATTATATTATTATTTAATTTAATAATATACATGTAAATAAAAAAAAATTAAGGGTTCAAATTTTATAAATAGGTTTCGAATCACTGATTAAAATTATCAAATAGAAATATACATTATATGTTCATACTATTATATAATTTGAATAGGTACGCGTGAAGTTGGCATTTAAATCTTATTATAACTTTTCAATATTATTCTAATATTTCTAAACATCTAATATGACTTGTTGGACGTTATTGGAATTTATTGTAAACCAATTAAAAATTTACGAAACGTTAAGTTTGTAGTGCTAAATACGCATATACTCAACATCACATATAAAATAAAACATTAAAACTCATCTAACAATATACAAATGACTCTGATGAATATAATTGCACAGCTGTTGGAATTTGTTGAATACAATTTCAAAAGTTATCTAACATTAAACGTCTAGTACCAACTTCATGGTTAGCACTACATTTATTAATATATGTTAATGTTGGATGTATTTCGAATCTTTTTTGATATATAATATGTTATTTTTTCAAAGTTTTCTAACAATTTAAAAATTTAACGATGACCATGAATTGATAATAGAAGTTTAATATTGAATAACATATGAATTTGCATTCAAAAAATTCCAACAATTCTGAGTTGAGTTTGTTGGAATGATTTTATAAATGTATAATATGTATTTAGTGCCAAATTAATGTACATTTTATAATACATAAATAAATAGGTATTATGGTAGATCTGGTACTTAGAGCACAGGGTTTTTTGACTTAACGCCTTAACGCTCAACTTATTATTGTGATATCAACTTTTAAATTGTTTTAAATACCAGAACGTCAAATTAACTGTAGGTATAAGTTATTATTATATTAGTAATTAACATAATTACATAATATTTTAAGCATAATTAATCCAATTGTCAATGATTTTATAGCGATTAAAAGGTATTTTTATATTTTTATATTTGTAACTGATTATATTTCTATTTGATATAAAATAATAGTACCTAGCTTTTATAATTTTTACTGATTTAAAACAAAAATTTATTTGACAAGGTTACCATGAACTTGCTATCGTTTATATTATAAATCTATGTATATGTATTATCAATACTATAAAACATATAGGTAACATTATCTTATAAATTTTAAATCTCTAAATAAAATTAAAATACCCACAAATAAAGATAGAATATGAATAAAAATAATCGTTATTAAAAATATGAATATTTCAAATGTATACAAGATAAAATAAATGTTTATATTCTATTTTATTTGTAAGAATACTTGCGAACATTATTCTTTAGGGATATAAAATTTTTAAAGATTTGTATAACCTTTTGTTTTGTACATATAAATTTACAACTTATAAATTACAGTAAGTATTCTTGTTATAGATATCATGTAATAATATTGAAGTAAAAGCAACAAAAATACGTAATTTTATCTTGCACCTACATTTTATATAATACATATTGAAATTGTCAAAGAATTGAAACGAATTAATTTTTTTATCACAATAATATCTTTAGATTATTAAATAAATGACTGTTGATTTTTATAGTCATAATTGATAGAAATATATAGACATATACGTATAATACTTGCATATTTACGCTTTACGTTGTTTATAAAACTTACTTCGCAAGAATACAATAAAAAACAATTATATTTTATCTTAAATTATATAATAAATAAATATGGTTCCTATAGATATATTAATATTAAATATGAAAAGTTAACATTAACATGATTTGACTAATGCTATTTACACAGTTTATTTTAACTAGTCGTAATTGAGTTAATTTCGATGAATTATTTATTTTGTGTATTTATTATAAATTACGAGTTCAAAATATAATCATAAAATAAATTCATATATCAATTATTTTAAACCTTGATAGATATCTAATGTTACTTTTTTAATGTTTTCCAATAACTAAAAAATATAGTGGTGACCGTGAATTGGCAATACATGTTTAATGTTGAATAACTTGTGAAATTGCAACAGAAAAATTGCAACATAAATGCTATTTAGCATTACAAACGTCAGTAGTTAATTACTTTTGAAACGATTTTCAATATATTCCAACAATGGTCCAATTGTTTCATTGTTCGATTAATATTATAGAATATATTTACCTTTAGTGTATTTATTTTGAGTTATAGTTTGTAACACCTATAAAAATTATACAGTTTAATATTATGATTTTGTGAAATTTCTAAACAAAGGTACCATTTGAATATATTTTGAGCGAAGCGAGGAATATATTGGTTTTACAATGCTCTTTTTTTGTGTCTGAAAACATTTTATGAGAATGGTAGAAATAATAGTCCGATCACCACGAATAGAGTATGCTTTCGATAGAAAATTACATCTAGTTAGTACTTTCTTTAGTTCATTTTTTCGAATTTTCCAAAAAATTTTTCTTTAGGAAAAAACTATCAAAAAATAAAGGAAGATGATTTATTAAAAATTTTTCTTATTTATATCAAATAAATTTAAAAGTTACAATAAAAAATCATTGTGTCAATTGTAAGATTTTTTTGTTATATTAAAAAGATAAACTAACGTTTAACAAAAAAAAAATGTTTAGAGTATAGGTACATATTTTTTGTTTTATAACATATTCAATAATTATTTTAAAGATTACAAATCAAAAACATGTGTAGCCTAAATTGTAGGTATTTAAATGATGTTACACAAATGGCAATTAGCTAATACACCATATATTTTTTTAAACTTGTATTGCTTAACAATAAAATATAGCCTTTATTAATTATTTATTTAATTTTGTAATAATATTCGAACAGCCAATGTCTTGAAAATATGGTGTGTAGTCCTCAAAATATGAGCTATTTATGAGTATTTATTTTAATAACTATATATGTGAGTTATATGTAATAATAAACAAATTATTTTCAAATTAAATATGGGAAGACTTTATAAATGCTAAGATTTTTGTATTTAATGTAGTATAATAGTTAGTTATTCGTGTTTGAATAGGCGTCATGCCTAATTGATGTCTGCAGTTAGAGGGCTTTAGTTTATTTTTTGTTAATGCAAATTTATTAGACACCAGTGAGATACTTTATAAGTTCAACTACAGTTGAACGCATATTTTTTTATATTATTAAAATATGTAATTATAGCTTTATTAACAATTGCATATAAATCTAAACAAAGTTAAATAAATATAATTTAAATTTTATAGTAATTGTTAAATGTGGAGGCATATTATTTACGTGATAGATAAAACAAATTGTCAGTTATTTGATTAATATAATTACTTTATATTTCCAAGCTCAAATAATTTACTTAAAAATAATCAATTCGATATAGATATACCTACCTAATTATTATATTTTTGAGTTTCATAATTATTGCTTATTTTTTAGAGAAATAACTGAATTATTTCAAAACGACTTAAAAATTGAAAATATCTATAATTCAGAAAAATCACTGGATATATCAATATTATTATAATTAACTACTTAGATATTATTTATTTCTTCTTAATAATTCATTATCTTGTCTGAATTGAAATTAGTGTCTTAAACTCTTGACTTCCTTCAGTTATAGATGAATTTTAAAAACTTAAATCCATGTAGATTAGATTCCTCTAAAATATGTAACTAAAATTTAAATTTGTATGATTAATTTTTGGCTGAAATTGTTGTAAAAATGTAAAACGTAACCTTAAAATACCGGTCAGTCACTAAATCCGAACAGAAGAGATTTTCCGAAGAGAAGTTTCTCTTTTGGTCCTCGGACAGATTAATAATGAAATTTTATTGTGTTATACTATAATTAAGATTTGAATACAACAATATTGCATTTGAAAAACAATTCTGAGATAAACTCAGTCAGATATAAAATAAACTAATTATATTTATTTTTATACATATTCTTTATTATTCAAATAAAATTCAACAGAAAACTATAAGTTATACCATTGAAATAGAATAGTCTATTCTATAATCAATGGTTATACCTATCATAAAATAATGAAATTCAAATTTTTCAAAAATTTAAATATTGAGAATTTCAAAAATGAGCTAAATAAAGCACTAACTAGAAAAAATTATTTACCGAATGAATATTATATTAATAGTTATTGGACCATTGTTTCTGAACGAAAAAGTGTCTACAAACATAAAAATAACATATTTCTTCGATTTTACTCAAAATTTCAATTTTAAATGTTTATTAAAAAAAATAAGCACTGTTGATTTACGAAATATTTAAATTATATAGTATTATATTATTATGCTTTTATTAAATTTCTATAGAACAAAACCCAAAATTTCAAATTATATTGAACAATATGGAGAAAAAAAATAAATTTTTGGAAAATGTTATATTTTATCTTATAATAGTTTTATATTTAGTCATATATTCAATGTAACAGTTGCAAATTAAAGTTCATATGTAGAATACCTACGCTAATATTTCAAAAGTGTTTAAAGTCACTGGTTCGAAATTGCATTAGCTAAATACTTAAAATCGAGTTCGTTAAAATTACATGTTTCTTGAATTTTGCAATTTTTCGGACATTTTTTTGGCAGTTATTTTCTTTTCCCAAAGAAAATATTTTTTTGAAAAATTCGAAAAATGAGCTAAAAAGTTAACAGCTAGTCAGAATTCTCTACCAAATATATACGTATCATAGTCCTGGTAATAGAAGAATTATTTCTACCAGAAAAAGTATCTTCAGACATAAAAACACCACACATTATTGTAAAACCAATACATTCTTCGCATCGCTCAAAATCTAAAACAAATATAGTACAAATATAATTTTAACATGACAATATAAACCATACACTTACGATACAAGTTCATTTAAACCGGATGAATTATAATTGAATTTAAAATTAAAAAGCTATTTTTTCGGTACGAAAATGTATTTATAAAAAAATTATATTTGTTGATTTTATGTTCAATATTAAAAGTTGTGTTTAGATAAACCCACGTTAGGAAAAAGAACACCATGTGTGTTAAAAATAAATTATGTGTATTTCAGTTCTCCACACATACTTCTAATATAATACTATATCTATCAGGTTAAGAAAAACAGTAATTATGTACAAAAAAATATTTAAATTTCTGAATAATACAATTATTATACAAGTTTAAGGTTTCGCTAGTGCAGGTATCCAATTTACGAGTAGTACGATACTTGATGTCACTATAAAAGTGCAAATTAAAGTTATAAGTGAGAAATATTTTTCATAAAATATTCATATTGAAATATATTAAATATTCAATTTTCACCATTCATGAAGTATTGAAATAAATCATTTTAATTTTACCTATATTACGATTTTTAACAATAATTTATTGGTATATAAAAATATTCATATAACATGCATAATAGTACAATATTTGTAAATATTTGTAAATATTTTAACACCATTTAAACTCTGAATTAAATTTTTTACATAGTTTTATCAAAAAATAACATTATAAAAATCATTAAAAGTTTAAATTAATTTTTGTAATTTAATAATTTTAAATTTTTAAAAAATTTTTTATTCGATATAGAATAAGTAATATGATTAAATACAAAGTGGTATAAAAATATTACAAAATAGATAAGAAGTAGGTACTTTTAAATGTTATATAACAAAAAATAATTTAGTTACACATTATTATTATTATTTGTATTCAAATTATTTTTTAAATGGTTCTATATAATAATATGATAATAAATTATAAACAAAACTTTATTAATAGATAATACTATATTATATAAAAATATAATTTTTTTTTTTTTTGAGTTTTTATTTATAATTCAAGTAAAAATATATTAATATATAAACGTAGATTTTTATTAAGTATAATTAGGTATCTAAAATTATGTTCATAAATTATAATAAGTGTATTCATACTTATAAGTTGTGGTAAATATAGAAGTAAATTCAATCGATTAAATGTAGGAAACTATCTTAAAGTATTTTAAACTTTTACTTTATGGTTTTAATTCAATTTCAAGTTATTTCTTTGCACGTAACATTTAAACATTACTTTTTATCTGTATATAAAATATAACTATCCAATATACCTATAACTGGTGTTTAGTATCAAAAGCATACAGTTACAATAACTGTTATAACTTTAATAAATATTTCAACATTCAATAATACAAATAATATTCATTTTAATAACATTTTTGTCATATTAAATGTAACATAAATAGATTAGGTAAATATTAAATATTAATTTATATATATATATATATTATTATGTTATAAAAATATATATATATATATATATATATATATATATTATTATGTTATAAAAATGCTGATGTTTAACAATGTTTTATATCTAATAACAGGTTTTATAACAAAATCAAAATACATAGAACTTAAAATTATTTCGTGCATGTAGTCCATTAGTTTAAATACGTATTAACAAGTTAAAAAAATAAAACATGAGGGTAATTAATTTGTTTTAACAAAAAAGTTATGGTTTTAAAAAGTTCATTCAATTAGGTGTCTTAAAAAGTTTTGCTTATATTCAATTTAGAAATCGTTTGGTCTGTTTAAATATAACGTCAGAGCTCAAGTTTTTCAAAGCTGTACTTTAGATATTTTTAGCTCATTTTTTTTGGATATGTTCACAATCATATTAAATATATATTCAAGTCAGACACTTAGGATATATAAATTGGTACTTTTGAATAATTATTATTTCTAATCTGCATGCTTTGCGTTTGATTAAATTGTTGCCATGGATATAACTATAGAGAGGAGCTTATGAGGGGCTTAGTGCTATCTAAATAATTTTGGTATTTTTAGTTTTTATATGTATGCTTATTAAAAATTATATGGGATCCTATATTAGGCTTAAGCTCTTCTTACTAAATAAAATCCTAGATACATCTATAGTTGTTGCTAACATTCAGACCATTATTTTTGTACAGTTGGATGCAAACCGTGTGAAGTAAAAACGTCGTCATTGTTTACTTTGTTAATAAATCACACTTGGCTGAGCATTAGTAATAACTGTGGACAATAGCAATTTTGGATTTTCCGTTGATAATTTGTATGCTTTATCTAATTAAAGAATCCACTAAATCTAATAAAGCAGCGTTTTGTCTCTCTTCTAGAGTCCGAAGACGACCAAATATCTGTCAGTTCATTTAGATGCTTCTATGTCTAGGTCTAATTTTGAGTAATAAGCCATTACGTTATAATAATATTATCATGGTAGAAATTAAATAATGAAATAATATAGAAGATCGAATCCGACCATCTGGTGTTATTTTTCCAACGGTCCATTAAACAACAGGTGTGTTAAAACCAGTTACTGTATACGTGGTAATTGATTTTGAATTTTTAAACAAATATTCTATTGTTTATTGTAAATGTCTTTTTCTCAATATAATATATTGGGCAATACGTATGTGCTGAAACTTTTAATGTTATAACAATTATTATTTTAATTATTATCAATCTCTGTAAAAAAAATTTAATATTTTTTATATTCAAATGTCTTTCAACGGACTAGTATTATGATTCTACTATTATTGTATTATACCTAACAATTACGTATGTTTAGATAATACTAACATTAAATTGTATTTGAATACATTATTTAATTATAAATTACTATTTGTCAAAATATAATTGGAATGAAGTAGAATACTAAGCGTATCCAATTGCTTTATTTCTACCCTTGTGGTTAAAGGTTAAATTTAAATAAACAAAAGATTAGATCTGAATGTTACGCTAATAATATACACTGCTTATTAAAGCGACCATAAATAATATTATCCTTAACAAAATTATTTCCGGTTTTAATCTTATACAATTTATAATGTATGCACAGACATTTAATTGTAGAAAATATAATTTTTATTATTTCAATTAGTTTATGTTTCATGACATTTTTATGTCATGACAGGTTTATATGACTTTTTTAAGAAGGTAGACGGTATTTTTTATAATTATAGTAATTCGGTTGTAATATTAACCTATTCATCATAATATTTGACTAAAATCAGTAATCAATCGTGATTGCTTACTTTTTTTATTCAATATAAAATATCAAAGTATCAAAATATAAAATAATGTATAATCCGATACTTGTATAATCAATGAAAGCAGTTTCTCTACCACCATTTTCTTATTTTAAGTTTGGTGATAAATTCAAAACATTTTTGGTATACAATTTAATTAAATTATTTACTGTAAATAAGCAATGAATGCATTTTTACTGTAATAATAAAATATAATACTTAACACGATATCATTAAAAAATAAGAAAAATATTTTAGGATTGGAATGCTACACCAATTTATTTTATCTATTAGATAATATATGAAACCAAATTAATATTAAGAAATGACAATGCGACAACAAATAACAAAGTATTTGTGAGTTTTGATTGATGAGATGAATGTAATTTGATTTGTATTAATTTTATGACATAAATCAAATCATTATTCCTTAAATTTAACTTGTCGTAGAATAATTTAAATTGCTGTAAATATCTATATAGGTACCTACATTTAACAAAAAAAAAAAAAAAAGAATAACATCATAATGTACATAAAACTGGTAATTGGGCAAAAATATGTTGGTACATACAATGTGACACTAATGATATATCTAAAAAAAACAACATTAAATTACAAAAAACGCAAACAGGAAAACTTTTTGAATTTTAAAATTCTGACTATGTTTCTAAGTAGGTATACTAAAAAAGTTTATCTTCTTAATGATGAATACGTAAATCACAAATTTACAAATAAAATTTTCAGATTTTTATTCAGAATAAACTATTTTTTAAACTTTTATTATTACGAAGACCATGTTTTATATTTAACCAAATAAATATAAATTAAGTATATACAAAAATTTAAACAATTTTAATTTGATGGTATATATTTTTTTGTTTTAAAAAAATTTTCCTTAACATTGTTAAATAATTTCAAAAAAGTCCAAAAGGTTATTTTGTTTATCTGAGTTTACGTTTTGTATCTATTTTTAGAGTGTGGCATGTTTGAAACGAATAGTGCGGTCAACAAAAACCCTCATCTGTCTTCTGCCAACTAAAGAGATGACGTTTTTATATTTTCGTGACTTTTTACGGTCTTCACTTTTCTCAAAACGTAATCACACATCATACCATACCACATACGTGGTACTCAGCATAGTGTTTTTTTCCCCTAAAAATATAAAAGCGTAATTCATTTTAAGTGCTATATTTTATATTAATATATAATAGTATAAAATATTTATTTTTAAACAACTAACTACAATATTCAATAACGAATTCCAATTATTTTACATTTAAAAAAAAACTTTTGTCTTTATATTCGGTAGGTATTTTAAAAAAGTAGAAGTTTTTATTCTGAATTATTCTACAAGTTATGTAGTTTATTAAAACCTGAAACATGGAAACTTTTTTCTAATAAAATATTTGTTTTTTTATTTCTACTTGTAAAACTTTTACAAAATACTTATTAATTGCTACAATATATTACCGTTTTTTATTGGACATCATAATTTTCTTAGAAAATATTCAAGAATATTGAGGTTTAAGTATGGTCATCATGAATATTTTATACCGAAAATCTGATAATTATTAATAACTTATAACGAATATATTTAAATATGTTTTTAATATTAAATAAGATATTAAATGAATATATTTAATTTAACGAAAATATATTTAGGTATTTATTCTATATATACTATTATATATTATTATATAATTGTATACAATTATTAAAATATTATTTATATTATTTTTAATTATACATATAAATATATAACAACTAAATATCACTTTATGATAATATCTATTGAGTTAATATCAATGTTTTTATTTTGTTTTTTAATATTAATTTTAAAATAATCATACCTATTAATAAGTATAATATAAATTTATAAAATAATAATATATTTATAAGTTTATTGCATTTATTTGTTATAGATTTAAAACCAATGTTTATTTTGTAGTAACGATATTGGTAAAATTAGTAATAATTTATATTTCATAGTAAATATTGTGTCCAGTACTATTTTGCTTTCAATAAATTATTATTTGTAGATAAAATACATACATTTGTTTTATAGATAAAATGTTTTCTCTAAATTGTAAAATTTAAAAATTCATATTTTTTAAATGTCTAATAGATTATATAATTTTGCCCTTTATGAAATATAAGTATAGCCTTTTTTCATGTTAATGGCATGGTACCTAAAAGTACCTAAAATTATTATTTGACTTAATGCAACATTTAAAAAAAAATATTTTAGACAATATAAGCGCACATTATTTAGAAACTGTATTATATTTCTTGTTTTGATTAATATTAATAAAATGAAAGAAAGCTTAGAAAAATTTTAATGTTTGGATAACAGTATTAATATAAATTATAGAATATAAATAATAGTCATAGTAGTACCTATTATTATAAAATTATATAATATTTAATATTGGTGAACCAGAGCTGTTTCCATTTATTTCTATGAAAGTATACTAAGTCAACTATAATAGGCAATCGTAATATACAATTACAAGGCACCAAATACTATAAATTACTATATAAAAATATATCAGTGTAGAATTCTATTGGTAATTATAAAAAAAATCTAAAAAATATATAAACATTTAATTTCGATTTTTTGAGACTCTGATAGTATACGTTGTATAGGTACCCATGATTCTTTAATAACAACTTTAGGGTATATGCCGTATACCCTATGGGAACACTACTGATGATAATTATTAATAATCGAAATTTTTTTTTTCGTTTGACGTGGTCTATTCAATAATAATACTATACTCCTACATCAAATAATTGTCAAATTAAAGTATTTTATATTTTATAACTAAGCTCTCATATAGAATTTATTTTATTAACAAGAAAAACATCATATAAAAAACAGTTAAGAACATTATTAATATCATATAATTATTTTTGTACACTATATATTATGATTGATTTCGACACTTTCATTTAATGATACAAAAACTATAAAATAATACAACTTCAAAGTCCTATTTCATAAAAAAAACTCATTCTGATAAATTATACTTCTATAAGATGTACTAAGTACTTATACCAGTAACTACTTAATATTATGACGAATAAAGTAGATAACTATTACTTTTATTTCATAATTATTAACACTTATAAATCATAAATTTCATGAAATATTTTATAAAAATGTTATAACATGACACTATGGCACTTATAAATTCTAATGATCGGGTTTTTGTTATATATATAAATAAATAAATTAATAATAAAATAAATACAAATATTTATGTTAAGAAAATCTCAATTTTTGTCTAACATTTAATATAAATGCGTGAAAAATTATCGCATACGTCAACATATTATTATAATAAGCTAAATAAATGTAATAACTGGAATACAATTCTGAAAAAAATTGTTCATAAAATAATAATGATCTTCACTGCGTACAAACAATGGAAAAAACAGATGTTTAATAATACATGGTTACTTTAGGTGGCGATATAACAATTTGTTGGTTGATTGAAAAATAAAATGCCATAATGGCGAGTTATTGAAAAGTTAATCAAATAAGATGCCTTTTTTTATTGTTTTCCTTTATTATTTTTCATGATTCCATCCCGTTGTCTGAATATAACCATAAGTACGACTACAGTATTCCTATTTGAGATGTTTAACCTAAAGTTTTTTATTTATAGTATAGTTTATATATGTGTATAGATCATAATAGAAAATAATAATACAAATTTAATTTTAGATATTATCAAAGTCATATCGAAGCATACTTTTTTTGATTAAGTATTATTATTGTGATAGTTGTGGTTTTTATACGATTCAAAACTTGTATTAAATTATTTTTAATCAAACATGTTTTATAGTGATGGTTTTTAATTTATTCAAGTAAATTTGAACTAATTAATATGATTTTACAAAATGCAACCAATAAATAACCGGAGGATTAAGTATTCAATAAATGAATTTAAAAAAAAATAATAAATTAAATTACCACCAATTCCATTAATAAATTATAGTTGACGTCCTATAAAATTATTCAACTCAGAACACCTGAATTTTTTAATTTGTGAGGCTTAATTATTTCTTAGAAGTAAAATGAAACAAAAATATTTTTTTCTTTAAGAATAAATGCCATGTTGATTAAATCTATGTCGTAAATAACATCAAAATCAATAACGTATCTAAAAGATAAACATTTAAAAATACAAATATATATAGGTATATTTTTAAACTGTATTTAGCAATATATCTTTATATAATATAGGTAGTAATTAAATATTTAATTATTGGAATTTAAATACTTAAATAATATTATAATATTATGCATATAAATTCAATTTAGATTCCTACCTACCTAATTATTGTATGTAACTATAACTTCTAAGTATATCCGGTTCCTGTAATTCAGGTTATTTTATCATGATTCTATTTTTATCAGATGTTATGTCATACGGAATAGTATTAAAGTATTTGTGTTTCAAGTTTATAAAAAAGTAAAAAATAAATAAATACCTAGTTATACAATCTGAAATGATCAAAATCTAACCATCAAGGATTGTATGCTGTTTGGAGGATAATTTTGTAAAAAGTAATACCATTTTAATATTTTATATCCATTAAAACATAAATTATCAATATGAAATATTTTAAAATCACATTGTAAATATTATTTGTTTAATTTAGTATAATATTATAATTTTGTATTTATATTTATTTATTAATATATATATAAATAATTATTCTAATATTATATTACACAAAAAAAAAGTGGGAAGGTCGATAGACGTTCCTCCTTCGTCCCTTCGGTCCTCGGAGAAATTAATGGTTTATTATAATTATTAAGATTTGAATGCAATGATATTGCATTAGAAAATACGATTCTGAACAAATCTCAATATATTGCAATATATTATACTGATAATCCATTCCAAAATTTAACACCAATGTAAATTATATATGTAAATATGCTAAATAAATTTCAAATCCCTACGAACAATATTCAAGGAGTTATCATTTCGTGATAAAAATTGACAGTTACGGTTTTCAAAATATTTTTTAAATAGATTAAATAGTATAAAGTGTGCTTCTATAAAATATTCATATCGTTAAATCAAAAATTGCAGGTAATATTAAATATTTTTGTAAATAATTCAAAGCTTTATATTTAGCCAAAAAACAAACCAGTCCGTTTCAAAATTTTACCAAACGTAAATATTACCTATGTAAGTACTTACTCAAAAGATTTTTCAAGTTCCTATGATCAAAACTCAATTAATAATAAAAATATATAAAAAATTAAAATAACAGAAACAGTAATTTTACCAATTTTCCGCTTCTCAAGGAAAAATTTTTGAGTAATTCAAAAAATGAGCTAAATAAAATACCAATAAGATAAAATTCGGTAAGGAAAGGGTACCCTATTTGTGGTAATCAGACCATTATTTCTACCCGAAAAAATGTTTTCATATATCAGAAAAAAAATAAAATAAAATGCCTATAAAAAAAAATTGTCAGTCACGATTTTCAAAATATTTTGTAAAATGATTAAGTAGTATATTTATTAGGCTTCTGTAGCTTCAAATCGATAAACCCATAATTGTAGTTAATATTAATTTTTTTTGTCAAAAATCTCATAGCTCTATATTTTGCCAAATAATCAACTAATCTGTTCCAAAATTTTAGCACACTTGTATATTACTAATGTTCAAAAAATTTTCAAGTCCCTACGATCAAAACTCAATTAGTTATCACGAAATAAAAAATAAAAAATTACGAAAATAGTAATTTTACCAATTTTTTGGTAGTTTTTTTTCTCCTAAGGAAAAACTTTGGAGAAATTCGAAAAATTAACTTAATAAAGTACCAAGAAGATACGATTTGCTATTGCATACCCCACTTGTGATAATTGAACAATTATTTCTATCCGAAAAATGTTTTCATACATAAAAAAAAAAACATCGCTCCCGCTCAGAATTAAAAAAAAAAAACAGAAAATGATGTATAAAACAAAACTTAAATTTGTAGAGAAAAAAAAATATATATACTGATATAGTATAAGATAAAAACAGGTGGACAGTATACGGATAGTGGATGATCCTATTTCGGTCCTTAAAGATGAGGATGTTGTTAGTGAAAAGGAGCTTAAGGATATAATGTTTTGTTATTATTCAGACTTTATTGCATTGAAATTTGATCAAGAACGAGAAAAATAATTTTGAAATTCTATATTTAAATTGATAGCTATAATATTTTAATTTAATAATAAATAACATGGACATAACGCACTAAAAAAAGATTAATATTATACAAAATTGAAATTTAATAATTATAAGAAAAGAGAGAACATCATTAGTATTTAATCGTTATAAAACTATTAGAGTATTAGTGTTTGTATTTGAAATTTAAAATTACTTTTTAAAAGTTTGTTTAAAATTAAATACTTTTATTTTATACTTACCTACTATATTTTTGACGTGTTTGAAGTTGACTGTCCACATTGTCCGATCGTCACTAAACCTTTGCCGAAGAAAGCACTATGTAAGTATTATTTGATGCTTAATATTAATCATGGTTTTATTAGTGGTGATGATATTACCATTTTCGGAAGGGGGGACAATCCACTATTATCATAATATTGAAACCTCCAAATGTATGAGATTACAAGATTGCAAATAATTGTAAATTAGATGAAAAATATTAGCTAAGGGTTGGTGACAATTGAACCATATAGTAGGGAATCATGGTAATGTCAATATCTTCGAAAGTACTTGGTTACAAATTTTGAAAACAAGGTCGCAAAATAGTTTCAAAATATCGGCAAAATGTTGGGTGAGCTGGTGACGATCAGACAATAAGGAATAAGAGAAACATTATGCACATATATATTAAATTTAATATTCTAAAATACCAATTTTTATAATCTTTTATTATTGCTTGATTATAAGAACGTATTTAAAATTATTTGTATTTAGAAATAATTTAACTACTTTATTAATTGATAGTTAAGTAGTTTACATGAACGAATGCGTAATTAAAGTACTTTTTAAACTCATCATTTATAAGACTGAAAATTTATAAAACACACTCTATTAGTCTGAACATTAAATCGTTTAAAATAGATGTTGTATATATTATTCAGAACTAGAGATATAGGTTAGGTTGTGAGTAAATCTATCTTAAGGTATAATCATCGGTACTTTTAAAATGTTTATGTTCTAATGTTCAATTAAGTTTTAATATTTCTAGAGTCTCAATCACTGTAATATCGCATCTGTACCACTCACTTAACAAACATGATTAGTTTCTGTATGTATTTATTACCATTTGTTTTGAATCTTTCATTCGAGATGTCTTTTATAATTATTGTTTACAGTGTCATTTTGGATACTAAAGGACCCAGTGCCCAGGCAGGAATTTATTTAGAAGGGCCCCAACCCCAAGTCCCAATTTACGAAATATTCTTATAAATATATACAATTTATATTTGTTAGTATAAAATAAAAAAATACACTCATTCTAAATTATTATTGAAATTGTATTTAATATTCAATTTTAAGATTATTTATACCCAGTGGGGCACTTAGACATATCCCGCCTAGGGGTAAAATTGTTTAACCCCCTCTATTGTAAGCTGAATTTATAATAATATATTTATATCATAAAATATTTACGGCCCTTAAAATTTTGCCGACCGGGGAATTCGCTCCATTTTCACCCCCTTAAATACAGTTAATACCTTTATATACAACTTTATATATATAAGTAAAATAAATAATTGTGAACGTTTAATATATTATATTAAATTAAAAACCTGGTTGCTGGTAATTTTGTTTTGATGATTTTGATATGTCAATATATCATCTATTTATTTTGTCTATACTTAATGTCATATCTTTTTCTATAGCCAAAAGTAAAAGTGATTTTTAATGTTGCTGATCGAGTGATGATCTTAATTTTGTTTTGATTACTTTTAACTTACAAAATACTTTTTCACAGTTACTTTGGTTGATGACAATAGCATTGAGTAATTAAAAACTTGATATAATTTGTTATACATACTGCTAGATTCACAAAAAAGCTAAGTAACAAATTTAAAATAGCATGCTAAACATTTCAAACAGGAATTGCAATTTATTGAGTCAACTTTATTATCAAAATCATAATTGTATTAAAATAAGAATTTCTTGTTTAATATCTACTGACATTAATAAAATAACAAATATTGGTAAAACAATAAAGAATAATCCAATATAAACTAAAAAAATAATTGAATATTTTCTTATTTTAACGTCATTTTTCAAAACATATTACATAGAAATCTATAAATTAAAAATAATACCAATGTATTTTACAACTTAACTTCCATAAAATATCAATATTTAATTTTAAATATTGAATAAACTTGTACGATAATAATGTCTATTTTAGATTCAATACGAAGAGGGGAATGTATTAGTTTAACATTGATGTGTGTGTTTTTTTTACTAACGAAAGCATTTTTATGAGAAGAAATAATGGTCCGATTACTAGAAGCAGAATATGTTTTCGGAAGAAACTTGCATCTAGTTGGTACTTTATTTAACTTATTATAAGAATTTCTTAATAGTTTTTCTTTATGATAAGAAAAACTAACTAAAAATGGTTGAAAAACTGCAAAATTCGGGGAATCTTTATATTTGACGAATTCGAATTTCATTATTTTATGATGACTAATTCATCCATTGCGTGTTATTTGATAAATAAAAAAAATGTATAAAATTAAATATTATCAATATAATATTACGTATCTCAGAATCATTTTTGCGAAATGCAATAATACCGAATGAAGAAGAAGGAACTACCAGAATCAACTGCCCGACTTTTTTTTAATAATTGATTTACTGTGTAATCGTTTTACGCCCAGAAAAAAAATACAACTCAATTTGTGACATTTAAATACTTTATATTAATATAAACTAAATACAAATTTATAGTATTATAAGTATTATATAATATAATTATAAAGTTGGATTATATTTTAAATAAAATAATACTCCTATACTGAAAACATAAAATAAATTTATAAATAATTAATTTCTTAATCGTTTTGTTTAAACAATTTTAAATTTCAAAATTACAATTATTATATTAAAATGTAGATACAATGGATACATAATAATAAAATATACTTATTTATTATGAAAATTATATTATTATTCTCTATATTTTAATATTAACGATACTAATATACCTAATACTAATATACTAATTTTCATATATTCGTCATTTTATATAATTTGGATTTAAAAATAATAAATTTAAATTATCGTATAAAAACTATTTAGATTTATCTTTTATTTTCCATTTTATTTAATCCATATTTAATTACAATTTATTTAAAGATATATGTACAATTAATAATGATATTATCTTCAGTTATTTATTGCCTCATTTTATAAATCATTAATAAATACTTCTGTACGATGTATTTTAAACTTATTTTTATTCCATTAATACATAAATAAAAATCTTTATTTTAATATTTTAAATTGACGAACACTATATAGAAATAATATTTTGCTCATATTAAATATTTTTATATCATTTAACTGTAATTGGATATTATTTTGAATTTTATTTCACCGATTTTTATTAGTCATCATATTTGGAGTGATTGTTAAAAAACTTCAGTAGTCTTTTGCTGAGACATGTAATATTTAGCGTTAATATATTCAACTCATTTATGCGAAAGATTGTAGATAAATGTGCTTGAAAAAAAATTAATGAGATAATTGGAATATTATGCGGAACAATATGGATGTAAAACTTTATAATCAGAAATGGTTTTGTCGGAAATACCTGATGAAGGGATTAAAAATGAGCAGAAGAAAAGGATTGTTGGTGGGCGTAACTAGCCCTTATTTATACTAATGATGTATGGCTTAAAGTTTTGGGGACACTTTTATTAAAGGTATAAAGCTGCGAATATAATAATATTATTAAGTATTACTGACCATAATATTTCTCTTATGGCCAGTGGCCATCATATAGTAGTTATATTTTATATAGAATTCATGTATTGTATTCGTTTTCTGCAATTTTTGGTGTGGCGTCATTTCTATTTGTTATTATAAAATAAAACAGATGACAATACATATTGCATTTCATTGTTACATTTTTAGATGTGGACACAACAAATGAATTAATTTAAACCAATAATGTTATTTAAGTCGTTCATCTCTAAAAAATCACAATTATTCTATACTTTAGACAAAATCGAATGAATCAATGAAAGAAAAATATAATCTTAGTTACATCTATATTATTTTAAATTAAGAAAAATTAACATATCTTATAATTTTATTTATTATAATAATAATTTCTACATGACACATGATTAAGTTGTAAATTGTATAATCATCTTAATAATAATGCAAAAAATAAATTAAGACTTAATCAATTATTTAAATATCGCATAGTTACTTACTTTTAAAAGAATAATTGTTTAAGGTAACATATTGATTACATATATTTTATTTTTTACTTTAAAATCCATTTGGCTATAATATTAAAATTAATTTAAATATGCTAAATTTGAACGAGACTAGCGAGAGTCCACCATTCCCATTATTATTATTATTATATAATATAGAGAATTTAATTGAAATATTTCTGAGGAATTGCATCGCAAATCCCACGAGAATTTACCACCTTTACCGTCCCGTTGACTACGAAACGATATCTTGGTGGAAATCCGACTGAGACTTTGGTACATTTCCCCATACACATTTAAGAAGGCAGTACCTCGATTTTATAAAACTACCTACATTTCCACGCTACATCGCAAGTGGT
Source organism: Eriosoma lanigerum (assembly GCA_013282895.1). Classification (NCBI taxonomy): domain Eukaryota; kingdom Metazoa; phylum Arthropoda; class Insecta; order Hemiptera; family Aphididae; genus Eriosoma; species Eriosoma lanigerum. The sequence goes on from CM023357.1 coordinate 17,303,142, forward strand.
TTATTGTCTTCTGAATTTTTCAGTATTTTTCGGTAGTATTTATATTTTATCAATTACTTTACATATAACAATATTAATAATATGAGTGTAATAATTCCATTTTGGTATCGAGATCATAGGGTTTTATAGAAAGAACCTAAAAATTTCAATTTTAATAATTTGTATTTTTTAATATCACATTAAATATTTAGAGATATTACTTAAGGTATCAAGTTTAATTGTGTTTTTTTTTTATAAAACATTCAATAATTTACACATTTTTATTTTATAAATTAGTAATTTAAAAGGATTCATTTTCATACATAAGTATTGATATACAAATTGACATTATACATTTTTTTTAACAATTACATGATAAAATTAAAAATATCCTATTTAAATGAAAAAACAAAATTATAAGTTAATCTACCTAATCTTATTGAGAGGGTCTATTTCTATTATACCACGACTATCGTAGTAAAAATCTTAGTTTTGCAAATAATTTGTACTCAAAATCGTGGTTTATTTTACAAAAAATTAATTAAAATTAAACGTTTAACACTTCTTCATGAAATATGAAAACTTCAGTTATAAAAAAATATATATTAATATTAGAACTTCGCGTTAAATGTTTAATACCAATTACTCTATTTTCTTTTTAATATATAATTTTATATTTAATTTTTAATAACTAACATATTTTTTTCTCTTAATTTTAGTAAAATTAAATAATAATAACTTTGCATAATATATAGGTATAATTACTGTTTCAATTTTGTTATAAATTGTTGTTCCAGAACGATAAACAGAATTTTTGGAACAGACTACACGATTTACATACTGTATATAGGTAATCTGTTACAATGAAACAATATGTTTTGTACATACGAATTCATAATCATACACCATAATATATTACTACGGTATAAGTAAAACAAAGTTTTAATTCATTTATAGAGTATAATATTATCACGTTTTACTTATTGTGAGATATTCAGTCATATCATCTAAAAATTTGATTAATATAGATCTTGCAGTCCTTAGAACCTTTTGAGTATTTATACTTGAACAAATACAAGTGGAAAATGTGTTTTGTATGTTATTTATAATAATTGAATGATCATTTTCAAAGTTTAAATTCGATGTAAACGTGTTGTAACTTCAACATACAATACGTAACTTGAATTTTAAAATTATGCATAGCAGGTACTATGTTATATATTATGGAAATATTTCAATCATATCTTTTCTATTGACAACATGCATATTTACAAAACTACTGGACTTAGAAATATAATTAGTAAAATAAAATTAACAATAAAAAATCATTAAAAATAAAATTTTTATTAATATAACTAATAAATTTAATTTAATTTGTTATAATATATATCAAACCACAAGAAAATGTGTAGGTCAGTGGCAGCGGGAATAAGGTTTTTTGTGATAGGTTTCCATCACACTTTAGGGGTGGGTGTTTGGTGGCTGGTTTAATACTATATGTAGGTATATAAGCAGGTCATAAATTCACAAGTTTAATTGCAAGGTGGTATATGTAAGTGGGATAATCAGATAAATGATAATAATTTTAAAGGTGTTTGAGATTATATATAATTGAATTCTCTGTTTTGCGTAATAATGATTTCGTTCTATTTCTTGTAATGTAAATATTAGAAACGCAGCACTACAGAAAAACGTGTTTATATGTTATCCAGAACTTTTGTACTAAAGAGATAAAGAAATCAAGAATATTTTCATTTTTATGGTTTGAAGCGGGGGTTGTTATTCCCAATACTCAGCTGTCCCTCTAACTTAAAATGTTCGCGCCGCCACTGGTGTAGGTTAAGATTGTGTATAGGTGCAAATCATTAATTTAATTTAATTTATCTAATAGTACACTATATTAAGTTACAGTCCAAGATCTTATAATAATTAAATATTTTCCTATTAAATGATAAACATTTTAATATTTTAGATAATTTTCAATGTATTCATTGAAAAAAACAACAAAAGTTAATTCTAGTTTTATTATATGAGAATTTTCAATTTTAATATTTATAAAATATATAACTATTAGTTATTATAATAAAATGTTTAAAAATATATATTAACATTTATAATATAAATTATACAATAAAAATGTATAACACATTAAAGACATACTTCGTAGTCATAGTAGTCATTTGTAGTCGTAGTAAATGTTCCTAGGCTATTTAGAAATAAATATCATTTTACGAATATAAGTATACGTAGTTAAATTTATGATTTTAAAAGAAATTACTGTGTCCAGTATTGTTCATTTTATTATACAGAACTTATTCGTTTATCAATAAATAATTCAAAGTATTTTTTAAAGAAATTTAATTTTAATAATTAAATACTATGGATATAATTATAATTTACAGTAGTACAATAGTCCAGTATAATATACATGTCATACATATATGTATATATGATATTCAAATAAAATGTAAATATTATTGTAAAGTAATTTTTGAGATAAAGCTACAAGCAAAATCATATAACAAAATATGTTCAAGTGGTAAATATATTACACATTATAATATAATGTTGTATATTATACAAATCTACTGCTTTTTTTTGTTTTAATGAAGTTTAATGCTAACGAACAAAAGCAATATATAACATTTATTATTGTTCCTAGAATTTATCTCAATTTAAAATTTTTAATGATGACCTAAGTACATTATTTTGTTGTTGAATAATATGTGTTTTAACTTTTTAAGTGTTTTATTTTAAAAATAACTTGGAAAGTATATTTTATATTTTTATACTTTATAATTGGATCAGTGTTATATTATTTAGTTATGTTGCACATGCCAAAGTCATATTATATTTTATACCGATTAAACATTATCATAATGAAGAACAGTGTGAAATGTTATATGATATATATAATTGTAAAATATATCAAATATCAAGGACCTTAGTGATGTAGTATATATTTCAAAATGTAATGATTACCTACCTTTATTATAATATTATTATCATTCTGATTAATATACCTATATTTATTATTATTACAATTATTACGATTTCCAAATGGCATAACTACTTATGTGTCAATATTTTTTATCAGAATAATACTCAAAGACCAATTTTATTTTCTAAGAAACAATTTAAAACTGTATACTGATAAATCTATTGCAATTTAGTGTCACAAATTTATTGAACATAACATTGAAAACATTTGTAATTTGTAATTTTTTTTTTTTTTTGTTTTATCGCGAAATTCTTATAACTCATCTATTTATGTAGGTATTTTATTTTGAAAAAAACAAACTGAGGTTTTATAACCATAGGGTACATCGTAATGTGACATAAACCGAAATTTAAAAGACACTTTGTTTTACGTAAATCTACTTATTTTATCATAATTAAAAAAAAAATTAAAACTTTATGTATTCATATCATTTAAAGGATGAAAACCGTGGATATCAATTATTTTGGTGAATCACTCTGTATATAATAAATATATCACACTGTATAGAATTTTAAAAATATAACAATTGGTTATATTTTTTATTCTTATGCAAACGTTGAAAATAGCTAATTTCACAATTATTTTATCCTAAGGGATTTTTTTATTGTTACATTTTTTATATAGCATGATGTGTAATGTTAATGCCATGGGGCACAAAATTATAGTTTTACAATTGGTACCTACTATACTTTAAAAAATACATATTTCTAACAAAAACACAATATGTATCTTTCAAAGGTACTTTTCACAGTAAAATAATAAAAAAATTATTAAAACTAAACGAAAATATTAGGTATATTATATAATATATATTTTTTTTAGTTCAACACTTAAAAAAATAGTGTATATATTTGATTGGAAAAATAAATATACTATATTTATGTATGTAAAATATTAAATTTATATAAATACGTGTATATGTTGGTTTTATTAATGTAGAATCTAATGGTTAAATATAAATATTATTTTAAAATAAATAATATTACCTGTCATTCATATATTTTAATATGTTCACCATTCATTTTGATCTAAAACAAATTTAAAATTTAAAAATATAAAAAATTTACGTTTATATTGTAAATATTATATTATATTATTACTTATCATAGAATATAAAAATAAATTAAATACCTACATAAAAATGTTTATTATATTTCAACAAAATTGAAATTACATATATTATATTCACTTAATATGTCTAATCTTTATTAATTTCATTATTTAATTTATATGTTTATGATAAAGTACTTAAAATTTAAATAAATTTATTCATTGACTAAAACATTATAAAAATAATATTTACAAATGTTAAACATTTGTATGACATTATTAGTAACATCATTATTACATTCATAGTGTGTTTATGTATGTGCATTTAAATGTAAGTTGGTATTATATACATAATTCGTAAAACGAATTCGATTAATACCTATTTATCAAAGAACAAAAATTTACTTATTTAGCAAGTTTAGGCAATTTTAGCATAATTTATACAAATAAAAAATCATTCATTTTTAAAAATATATAATTTTTAACATTTATTGTGTAAAAATCATAATATAAAAATTATTTTAATATTGTATCCTTGAATTGTTTAAACTCTAAATGAAATTACAGCTAAAATATTCTTCAATGAAGTATTTTAAAGTTTTTACGGGCTTTAAAGTTTATTTATGATTTAATTTCTTTGTTTATTTATCAATGTTATTAACATACTAAGAGCTTCTTTACTATAAACTTCAAATAAATATTCCTGATAAAGCTTGGGTTTGGTATATTTATTGTTTGGTTGTAGTTTAGTTTACTTTTTGACTATTTACCCCTTCGTAAAGATAAAAGATGATTTGTGAAAACATATCGTGAATACTTAAAAACATTTTAAAATTGTTGTAGTGAATTGAATTGTGTAATTAAATTTATAATGGTTTGAAATTTTGCTTTACCATTGAAAGTAAATAATTATATTACATAATTTTTATTATACAATCATTTTTACTATATTCGGTATATAATTTAAGCTTCTATTTTATCATGTTTATTATATTTTTCCATGAAATTATAATTTGTAAATAGTCGTTATTCTCGCATATTTTACAGTAATGTCATAAACTCATAACACTTTTTGTTTATCGGGAATAATAGAATTATGAATATGTCATAACACAACGTAGCAATTAATTTGTGGCTTTTAAGTTGAATTTAGGGTTTAAATAATTATTAAAAATTTAAAGAGAAAGACATTTTGGATGTTTTTTTGTAGGTTTTCTGTAAAAATATAATTCTTATTATTTAAAAACGAGTTATTTGAGTAAATATTGCTTGACTCCTTTCTTACTAAAATATAAGCTATTAGTTTTGTTTTGCGGGTACCAAATAACTTGTTTATAATTTGTTGATGAAAAAACAAAAAGCATATTTTCTATAATTTATAATTGTATTTATAGACGCCTATGGCAAATAAGTAGTTTAATATAAAATTAAAAACTTTCAGATTATAATATTTCGTTTTTTATTCTACGCCATTATTTCTATACATAATTTAAATTGTGGGTTTGTAAATATTTTTTCAGAAAAAATTACAATGAAACATGAAACACTTTTAAAACTTAAAAATACGCAGGTATTTGTATTATTTAAATATAAATATTTCATCGTATGTTCATGAAATGTTAGAGTTTTTGAACATTTAAATGACTCAAAAACACTAATTTCTAAAACGATTTATTAATTTAAAAACCAATAAATACACTCAAACCGAGTATTTAAGCATATTATACACTTTAACTAAACTTAAATCACAAACAAATAAATATATATATATATATTTATATCTTTTTAAGATTATTATGATCTATATATTCTATCTCAACATTAAATATATATAAAGTATTCGGAAATATAAATTACAATTTGAATATATTGGATGCCATTATTATAATATTATTATATAACTATTTTGTTATTCCTAACGACAATAAGATCAAGACATATTCGTTATAATTTCGATCAAAATTAGAAAAAGTATCATTACTAGGTAATCATTTATTCTTTAATATTTAATGTGTTATTTTATTCATATAGTTTCTTCGCTTACAGAACAATATGTACCTTTGGTATGAATTTTGCAATTTTGCATTTCACTAAAGTAAAAAAAAATAAAAAGTATCATAAATAAATAAACACACACTATATTGTGGTCAAATGAATATTACTTTTTTGTTCCATTTCGTTATATTGTACCGACCTGGAATGAACTTTACATAATAAATAATTAATAACATAACATAAAATAATATCCCCTTTTGTTATTTATTTATATATATTTTAATTAATAAAATAATTGACTAGATAAAAAAAATTTTAATTGTTCAAGTCGTTTTTTTTTCCATTTATTTCTATAACGTAAAATGACTATAAAATGACAGTATATTATACATATACGTACCATCAAATATCTATTTTTTTATAAGGAAAAATACTACTTTTATTTGTTTTTAATAATATAAAATTGGTTTAACTCTGAGTTTAAACGTAAGATAAAGAAAGATAAAATAACCAAAATATGTGCTTTAAATTTTTTAATCAGTATTCGCTTTATATAGATAGGTACATTGTGCATGATAATAATTATAACAATCAATCAAATATTATTTTAAATTATTTGGATTTAATATTTTATAAGTTATCATCTAAGCACAGGGAATATTTACTGTCATATTGTTATTGAAATGGACATTAATCCTAACAAAATTTATTGGACTATTTCGGTTATATTGATAAATTAATTAAACAAACAGTTCAAGACATACTTCAGTTTACATATTTTATTTCCATTGAACATTATTTTGTAGGAAAAACAATGTTGATATACTACTGTAGTGCTATTTTTGAATTTTTAACTTCTAATATGTACTAAAATACAATTACCAAAATATCCAATATTAATGGTGTTAAAATCAATTACCTATATGACGAAATCGATTTTTCCCTTACCTATAAATTTTCGGTTCCCTTATTCTTAGAAAAATTTAAAATCTTTTTCAACATTACTTAATGATAATTAGTTATTTTGTTAATTTATCATTTAATTAAATTAGTTAATTAATTACATTAATTGTACTTTTTCATATATGTATTTTTATATTTTAAGTTGCAGTAAATGTTTATTGATATTTACTAAGTTTATATGCGCACTACATGGAATTCAATTGATTTTCTTAGATAAAATTTATCTAAAAATACAGGTAGTAAATATATTTATAAATGAAGCATTTTAAAACTTTTATCAAAAAAAAAAAATAAAAAGTAAAATGTTTAGACAAATAGACACAAAACAGATATAATAATATTATGTTTACAAAATCAATTTCTTATACGCACATTACTGATAATCTAAAATTAAATTACTGAAATATGGCAACCACTCGATTCACAAATAATAACATATACCTATTATAAACTAGCGCATTATCCTATTGCATCTTTTGCGTAATCCTTCATAAAATACGTTCAAATAATCGTGAACGTTAGATGTTCTGAATAACAATTTGATGAAATCCATTGCTTCGTACTCATCAGTGGTGACACGTGATATAATTAATAAACAAAAAATGCTTGTCAATTTGAATAGGATTTCTATTTATTTTTTTTTTTTTTATTTATAATGATAAAACTGATTAACGATAAAATCAAAATATTTCTATTAGTTTTCTTATTAATATATTTCCTATTGTTCTTGTGATAAAACACGAATAAGTTAACACGGTTATTACGTTTTTTTATTAATTGATAACAACAATATTAGGATGGATTTTTTAACAGTGAACGCCGAACGGAGATGGTAATCGCCGGTAATCTAAGTAGATACTACGACTACCGAATTTTACCGTCACTGCCACTTCCGTAAGTGTACCGCACGGAATCTCGTCACGAATCACAAAATCCATCTTCCAAAGCTCCTTTAAACCAAGACAAATGAAGTCGACGTTGTCGTCTAATGCTTCGACTAAATACGACCGAAAGCTGAGGAGAAACTAATTTTCTACACAAGTTAAAGAGACGTTTTTCGAGTATATTTTATAATAAATGATAATATTGGCCGAAAACAATAATTATGTGTAAAAGTGATAATTAAAAATCATACTTTTTTTGCACTTTTGTTAATAATTATAATAAAGTATAATGATATAATATACAATAATTATACTAATAAAATTTGGGGTTTGTAAGTTTCAAGTTCTTTGATCATTAATTTCTCATCTGTTGCTTATTATATATAAATACACAATTGTTTTCATATATAATGTATCTATAGGTATATATAGTTTTTCAATATTGATTGCATTTAATTATTTAAAGATTAATATTGTAGAAATAATTTTAGTGGTATATGTTTACTATAACTATAATATAAGATTCGAGCCGATTATGAAGTTAAATTTCAACATCATATCCCATATTTAAACTTTAGTATTTAGTATCATATTGATAATTTATGAAATTTAAACGCATTTTATAATAGGTATATTTGTAATCTAAATTATTATCAGAAAAAATATTAGCTACAAATCTTTAACATATTAAATATTATGCTAAAAGCAATACGAGTTTTTGCATTAATACGTCTATCCCATCATAATGCTCAGTGCACACATGTCCGTAAATTTAATGTTAAACATTAACTTAAGTTAAAATTAAATACATATCTCCAGCATGCTCGTATTAAATTCTATTATAATTTCAGATTTAAAACCACCTCGCTCATATTGATTAATAATATGCATTTCAAAATATAATAATAACTATTACCTAGCAATAATTGTAATATAAAAAATAATATTATTGTGTTCCTGATATATAACTATCTGATGTTAAATAGTTAAAATATAAACGTTTGCTTAATAATGAAAAAAACGTAATAACATAAAGATGTTATATTATGTAATTTATAATATTGTAATTTATTTTTTATTGCCGTGCACTCTAAAAGATAATAATAATATTATTATTGCCATATTGGTAACATTTTGGATGATTGGAAGTTATTACTTAATGCAACAGCTGGAACAATAAGTTAATTGATTATTTTGTTACATAAAAAAATAAAAAGATATTACACGAGGTATGGATTAAAACGTATATAAATATTAATACTTACCAAATGAGCTTCGAACTCCTAATAATAATAATACTTTTAAATTCAAACCATATAATAATGAGTTTTCACAAAAAAATGAGACAAATCATATAAATAATATTTTAATTATTAAATATTTTTTTATTAAATTTCTGTTTAAATCACCAATGTCATATCCAAAAATAAAAAATTAAAATCATGTATAATAATTTAGCTCAATTACATATTTTAAAACGTTTCTTCCATCTCTATGACTTAACTGAGTGAAATAGGTACTTACTAAAAGAAAAATAATGTTATAGGTACTATTAAATACTTTAGTGGAAGAAAATAAATTTAAAATATTTTATCATTTTTGTATTTTAGTGTTTATTCATTTTTGTATTATTCAAAATTAATTACGTATTATATTATATAATATTAATAATAAACTAAAAATCTACATTTAATATATTTTGGATATACAGCTATAATAACTATACATAAATTAATAGGATAACAAAAACATTGAGCTGTTATAATGTTAAAAATTAACTATCAATATTTTAGAAATTTAAAAAAATTCAAACAATAATTAAAATGTATACGTATATTACGTATTTACGTTTAAAGCCTAAACGTATAAATTATAGATTGTTTTTCTTGTTTAATAATATATATATATATATCTTCATTGTTCATATAATCATATGCGTATACATAATCGATAGTAATTAATCTGAATAATCTGAAAAGTGCATGAATACTTAAATTAATTTTCAATAAAAGCATTATCATAAATTATAATAACACAATGTGGTATTATATTAGGAAAGTAAATTATATATTTTAGTTGCAAAGAGTTGATAACCAGTAGGTACTTACGTAGTATATGATCATTTATACGTGTAGGTAGTAATACCAAAATATCTATATTATTATATTTTAATATCATAACTATTTATTCTCGACGGTTTGTAATTAATATTAAATATATATATATATATATATAATTATTTTATCAAATTACAAAATAAAATTATAACTAATTAATAATCAGATTCATGAAATTATTTTTATCTTCTAGGAGTAACATCGTGTATAATTATTATCATAATAAATATCATTTAAACATATATACCAATGTAGTAAAAATTATAACAGTCAATATAATATTAGCACAATAATAATAATAATAATAATTATTTATAATAACACTTAGTGTGATCAGGAATATCACCAACAAATTTTATCAGGAAGATGTTATAACCAAAATCAACAACCAAATAATAAAAATCATAAACTCAGGAAAGGAAATCTCCATTGTATGTACCGGCATTTTAGTCAATGAAATAGCTGATAAAGCAGCCTTCGAAGCGACTACACATTTTTTAACCAACAAAAAACTGAATTCATACACTATCAAAAACCTAAATAACCAGATAAATATCATAATCGAGAACATATGACAACATCACTGGAACATACAAACTACTAAATTAAACAAAATAAAAAACACCATTGCAAATTCTCTAAAATATAACAACTTAACACGCAAGCAGGAGCTAATCATAAATCGTTTAAGAATAGAACATACCAAATCAATATATAATTATCTAATGGAAAAAAAGGAGTCTCCAATGTATCAAACGTGTGGAATACCGCTAACAATAAAGCATATCCTTACGGAATGTTTAGCATATGAAAACCAGAGACTGAGGAACAAATTACCTTGCGCTTTATGCCAGATGCTGGAGCCGTACCTCATCGAAACATCAAAAGTCCTACAATTTCTGAAAGAAACCAACCTCACAAACCAAATCTGAAGAATAATAAAGTAGTTTAATTATTTATATATATATATAGCTAAACATTTATGTTACCAAATCCTTTTGTAAGCAAAAGCAAATGGCCCAGTTGTTGCGGTATAATATAATAATAATAATAATAATAATAAAATAAAGCAATCGCTTTTCTTAATTTAAATTTATTTTATATAAATTGTTTGATTTTTGTTAAATTTATATTTGTACATAATGTGCAAAAATGTGTATACTTAGAGTACATTGAATGAAACTCAATTTAATATCAATAGAATAAATACAGACAAGATATATAGTGATCTGGTGTTACTCATTTTTTTTCATTCACATTCGTACAAGATATAAGATTATGCAAAAATATTAAATGTCTTTAAAATAAAAGTAACTAATTTATATTATTTTATATTATTCGTATTATATGATTCATTGTGACCGATGAACACAGAAAATAAGATATTGATATAATATTATGTGTATATATTTGATTGAAAATGTAATATTTAAATATATAGTATTAGTAAATTTTATTAATTTAGTGACTGATCTATTTTGTTGCAAAATGTATATTTTATATGACCATTTCTAGTATTAATTTTCAGGAGAGATTTTACACATAAAAACATTACCAAACTATTCAAAAATAAATAATTTATTATAATATAAAATATTTCGAAAATTTGTGGAAGATATTTAACCCTAAGCACCTCTAAATACAGCAATGTATTTTATATTTATTTATTTACCTAGAGTCTACATAGATTTTTGTGTAATTATTAAATTAACTATTGCCGATGATCACATTTAATGAAACAAAAAAAAAATTGAGTTATAACTCTAATTATATGTAATAAATATCACTATATACTATTATGTAGGTAGCCACATATATATTATAAATATGTAATAGAAGTTTAATATATTATATTTTTAAAATATTTTTTAAATTGAACTACGATCAGTATTTTCATATGAGCATATAGATCAAAATTAAAACATTTAACAAAATTCAAAATTGAAGTGATAAAAATAAAATTACGTTTACAGATTTTTAATATAGTTATATTTTATATTAATATCAAAAAGTTGTCATAAAACTTATATAAAACTTTCTGATGAAAATATTTAAATTACACTTTTACACTTATTAATAAAATAAAAAAATGTAAAAATTTCTTATTTCATCAATTTTACTAAAATTTATAACAATTTATTACATAATTTACAGAATTTATAAGCATTGATTGTTGTAATATAATTTCAATTATATTACATTTTTTAAGAAATTTTACATTTGGCTTATATTATGAATTATTGAACAAGTTATAAAATTTCAAAGTTATAAATAAATAAGTTAAATTTCAAACTAAAAAAAAAATCATAAACGTGTGATAAATGTAACACATAACTAAAATATCTATGTAAATATCTAAAATTGTTCAATCTTTAAGTCTATAACCTTTATTTATTTTATTTCTATCACAAAATAATCAAAATAAATACCGTTTAAAATTATTTTGTGTCATATTTAACATTTTTTTTTAGTAATCTTTGGTTAGTTTTTCTTTACGCTTGAGAAAACTATATAGAAATTATCTTCCAGAAACCTACCTCACTTTATGAGAAAATTATTTCATTTATAAAAAGTGTTTAGATAGATACAATGTATATATATATTTGAAAAACACACATCATTGTAAAACCAATATATTCCTTGCATCACTCTGAATCTAATATATATATAATGTCATTATATTTTGGTACATTTTAACAAGAAATATAATATAAATTCTTTTTTTAAAGAAACTTTATATGAAGTTTTTTAAAAACGTAAACATTTAGAATTATTATGAAACATTTAAAATATATTTTATTGCATATCTATATAACATTATAAGAATATACAATATTTTTTTATACATCTTTATGTAATGGATTGACTTAACGCGTTTTATAGTTTCAATAGAGTTTTACATATTACAACTTACTACGCTGTTGCATTATGTTTTTGTACTACTTGTACTATACAAATATATATTTATTTTATTATATGAAATACTTAAATAAAGTAAAAATTTCAAATTGTTATTATTATTTTGTACGTGTCAAGAATTTGTTTATGAACAAATAACATAACTACGAATAGCTAATATCTATATAGAAAATACAAATATTCTATTTTTAGAAAAATTATATTTTATCATAATTATTTTGATTATATTCCATAAAACATGGTATTTATTATTAAATAGTTATGGTGATAAAAAATGTAATATATTATTATTTATAATGTTGAAAATAAAAAAAAATATCGTATTAAATTTAAAAAGCAAAATAGATAAATTTATTTCATTATTAATTAAATTTAACTTTAATTGTCATTATAAAAAATATTTTACTATTTTATTTACATTTACTCACAAAACATTTCAATTATCGACATTTATATTACTAATATTTCTCACCAAATGATTTTTGTCTATTAAATAAATATAGTAATTAACTACCTATAGAATAACAATAACAATAATTGTTATTTTATTTTATGTGACAATACAAGCGATAGAGACATTTTTCAAACAAGTAAGACATATGAAGTAATTAAATAAACATATAATTTTATAATAAAAAAAAAAATATATATATTTATTTTCGTATATTATTTTCAGTATTTATGGTTTCTTGGTTTAATATGCACGAGTTAAAATATTTAGAATGTTTTGATATATTTATCTATGAATTATTCATTGATTAAGCCTATGAAAATAGAAATTACCCTTTTTGTTTGATAACCACTAGAAGCGTGTCTATGTAGCCTTAAAACCTTACCAATCGATACACCACACCGTGCCTGTTTCCGATGCATAAAAGCGGCTTGCTTTTGAAATTTTTTTCAATAAACTGCCAAACACCTGATTAATGGTTTGTATTAGAAATTCTGGATTTTTAATTAATGATTTTTAATTTTCAATTAAATGACGTTTTTCAACGTTAACGTAACAACAGCGTATAAACGGCATCGGGAAAAATAACCATAGAATCAATCAAGAAAAAGATATACAGAGTGCATTATTTAAAATAAACTTAGAACGGTATCTGCCCAATAAGTTACAAAAAAAACATTATTTTATTTCTTTATTGATGTATGCTGTAACATTAAAATGGTCGATTTTATATGTTGTTTTTTGTGAATCCACAGATAATCACATAATGATTAGTTTTCGATAGGTTTCTTCGCAATGAACATCTATAATAATTGATTATGGTAAAGTAAATTGTGGAAGCACTATAATGTGTTGAAATATAAATCGGACATTATTTATAATAAATAAATGAATGAGTTAAAATTAATATAAATAATTTAAATTTTTTGTAAAATTCATTATAATATGTAAAACACGAGGGTAATGTGTTTGAATTGAGTATAAAGTATAAACAAATTATTTACTTAAAAATATTACTAGATAAATTATTATTATGAGCCATAATTTCAAATATACGTAAAAGTTGCAATACATTTTCAAATTACAAAATGAATATATTTTGTGATTAAAATTATTATTTAATTGTAGTCTGAAAAATCAAAAGGCAGGCGTTTTTAAATTGATTAATTGCAATTAATGGTAGTGGAAAGGGATATTTTTTTTATAATAAAGAGATTGATTAATTGTTTTATGTACATTATTGTCATTAATTCGATAGGTATTTTAATGTTTTATAACATGTATATACCTAATATTCCTAATTTTGTAGTTTTATAGTACAGAAATTTAAAATCAATTGATTAAAAAGTTGAATAAAAATTAAAAATAGTGTCATTAACGAATAAATAACATAATTGCCAATGTTAGTTTGTAAATAAATGACACTTATTTAAATATGACTTGCTTATTTGAAAATGTATATTTTTTAAGAATAAATAATATTTCGATATTATTTTTGTTAAAAAAAATAATTCAACTTAAACCTGATCAAATGTGAACTTTGGCAATTTGTGGTACCTATAATTAGTAATAATATTATTCTTATTTATTAATTGATGATAATTATGCATTTAATATTGAAGCGAAAAATATTGTATATATTATATAGACCTATATCGAAATATTATTGCTAGATTATATTAATAACAATTTTTATAATTTATTTTTAAGAATTATAGCCAAAAAATGTTGGTTTTATTGTTTTATGTAATTTTATTCATATTATACGAATATTTATGATGATTCAAATAACTTGAAAGAGATAATTGTTCATTGCGAGATTTAACACCCGACATAATTTATCATATTATTCGAGTTTACGTTTTTTTTATTTTTTTATATAATGTATAACATCCGACGATTTATTTAGTAGCGTATCGTTGCCAGTCGGGCGGACCATTTCGTATTACCCATCGACATAAAACTAGACAGATAAACACGACGTCCGTCTGAATTATTCAATAACGGTTTTTGAAAAACGCATAAGCTGCTGTCAGATTTTTACTGTAAAACGTCGGGTGATTTAACCATATTATTGTCATCTGGTTGAAAATTGTATACGATTCACGAATAGTAGGTATAATATTAGTATAAAATGATAATATAACGAAATATGTATGTCACACAGAACTATCCATGATGGTGAATTCGACCATGGTATTTTAAAAACGATACAGTTCGAAAACAGTAGGACCAACTGCAGTGCTATTTAATTTATCGTCGTAAATCTTTCCACTATCATCAATATTCATATTTTGAACAAATACACTAAAAAACTTACATCGTTTAGTTAATATTTCCGCATTTCTCGACAGATTTCGAATGTTTACGATTATGTTCCTACCTTGGTCCTTACCCTGGTCCATTAGCATTACACGTTTATAAAAATAGAGTTCCACAAAGTGATTCGCAACCTGTAGTTTACGACACAATTTTATATGGCCAAAATATATAATAACCTAATAATTTAGGTTCTAAAAAAAAAGTATAAATTAATTTTTTATGGTTGTCACGTGGAAAAACTTTTGTACCATACAGAAATATTATAAATATATTATTATAACAGTGGTCTGATCTTATAAATCCAACAAGTATGGAAAATTAAAGAGTATATAAGAGTGAAATAATTGAGCTGAAATCTGATAATTCTTAAAGGTAAACACGTCATATTTATGTTTCTTAAAATTATCTAATAATTCTAGTGGGCTTAACTTATAATCAAATTATAGTTAATTTAGTTTGCTAATAATATAACTATAATATATTTATATAATTATATAAATTGTTTTATTAATACTGTTACTTATATAAATATAAAATGTGTAAAAAAAGAAACTGTTTGTCTTGAAACTTGTTTTAATATTTTTTCATAATTTTAAATAAAAATAATAATATTGTAGATATATGTTTAAAAAGTATCTATTCAAATTATTTCTATATTAAAGTATTAATTATAAATTAAAATAATATTATATTCGTAAAACTTTTCTTAGAAAGTATACAATTCTTAAAAACAAAATTAAAAATTCTAAATTAAACTAAGTTAAAAAAAAAAAAAAATAGGGTAATAAATACCAAAAAACTATTAAATAACACAAACTGACAGTTAAATGATTTTTAGTTATTTTATATTATAATATTATTTATGGAATACCTTTTTTAGATATTTAAAAACTTCTATCATGGTAATAAAATTACTAATATAATATTGATTTTGTAATTTCTATCTTTTTTTGATGATATATGAAAGTTATATACAATTTAATAACACATTTTATAATAATAATAAAATGTTATTTTATTATTATTTTTAAAATATTATTATAAAATAATATAATAATAATTTGATTTCAACTATACGAAAAAAGTGTTATATTATACAAATAGATGATGAGATAATAATAAATTTAAAAAATATTCATATTACGGTATTATATTAATTGATTAAAAACCTAACTGAATTTAAAGTACAGCTAAAACTTGTATTATCTTGCACTTAAAATAAGACATTAAATATTTAAGCCAAAAAGTGTAATGTCCAATAAAAACGATAGTGTCTGCAGGTATATCTAATAAACTATGTGAGAAACTCGTAAAAAATACACATTAATTATCAATCTAGCAATGAAGACTCATTTTTTATTTAAAATAAGACTTATAGATATGTATTTTTATTTTTTTTGCATAATTATATATTAAACTTACAACAATTTCATAGATGTACTTTACAAAAAAAAAAACTTTAATAATTTAATATAAAATATAATGTTATAAAAATATTAGATTAACTATGTTGTTTAGATACCTATATAAAATAATCAATTATTCACTATTAAATAATATAACCTAAACTCATATTAGCATATTATACTTACTCTTTTTAATATTATTATACAATTACAATATTATGAAATTTTCTTAAATAATTAACAAATTGTTTATAGGTTCCAAAGTTAATTTTAAAACAATTATATGATATACATTATATCTAACCTTATTAGTTTCTTTGTTTCTCAGTTTATTCAATTTAATATTATAAGATTATGTTAAATTGGAAAACATATTTTCATGTAACAATTTTAATAGCGGTCATCCTTATAATTATTTTTATATAATTTCGTATCGTACAAATCAAAATTTAATAATAATAAAACAATGTATCTGTTAGTAAATAATGTTTAAACGGCTTATAAAGATACCCTATTAATACTTATTTTAAATGTGTTGTATAATAATATATATAACTATATACTGCTGAGGCCAATAAGGTTACATGGATCGGAGTGTTGGATAATGGACAAAAAAATGTAACAGATGATAATTGTAGTGAAAATGAAAATTCTAAGTTGGATATGTTGAGTTACTAAAGATGATCGTATAATAAATTAAAACATAAGGGAAGTGTAGGAGTTGTACCAATTATGGAGAAAATTAGAGGAAATAGGTTAAGTTGGTTAGGTTAGCTGTTATGAAGAAAGATAAAGAACAAAAACAGTTAAATTCGTTATGGAAATTAATGTTTATTAAACAACGAGGAGAAAAAGACCAAAGCAGATGTGAATTGATGGAATATCGAATGATATTATGATAGCTGGCATAAATAGACGAGATTTAGTGGATCAAGATCTATGAAGGTTATGGACTATGATGGCCGTTCGCATATAATTGAGAGTGTGACGCAAAGAAAAATAATATATATTGTAAAATTTAAATAATGTGGGGTTATACATTTTATTTAACCGAAAATGAGTAATTTCATTCTTTATTGATTTACAATATTTATAAATATTTAGGTTGTGATAGGTACTACATTATTATGCACCTATAAGTTATTAATTAAATAATTTTAGATAATAAATAACTATAGCCGCCAATTATGGATTCTGTCATTTGATATACTTATTATAATCGTATTAGTTATCATATTTATACAAAAGTATACTTTAAAACATATTATTCTCATTTATTAGACAATAATAATCTATAATATCTATAAGTATAAGAAAAGCAATAAGATATTATTGTATTTTATAGTACTCAAATTAACCTATACATTATACACATATACATACCTATGTATATCTTATACAATAATATATAAATTATAATATAATGTACATAATAATAATAATAATTTATGTGTTATTTAAAATTTTTGAATTTTTCTATCTTGATCGGCAATTATTCGGCGATAATTACAATTTTGTTTTAATATAAAATATTTGTTTGATGCAATATTTTAATGATTTAATTTATATTTGTATTTATTTGTAGATTTTCAGAGGTATCATCATTATCTTAATGTTTTTATTTTAAGATTTGAGTATTGTTTTATTATTTATATGATTAAAGTAGTAAAATAGTTTTTAAAATTTATTACACCCTCAGTAATGTTGTAATAAGTACTTGTAGGTTTATGCACTTTCATGAATCACGATCTACCATAAAAACTTAAATAATAATAATAAAAAAATATATATAAAACGAACTAAATTGCATATTTCTAGTACATTTTTTTTTTATAATGATGAACGTTTAGAAAATTACAAATTAAATTTCCTTTTAATATATTTCTAATTGTCTAATAATATTTTTATATTATATTATTGTAAAATTGTTATTACATTTAATATGTATTAACATCTTACATAAATACATAGATATTAGATATATTATAGAATAGGAAATGTTAATTTTGTTGAATAAAATTGTTTTAACAATTTATTTAATTTAGAAAACAATTTATCACCAGTATGAAATTACCAAATAGCTTTCACCATTTTTCATTTAATAACGTTTTAATACAATTTGCTAAAAATTATAAGATTCAAGGACAAAAATTGATTCTGGGTCTACTAAATCCACATTAAGTAGACATAGATAAATAAATAGTCCAAATAAATATAAATTAAAGTAATGGAACTGTAAGTTGGAATGGTAAATAAAGACCAATGTTTGTTTACATCAGCGAGTGATACTGCACACTGCACGAACATTGTACAGCCCATTTTTGTATTGGATTTTACTGAATTCAAAGTTATAGTTCACTTGATCATTTTTTTCAAAATCTATACGCTTATTTCAATAATTAATTTCTACAATATTTATATTTATACATGTTTTTTTTTTTTTTTCATAAAAATGTTATTACATTTATTTACTCGATTATTTAATTCTAATAAAATATCTAAAGTATCTAATAAAATTATATCAATGTATATAAAATCATCAAAAATTTTACAAATAAATACTATATAAACGCTATTATTAAATTACATCTTAAATAATTTTATAATAAGAAAAGAATTAATAATTTTAATGGTGTGATACTGTGATGTTCACGTTGGATAACAGTCATTAATACTATTATCGATTGACTATTTTAGAGGTAATAAGAAACTACAAAAAATATTCAAAATTATAGTACATTTACAGGAAATTTATAGGAGGTATAAATTTTATCTAAATTTTTATTGATTTGATTTATCTAATATATTAAAGTTGTAGTTTATTACAACACATAACTTTAATATGAAAAAATGTATAAAATAATTATTATTAGGAAATACCACAATATTTTAGCATACAAATTATGTTTATATGATACGTAATTGAAACGACTATCATACATGTATAACTTAAATATTATCTTAAAATCAATACTGATTAATACATTGGCACGCCGAATGTTTATTGTAAAATAAATAAACATGTCAACCTTTTTATCAAAAATAATTGAATATTATGTATACTAGGTTATCATAATAATATGGTATATTATTATACGAGTATTGATATTGGTAACCACGGTAACGATACGGGTAATTATGGGCGGACGGACCGGACAGATAAAACGGTGATTAGAATTTTTTATTTCGTATAGAAATTGAAAAACTAAAAGAATGTGATGATTAAATTCTTAATAATAATATAACGTATACGACTACCCTTTTTGAAATGACGTGACGTGACTTATAATCGAAGTACCGGCACTGTGATCATCAGTAATTAATTACGCTGTCATTACACATGCAAACAAATATTATTTTTAAAATTATCATAATGAACTTTTAGGAACGCAGTCAAATAATGTCAGATGGGTAAATTTTACAGAAATGCGCATATAAAATATGACTATAAACTATAATGAACAAAGGTGTGTCTACGAGTCAGAATTCATTAACGTGACCTTGTTTGAAACAACGATTTGTTTTGGCAACCACATAATACGGGTATTATTAAATAATAAAATTCTTTCAATTATTTATTATAGAATGGATTGCTAAAATCATCGATTAAATGACAACATATCAATTTTAAACTATATACTTCATTTATTCATTAAAAAATAATGAAACCCAAAAAGTTTGCTATTATATTATATTCTGAAATTAATCGACATGCAATTAGATCGACACATTTTAAAACTTTATATAATATTAAAAATATATAAATAATTTTAAATAATATTATATAAAAATAAATGTACCTATACACGAAAAGCTTATATTTTTCACTATATAAATTGTATATTCAAACATAAGGTAACATTAATACCTCTTTTTTAATTAATAAATATATTTATATATTTTAGAGCTTAATAATAATTTTCACGTGTTCATAAATCATTTGATAGATTATAATAGTTTGTTTTAAATCATGTTTAATATAGTTATAATATTATATTTATACAATAACTAAATGTGTATAAATAAGATTGATTATTTCATAGAATATAATTACGTTATACATAGGTTATATATTTTTATATTATTATTTATTAATATAATTTAATATTATATGTTTTGTCGAAAAACTTTTTATTTTTTACGTACGATAGGAAAATAATTTAAAAATAATATTATGCGCATAATAATATTAGTAGGTATATTATATTAATTGTGATAATATTACTCTGAAGGACATATTTTTTTACATACAATAAGTATAATGATGGAGCTTATAAGACTGAGTTGCCAAATTATATCGCTGTTGACTTTTCATTTGGCAATGTCAAAATAATGTGATTTAAGGTAGTAATCATTCGCCACGATTGAAGAATTATTTGAACGATGTCACGGTATATTTTTAAATAATATCTAAATGAATAAAACGACCTTGGTCATGTGAAACTGACAACTTGAAATAAAAATTACCGCCTGTGTGTATGAAAGGTACGTTTCCATTGCATAAGCTGCAACTATCAGTATTGGTCGGTCGTGTTGACAGGTCCGGCATAGTTGAATAATTGATGCACAATCAAGAAACGAACAAAAACTATTATTAAAAGAATATGAGAAGAGAAAAAAGGAAATAATTAAAAGCACATTAAAATTCAACACGTACAGCGTACACAAAATAATAATAACGACGATGGGCATGGAGAAAACAAAATAACAATCACACGTTTGCGTATGTTTTACCTAAAGAAAACTGCATCTCCACAATAAACAACGGTCACAGTTATCTTTTAGGTTTGAGCGCATCAAATTCGACGACGCGTTGTCTAAACATCGTAGTTATTACATATGAACGTAAATTATATTACGTACAATTATTAATTATGTTTTAAAAATAAAAATAAACAGGTATGTGAAAAATAATACCATTCCACAGATTTCTGTGAATATGATTATAAATGTTCTTAAAATGTGAAAATGGGAAATTAGAGAAATGATTACGCCTAAATATTTCACGTGAACAATACGGAAAACTGCGTATCTCTTTGAAACGACACTGATAATACCGTCACCGAGACGATGATAGAAAAACAATAAAATAAACAAAAGAGAAACGAAAAGAACAAAACTGCTCGGGGTTATATGTGCAGTTTGAAGCGTGAATCATTTATTTATATTCACTTATTTTTCGCTCACTAATCCGACACTATGAAGACTAAGGAGTTTTGTATACTCCAAAGGACAATATATCTTTATACCCACTGTTCTATCGAGAATGTCGGAATCTTTTTATATTCCTTTTATTCACCAGTTATCTTAATAACAGTTTATTCGTGGTCATTTTATAATCGTTAGAATACTCATCATATTTTCTATTATTATAGACATAAGAACATATAGAATGACTAAATAGTCTTAAGATTATAACATATTTTGGGATATGAATCGAGAATCACTACTATTTTCCACTATTTTACTTTGTTTTCATATAATATAAGTTAACTATTAAAAATAAAACTCTGGCCTGAAAACTATAAAAATCGAAAAAAAAATTGTAGAATAAAATCGTTAAGTTAATATTTTACTATATACTTTACTAACTAAAATTGACTTAGTTGTATAATAAACAAAATTCAATAATACTTCTTTATAATAATCACTAAAAAAATAATTATTAAAAAGGTTATAGGCATAATTACATGGGTAATATATAATTTTAATTTTTGTTTTAAACATTTTTATTAAAAAACCTAACATACAAAAAATAGTATTATCTTATAATTTATTAATAAAGTATGATAAAATAAAAATAAAAACAGTGAAAGGCATATTATTTTTAAGATAACACACACACACACACACATTATATATATATATATATTTAAATATAATTGTGATAATTGATAAATACATTTATTGATAATAAAGATGCTATAAATACAACATATTATTTTATGGAAAATAAATTATAATAATATATTATTATAATATAAAACAAGAATATTAAATACGAAATGTGTTTATTATCAGGGGATCACCTTTATCTAATTGAATAACTAGAAGAAAAAAATACTAGACGGTTTTGTTAACCTATATTACACCACACAAGAGGATCATGTGAATGAATTGAATGAAGATGGTGTGTGATATTATGATGTGTTAAAGAGACTATACAAGATGAAAGAACGGTTTTTGAAAGAGATTATGATGTGTAACTTTATAATATATTAAAAAAAGATGGAACACGCTAAATCCTCTAAAGGTAGTACGTAAGTCTTGAAGAAGAGTTATTGCTCGTCCACATTAGAATTTCTGAAAATTACAATTTAGAGTTATTTATGTTTCCTTCTCAATTTATTATAATTTATAGCTAATTGAGGATAGTATTAAAATGTCACATTATATTTTTAAAATGTATGATTAACATTTTTGTATATTTTATATGTTTCATATTTTATTCAGTTGTAAACTAAGGAAATTTAAAAACTTTTATCGTAAAAATGAAGATAATTTTTTAGAAAAATATAAATTTCACAATATCAGTATTTATAATTTAATTAATTTTGTTTTATTATTTCATTTCGAAGATAAATAATAGGTACATTTTAAAATTCACATTATTTAAAAAAAATAATAATGATAATAATAATATAAGGTAATCAAATACGGTTTTAGGGTACTTAATAAACTATATAAGTTTATTAAATTAAATTAATAATTTAACATTTGATTGTTTCTTTTATATTTTTCTAAAATTTTATATTAAATATTACATTATTATATATTACATCATTTCATATATTTGAAATATAAATCACAATAAACTGTAAACAAGCTTAATTGATAAATGCACGAGTATTTTGAACACAATAATCATTATCAATTTAAAATTGTATATTCTGTAAATAATTTATAACTACACGTAGGTATTATTATTTTTTATTTTTAAAGATTTAAAGTATGAGTGCATTAGTATAAAGGAATATATATTTTTCTAGAAAATTTATTTGCTAGTAGTTTATTTCATTTTATTCGATATTGAGCGAAGCGAGGAATGTATTGGTTTTAAAAATGTTTTTTTATTTGTATGAAAATACTTTTTATTTAGCTTATTTTTCGAATTTCTCGAGATAACTAAATGAGTTTTGACCCTAAGGACTTGAAATTTTTTTGAAAATTTTGGTAAACATTGTTTGATTTTCTGACTAAATATAGAGATTTGAAATTTTTTCCAAAAATATTTAAGATTACCTGCAATTTTAAGTTTAATGGTTTGCATATTTTATAGCAGCCTATTCATGTAATACTTTATTAATTTCCAAAATATTTTAAAAATCGTAACTCACAATTTTTTTTTATAAGCTTCTAAAATTTGAATATTTTTAGTAGAATTGAAGATTATGATTTTTTTTTATGTATGAAAACACTTTTTGTTCGAAATAATGGTCCGATTACCACAAATACGGTATGCTTTCGATAGTAAATTGCATATAGTTTATTTTATTTAGCTCATTTTTCGAATTTCTCAATTTTTTCTTGGGAGAAGAAAAACTACTAAAAAATGACGGAAAAACGTCAAAATTAACGAAAATCGTAATTTTGATGAAATTAATTTTAGATGTTTCATGATAACTAATAAAATTTTGAACGTAGATAAGTAATTAAAATTTGTTTGAATATTCTCATAGTTAATTCACACACGTAGTAAAATTTTGGATCGCATTATCAGTATAATATATTTTATTTTATTGAATTTCGCTCAGAATCGTATTTTCTAATGAACTATCATTGCATTCTAATTTTAATTATAATAAACCACTAATTTCTCCGAGGACCGAAGGGTCTAAGGAGTAACGTCCAAAATTGACCTAGACTAGACTGACCTTGACCAATATTATAATACTTATTATTTAATGCAATAAACAATTATTATACTTAGAGTCTTCATTTTATTTATTTATATAGTGAAAAATTAAATTAAAATTATCATTAATCATTAATCATGAAATTCATGTATCATAACATTTTGGAATATCCTATATAGGTATAACAATTATTAATAATATTATAAAATGTCACGAGATATCATTAATAATTATAATAATATATTGTAATATTGATTTATATCAGGTACAAAAAAAAAATAATAATAATAATAAAAAAATATGAAATAATAGATAATAATTTAAAAAAAAAAATTAATATTAGTACACATGTATAATTTATTTTATAAAACGTATTTAATAATAAAATATATTGAACATTTCAAAGAAACATTTTGCAGTTTTTTTAATCTAAAATTAATTTAACCGCTGTAATATTAATATAATAACGTATAAAGTCAAATTTACGTAGGTATATATTACTAATTTTAATAATATGATGACACAAAATCTTTGTGAACGGAATGAAATTGTATAATTTATAACTATCATCAGCATTTTTTTTTTATAAAATAATTCTATTGTCTTTAATCTGCTTATATAAGTATACTTAAATGGTTTTAATTTTCAAAGATTCTAAAGTGGAATTACTTACATAAAAGTTCATACTTTATAATAGCCAAAATTGTTTACATTAATTCATCGTCAGCGTTCATTCGAGTTACAGAATGCGAGTAACCATACGATTTTAAAAGGTATATCGTATGTTTCCCCCTAAAATGTTCACATATATTTATCTAAATCGATTCTCATTATATCAATATTAATAATATACAGATTAACGTGATATTTTAATTCATTCGATTGTCTTAAGTATGCTATTATTTAGAGTACAAAAAAAATGTTCAAAACTTAATATAATTGTAATGAGTATTATTTAAATAAAATCGATTCTGTATAAATTATTGCCAAAATCCTTTAAATAGAAAAAAATAAGGAAATAATCAAATTTTTTTCACCTGACTATAAAAAAAGTTACGTCATAATTAAATCATTATTAAGATTTTATTTGACAATAAAATATTTTCGCTAGGTTAACTACGTGACAATAATTATCATTAGAAGTATATTATGTATTAATTCTGTATCAAGTTATTTAATATTTTCTAACGATATGACTGCGCAATACAAATGTTTACTTGATTTTGCAGGGACCAATTAAAAGTAAATCCAAGAGTAAATTTTTATTTTATCTTGTGTAGATAAATTAATTATATATGATTTTGAATTTTTATCCGAAATATTGAGCAAAAATACAATAATAATCACTAATGTGGTATAAATGGTTTCATCCGATAAAATATTATACTTTGTTTAATACGACTTAATTATAATTCAACTAATTTATAAATTATAGGATTATTATAAATATAATAATTTTACAAAAATAAAAATTGTTTGTAAAAATGAAAACAAAAAAAATATTAACAGTATTTAAATTATTTTAGATTTAATATGTATTTTAAAATATATTAGAAGGAAATTAATTTATTTTACTGCACGAGTATATACACTAAAATTAAACACATAGGTACATTCCGTAATATTTCTAAAAATTCACAATTCTAACTGGTAAGATAGAAAATAATGTTTATAGACGAAGAATAATTTAACGTGAATTAGTGTTGAATCGAACGTTAAATTTAACCGTACACAGAAATAATGAAGATAAACTATCGAATAACATTAAAAAGTAATGATAATTGGATATATTATATGGTCTACTTCATAAGATAAATTCGAAAATTCGATACATTGTAAGTGTATAATGATATAAATGGCAAAAGTTGAAATATTAAAAGTATAAGAATAATAATTCTTAATGCTCTTATAATGTAAATAAAATAAAACAACAAAAACTATTCAATTGTTGATATTATATGTAATATACAATCACACTTTAAAACGATATTTAATTTCAACCATTATGAGTGTAAAATGAAATCTTTACTTATTATTGATATTTAATGTACAATAAAAATATTTCGTTTTAATATCTACAATATTTTACGAAAATCCAATTTAAAATAATTTTACAATGTCTACCTATTAAAATTATTTTCGACAAGTTTTTAGTACCAACTATAATTAATTCTACAGTTACAAAATCAAATTATCTTAAAATGTGTTTATATTTTTCTCGCTAAACTCCACCAAACTTAATTGATTAAACTGAAAACACTATTATATTATATTTATGACCAAATATCCAATATTAGTAAAACTTAATCCTAAAATTAAAAAAAGTGTAATAATTTATCTAAAGTAAATTCTACAAAAAATGTAATTATGTTAGAATTCTTATTGCATCACTTGTTTAATCCATACCTACGTTGGAACGTCTAAATTCTTATATTACTTATTTTCTTGAGAAAGAAAATAATTGCTGATAATTTCAATTAGGATATAATATGTATCCTGCTTATTGCGAAAACGATCTTCATTATTTGCTTTAATAAATTTCAACATTTCAATAATTTACGAATTATATAAATGAATAAACAAAAATCATTAAACAAATGAAATCACCGAAGTAAAAGAAAAAAATGTTTAATTATTCTAAGGCATATTAATATTATATAATAATTAAGTTAAAACGTTTCTAAGAGAGAATACAAATTCTACAACAAATTAATAATATCAGATATCTTAAAAACATAAAACAAATTGTGTTTTATAATCATAGAAATATAATTATATAATAATATATATATATTATAGTCATATTGTTAAAAGTTTAAAAACAATTTTAATTATTTGAATTTGATCATAAATGTAAATATATATATATATATATATATATATATATATACAATAATGCATACATAATGATAATAATAATCATAATGTCATACTATATATTATATAAATTGATGACATTCATAAGGATTTCTCTCTGCGAAATAGAAATATTTAAATACTTTGACGACAATATGAATATTGAACGATTTGTTTTCAATATGCAGATACCTACAATTAGCAACTAAAAGTGTCACACATTGTGTGTGGAATGTGAGGACTTGGAAACCAATTATGATTTTATTGTTCGTGATTAGCATACAATGTATGAACTAAATTAATGTTGACACAATTAACGAGTTGGTAGAAAACATTATCGAAATAGATAGTCAATATAATGTGGTGTTTAGTCACGATTCCTAAAATTTGCAAGCATTATTAGCCTTCACTTATCAGCCATAATATTAGGTAGGTACCCACGTTAACACCATACATATTTTTGACCTAAAATAAAAATGCAATTATCATTTTGAAATATTTCAAATTTAAATTTCTCATAGCATTTATATTATTATATATATTATAATTTTTAATAACGGTATTTTGTTAATTTAGTGTTTTTTTTTTTATCGTATGTACCTACTTATCTATTATAATATTACTTATAATAGATTGATTTCTTACAAAATAAACGTTTAACCGACTGTAATGATAAATAAGATGTCGTAGAACTATATAACACGCAATATGATAATACAAATCAAAGTGTATCAATACATTTTCCTGTGGCATATTGTCCATATTATTATCCATGCGTGTGTTGTGTATAATGTATAAAGAATATTTATTATTAGTAAAATCACAAAATATATTGAATTAATGAACTAATTTACGTAATACTAGGTAATACTACTACTTCATTAGTAATACACGATATACTTACCAATTTTTTAATTAATTTTATACCTCCTCAAGATCACTCTGTTGATTTACACAGGGTTCATCCTTGCGGTAATTTAATTGAAGTTTAATAATATTATCCTATATTCGCATGTGAAATACATTTATATAAATTAAAATTTTTTATAATTTTTTATTCTAACGATTTTTATTATTTTTAAACATTTAAACATTTTTTTGTATTAAACACTTATTAATTCAACACTAATATATAAATACTAAATTGTATAACATAATGTCTTAAATACATGAAAAATACTTTGAAAAAGTGGATAGAATTTTTTTAGGAATTATAAGTAATTCCGTAAATAATTGTTATTGACTATAATCTGTTTATATTATAGATTGAATAAATGTTTGATAATAATTGTTACCAATTTATAATAAATTTTATTAAATGATCTTAGTATATAAATTATAATTTTTAATTAGTACATTATAAATCAAACAGTTGAATTAATTGCCAAGATTAGCAAATATTAGGCTAAATTAATCATCATCAACAAAAACTGAATACGAGTATAATAATACCTCTATCAACATATCATATATTACTTAATTTCTCCATTTAAAGTTATTGTAAAACGATAATCTAAAAACAAATATAAGAAATAAAAATTAATTATAGGTATATTTGCATTATTAAGAAATACAGTAATTGTATTATAGTAATTTTGACATTAATTATGAATGATTAATATTGAAATTTTATAACAAGTATATGATTAACGCGACTATTTTAACTATATCTAAAATAAAATAATATTTTTAAGAACCAGACTAATTGTTTTTAGAAACAATTAGCATTCATATTTCATTTCAAATCCAATATATATTTCAATATTACACTTCAAATAAATTTTGTTGGAAATAATCCAAATCTACGTTTGAAAATGTATAAGTGTATTATTTACTTAAATCTGTATAAGCAATCAACCTGGATATTCACTGTCAGTTTTATTTAATGAAATACATGAGACACATGGATATTATTATAGACAATAATACGCATTTGAGTTCAACAATCTTTTAAATCAGGAACAGTAAAAATAACAAATAGTATTTAAATAACGTATTAACTTTTTCTTGTTATAAATCTAAATTTACAATTTATTATAGAGACCTAAACACTATTGAAACGTTTTTTTTTTTTTTTATCATTAAGAGAATATAATAATCGATTAAATTAAATATTAATATTATTTGTTTAAGTTATAATTTGTTCTAATTCAATTCATTTTTTTTTTTTTTAGAGTAAGTCTTAAGATAATTTATAATTACCTTACGTTATAATAAATTATTATATCTCACTAAAGTGCCTAACTAATTTATACTAAAAGATTAATTATAATATTGGACATTGTTTTAAAACGCATTTAAAGAAACTTTAAAAGT
The DNA here is from genome assembly GCA_013282895.1 of Eriosoma lanigerum. Taxonomy (NCBI): domain Eukaryota; kingdom Metazoa; phylum Arthropoda; class Insecta; order Hemiptera; family Aphididae; genus Eriosoma; species Eriosoma lanigerum. The sequence goes on from CM023357.1 coordinate 17,333,257, forward strand.
ATACAATTAATTTATATATTATACAAAATGTATGTTTACTTAATTATATCCCGTACAGTAGTTTTGAAACAAAAACTCGGCTTCAAATCTACGCTTATAAGTTTCCTAATTTTACGTTACCTATTTATAATATTTGAAACGGACTTTTCGCCTGTTTCGTGTCGACCGTGGGAATCTATAATCTTGAAGAAAACCCCACAGCTGGCGCTAGAAGGATTTTCTTATTTGTAAGAATATTTTATGAGCTAAACTTAAAATTATGATGAATTAACAAGCTAATTGTAAAAATTCCTTACACTTTCTTAAAAATACACGTATGGAATTTTGTATTTAATATTTGAAAATTTTATACATTTTGGTTTATTCGTTATGGGTATAAAAAGAAAAAAAAAACCCGGACTAAATAATATTTAAATTCTATATGGTAGGTGCTGATAAAATCCTATGTAACGGAAATTAATCGGATGCAGTTTGAATGGGTCGGCGACGTGTCTAAAATCAGTGATGGACAGAAACTGATCAGGATCAGGTCATCGCCGGACATCGAATAGTGTTGAAATATATCCGTTTCTCTTAGCAAGGAGAAATATTACGATAAATAATATTTAACCACCGTAGGATCATTCTATACATATTTGATGAATATACTAGTACTTTCATCATGAACACGATGGTTACGAGTTCAAATAATTTTTATTAAAATGTTATGTAACTACTAAAATTTGATAACTTTTACGCCTTTCAAATTCACTTCCTATTTATTATTTTATTGGAATATTATGAAATCACTTATCAGAATTAAAACATAATTAACATACTTACATAATATTAATTAACTTTGAATCATTCGATGTGATTCGGACTTGGAATATTCTATAGATAATGATATTTTATCACGTAACGTGTACACGTATCTCCAATTCCAACAGTAAAAACTTTAAGTATAAATGCCCAGTCAAGTAAAAAAATATAAATAATTAACAACTAATCGTCTCCACCACCGCACCACTTTACGGTTATTTTAAACAGTGCTTGTTCGTAGTACAAAAATACGTCATAAATCAATAGATACCATGTTAATTATTTACAACTTAGCCCGTTTAACTAGTTAAATGTTTACAAAATAAATAATTAAGAACGTTTGTAAAAAATGTATTGTGTTGTCGCAATACTTCTTGTGACTGAATAGCTATTCTTATTAAGACTATATTTAAATGTAAATTTAACTTATTTTAAAAGTATAAATTGAATTCGGTATTTTAACTATGATGGGCTAAATTTACCTAAATTAGTCAAAATAAACCATGAAAATAAATTTAAAACGTTTAAAATATTAAATATTTCATTTTATGTTTACCTATAGGTACATTTTTTATTATTATTTCGATTAATTTTATAAAGAAATTTAAATATTTTTTTTTTAGATAATTCATGTTATAATCTTTTAATAAATATAATTCCAAATACATGTATAATTTATAAAACAAATAAAACTATTACGCAAATTTATATTTTATTATATTTTGCAAACAGTATATTTAAAAAAGCAAGTACTATATGATAATATTATTAATTATGAACAATGAATATTTAATTATTATAGATCAAGAAGTCGATACATAATGAAATTTTAAAATTCTCCTTAAGCTCAAGCTCCTTAGCTCCTTAAGCTAAATAATATAAAGAAATAGTCGCAGAGTTATAAATGTATTTATATATAATTTAATTATATATATATATATATATATATATTGTATAATAAAAAAATATATTATAGTTGAGTCGATTGGTACCTATATTATTTTTCAGAATTTATCACAATAAAATAGATTGAAAATAAGTATATTGTTGGTTTTTAAATTGTTCATGAAATAACATATTATATAATAAATATTTTATTTTAAAAATGACGTGCAATAATTCTTTTAAATTTAATTGTGCATTTCATTTTGGTAAAATATAAAATTATTTTGAAATTAAAAAAATAAATAATACGATTGTAAAAATTAAGCCACCTAATCAGAATATTTTTATAATTAAATACTCGTATTATACTTTGGGGCATTGTTATAATTCTAATATTTTAATAAAATCATTTATTCATCGTTAACCATTATAAGTGAATTCCTAACAAACAGTGCAAAAAAATTTAAATACTTTTACATTATTGTATGTGTTTGAGAAAATATTTACAAATACATTACAATAATATGTATATTTATATTCATGAATTAGGCAAATTAATAAAAAATTGTTACCAATTAAGGTATAAGTATTAAGTTGGTATTAAGGTACCAATTAAGGAACGGATTAATATACAATTCGATCGATAGGGGTGATCTCTCTCCTCTGGATAATAGTTTGTACATATATGTTTTAAAACTTGGGCATTTAGAAACGACTATAAATTATAATCATAAAGATAACGTAATATATTTAAGAAAAAAAAAAATCACTATCATAACTAACATATTTTCTATAATTATTTAGGTATGTAATCATTTTTAAAACTGAAATTGATTCATCCCCTCCCATCAATATACAATTCGATACTAGATACGCGATTGTAACAAAATTATTATATTACAATATTTTAGTTTAGGATGCATGTATTTTAGTCATAATAAATTTTAGTCAGTGATTGGCAAAAAACAGTCATAGCTGGGGTACCATATATATATGGCGTATATTTTCTCAATATGAAATACTTAAGTGTCTCCAGTTAGTTATCCAAAAATTTATTCAATTATCAAGTTAATCAAAATAAAATATAGGTAACACAGCATATAGAAACAATAATTAATTAATTATTAATTTAAGTAGTTATAAGGTAACTATATTGTATAATTATATTTCTAATAATAATACAATATGTAAGTAGAAAAAAAAAATGATGTGTTGGCTGTTAAGAAATAGAAAATGAGATAGCGTTAATGTTTGCTATACCTAAACTGTAACTCTGCGTACAAAAATGAGCTGGTATACCTACTTCTATCATCGTAATGGTAAACATTCGCATGATTATTTATTTCAGATTTGAATGATTGGAAAAATAAAAATGGGGTCCAGCATTGATCGAATTTAACCTAATTAAAAATTTAAAAAAAATATTCCGTCCTCCCCACGACCCCTCCAAATTCAAGCTCTGCTTCGAATTTATTTTTTAATCATAGATTTTAACCGTGATCGTATCGAAACAGATTACAAAACTTGACATCGTCGTCGTACTAAACACGGACATATCTAAAATCTTCTCTCTTTCCACAATTTACGAATCGAACCTTTTTTGGACAAAAACAATCGTGGATGTAGACTAGTAGAAGTGCGTTTTATTGTCGTCCGTTCACTGATAACACAACAAAGATACATGACCGCGAAACCGTCATCGATGATATATACATATTATTATGTTCGTCCGAGGACCATAGACGCGGGAGAAAAAAAAAAAGAAAAAAGAATAAGATTAAATTTGAAAACGCCTATGGAATTCTAATAAACTGAGAATGGACGTAAAAACATGTTGGGATTTTTGTAATCTCGTCCAACACTTTTCCACATACGAATTTTACACGTATAACACAAGCGGATTTCCGACGACATTGGTAAACTATAAAAGTTGTGTGCACGGAGGGTCCATAAAATTATTTCCAACACTACGATTCAAATACAATTTTCTAACATTTTAAATGTTATATCGGGTTTTGAGGCGATCCTTGTACTTCATAAATGACAGGACGCGGGATAATAATTTTAAAAAAATATTATTTTACTTTATGTTGTAAATTGTAAGTTGTTATTAAATTATTTTATCTATAATATCATCTGTTAGACACACAGTATACTAATCTAATATGTCGTACAAACAATATGAAACAATTAAATTTAAAACAAAAAACAACTTTAATATGTCAACTATGTATTTTTAACTAATCATTAAATTAATATTAAATATATTATTAAAATGTTAATTAATTTTTTTATTTGAGTATTTACGTCTAAACCGAAAAGTTGTAACTATTAACTTATAATATTAGTTTACGTTTCTTTCTTGTTTATCATAACAGTAAATTTTACAAGAAAAACTTAAGTAATATTATACGATCATGTACGCAGAATATTGTGGTTTTACTTTACCACTAACAAATAACTAACTAATAACCACTCGCACAAGTTTTTTGGAAACAACTCGAATATGAATTTCCTTTTAAAGTTTGTTTTTACCTACTGGGTAAATCTGCTTTTTTAAGAAACTTGGACGAATAAACAAAAGAATATAAAAAGCTAAAACAGGAAATAAACATTATTGCAATTTTGATTTCCATTGTAATTAATTAATCCTCATTTTTTCATCGCAATTCAATTATGTATTGTATATAGGTATAATAATATGAATATTTTGAATAGATATCAAATTAAAACATAACTACGATTGTCACCCATTTATTTTTGTTTCATTTCGATTTGTATATGAATTGGAATTATTATATCATAAAAAAATTACAATATTATGAATAAATACGTATAAAAAAACCATAATCAACATTAGAATTTTTAAATAGTTAATCAGACCTTAAAACGACCACAAGTTTAACTATCATTTAGAAATTATTTTATTTATATTATCACCGATTAAATATGACGATATAGTGTTATTATAAAAAAAAAAATTAGCATTGATATATTTTATTGTTATTATTATGATTTAAGAGCAGTTCTTAGTTATACTCATTCGATACCTTATAACATCATAATATTATATTATTATTTTGTATAACTCAGTTATGTTCGATATTTGCAAATTATGTAAACCTACGTAATATTATTGTTATTATTATTATGCGGTACAATATTGTTTTGAAGTTGTTTTGTCAGCACAAATATATCAATAATTTAAATAAGTATAGTTCTTGTCGTAAGTATAGTCGTATTGTTATAATATATACCTGTTATTTTATATGATGCATTAATTTACATCCGATTACACAACGTGAAATGTTTACTAATACACATTTATGGGTATTATTTTATAATATTTAAAATATACGTTTTTATGGTATTTTTTACAATTGACTTATTTGTATATTATTTTCTAATATTATAGGTCTTTAATAAAAATAAATAAATAAATTATACTAGGTTGGTATACAAATTATAAATTAAACTATTTTGCATTTTAATCTCCGCTACACTCATCCTCTGTTTCATTTTTTTTTCGCAATTTTATTTTGTTTTAATTCAATCATGTTATACGTATCACGTATATATTATTTTTTATATAGATTTGATTCAAAAAAATATATAATGATATATTAATTAATATAAATTTTAAGAATAGGTACCTATGAATACAAAACCATAAGGATCATAAAATAATAAAACTGAGTATTATATTTTTCCCTGGATAGCTATATAAAAAATAGAGTTTCAAGATAGGCTGTTTTATGATAGGTACTTTATACAGAAAAGCAAGAACAATTTTATACGCGGGCATAGAGTAAAATCTAATCACTCACTGAAATAACGATCAATAAAGTCAACAAATAATAATGGATAATTGCAACTATACAAAACATTTTATTCGAAAAATAAAATACCTATATTTTTTTAAACATATAAATAGGTATATAATTATTTACCAAAGTTAAATAGTACTAAATCTAAAGTCCATTGATTTAAAGTTCCAAAAATAAAAATTATGTTTTTGTTTTCGTCTTAGTTTAGTTTTTAATTTCTGGTAGGTATACCATCATAATATTTTTAAAATATTATCTACATATTTCTATACGAATAAATTATTTTAATAAAAATACATAAAAGAAAATTAATTTTAATACTTAAAAAATAATATAAATAAAATATATAATTATACTAGCTATTTTATTTGTATAAAATTTAATTTATACCATTTTAATATTACTTGTTTGTAATAATTGTGCAAATTTATTATGCAATACATACCTAATTAGTAAAATAAGTATTATACTTATAAATTATATAGAAAAGCAATTTATTTAATAAATAATTATTAATTACTAAATAATAATAAAATAATGTCATCAACAAAATAATACTGATTAGTTTAAATTATATCTGATTTGGATAAGAAAACATATATTCTTGAATTTACACAGTATTTAAAAATTAATAATGTAAATTTATAGTTCAATATGCAATAAATACATATTTTTTGGATTTGTATTATACGTTTACTTTCCGCCTGTATATTCAAACTAAAATTTGTATACTTCGTTTCACTGACCAAATTTTGAAATATACTTTATCAGTAAACGATTCATAATGTAAAAATTATATTATAGTCACTTGTTAATTTAATAGAATTAAAATGTTTTTCGTTTCGTCCATTTAATATCGTTAACCACGTATTCGCATTGTAAAATGTACTTTCTAATTTTTTGTTTAAATAAATCGTTTAATTATTAATCATGTCTGATATAATATATTTAAATTAAATCATAGTAATTTAATCATATGAAATCACAAATTTTGTAATATTTAAATCTTATTTTATAATGATTTAATTTAAATGAGTTGGTGTATAGGGACTGCACGTATAATATAAATCAATCACGCGCGCGGTGTTGCATAAATATGATTAACATAAATTAATTAATGTGACGTTATGCGATTGTTATACATATTATAAAGGGTTAAAAAGGTACAAAACTATATATTTTAATAACATTTTATAGTATTTTATTTTCCAATAATTTTGATTTTTAGCGTTTAAGTTTATGGTAGTACCTAAAGAGGTACATACATTAATAATTAACCATGAATATTTTTTAAAATGTGTTTTGTTTAAACTTTTGGTTTATTATACGAATTTATGATTATTACAAAACAATCAAAGGAATATGACGTTTTAAATATTATGGGTACACGTGTTGAATATATAATTAACGAAAATATTGTACAGCCTAAAACACAACAGCGTATTATTGTCAATACTCGATCGTTACTACCAAACACCAACAACGCGTTGATTTGTTGATTGTAATTAGGTGAACAAATGTCGATTTGTTCTATCGATTTTTGTTGAACCAATATAAATATGAGCATAGGAATTATAATCATCAATAACTCATGTGAATTTAGGTTAGGTAACTATGTTGACAGCAATTCCAAAATAAATGATTTTAAAAATCATAGTAAAGGTATTACGTTTCCACAGAACTTGCAACATTATAAATAATTATTTAAAAATGTAGGTACCTAGGTATTTTCATTCACTCACTTTGATTTTGTATGTTTCCTGGATATTTATTAAGATTTTTTTAAATTACAATTAAACGCTTTTCAATTTAACCAATACAAATAAAATTTAAAATTATTTTTTCGGAACAACAATTTGAACGAAAATTGATTTATCACAATATATAATTATAGTTATGTAAGTAATTGTAATTTAAGATATAAGATATAACGTACAGTTGTATTATAATTTTAATAACTGATTGATATCCAACATTTAGAATTTGACATATTACGAAAATTACAATTTTACCATGGAAATAATATTATAGAAATTCACAAGTTAGTAATAATATCTATCGATTAATTGAACACACACATATTTAAATTAATAAAATAATTTTACTTAGAAATTATAAACCCAATGACTGCGTTAAAATATTAAAAATAAAATCCCTAAGTGTTATTTTATAATTCATACCGAAATCTTTAAAATCTTTTTATAAAAGATTAAAAGGTTTAATTGTAAATTACTTAATTCATGAAAAGAGATCAAACAACTACTTATTAAATTATTAAAAATTCGTATAATACCTACATGAAATGTTTAAACAGTAAAACTTGTTCACATTGACATTACTGCAACAAAATGTGCTTCCAACATTTATGGAATTTTCATCATTTAATGGAATAATATATAGGTGGTCTTATCATGGTCTTGTTATGTAATGTAGTAAATTACTTATCACACTAAATTTATTGAGAAAATTTAAAACTAATTTGTTTAAAAACGGTTTTTTATTTTTTTATAAAAAATATTTATACAATCTGATTGAAATATCATTCAAATAATATTAAAATACTTTTAGGTAATAAACTAATGAAATATAAGTAAAAATAAAAAAAGTATTAACAGCTTTTATTATACGCATTACTAAAACACATTTAATTTATGGAATAATGACAAATTATAAATATATTATTAAGTAAGTATTAAACATACTTTTGTAAAGTGTAATTCTATTTTATATATATATATATATATATATATATATATATTTACAATCATACAAATTATCGTATAATATATCAAATTATATATTAGTATAATTAAACATAATATGATATAATAATTAAAATCTAGTTTATTTATAATATTATTTTAAATTTAACATATGATAAGCATTATTATCTGTTTTGAAATGAAAATGTAAATTATAAAACCAGATATAATATTTCTTAATTTAATATTTATAAACTATTTTAATGCAGATATTAGTTCATTAGAAACTATTTGAAAGAAAATGTGTCAGTCAACTATTTGGCAACTTTCTAGAAATTTTGATGAAATGAATAATGAAACAAAACCCGAACAACCTTCGTGTTGTCACGATGGATGAAACTTTTAAACACATGTGCTAGACACCAATAATCCATTAATATCCTGTTAGTATTTGAATAAAGTCATATGAATAATTTATTTTTAAACTACTCTTATATTACAAAACATACATTATGTCAAATATTGAAAATAGTTATTTTTGTTGGGTGCATGTCGTTTGATTGAGTGAAATTATAACTTGAAAATGAATGAGTCATTTGGGTGAAGATTTATTCTTTATTGAACGACTGATATAATAATTGAAAAAAAAAGTATATAAATATATACCTAATACAAATTATTGGGAAAAAATTTTTTTTATATTATTTAATATTTATTAGCATCAGTAAAAATGAAAATACTGTTTATTATATAATATAATGCATCTTTTATCTTCTGATAATATATTTAATATTTTAAAAGATCAATAAACCACATTAATCTTACAAAAAAACAAAATTGATATTAAAATAATAACAAATTCATCTTTTTAATTTAGACCATATAACACAATGTAATGCACGAATATAATAATTAAATTTAAGGATGTGTAAGAATAAAATGTACTTACATATTAGAAAACATAAATATTTTCCATTTGGTACATATCTGATACAATTAAGTGAATAATGAACTGTGATAAAAATGCTACAACACATTAAAGTGAACAAAGAAATTTTTAAACTTCTACAATTGAACGGCATAATAAGTTATAATTTGAACCTAAACATCGTATATTAATGGATCATTAGTATCTAATTGTAAACAATTTTAACAATAATATTGAGCTTATCGCTGTACAAGGAATATGTTCAATGCCCAATAAACGAATAGCTGCCTTAATATTTGATCTGGAATCAGTTACAATAGCACAAACTTTTGTCTAAATATTCCAATTACTAAAAATACCTTATTAGACTTCTGACAAATATTGAGCTATGTGTAAGTTTTGTTATTTGTAAGATTTTCTGCAGTTAAGACAAAAGTTTTTAATTGTAAGATAGCATCAAAAAAATCAATAGTTGCAATACTATATTAGATATGTTCAGTTTATAGATACATTAATGAAATATAGTATAATATAAATATATATTCGTCTGAATTTTGCAAAATTTGAATACCTAACAGAAAAATGAATTAAAAGATGAAAAATGTGTATAGTTTAATAAATAATTATAAATTTAAAAACTAGACTGAAAATAAGTAGGTATGATAATTTACTATTAATTTTTAATTTTAATATTGTTATATCGTACATGCATTCAAATCTCAGTATTTCTATAAGATCTTTATCATTAAAATTTAATAAATATTTAACTTCAATGGTTTTGAAAATACATACATTTAATTTATATTATAAATAATTTAAAACAAAAACTAAAAGTAATACCGATTAAAGTAAAATGTTAAATTTGAATTAATTATTTATTTTTATTTTTAATATTTATTATATAATATATAATACATTGGAAATTACAAGGTTAAAGCTAAAATAAATAATAAAACTAATAAACAATGACTATTGTGTTATTAAATTATGATAAAGATTGCTAGTCGAATAAACTGACATTCATCACTATATTAAACGAAATGAAAGAAAAGTTTTGAAAATCGTTTATTTTTTTTTTAAATTTACGAAATAGACGTATTATATTCTTACTAGTTTGTGCAGTCTGCACCCAATAACCCATTATTATAAACCGTTGTTGACCGTTGTTATTATATATTTTCTACAACACAAAAGGAAGATTGGAGAAAAACATAAAAGTATTATTTTATTTTAGATATAATTTTATTTTTGTATATACCTATTGTAGAAATATAAGGTCACTAAATATGAAAATAAAGCAGTATAATAATGATCACGTTTTATTTAAATATTAGGAACAATTAATTTTAATGTTCCCAATTATTCTTAGTTTATAAAAGAAAACAATTTTTATATTTTACTTTTGCTAAAGCAGCTATAGCCCCCCCCCCACCCATAGATGGGTGTTATTTTTAAGTGTTAATTAATACTAAAATATTGTTTAAAGTAAATAGGTATTAAAATCAGTGAATAAAATAAAATTTTCAAAAAAATTAATTTTATTATCATTCTTATATTTTTACTTAATTATAAATTGGAAATATGTAGCATTACTATTGTATATACCTAAATATTATTGTTTTAAAAATAATTAAAATACATATTTATAAACAATAATTATAATATAATTCATTCAAATTATACAAATAACTACGATTTTTGCAATGGTGATTTTATAACTCGTATAATATAATGTATTATGTATACAAAAGTATACACTATACATATACTATCGTAAGTCATTATAATAGAGGGATGATATTATATTTTAAATTTGAAGTATATGAAGTAATGAAAACTTTTAAACAGGAATATAAAATAATATATTGATGACACTTTGAATATTATTTAGTAATTATTACAATTCATATATATATAGTTAATATTTATTAATTATTCATTTTCCTCTGGTACTCATATTTTGCATATTTTTTATAGGTCATTTGATTTATTAAATGTATAATTTTAATAAATGGACAATGCAAAAATTAAACTCTGACGGTTCATTTTAAAGTTTAAGTAAAATAATCTTTCATATTTTCTTAAAAATACGTATAAAATTAATATGCATAAGTTTACATAGAAATTAACTATTAATTGAAACTTTATTAAATTATTTAAATTTAAAATCGAATATTTGTATGGTTACCTAATATTTTCATAAATTGGTCTTATAACGGACTTGATTTTTAATCTACAACAGTTTTACAATAATGGTTTATGGAATAATAATATCAAAGAAAAAATAATTTTAAACATTTATCACACTAGTTCCTGTTCTGTTTATATTCGAATAAATTCTATACCTGCTTTCGTGCTATCATACACGCGTAATGCAATGCGTCACAATAATATTGGTAAAATCTATAGGTGTATGTATCGTATCCGGTCGATTGGTTACAGCGTATGTACCAAACAATAATATTATCGTTGACCTATATGCCATATATATTATTATAATATCATGCAACAAAATAAAGCAAATGTATATTTTATTTTTATTTTTTATCCTATAAAAATCGAAGATATTTGGCTTATGACGAATCTTGAAAATCGTCATGTTCTTATATAGGATCTCGTTTCTTCATCCCTATCCCTTTTTTCCCCTAGCCCTTATGTCCGTCTCAGATTTATTTATTAATATTTTTCGTTCTTTTATACGCCGGAAATGACGTTGGAAATGATAAGTTCTATATTGTACGGTTGTCGTGTGTTTTTCCATCCGTAAGAGGCGTAGTAGTACGACAACTACATTATTATTATTATTATTACTATTATATAGTATAGAACTATAGACTATGTACTCACTGAATTGCTCACCAAATTCGAGTGGACGATCCCAACACTACAATATTATATAATATTTAATATGAGCGAAACATGAGTTTTTAAAAATAACAATAGTATTGTAAATATTTAAATTTTTTTAATTTTAATTATGTCATACGCTATTATGCACGAAATATGTTTAAATACATAAAATATAACAGGCGTACTCCGTCATACGTATTTCATAATAATATACAGAATGATATTTACCAAACGTGCTCACTCCAATATATTCAGCATATTATTTTTATTTATTTATTTATTTTTAAAACATTTAAATCGTCATAAAATATTTACAAATTATTAATAATATTCAGATTTTTTGGTTGTATATAAATTTAAGTTTATATAGTGATAGTATAAATTTAATTTTAAACTGTACCCACATACTATTTTTTTCTATACATATAACATTCAGCTAATTTGTCTGAAATTGTTTTTATATTAAAATCATAATTTCAAAAATTAGGTTCTAAGTTAATATAATAATGTTTATATACTAATTAAAATAATATAGTACAAGACCTACATATAAATATAATATCTTTATTTTCGACATTTAGTAAAACAAAAAATAAATAATACAAAATATTAAGTACTTATTCTATTTATATTTTAAAACCAGTAAAAGTTGTGTATATATTAGGTCAAAAATATTTCTAATTAATATGTATGAGTTATAACTAAGAATAACCGTAAAATTACTAACTGGAATTTTAATTTTAATACCCACATCAAAAATTAAAATATATATACATATAGTTTTAATTAAAAAATGTAGGTTTTAGCAAAGACAACAATTATAATTATAACTACACATATAAAATCTATAATTCAGTATTTAGAAGAAAAGTATATATATATAATTATTATGTACGATTAAAAATTTAGTCAAACTTACGAGGTAAAGCTTACATTCTATATAATATATTACTATGTGTAAGTATAGTTATATACATATTATTGAATTTTGTGTTATAGCAGCATAATAAATTTACTGAAATATAATTATAGTTTATAGGTAGAATTTTAATTGATTTTTAAATATTGACCTGCTAAACTCCTTTAAAAATTATTTAATTTTAACCTTTAAACAATTTGAGATTATATTGCATTACAATATTGATTCATATTATACGTTTTTCTATTTCGCATATTTAAATAACGAAAACACTATAAAGTGAAATTTTAATCATACTGTATATATAATTTAATTCGTTTGTGTGTATGAAAATTATGTATATTTTACGTTTATATATGCCATTAATATACAGTAGGTTTATATTATAAAATACTTCTATCCCTAAACAGATGAGTGACTTTTTATTATTTTCCCGTAGGTACATAAAACAAAACCAGTGATCCAATATTGAAAATAACTATATCTATATTAGTATAACTATTATTGTATACTAAAAAACAAAATATTATAACACGTGTACGATTGAACGATCGTTTGAACACTAAATCTTCTCCCACCAAGCACTGTTAAAAAAGTACGTCGATACGATTTTACACGTTGTGTGTACCACTGTTAACATCTAACACCTGTATAATAATGCGAGTTAATTGTCCAATTTATATTATTTTTTCATTGAAGATTGTGTAAAAAAAAAAACAAACAAACAAACAATTTGTCTCAAAATTTATGACAACATAAATAATTTACAATAATGAAAAAATAAAAAACACACAAATGCATCAACAAACATGCAGATAAGAAAATATTAAATTATGAAACAAGCGTCTAATATGTAAATAAGTGATGACGCCACACTATGAATAATGGGAGAAGAGTAAGAAGATACAACAAAAACATATCCAAGTGGTTGAAGTGATGAAAAGCAAAGCAAGAATATAAAAAAAAATAGAATCACTTTGAGAGGAAAGAGGACAGTGAAACGTAATGTAAGGGAAGTCACAAGTAATTTCCTCTGGAAAAAAGGGTTCCAGAAGTAGAATTATTAAGTGATAGATAAAAGGAATGTGAATGAAAAAAAAAAATGACCAATATGAAGACGAGGTCATTCTAGATAGAAGACAGGTTAATATATATATATATATATATATTCCGTTTGATATTGTACCAAAATCACAATAATATTGAACTCATCAGGAACTCGTACGACCGTAAAATGTATAGACTTGAAGAATTTACTTGTCAATAATAAATTTTTTTTTATCGAAAGTTTTAATACACTGAAGTAGTTAACAGAATTTCTTATCAGTTAATTAAGGTAATGTTTATATACGACGTCCATGATTATAGAAAACAAGAAAAACTATGGCGTTATATATTTATATATAATTATATAAATACCTATTTTTTTTAAGAAGCTGACATTTGTATTATAAATTAATAAATTGGATAAAGACATATCAAATATAAATAATAGTACAATAAAAATATTTTTCTAAGTAAAAATAAAGTTGCTTTAAAATATTTGGAAAACATTTTTAATAATAAATTAATTTGCAAGTTTTAAGAAACTATATTAAAAATCGAGTATCATTAATACTCGTATTAGTAACATAAAAACATATGTAGTACCTATTAAAGATATATTAGTACTTACATGTTATGTTATCATAAAATAATTAAAATTATTTTAAACCATTGGCGCATTGTCGCTAATTCATAGTATTTTATATTGACGGAATTTTGTATCTTTAACAAAAAATGATAAATTTATTTTAATCCTAAAGCAGACATGTTCTAACCTCGTATAAGTACAGTATAAAAATAGTCATATAAAAAATAATGCTTATACAAAACATTGTATATACATCTATATTTAGAAAATGGTTTTTCTATAAAAATATTATAAATTTTTATAATTTACAATGTATCGCATATATTAATGTTTTAAGCTTTCATATAATATCATTACGTGTTAATTTAACTATAAAAATGTATAGAAAATAATAAATAATTATGTCAAATTATTTTTGAGATATTTTAATGAAAATAAACAATTGTCAGATAGTGTTGTTATAATTTATATTTCAACTTATTACAATAATTCAAATTCGAATTATATCCAATGAAAAATATAACATAACACTGAAAACGTATGAGTATAGGATAATGAAAAACTCAACTATATATTTGATTTACTATAGTGTACTATTTATAAGAAAGAATATTAAATTAAATTAATATAATATATATATTTTTTTAAATAAATTCTTTTAAGAATATGTTAGTAATATGATAGTTATATGTATGATGTATCGTGTTATTACAATCAATTAGTATCAACTAGTATTATACTTTATAGGTAGGTTGTAAATTTTCTAGAGTCCATAACCACCATAATTCATATCATGATTATTCAATTATAAATGTATCAACAATGACATATCACAAAGCACGCTGTCCGTGGAAATTTACTGTATTAAAATGTTAAATTCTTCCTGTCATATATTAATTCTGTGCAATTAAACTTTGTCGTTTCACCAAATGGTTTGCTTTTCTTTACTTAATACCTGCCCACTGATTTATCATTTATTTATGAACTTTGTTAAACTCGAGTCTCGTAGCATCCAAACTTTCTGTAATTTTATACCGAACGAAGTTTAGCTAGATTACCTATATTAATATTATTGTTTATACGTTGAATATATAATAATAATTGTATTGGCAACCGTGGTTGAACAATTCTATTTCGAAATAATATGACTACATGGCATATTTGTATTGGACTCAATATTATAATAATTATTGAAATGGGTATCCCTCCAATCACGATAATATTAACGTGGTGTGCTTTTGTCAATAATTTCGTTAAACAAATAATGGATGTGCATAATCATTGTAAAAGGTCGGTGCAGTATTTCAAGAAAACATATAATTTTCGGTTCGTCCGTTTGAACAACAATATATCTTGTCGGTCACGAGCTTAGACCTTCTGTAGCTTATCGAGACACTAAAAACGTAGGTACCAAGCTAGTAAATTTAAAATCGGTCTGTACTGTGATTGTTACCATTTACCACCAACGGGAATGAATAGGAGTCAGAAATACGACCGCGTGGTTGGTAACCGACGAACGATGGTTTCTCGGATTACACTCGGCGAAATAGGTGTTCGCCTGAAATTCTTCATTATCGTATTTTCCCATTGTACCATAATATAATACTAATAATAATACAATACACGTTATCGTAGTGTGCGACCCGAGGCCGCGGGTCTCGTAATTATTATCATGGTATAATTGGGATATCCGCGCGAAATAACGACGCGACCGTGGTCAACGCTCCGAACGCGATCTCGAGGGATCTGTCAAACCTCGTATTTCGGATTTATCACCGTCGTTTCGTTGATATAATACGTTATTTAATACGCCATTGAATCACTACCTCACTAATACGTTTAAGGAATACACGTATTATAATAGTATATCTCCTATATTACCTTTGTGTACAATTGTTGTACTTATAGTTGTAGGTATTCATTGTACCGTAATTTCTATCTCGATCCTTCGATGAATCGCAGCAAGAACGTTTTCACGAGACAATATACCGCGGCGTCTATCCGTCAGTCTGGTTCTGATCGCACTGGGCCATTGGTTCGGTCTGATCTAGTACTCACATATATAGTTGAAGGATTGGTTTTGTCCGGTACAATAACTTTCGGAATAAATTCCATCTGATCCAGGTTCAAATTCGTTGATTTTCTTATCAGGTTTTAGAAAACAAGACTATCAGATAAGGCAAAAAAAAAAAAATATAAGAAAATACCATTTGTTTTAAATCAATTGCAATATATATGTTTAATTTACATAACATACGATGAAGTTTGTCTTATTTTAAGAAATTGTAAAATACCTTCCAAAGTCCAATAATAATGTTTATTTAATAAGTATAAACAGCGTGAATCCGTATAGAAATATATAATTACAAATTCAATTGGTGGTCAAAAAATATATCTACCTACGATTAAATAATAATATAACAACTAAACGAGATGAATTGATAACCATTCGTATGAATATAATGTAATAAAATAAATAATAATACAATAGACATCTTACAAGATTGAAAGTCACAAGTTATAAGTCTTTAGAATAATAACTTATATAATTATAGTACGTATTATATTTAAAATACGTATTTTTTAAAAAAATTTTATTGTTAGATTTCAGAAGTTACAGAAAGCTTAGATTATTCGTGGTTTAAACTTTTTTCGCATGAATAGATTATTTTATAGAATTTTAAAACCCTAATTATCATATATTAAAAACTAAAAACTAATTTTTTTATTCATAGTTAAAAATCATAAAAACCTTCGGTTATATAAAAATGTGTCCAAAAATAAGAGATTAAAACAAACATTTTTTTTTTGCTATAGGTTATTATAAATCAAATTATCATAATAGTAATATATAATTTATTCGAAGTGATGGTCCGTAAACATAAATTATACCGTATAATATTTACATTATATTGAAAAAGTCGTATTGTTTAATAAACATCAACTTACTTTTAGAATATTGTTAAAAATGAAAAAGTACCTAATGATAGATGTTTCATACAGTACCTTATGCTATTTATCACATTAATTAAATTAACTAATTATAACATTAAAATAATAATATAAATATGTTACCTTATATTTTAAGATAAGGATAATATTCAAGTCAGTACCTATGTCTTACATTCCAATTTTTATTCAAAAGCAATTTATATGTATATGATTATTAAAACAAATTAACTGTACAATTTGAGACTAAAAATATAATATAAATTAAAAATGAGATTTTTTTTTTAAATGTTGAATATATAGTTTCAGATTATAGTTAAATCAATATATTTATTTTGTTAAAATTTGAAATCCATAATATTTATAATATAATTTTGTACATCATACTTATTTTTAGTAATTTCGATTACTGATAGAATTTAACATTTTCATTTATTTATTGAATTATGAATAAAATAAAATACATTAATATTAGAAAATCAACAATCAAACAATCATATTAATGGCTCAAATTTGCATTTGCATATAGAATACAGAATGCTCGACTAAAGACGATTTATGATGGGTATATAAAAATTATAATATTATTGCATTAAAACCTAATTTATTTATTTACTTAAAATAAGTTTAAAGTACAATACTTAAAAATGTTTTATAATTTTAGTAGATTATTCTTTTGTGTCTCGAATTTAAAATTTTCTAATTTATGTTGTCATTACCCAAACAGAATTAGAAAAATAATTCAAAACTAATATTTTTAATTAATTGTTTGTTTTTATAGAAATAAAATAAAAATTGAGATAGCTAGTATATTAATATATATATAAATTATGTTTATACTATTACAAACCTATGTACTCTTTATTTTTTCTAGATTAAAGTGTACAAATTATAGTAAATTACAATTTTCTTACTTTATATTATGTTTAAATTAAAAAAAAAAATAATAATAATAAAACCAAAACTATAATTTGTATACCATTTATTTTTCTTATTTTTAGAATCACTTTGTTTTTCTGCTACTCTCAGGATATAAACCTTTATGACAATCAAGACATTAGAGTCTCATCTTAAACCTTAAGCTACCTTAGCTTACACTTAGTTTTATAATATGGATTAAGTTATTTAGAATATCACAGGTAGAGAAAATTATAATCTAATAGTATCGTGCAATAAACTATATTTACTAAATATGTAGGTACGTACGTAAATATATTAAAAAATAATGCTATACTAAAAATAATATTTATTTATAAAAATGTATTTATATATATATATTATTTTAAGTCTTTATGGGCTATACTAACTGAATTTTCAAAATTAAAAAAAATGTTTACATTAAATTAAAAATTATTTTTATCAATTTGTCTATATCTACATTTTATAGTAAATAAATAGCCCCATATACTATAAACCTATCTACTAATTTATTTTCTTCGATAATATCAAAAATTAGAATTTTTTTTTTTGTTAATCTAATACATATTATTATTTTTAAAACGAATACAAATATTAAAACATTATTTCTTAATGGTATTTTATTCATTTTAATAATTTAAATTTAAATAAGATTTTATAATATAGGCCATGCAATAATAAAAATACGTTTTAACGGTAGGTAGCTAGTAATTAATATAGAATAAGAAAAAACCATATGTAGCGTGTTCTAATTATGATAATAAAAATATAAAACATATTTTAGTCACACACCTTTTTTATTATACCTAACCCATTAAGTATACACGCATTATAGATAAAACTTTTTTTTTTTTTTTTTAATATTCACATATTTTTATTTTATGAATAATTTTTATACTTTTAACATATAAAAATATTTTATTTACAATTCAGTTAACTAAACATTCAACGTCATAATATTATATTTTTGATAATAATTTTAATATTGATTAACTATAAAGTGTGACTAAAATCATTAATAAAATATATATCAGTAATTAATGGTATCATTGATGTAGGTATACCAAATTGAACATTGGTATAAATATTCCAAAATTCTTAATTCTTAAAAAAAGTGACATAAAATTTCATAATAAAATCAAACTTTTCTGCAAATAATGTTTTGTATTAATGATCTAAACTGTGATTAGGTTATTTCAAGAATTAATAATGCTATATAAGTTAAAATGTGTGGGTCCTATAACTTTATCTATATATTACAATATTTTTCTTACAACTTATAAATAATTTATATTATTTGATATAAATAATATTATTATGCATATTATAAATTATAATATTATGCTATACGATTTTTGTGTAAAATTATATTGCAGTTTGCTGTTTATACATTAAGTATAAATACTAAGTGATCTAATTTAGTGTTACATTATAATGGTGTAAATAATATATGTTTTCAATATTATTTTCATTATTTTTATAACACAAAATTTTAATAAACCTATATATATTAAATAAAATAACATTTTTCACCTAATTATTTATTTAAAATACTAATGACTTGCAAAATTATTTAATCAAAAATAATGTTTTAAAACACTAAAAAAAGAAAAATATCTACATTATGATAATATCATATTATATTATTATTTATATATCGTTTTAACAAATTACATTATTTTTTTTTTTTTTATAATTTAATCAAATTAAATATAATTATTTAAAAACTTTATCATTCATTTAAAAAATTTGCTACGTACCTAAATATAAAATATATAATTATGTTATATTTGTTAATCAATTGTTAATTGAATCAATCAGTGTCTTTTAATGTTAGAGGTAGAATTATAACAAATAGTTCGTATTTTATTGTTACTATAATTAACTATATTATACCTATTAGTATTTCACTACCTATCGTACTATTCCAATAAGAATGGATCTAAAACATTACTTTTCACACGAAACACATTCGGTTGTATTGTGTTCAACACAATATACTACGTAGTTCAAATGAAATTTCTATAGCCTAATAATAACATTAGCAGATATTATATGCGTTATTTATTACAATCGTGTGGAGTTAATACATTTTACTTTCCGTGATAAAATGACTATATTTTCATAAAAGGTACCTATTAATTTAAGATACTTAAACTACTTATACATAATATTCGGTTAATTAAATATCATTATTATAAATGATTTATTAAATTTTAATTATTTTACATTAAAAAAAAAAAAAAAAAAATAGTGATTTATTAAAATTAAGATTTAAATGCAATAATATTGCATTCGAAAATATGAATGAAACTCAGTCAGTTATATAATATATTATTATACTGATAATCCGTTCCAAAATTTTATTACACATCTAGACTACCTATGAAAATAATCGATAAAATGTTCAAGTTCCACGTTCAAAACTGCATTAGTTATCAGAAAATATTTAAAATCAAATTCACGGCAACTGTAATTTTGCCTATTTTCTATCGATTATTAGTAGTTTTTCATATCCCAAGGGAAAACATTCGAGAAATTAAAACAAATTAGCTAAATTAATTAGCTACCAATTAATTTCAATTCGCTACCAAAATCATACTTACTTGTTGTAATTGAACGATTATTTCTGACCGATAAAGTATCTTTAGGCTTTAAAAAAAAAAAACCAAAATCAAACATTTAAATTAAATGTTTTATTATGAAATTTGAATCTCGAATTAGACATCAGTGTCCCGATAACCATTGTGGAATATCTACAGTTGACGAACATCACTTTGTTTTCTAACGTAAATTCAAATGTCCCTATGAGAAAAATAATTATAAGTATCCTAAATCCGATTGACCTTTAGGGAATCGCCGCTATGTCAAACAGAAACAAGTTTGTATTGTTATATTAATTTAAAAATCCCATGTGAAGAGTTACATTAACTAACTCTGATGAGAAAAAATTAAAACCAAAAACCGGTTAACGTATGAAAATATGGATAATTCGCTTACCGCAAATGTTTAGAGACACTGGTCAGAAATGACTTCAGAAATGGCATGGTTAACACTATTAAATAAACAGCAGAGATTGGCAAAACTCTGTGATAAGAGATTTTTGAAAGAAAATCCTAATCCTACTTTCTCAGTACCCATTTTTATTAGTGAAACCACATTTAATTACCAAGTGTACTGAGGAGATCAGCATTTTAGAAATATAGTACCTGTTGATCAATTGCTACGTGTGCCAAAAACAAATTTATATTTTAATGTAAACATCGGCGGTCATAAGAAGACATTACCAACAAAAAGAATGAAAAGAACACATCAACGAAGAATCTCTCACCAACGGTTATCACGCGATCGAACTTATTCAAACCGTTTGTACCTTCACTTTTATAGCTACTTCTAAGAACTATACTCAAAATCCATTTCAAGTGACTAACAAACCGACATTAACCATTTCTGAATGACAAAAACACGTTGTTAATACATATAAAACCGCCAAACCAAATCCGATCACCAACACAGTGACGACCGGTCAAAAATCAATGGCATTTATTCATCAAAACAATAATATTTTAAAACATAAATTGTTAAACGTTAAGCCTACAACACCGAGATATCGATAGATAGACTCAATGTGAATGTTAGTATATTATAGAGTTGTTCTGGGTTCTTATTTTATTTTCTATAATAATAGTTCAATAACTTCTAGGTATTAATTTTTTTTTTATAACATACATTTTCTTTGTCAAAAAAGTTTCCGGACAAATTTGTAGGCGTGATCAGTGATACGAGAACACCAAGATTACGAAATAGCCATTACGTGTTTTTAGTTTCACTTGCCATCATAATTCCAAGTTTCAACTTAATTCTTAGCGATTTATGAACTGCGTATTTGTGTAATTCAAAATATGTATAGTTTGTACGAGGCCTGTCAACTTAAGTGAAGAAATTTAAAAAATAATTATAGAACTACATAAGACGAGAGCAATGGTTGTTTAAGTATAAAATTGAGGAAAAAAACGCAAATCTTGTCTGGTTGATTGCGTATCAAAAATGTGGCTCGTGCCTTTTTGACACGCAGTTCTTCAAGACTTCAGGTATTAACCCAACAACACTTGCACTTTTTTCACAATATTATACTTATACATCCCAGATCTCATATCTTATTAATCACATAATTATTTTTGATGATTTGTCCTTCATGGTGATCGGACAATTATTCGTACCCAAAAAATTGTTTTCAAAAAAAATTTTAAATCATTGTAAAACGAATACATTTTTATCTTCGCCCAGAATCTAAATTTAACGATAATATAGAAACAAAAATTACAATTTTATTTAACTCTTTATACTTATATATTGTATAAGTTCATTATAAAATGGTTATTATTGTAAAAAACAAGAATTAAGATTCAAAATATAGATATAAAAATATATTAAATTATTATCGTTAGACACCATTTGATAATAAACATTATAAATAATAAAAACTGAATTGTAATAAAATGGAATATGTAAATTATTTTTTTAAAATTAATTTTCATTGAAATATTTATAGAAAACGAATTACACTAAATAGAAACAAAACAATCACATTGAATGTTATTACCACGAAAACGAAAGACGATTTTAATTAATTTTATATACTATAATAATTAGAGTTATAAAAAGTATAAACAAAATATATAGTCCATCTAAATTTTAATAGAATAATATTTATTGTTATTAATATATAAATTTATTTTCATTAGAAAGATAAAAAATAATAAGTCTAGAAGATATAGCTAGTTAAATTGTATAAAATAGTAAATCCCTATAGTAGGTATGTATAATATAATTTTATGAAATTTTTAATAAACAGAATGTAAAGAAAATTTACCTACGTTTTGTAAGTTGTTGCAGAATTATTTACTTTAATAGGTTCTTCAAATGTGTTTTGAATATTTACTATACCTACATATTGGTTTATTTATTATAATATTGTTATATTGGAGAATTAATTTATGTTTATATTAACTACTAATAATTATTATTATATTGAACGATTTTTCCGACATCCTGGGACCATCCATTAATATTCAAGACATCAAATGTGGAAATTGGTTCGGTAGTTTTCACACAATTCCATTAAACAACGGGAATACTTATGTACATAAAATATATTCTTATTTTCTATTTCAGAAAGTTTGTACCAATACACACTTCATAATATATTGTAAAATAAAAGTAATCGTCTGATAAAATAGATGCAATCATGTATCTAAATTGGTTGTAGGAAATAATTTAAAAAGTATTATCGTAGGTACAATAAATTATTTTTTATAACTGCGTTTTTGCGTTTCAAAATTTTATTCCTTTTTAAAAATTCACCAAAATTTGTAAAGAAGACACAAAAATTCGCTTAATTTTAACAGAATATTTGCTATAATACACCAGTTACCCATATAACAATTATTGTTAGTGGTAAAAAGCATGCAATGTTTTTAAATCTTGATAAGGATCTTACTAACGTTTATAGTTTTTAGTTACTTAGTACGGAGTTATATTTTTATAGTTGTATAATAAAAATGTATAAAATGCTTATCCACATAAATAAAATACAATCTAGAATGTTTTTAGCAATGTAGTTAAACTCTTTAAGTCGTAGACAATAGTAGGTATCAGTATGACATTACATATTTGTTTTGTATAATATAAATGTTTAACCATATTTCGTAAATGTTATTTTATTGATTAATGGCGCAAAGAATGATATCCAATATTATTTGTTTTAGGCTAGTTGTTATATTAAACTAATATTTGATTGGATGTGCAAATTATTTTAAATACATTGTTTTCTTTTTTTAACTATAACTATTTCCATTTTTCACAAAATATATTTTTATAACCTTAGTTATGTATCGTTAAATAAAAATGATTTTGATGCTTAACACGAGTAATAGGTATTATAAGCTGACCAAAAAGTCATTAAAGTTACTTATAATATAATAACTTGGTTTTAATACCTAATAGAAAAATCATTAATTTATTTTATTTAATAAAATATAATTTTATATAATAACACATCATGTACATCGATAAAATAATTAATTAAGATATTTCTTTATGATATTATAATTTATTAAAACTTTAATTTAGTAACAGCTTTATTAATTTAAAGGAAAAATAACTAGTTGTCTAGATAGAATATTAGAGTATAAATAATATAAATAGATATTTTATAAATATAAACTCATACAATATTCTTAATAAATAAAAACGTTCTAAAGTAACTAGTTTCTGAATCTAAAACTGTGCAGCTGTGAAATATAAAATTGTTTTTATTATATCTTAAGTATTTTTCTATTTGCCTTCGGTAATACAAAAGTTACACTTTTTGTTTTAATACTCCGATAATGTAAATCTTCAAATAAATTTGTGGTTTGCTACTAAAGTTTCCAATATTTATAAAAACTTATCGTTTACTTAACTCAAAATATACAATTTACTAAAACAATGTCAAAAAATAACTATATAAACTATAATAAACACCTTATAACCGTTTTATGTTGTTAACATATTTTATGTTATAGCTATAATTTAAATTTTCTATTATAAAAATGTTCAAGACCTAGCAAGTATTGATTATTTTGAAATAATTGTAAATAATTTGTTTTCATAAAATAAATTACTTAAAAACAAAAAATATTATTGTTATTTTTCAATACAATAATTTCAGAGCAAAAAATTTAGTAAAATAATTTTACAGTTACAAAAATATAATAGATATATGGTCTTAAAAATCGAGCAAAAATGGAATTGTTTATTAACTAATTTCATTATATAATTTAAAGAATTGTTACTAAATTATTTATTGTCTATGAATTTGTATTACATATAACAATTATAACACAAATACCATACACATTAAATAGAAGTCAAAATAAAAATTATTATAAACATTTATGTTATTAAATTGTTAAAATATTTCAACAAAAGTAGGTAGAATATAAATTTAAATAGTGTATGGTAAAATATTATTATTTTAATGGTAACTTTAAGAAAAATAAAATAGTATTATAACATTGAAAAAAATACATCATTATACCTATACTATTAGTTAAATAGGTACTATAACGTATCATAACATACTATGTAAGTCTTACCTCTTACAGTCTTACACCGTTGATATAACATAATCAAATATGCAAAATGGATCTTTTCAAGACCAAAAATATTACATACAACAACAATATCTATAACATTTGATGAAACAACATCATTTTGGACCGAAATGTTTCAGTAGGTAAATAGAACGGTCGATGATATGTTATAAAATTATATGGTAAAAATATTAGCCAATGAAAAACACGAGTTTCCTTAAAGCTAGTATAAATATGGGTAATATTCTCAACACTCATAATTTTAACTGTAAAATTACAACATAATATATTCGGCGAATTTCCATTGACAACACCTCCATTCCGTGGTCTCATTCAGTAAAGTTCCTGGGTGTCACCATTGACAGAAAACTGACCTTTAGCGTACACGTTGAAAATATTATTCGCAAAGAACCTCAAGTCTGTTATATTAGGTATTCTGTATTAAATCAATACAACTTCGCACACCAGCAATCGTGTTTAAATATCCATAAAATGTATTTTATACCAATTTTAACATACGCTGATACTGCTTGGGTTCCGTTCATAAAACCCAGCCAATTCAAAAAGGTCGAAGCCGTCCAAATGATAGGAATAAGACTAATCACCGGCTGGCCACTGTACGTGATAAATATGAACATCATTAAGTATTCCTTGTTCAAACTAATAACGGAAAATATCCATGGTCAGTCAAAGGCTATATTCCACAAGAGTGCTTCATCCAAACATCACTACATTCATGAAATATGTAAACCACCCTAAACATTATTGACTAGTATCGTCACCTCGCCTGGCCTTCTAGTCTGGGCTTAAAGTCCGCCTTTATGATTATTTTCATTCATTAACTATATCTACAAAGATTTAAATCTTTCAGATAACTTTTTTACGGCAAGCTTGGATTAGCAAATAGACAGTCAAGCATGTAACGCAAACACTCATAAACTCTATTACTAAAACACTAGAAGAAATACTACTATCAAGATTAAATTAAATGCATTCATAATAAAAAAACCTACCAGAGCAGAGAGATTTCGTAACGAAAATTGCACTATAAATCAACTGCAAAACATTACCGAAAATTAACCTAACTATTTATCAAACTCAATCAATTACAGTGAAAGGACAGTAGCAGTATTTCTTGACTTCGAAGAAGCTTTCGATAAAATCTGGTACGACAGTCTGGTGAAACAGCTTGCCTAGTGTAGTACTCCAATCTTACTGTTGAATATTATTCTAACCTTCCTCAACAACAAAATTTACTTTGTGCTTGAAAATAGATTCAAATCATTGCTGGAATACTGCAAGATTCCTTTCATATCTCCTCTGGTATTCGCTATCTATATAAATGACTTTTCATCAACTAAAAGAGTAGGTATACATTAATTTCTTCGCCAAAAATACTATAATATGTTACTTGCTACTAGCATGTGTAACCGACATGCGCTGAATTGATCCAACACCCAGTCGATGTGACCTTGCTGTAGTTAAAAAAGTGATAACATACCCTCAAAAACTAATTTAATAGAGGCCATAAAATCGGCCGAAGATTTAGACCAGCTAGTCGTATCACTATAAGGAGCAAGTTGGTTCAGGAAGAACTCAGTCAAATACTTGGGCTTCGGGACTCCTATATAATAATCTCATATATTAAAAACATATAAAAAACACATATATTTTAACCAAATATGTTTCCTACCTGATTTTAAACTTATTCTACAGTCGTCTGTCCATTATTAATGCATAGGATATAAGAATATAGGATGGCCATCACTATAAAAATGTACATCAAAACTAAAATTACATACGTTGGACCGATTGAAGTGCTTTTCAAAAAGCAACTGGGATAAGCCTACTGTTCAAAACACTTATAATATTATTAATATAATATAATATAATATAGTATTATATTATATAATATTATAATATTATTATGAAAATCATTCTTTCTTTACCGAGACTGTCGATCAACGTAGATGAATATGCACAACTAGCTTGGAGCAAGCAATCCTGTGCTGACAACTACAAAATGGTCCTTTGCAGGACCATATTCTGGGAAAAGTAATGTACAGTCCTGCCTCATTAGTCGATTTGCACGAAAAAATAAAAAAAAGGCCACACTTTCCTTCCTTGATAAGATGCTTATACGAGTATTTGAGTATTCCCAAATATAATATCTATACTCCTGGATATTTATATATCTATGTACATATGTTTGCATAATCTGTCCCTTTATTATTATGCAACAAGTTAGATTCGCACGACCTTGAATTTCGTCGTGCAGATAACGTTCAGAATCCCCGTATATGTAAATATTTCACAAAGGACCAATAAAGAAACACATAATTATTTCAAAACAATGAATTAATTTATTACTGGTAGTCCATACCTCACCCAGGTGCGCCATTTCAGAATTTTTATAGGGGAGCGAGAATTGAAGCAGGCCAAGTTTTACACCGATCAGGACAATTTTGTTTTATATTAAAATTATATTAGTAAATGACAAATTCATTTACGTTGCATTTTTTAGGAATGTAATAATTTTTTAGTTATAATTTTATTAAATATATATCATTGTTCACTACTAAACAAACTACAAGAATATAAAATACAAACGACAAAATGGAACAAACATACAAAAGTACAATAAATCATTGTTATTGTAGATTATGAAGGTAGAATTTGCATATTATGTATCGGTGCGATAAAATACGTAAAAAAAATAGGGAAACCGTGGCCCACCCTGCTTCCCCAAAAGGGGCATCTGACCTCACCACTTACCAGAGAGTAAAACTTACATGATACACAATTTTTCAATACATATTTTATCATATTATGAAAAAAAATAGCAATAAAAATCGTACATTGAAATAAAATGTTTTTTTTATATAAAACATCATTGTACGAGTATGTGTTGTATATTTGACTGACTTCTGATTTATTAAAAAACAAGAAATAGAAGTATGATCATAAATATTAATTATGTAACCAGTGTGTCGTGTAGTATATTATGTATGTGTTTGATATTTTCAGTACTTATATAATTATTTTTAGAGATTATGCCATTTTATAACTTTATAAGAAATATAATTTAATAAAAAAAAAAAATTAAATTGTGCTTTTGAAAACAAAGATACAATATGAACATTTCTATTTGTGTCATAATTATTTCAACATCCATCATGAAAAAAATTATAGTATAGTTATAAAGAAAACATAAAATAATACATAATCAAATATTTTAAGAACGTAAGTAAGGGAAATACTAGTTGTGCTAATCTATTTCCCCAACTTAAATGTCTATCTCTTTCTCGTTGAAGCTGATGTTTAAACCCTCTGCTGTGTATTTCTTAATATGATATCGTGATATTAAAGTAATTAATTTAGAAAGATATTATTGTATGTCCACTGTATGTGTACTAAATTGTTAGGTGCATTATATTATTGAATTTAATTGAATTGATATGAATGTGTAGTTAGTTTACTAATTTTTACTGTAGTGTTTATAGAATTCCGTGATTACTAATAAATCGTTTATTACATTACAATAAAGTCACGAATCGTATACCAATATTTACGCTTATCGTACATAGGTACTCATTGTTATCGTTTGATATGAAAATATACGTATGTATTAAAGAGAATATATTAAAATATATGATATATTGATTCGTTATACGAATAACAACACATACAAATTAAATTAATCAGTACACACCGAATAACTGCACAGCGTTATAATATTATTATATCAAAGGCCACTAAGCAGTTTGATACAAATACAAATCGTGTACTCTACCTACTAGTAATAATATAACATTATGTAGGAATACATATTTTATTTCGAACGAATAATGCATTGGTGCATAATTACTCTGCGAGTATAATTTCAATGCTATAGATTAGTACTTTGAAATATATACACACACACACACACACACACACATATATATATATAGGTATTATAAAAAATGACTGAATATCCGAGGCAACAATCGAAATGAAAAATAAACGGGAGCTATGTTATTAATTAGTATTTCATACGGTAAATATTTGTCGTAAATAGGACGTGTTGTTAATAAAACACAGGCGCATCCACGTTAAATATAATGTATTCGTTAAAACTTAAAAGTCAAACCACATGTTATAATCAGACAAAATACAATAATATAATGCACGCAAAAAGATAGGTAATATAAATACAAATAATAAAAAATTATAAAAGGACAAACAAATATTTTTATAAAATAACACATGTGCGAATAAAATATATAACAGTATATTACGATTTTATCTGGATATAATCAACTTCTAAATTCCATACAATAAACTAATATAAGTATGATAAGTTTTATCATTTATAATTAATCAATGGTTATACGTTACGTGCAAAAATCAATGTAAAAAGAAAATGTTCAAATCATTTTTTTATTTTCTAATGAAACGACTATCATTAGAATTAGGTAGTTGGACACTTTAAATACAATTGTTTAATTAAAATAAACATTACAATTACTTAAGTTAGTTTTTAAGTCGGGCAATATTGATAGATATTTATTTTCGATCTATTTATCTTCAAGGGAAAATGTAAAATGGAATGTGTAACAAAAATGTTTATTAAAATTCAAAATAATAATATTTCACCGCGAAATATATTAAATTACCTTACGGAAGAACATATAAATGTGGCAATAATGTTCATATAGGAATAGTAAATATTAAGATGTTGGTTATACGTTTTGTGTGTATGTTATGCATTAATGTTGACATAGAAAGCGTGTATCTTAAATGTAATTTACGAGCTTTACGTATACTTATGTATCAAATGGAGCATCTTGGGAAATACGAGATTGGTTGTGAATGCAAAATATTAGCTACATTAAAACATTTTTTATTTTATTTTTTTAACAACGAAATATTTATCTATATATTATAGATTATTCGATAAAAAAATATATAAAACTATAAAACTAACTTAAGTCTTTATATGATAAACATAACATATAAAAAAGTACATAAAATATAGTATTAATTATAATATTTATAAATATGCTATATAATTATTATTATTTAGTTAGTTTAAAAAAATAATAATAGGATTATTTTTAAAAAAATCCTTCAATTTGTATTTAATGTTGAACAATACCAATAGTTGATAGAATAATTTGTATTATCAAAGAATAGAAATAGTTTGATATAATTTGAATAAATTTAAATAATAATAAAAAAATATTGCAAATATAGAAAGGTAACGCAGTAATAACATCTGAAATATAATATTTGCTTTACCATTAAATATGTGTATTTTTTTTAAAAATATGTAGATATTAATTTTAAACTATTTAAATTTCTTTATGATATTTTTCATTCGGAAATTTGATTTTATCGTTTGTGAAATTGATTTATTAATCAAAGGTTATAAAATGTTGGGATATAAAATATGTGAATGATATTAAATTATTTAAATAAAAATTATTTATTACAATTACATTTCAAAAAAATTAATTAAAAAATAAACACAACAACAAAATTATACACACAACTTTATAATATAGCTTTTATACTATAATATATTATTGATTATTTTATTACCAAAAGGAAAAACAATATAATTTTATCTATAATAGTTATTACATATTAATTTTAAAGGATTAAGACTATCTATTATATTATATTGTTAAATACTTAAGTTTTGTAAATACAATTAATTGAACTAATTAAATAATTAACCTAAAATTTGATTAAATATGTAATGCTCAATATTTGTGTACAAAACGTTTCTTTTCAATATAAGTAATTGAAACAAATTAAAATATAAATATTGTAAATTGAATTTTTCTTAAATCATACGGTAAAATTAGGTACACTACATATGTGATTTAAAATTATATATAATTATAAATAAATTTATTAATCATTAACTTTAATTATTCAAATTCAAATTCAAAAATACGTGTTTTACTAAAAACAATAATATTTACTACTTTTTTTAACAATCTGTGAATAAAATTACGATTTTATAATGCTATTAAATTTCAGTATTTTGACTAGGTATACCACATAAACATTTATGTGGTACTAGAAATTAAATTAGTAGGTAGAATAAATATAATACTTACTAAATATCATATTTGAAAAAAAAAAATGTGGGTTAACCTATATTAACGTTTTATTAAATATAAATATTATAGGAACTTCCCTATATAAATTACATTTAATTAAACCCTTATAACAATTGTTAAATATTGTTAATGAATATTTTATAAATAAAAAAATATATTATATTTGTTTATTAGTATTTTATATTATTACTATAATTTATATTCGTAATTTAAGATCAAACTTTGAGAAAATAATTTCTATATTATGAAAATAATATTATAACATTTAATTGTTCCTGTAATATGAAGTTAGATAATAACAATTTATTTTTTTTTCGTATTACGGTTTATTTATTTTATAAGAATATACCATTTAATTATTATTTGTGATTTATTTATATTTATAAATTAGTCGCAAAAAGTAAATTTCTAGTTAAGTCCTATTCAAAAATTATATATTGTTTTATTGCTTCTAAGTATGACGAGCCTAAGATACAGTAACAAACTTTTATTCTTTTACAAAACAGTGTGTTTACTTTTATCAATATGACTTAATTTTTAGGAAAAATAATTGAACAAATATTACACACTTTTCATACATATTAGATATTTTTCATTGTTTATAATGAAGACGATTTTAGTTAATTTGTTGTTTCCTAATTCAAAAAAATATAATATATAGTTCTAGTGACGTAAAACCTTCATTAATTATAAACTATAAATTATTATATTTTACAATAACTTAATATTATATTGTTTAACAAAATGTTTACCTGTTATAAACTAAACATTAATTATAATAATAAAGCTTACTAACTGTTGCACACAAATTAAAAAAAAATATATACTATAATTAACTAATTTTAATAAAATATACCTATTATATACATTTAAATAATTTAGAAACCTTATTTAAAAGTTATGTCACATTTTGTAAAAAAAAAAATAATAATAATTCAAATATTTGTGAAATGTATTATTTCCTGTTGATAAGACGATGTGTACTAATTATTAAACATAACATAATATTTGAAATTTACATAGGTATCATGAAGTTTTTATAATTAAGTGGGTACTTCATTTTTTACTATATCGTAGATTATAATCGAAATAAAATTTCCATGTTTAGTTACTATTTTACTATCTGTATTATATTAAAATAATGAACTTTATCTTCCGATAATTTATATTATTTACAAATTACAATAAGTATAAGGTTAAGGTTATATATATAGATACTAATGCTATTTAGTGAATAAACAACAATGCAATATAAGTAATTCTCCAATTCTAATATACATTCTATGCGTCAATATAATGACGTTATATAATGCGTTTTATATAATATTTTGTATTAAGAACTTCATTTAAAAATTATATTTAAATTTTACTTAATTAATAAAAAAACAATAATTTATCAATAACAAACAGTATAATTTATTTTATAGAACACATAATGATGATTATACCTAGTATAATTATAATTTATAATATAGTCTCTATGCAAGGTACAAATAATTCAAATTAATTAATGACATTACGTGTTAAAATAATGTATTCGAATTATATTGTCATCATACAATATGTTATACAAATTATTATAATCATAAGTCTTTAAATAAAACCTTTTTTATTTTATTCAAATAACAGTATAGAATGTTTACAAAATAAAAACAAGAATTAGCATGTTTTAATATAATTAAAATTATTCAGTTAACATTGTTTTATTGTATAATATATATGGAAAACAGATGAAATGTAATTATTATTTATGTTTTGGACAAATTTAATATGCTTAAAAGGCAGAGTATGATAAAAAACAAAAAAAATTAAATTTTTATATCGATGAAAAAAACGAATTGTATATTAATATTCCTAACGAGTTAATCGTGCGATCAAAACAATTGCATGTTAAACTCTTATTTTAAATCCTGTCGAATTTTTTTTTTTTTTTTTAACGCGAATAACGTTTATGTTGCGATTTGTGCAGTGTATACAGTTTTGATTTTGTGGACATTGGCTTACCTGTAGATCCAAACGCGCGACGACGACGACGACGACGGCGTACAGACAATTTCGGAAATATAATTTCTAAAAATATAAACGTTCAATTTAGATGCACCGCGATCGATTGTCGCATTGTTCTGTCTATCGGAATCGGATTGTTTTTGTTTGGATCCGCAAACGGTCGGACGAGAACGCGATTCTCGCGGAAAACTACGCGATTCGCGAAAAATACGACGCGGCCGACGGTTGACGAGGAAAATGCGCACGCGGCGCCCGACGGGAAAACGTACTGAACTCGTCTCTCGCGCGGTCCGACCGCCAGCACGCATACGATACCGAATTTACGATCGTCGCCAGCAACGCGCAACTCGTCCTTGTGTCGCGGAAATCACACATCACGCACGTGCGCCGCCGCCGCCGCAGCCGGAACGAAAAAAGTTCGGACGGCGTCGGCGACGGAAATACGAACTGGAATTTTTAATACCCGTGTATATTTGTTCTACATACTTGTATAATTAATGTTTTTTTGTTTTTTTTTATTATTTTTTGTTTTTGTTTTTGTTTTTTTATTGTTGACGTGTCCACGCGAGACGGTAACGACGACGACCAAGACCAGAACAAAACCGCGCGCGAAGAAACAAAAACGGATTTTTTAGGCGGGGAAATCATGATGAACGATAATAATATTATGTCAACTGGCAAAAAGGCAAAAGAAGCTTTTTTTTAATTTTAAATTGGCCGATTTTCGGTACGAGCGACAAAACAGTTTTAAAAGTGGGGGGGGCCAACCACGTTTTTCAAGGGTATAAGCGACATTGTTGAAAATTGTATTAGCTAAGCTACAAACACTTAGTCCTTACTGTAATCGCTTATCACATTTCATAAAATTACGAGTTATTATTATGATTGAAAGTAAACGTTACATTTTAAAATAATTAATATCGGGCCATCAAAGTAACATATTATGATATAATAGAAACATATCATAACCCCATTACTAATACACTTAAATAAATACCGAAGCGCCAACGACAAAGTTAAGAAAGTAAAAAAATTATATTTTTGCTTTCCTGAAAAGTAGTAAAACTGTTGCTTAGCCCCTTTTGTCTTTTACTAGTCGAATATGATAAACGTGTTATAATAATATTACGACACTTTTCTAAATTCGCACACCGTAGCGTAATGACTAAAAGACAATTTTTATTTTTTATGAAAGTTACCTTTTATGACATGGTTTTTGTTTTCAAATCAACATAAATCAATGTTAGGTGTTAACCAATCGGGGTTTGGGACTTCTTGCAATTGCATATATTTTTATAATGTCCACAAAATAGCTTAGATAACCATACAAATATATTATCACATCACGATGTAAGGAACTAAAATACACAATTTGGATTTGCATATTTTTGCATTTTCGTCATATTTTAAGCAAAATGTACACTTTAAGATTTGTTAGTATTTTGTTAGAACTTTTTTGCATTTTTTTGATCGATATTGCGATTATTGTAGGTATAAAAAAAATTATTTTCCCTTGTTATTTTGCAAGTCTCTTAATCGTTTATCAAAGTTATCTTTCAATAGTTGAGGACACAGAACTAAAATGAACTGAAATACATGGTAAATAGGGAAAATTGATAAAAAATAAAGATAAAATCCACTAGAAAAAGATGAAGGTCACCAATTTAATGATGAAAATTATATCTAAAATTTTGAATATTGAAATAAATAATGGATGCATATTGGATATTTATATATAGATGTTAAAACAAATATTATTCGTTGCATAATTTTAAAAATATTTTTATAATTTTCAATGAAATAATTCCTAAACTTTGATAATAATATATTATAATCTTCCCTACCGACTACGGGTATGAAATATATATATGATATTATTGTCAAATGGAGATATGAGTATAACTTTTATTCCGTTAAATAATAAATAGAGCCCTAAATTAAAATTAGTATATTTCAAATCAGTCATTAATTTTATAAAATAAATTGAAATAGACGAAAATTTTAATTATTTTTCATAAATCGATGTTATCTTCTAAATAGCATCAAGAGTAATTGAATAATTGAATTCACAATTTTAATTATTGTGTAAATATTATGTAATTCATATAGGTAATACTGATACTATAACTTATATAATACATATTTGTATACTAATTGTATTTTGTCTGGCAAAAAATTTCTGTACACATTTTTTATAAAAATAAATAAGTATGGAATTAAATATAACAAGCATAGCTATATATAGTGGCATCAATGCTATAATTACGCAATTGCGTCATTCAAAATAGGGATAGGTGGGTCAGTTTATGATATTATGTGTTACAAATTATGATTATTGTTATTAGTTATTATTTAGTAATATAGTATATTGTATAACGCTAATAAATATAGAGTATGAGAACAAAATTGTCAATAAAATGGGTTGAAAAAACGTGTTGCGTCGTCAAAAAAAAAAGTTCACACCGCCATTGGTTATACAAATATTCTGATCAGATAAATTCATATTTTAATATTAAAATTATTTTTTCTTTTCCATTTCAAATAATTTTTAAATATCTTCATCGAAATTAAAAAGTTGATTAAATTTACCATAAAAAACTTTGATTTTGACTGAAATACGTAGATGAAATACGCAAAGTATTAAAAGGAAATTAAAATTAAATATTTATAGGTAGCCAGTAAGTAGTCGATACATAATTATGAAGTTTCAAATATTATATAAAATATGTAAGTACAATAATATTGATCAATTACAAAATTCAATATGTACAGAAATCAATATAATATGTAAAAAATATAATATATAAATTATTAATATTATTTTTTATTTTATTAATAGTATAATAATTTAAAGTACACAATTTGTAATAACTATACTTACTGTACGCGTTTAATTTTTGAAACTGCGAATGATAACGACCGTTTTACAGTTACTAGTATAAAATGTAGTAAAAGTTTTGAACATTCCGAGTTCTAACCATAAACACGGTAAATATGTCCCATGGTACATACTGTTTTTAACTGTACGAATTGTTATTTACTACACTTTTCTCTAGGAAATGTATTGTTCTATTATTTACTTTTTCTGTAGTTTTGATATTATAAAAATAAATTTAAAGGCACTATAATTATAATGATAAATATTGAATTTTTTGTATTAAACACAATTAAAATATTATATGTAAATTATTTTTGTAGTTAATGAATTGTATGTATTCAGTATATGTTAATATAAAATAAACTTCTTCTAAGTTCAAATCAGTACGATTGATTTTCGAAATTATACTTCAAACAGAAAATAGCACTATGGGTTTTTAATAAAAGTATTATTTTAATACTTTTATTTTTTTTAATTTGTAAGATATTTAAATACAAACTATGGCCGTATGATGTTATGACGCCACAAATTTGATAATAATTCCGTTATTTATATCCGTCATAACAGATTATTGTCATGTATTAATTACGGGATATAAACCACCAACCTTGTTACGGTGGTTTAGTTAGGGATGCTTTTTGTTTCCTTTGCTAATTAAAACACACGTATCTTTTTATGCAATACTTTATTTACTTCTAAAAAACAAATTATGTTACAAAAAGTTTTCGCACCGACGGACGAGGCTAAAATTAGCGGTCTCGCCGGTGCACGTAACCCAGAGTTCGCGGGCCTAAATAGGTCGCTCTAATTTACAGATCGGGTTTCAAATATATATATTTACAAATTATACGATTACGCGGGGCAATCTCACGGATCCGAATCACTTAAGTAAGTATTGGCGGTCTCCGTGAGATTACTGAGGCAACGAGTCTAAGTAGGTCGTTGGTGAGTCCTAAAAAGGACTGTTTTACGCGATGAGTTCACACCGGTGGAATGTCAAATGTTGATCGTCTTCGTTCTCGCGACTAATGGCTTCTTCCGTCGGTTCGATAATCTTCCCGTTAGACAGACAACTGTGCCGATATCCGTACTGGTGTCTGTGGTGGATCTGACGTCGTTCTGAAAAGAACGGTTTATGGGCAAAGTGGAGTGTTCGTCTCCTAGGGATTGCGTTCTGAAAAGAACGGTTTTAGAGTAAGGCGGAATTGTTCGTCACCCAGGGAGAGCGTTCTGAAAAGAACGGTTTTAATATGGGGTGTAAGGTTCGTCTCGTCGGCGATAACACGTCTTCCTCGATAACAATTTCTTCCGTGAGTTGGTTGGATTGTCAGCTGTACGTCGTTGTGGTGGTTCCGGTGTCTAGTTCAGGTTAACAGCAAAATCTTGGGTTTGATCTTGATGTTGACTGAACTGTGTTGATGACTGGAATGATTAATTTATTTAATCGCTGCCGTTTTATCCTGTGTTATGCACGGCTGTGATTGGTCGTCCAATCACATGCCGGTATCTAGTCAACGACGCGCACGCTCCTACGTCTCATTACCGTACCGACTAGTAAAATCTATTTTTTTATTTATGAAAGGATCTATGTTATTGCTCCGTTACAACCTTCATGTCATTATTCAATTTAAAAACAATACTCAATTTTTTTTTTTTCAAACTATATTTTTATTTTTATATTTATATACGTATTGAATGCAACATGTAATTAATTTTTGTAAAAGATAACGTCGTATAACGATAATTATTGTAATATGAACTAAAATATTGTAATCTTCGATACACGATTTTAACAAAAAAAGGTTACATCGATTTTAAAATTAAAATGAAGAAATATATTTTGAAAATAAATTTAGATAGACAGATAGTACTTACATTTTTTTACATAATCTAAAGTACTCTTTCTGTTTATGAACGACAAACTTTTACCTTCTCTTTATTATAAAAAACTCTATAGGTTATTAATTTATTTATTTTCTTATCGTTAAGAATGTTTATAATTTATTATGTTTTAGAGTGGACAACTTTTTCATTATATATATATATATATATATATATAATGTTAAGTACGACTCTCGATGGGGAGTCGTACTTCTTGACTCATAAAGAGAAATACACTTCTTTTCTTATAAGGGTCGTAAGCGGAAACAAATTAAAATAATAAAATTTGTCCTTGGTACAAATAACGCAAAGAGGTTAAGATAACGCATAATAAAGATGGAAACACGCACAAAAAAATAAATAAGGCAAATGTGTGTTGGTACGTACAAAACTATCCATGAAATCAGGATTTTTTTTAGGGGGTAACGATAAAAACGTATATTATATTATTATGGATGCTATGACAGTCCGAACATGCCCTTAAGTCGTTTTCTACATTATTTATACTTGTAACGACCAGATGCCACGGGAAGTGCTTTACATCAAGATGACTCTAATCGTATCGAATTGCATCAAAATTTATCGTCCTGGTAGACAAGACGGTAAATCAAATACGAATATGTTCTTCTATAATTTTCTGTACAGTTGATGGATAGAGAATTTCAATTTGATATTAAAAACAATTTAAAAAAATCTATTTAAATTAAAACATTACACAATTTACAGTAAATAATGTTTAATGATAACATTCTATTAACGTAATATTGACCATTTAATTTAATCAAGTTCAAAATAATATATTATAATTATTCTTTTGTGAAAACAATTTGGATAGTAAAACCATACAAAACTAATTATTTTCTTAAAATATATTTAATTTAAATAAAAACATTTTTATTATACCAAATGTTACACAGAAAAAATGATTCAGTTGTAAGTGATTCTGGTTTTATAGATGCAATTTTATTTGATAACTTTTAAAATTAACAGATAATGTTATTTTAACTTATACAAAAATATTAAAATAAAAAATACAAACGTTATATTGATTATATCTTAATAATTTCGTATACATGTTTTACTATCCTACTAGAATTTATAAACAGTAAACATTTTATATTAATTTAAATCTTAAATCTTAATTTATATTATCACAATAATAAACACAATTTATTATACCTATATTTGGATAATATAATTCTAATATTGTACTGTTTATTTATTGTTTTATTAGTATGATTGATTTAAAAATATATCTAAGTTTATAATATGAACCATTCGTCTATTTGACAAAATAAAATAAGTGCATAAAGTTTTAACATATATAATATTTAAGTTTATAAAGTTTAAGTTTCTTTAGATGTTCTTACATAATATAAGTAACTCCATAATACCTCTTAATAATGTCACATATTTATTATTTTAATACATAGCTTAAAAGAATTATTTTAGGTAGAAATATTATATTGTTTCAGTTTGAAACTTTGTGCATTTTGATTCTTAACTAAGTAAAAAATATAATTTTACATTACAATGTGATTTTTTTACCAATGTACTACTATGAAATGATATGATAATTAAATGTTATATTTTTAGTTAAGAATTGTATAAAGTAATTATTTTCTTTAGGCTAATTTCTATATTAAGTAGTAGGAAAAAACTATCCAAAAGTTAAAAAAACGACAAAAATTATGGGTGAGAAATTGACGTAATTTATTTTAATTATTTTAGAATAATTTAAAAATAATAGGTCTTGAAACTTGAATTGTTTTTAATACTTACTTTTTAACATAACTATTTATTTTGTATATAAAAATATATATTTTTAAAAAATGTATAACTATTTTTAATCAAATAAGTAATAACAAAGCTTTTGTACATTTTTTCTAGTAAATATATATTTAATATTAATATTATCTTTAAAACTTGTAATTTTAATGTACACAAAATAATACAAAATTAAATTTTAAAAATAAAAAATGTAAAATGAAGTTATAGTATAAAAGACCTAATTTAATACAATTCAATTATAAAGATATATAAAAAAATTCAGGATCGGTAAAAGTACCTATGTTTATAATAATGATAATTCTAAAATACATAGAAATTTATATTTCCAGTAAATGCTTTTTTTTAGTTAATGTTATATCAACTTATTATTTAACCTTTCTTTAATTTAAAGTATAGAAATAAATATTATTATTATTGAAATTTAAACAATAAACTTTACGTGGAATTAGCTTTTTTATTATAATCATGATGTATGATTTTTATCATGACTTTTACGTCTAAAACAAAACTAATACAATTTTTTTATCCTATTTTACGATCGAACAATTAACTATTTATATTGTAGATTTCTTAAAGTGTCTGGAAACTATTTTCTAATAATAATTATTAATTTATGGAAATTTAAGGTTTGTAATAGCAGGTGAAATGTGCCGAACTTTGATATTTTTTATATCATAACATCCGTTTAGTAGGTTATGATTGTTGTTTAATTTATCCCTTATTTTCTAAACAATTGAACACCAATAAAGAATATATATACTTTTTTTTTTTTATTTAATTAGTGCGTATTATTATAAAAGGTCATTTATCAATGATCGTATATGATGTTAGTCATCAATTATATTATAAGAATTCTATAAATGTTATAAAACATTGGATTAATGGTTTTCAACATTTTTGTACCTAATATAAAAACACATTATATTATGAAGATGTTACCATACGATTTGTTCTTGTCTCTGTCTAATTTTATTAATTTCGATAAAAATATTTTAAAGTAGGTATTCAGAATATTAATTTGTTATTTGTGTTCATGAAGTATTCAAAATAACTATACGTAGAACAAAATAACTGGCTGTTAATGTATATTTAGAGCTAAAACGGTTGTTATCAAATTAAAAAGAAAAATTGTTTTGAACTTGACATAATATCTATTTTATAAAATATTTTCTAAAAACTAAGTAAACTATTATGTTATACTTTTTGATATTTTAAATAACTGTAAATTCTTTTTTAATAAATAAATCGTAAAACGGATATGTCAGATTTTCAAAAATATTCTTCTCTTTTTTCTTTCTTTTAATTCGATAAGAATCCTTTATGTTGTAAATTTACTCTAAACGCTACAATTTTTATTCTGTGTATGTTTATTTTACTGTTCTGAACGTTAGACAGATTACAGAGATACAATAAATTGTACGCTAAAAACAACTTGAGGCAATATTATATTATTATAATTTATAAAATGTGTTACATTAAAAGACACAATAGATGATTTTTAGGCCGAGATGTAATTTATTTGACAACTGACCATATGATCTATTGTACGCACACTGTGTGTCAATGTAGAACGAAATTCGTTGTTGCTGTATGTTTATTGAATATTTAAATAGACCGCAAACCGTATAATAAGTGAATAATTTGTATATTTAACTGCGTTACAACTGTAGCCGATTACGTATTTGCTACAGAGATATTTCACGTCTTATTATTGTTACTGACATTGCGGGAGACATATTCACGTGAGGCCGTGCACACAGTATGATCTGGGTAACACCGCCAGATAATAAATATGCAAAAATTATATTGGTTAATAATATAAACAATTTTAAACTATAAAATTTAAAGAATTTCAGTACATTTTTCGTTCTTTTCACTGTCCATAATTTAAAATATAATTAAATCAACATTGAATTGTTAACACATAATTTGATTATGTATGACAAATAGTAATACAACCATTATTATATACTTACTTGTATATTCGTAAATAATAGTAGGTCAATTTTAATTTATATATTTTGTATAACGTAATTTAACCAACAAGACTTTTTATGCGTTTTTTGACACACATAAATTAATCATACTATAGGTAGATTGTAGTATTTATAGGTACTCATTAACTCGTAATGTGTGTCTTTTAAATTTAAATATATCTCATAATAAATCTAAAAAATAATAAATTGATATCCTAACCTTATCCAACAGGCCTATTTCTAATAGCTAAAATATATTATGCATTCGTACTGTAATAATTAAAAAATTTCACTTCTTTTATGAAGATAATGCTCTTAATCTCGTCTTCAAATTGATTTGTTTTTGTTTTTTGTAAATATTAAAAAAAAAACACTAAATAATATTGGCTATTTGGATTTTGTTTATCCAATTATAAATACTCAATACTATAATAAGTTATAATAATTTCTTAATAATATAAAAACTTACTTTCCTGGATACGTTTAAGAGTTGTAACTATTGTAAATTGCAACCTATTAGGGTAAATTACTAAACAGAAATGCTGGGCATTAATGAGTTAAAAAGTTTAAGTTAAGTTATTAATATATTTATATTTGCATTTCAATAAATTCAATTTACTATTCTTTTTAATAGGTTATTTAATTTAATTCTATATTCAGACAATTAGCTGTAAATAATAATCTTAACATTTTGTGTATTTTTAAAGTTTATTTATTGAATGTTACTTTTTTAAACGCATACTCCATAAGCCCTCTGAAAATTTGCCTTTCTTTAATAGTTATAACGTAACAACGTAATAGTTTATAAACGTGTATATATAAATATTTATTTTAGTAATGTTTAAAAAATAAAAATTGACTTAACTAAAACTATGAGTTAGTTTATTTTTTAGACTTAATTATTAACTTAACTGAGATAATAATATAACTCATTAATTGTAAACTTTTTCCAACATATGTCGATTAACTTAAATTAACTCATTTCAACAATTTCATTAAATTGTTCAGCCATGTTAAAGTATACAGTAATTATGATTATTTTATAGAATATTATAAATAATAAATATACCTAATAGTTGATATCAACAAAATTGTATTAATGATATTAGTACATTATAGCATTTACAAATAAGCAATGAGACTATAAACTAATTTTAGTAAATAAAATCGTTGCTTCTTTTTTGGAAATTAGCCTTTTTCTTTCAGTTTTTCTACAGGTGTCAATAACTTTAAAATGTTGGCAAAATAATTGTGTACTTCATTTTGTTTATGAATTTTTAAATCCTGAAACCTCCCTAAATATATCTTATCGATTATTCTATTATCCTTAAGCGCCAAGCTGTTGTTTATATTTTACATCTCACAATATTGTAAATTGTATACCTTATTTGATAAATCTTCATATCTGAATGTGAAATGTATTTGAGTATATTTTATGATAATATTATTATAAAACTTTAGTTAGATACTTTTGATATAATTTTAAAAAAAACTTTAGATAACTTAGTTGACTGTTGAGAAAATAAATACAATAATCGTGAGTTTAAAAAAAAAAAATAATAATAATGAACATACAATACGTAAATGCCAATGATGGTTCAAATGTTATCACTAAACAGATAATCAAAAAAAGACTTAATAGAGATAATAGAGAAAATCTAAAGTACAGTATATATATTTGTATCTACGCATTAATACCACTATATTTACTGAGTAACAGAACATTCCTAGATAACATTCCTTTATAGCAATTGCGTGTTGGTATATTATACAATATTGCAATAGACAAACTACCATGTAATCTATTATAAAAAAATTCACATTGTTAGATGACTATAATAATTATAGTTGTAACTCTTTGTTTATGATTTGATGAATATTGATTAATTAATTTTTTGTAACAAAATGATACAGCAAAT
This sequence comes from Eriosoma lanigerum, assembly GCA_013282895.1. Classification (NCBI taxonomy): domain Eukaryota; kingdom Metazoa; phylum Arthropoda; class Insecta; order Hemiptera; family Aphididae; genus Eriosoma; species Eriosoma lanigerum. The sequence goes on from CM023357.1 coordinate 17,377,373, forward strand.
TTATTGTAGACTGTGAGTAAAGCGAGGAATGTATTGGTTTTACAAAGATGTTTTTTTTTTTATGTCTGTATGCTTTCGCTTACAAATTGCTTCTATACTTGTTAATTTATTTAACTTATTTTCCGAATCTCTCAAAAGGTTTTCTTAACTAAAGTAATTTTCTCCAAAAATATCGGAAAAACGGCAAAATTCTTGGAAATCGTAATTTTGAAGAAATTGATTTTAGATTTTTTATAATAACAAATGAAATTTTGAACGTAGGAACTTAAAAATGTTTTTGAGTAATCTCATACTCAAATCTTCATACGTATTATATTTGGAACGGATATTTAATTTATTGATTAAATATAGACCTATGCAATTTATCCAAAAATGTTTAATGTAACCTAACTGTAATTGTAATTTTAGGTTTAATAATTTGAAAATTTTATAGAAGTATAATATCATATACGACTTAATCTATTGACAAAATATTTTGAAAATCGAACGTCACAAAAGTTTTTAAAGTTACAATATTTAGTAAAATTGAATATTATGATATTTTATGTTTTTAAAAGGAAATACAAAAGAGTGAATATAATAATTATTATTTTAACTCTTCTTGTATTATTTAACTATTATAACATAATTTACTAGGAAATATCTGTAGATACGTATTATTTTATTCGGAATTATGTTTAGTGAGTATATAATTTAATAAATATTATGTATTAAAATACTAAATGCTTCTTGGTTCTATTTTATAAAATAATACATCTATTCTAATCATGTTATATTCCTATGGGAAATTAAATACTATTATAATATGTAAATAAGTGTACAATAGAAAATAGAAAATTTGTATTCATTTATATTTTATAAGTTAAATAATAGATACCTTTATTGTATAGATTTTTAAAACAAAAAAAATAATAATATACTATACAATTTTTTAAATGTGATACTGAGTATAGGTATGTTATTAAAATTACTGTTTATATTGTCATAATATTTCCTTTTTGAACTATACAATTTCCGAATACAATAATATGAGAGAATATTTATACCTCTGAAGAACTCAATATGTTGCACTATATATGTAATATCGTGATGTAAAGTAAAATATATTTTTAATATTCATGACCAATAATAAATTATTAACGTTTTAGAGGACACACAAAGATCTATGAAATAAATTAATTACTAATCATTTTTCTTATAATTAATTATTACCTATTATGTTGTAAATAAAGATATTTTATATAACAAACATATTATATTATTATGATTAAATACATTTTTGATATAAAATAAATAGGTAAAATATTATAAGTATTTGTTTACTTTATTTCTAAGAATAAACAAATTTTTGGTTTATAATAAAGATTATATTAGTTAAACAGAATAAGGAAATTGAATACACTATTTCATTTATTTTATGATCAAGTATCAAGAGTTCATTACCTCGTATCTACATTTTTGATTTTTTTCATGGGAGACAAAAAACTGATTATAAATTTTACAAATATAAATAATAATTGGATCGTAAAAAACTTATTAATCATGCATTAAATCCGTAAATAATTGTTTAGATTTTCAAGATTACTATAAACTATAATAATAAACATAATATATTAAACACAATATATTATAAGAATTACATTTTACCAAAAAAAAAAAATATGTAAATTTTATGAACACACATGACTTCTACAAATAGGTACCTACTTAAGAGAACGCCATATATGCATGTCCTGTCACCGTCTTATCTAACGGGAAAAATAATATAATTAGATCAACGCAGAACTTAAATTTGAATTGTTTTGGTTAAACTTGGAGTATAAACATCTATCTATGAATTTAAAGAGAAGCATATTTTAGAGAAAATGTCATATCCGTGTTTTATAAACGGTGTTATTTCTTTATCAAATAATATTTTACAAAACTGATATGATATTCCCTTCAAAATATGCTGATTTTCTTATGGATGTTTATACTCTAAGTTCAACATAATCATTACAATTTAAGTTCTGCATTGCTGTAATTTTTCTATATTCCCCGAAACTAAAGAATAGTTAAGTAAGAAATATGAAATTAAATATTTAATTTCACGAGTACAATATTATTAACAAAAGTTTTTTTTAAGGTTTTTTTTATTTGCAATCTGTATAACAGGACAGAATATTATTTTTTTTTAACAATACTTAATTTTATAATACAATTTTGTTCATAGTAATGATTTTAATATTCTCAATTATTACAAAAGTTAAATGAGAAATAATGTTAAATAATATAAGACCATAATATACAAATATATAGTTTTATTTTCATTACAATATTTATTATATTTAAAAAGTAAATCTAAGAATTGATTAGATATTACATTTATTTTATTAAACATACTTTACTCCATTTGTACTTCAGTATTTCACTATACTATTAAATTTTAACCTAATGGCTTATCTACTCAGAAGTCAGTTGAAAAATTAATTAATATTTTTATTGAAAAATAAACAATTTCATTTTCTTTTATTAAAATTGTTTATAGTTTAACTTGTAGTATTACGTTTTATATTTTATAGCCATCTATATTATCTAGTGGACAGTTAATTTTTTGGTACCATTATTAACCTAGTAGGCTGTCAACTATAACCAGCTAACTAATAAAACTAATAAATATAAAGTAAAGATATAACGGTTCATAGGAATGTGTTCGGAAGTGTTTAGCAATATAAACGCTTTTTAAATATTTTCCATTATTTATCAGTTTTACGTTATGTCTGCGATTTTCATATGACACATTTTTGCGTTTCGCAATATACATATCATCTATTATAATTTATATGAACAATAAACTATATAAATAGACAGATACTAAAAAATTGTTAAAAATAATAGTAACGTTTTATAAATTTAATATTAATCTAACATATCAATGATTTTACGAATAGGTACCACAATATTTATTAATAAATCTGTTAGGAATTTGTTGAACTAAAATTATATTCCTATATTACATAATATGAAATCATTAATTTAAGTTAATAATCCCTTTTAAATATAAAAATATTACCCTAGTCATGTTGATTAAAGTTATATTATTTAACTAAGCTAATTATAATTCGATTACCACAGCACTAGTATTGTATTATATAAAATTCCAAATTTCCTATAACCAGAAACAATCGTTTGCCTCAACTAATTATGCATCAAACCCCGTTTTTATAGTTTAGAAATATGGAACTTAACTAGATTTTTAACGCTTTAAATTTATAAAATTTTAAAATATTACGGTCCATTAACTATTTTTACAACAAATATCAATATGATGGTATTGGGTTCATTTTATACCTACTATTAATATTATTTTCCAATGTTGATTCTATAAAATTGTCATCCTAAAAGACAATGAATAAAAACAAAAATATTATATGTAATGATTTTTCCCACCTAGCGCTATTATTAGAGGGGGGAGCATAAACAAAATTTATACAAACAATTTAAATAAGAGATTGTTGTGGACTGATCATGGTTGCACTTTTGAGGTGGAACACCGCTAAATCTCATAATACGTCAATACCTTATTGTCTAATACTTTGCAATATTGACCGGAGCACGGTTGTACAGTATATGTAGAACACCGTTGTGGACAATACTAGATACGTCGTATTTATTTATAAAACATACTTACAATTTAATGTTCTGAGATCATAAGTATTAAATAAAACCACTAACAAATAGACAATTTGAATGTATAAATATTTTTTATTCTGACTATAAAATAAAGAATTAATTAGAATGAAAATATTATAAAAAAAAATATTTATATATTATAAGTTCGCTAGCAAAATTAAAGTTTAAAGTTTAAAAATATATTAAGTTAATTATGGAGTTTTAAATGATCATTCACCAATCTCGATCAAGGTTGCACGTAGAGGAACACCGTTGGAGAGTATGTAAACATTTTACTAATGGATAATTTAAAGCACAGTTGCACAGTTTTGTGGAACACCGTTGTAAGTTACTGTAAAAGTACCTATTAAGGCTTTCTAGGCCCTCTTATTTGTTAGTTGACCTTTGTTAATACTTATACATTATTATTATTATTAATTATTACAACTTATGTTAATTAGGATTATTATAAATAATTTAAATTCTTATAAAACTTAAACACATAATTAAATTAAATATAACATATTTATTTTATTACTTAATTTACATTTTATTTACAATAAACTTTTCTATTTTCTCCCGACTATTCGTTGCCGGAATTCACTAGTGGCCTCAATACCATTTGTTGTCAGGTGCGTTACCCTGGCACCCACATTATGAAAATCGTAAAAAAAAACTATCCAGTATTATGTACTTTATTTTGTACATTTTTGTACAACTAAAAATTAATTTTGTACTACTTCCCAAAACCTTCAAAATTCGTTTTTTTGATTTCGGGTGCTGCAGTGACATTTATTATAATATTGTAACCCGTACGTTTTGCTACGTATTTAAAAATATATACAATTTTAAGAATGCAATTAAATGTACAGTTATAAGTGCTTTTTTTTATTTCTATCATAATAATTAAATTTAGTTTTATAAAATACTGCATCAAAAAATAAAAATATTAAATTGATGATCAACAGACGGATTTCTTCTCCGCGATATCGGCCATTTGTGACGCACACGGCTGACTTCGCCACCTCCACCCACTCCCCTTACCATCCGCCACCCAAACCGCCACCTCCTCACCCACTCCTCCACCACACAAACCGCCACCCCCCAACCAACTCCCTCTATCATCCGCCACTCAATCACCAGTTCTCCGCCATCCCCTCACTCGCCCCATTACTCATCGCCATCCCTACCAACTCCCCTCATCAGCTGATGTAGAGGCGGTACTTCACCCACTCCTCCGCCACCCCTCACCCACTCCCCTTACCCATCTCCACCTCTATCCACTCCCCCCACCCTCCGCCGCATTTGCTACGTAAAAACATATTTACAATAAAACAATATTTTAACCAAGTACCGCATCATTACCCTTTAATCGCTTAATTCTTGATAGGTAACCTACATAATTTTTTTTTTGATACATAAAATAGTTTAGTTTGACAAAAAATCTATTCTCTACTAATTTAGAAACTGTAATTGGTTTAAGAACATGACGGAACAAAAATGAATACTTAGGCTTTGCTGGAATTGTGACCTGCTTATTCCAAAGTCCAGAAACGCAAAAAATTCGTGGCTTATACCTCTTCCAGAAGTCGAACATGAAAACCCGTGAGTTAAAATACGTATTTCGACCACTCTCGGCCAAGCTTAATTGATTTAATAAAATCTTCATATATTTTCAAGTATAATTATATTATTTTTTCCAAACCTTTGCACTTTGCAGTTTATTTCGTATATGTCTGTAGATGTTACTAAGAATCTGAATAATAATATTATAGATTAAAAAATATTAATTTTTTTTCAATTCTGTGGATGTTCAGACAGGCACTCAGAAAACATGTAGTCACACAATATATTTCGACTAATGCGTACTTTATAACTAATGTTTTTTTTAAAAAATAATATCGGTTAATAAAGTTAACAGACAGTTAAAAAATGTCGAGGGTATCCGGATCTCATTAACCTTATCTGTAGATATATGTCACTGTGTGAACACATGGCGGACATCCCTCAAAAAACGCATCATCGCACTGCTTGGATAGGTGTCTATATCTATTAAAAATATTATAGAGGTACCTAATCGAAATACATGCGATGCTGCATAGTATTATATTTGGTACCTAACTATTTATCTATATTTAATCACGTTTTTTTTTTTATGTTTTTAATATTTTTAATATTTTATTTTTTAGTAGCCTATATTGATGTAACTACTAATAATTATTAGGTATTATTTGTATTTAAATCTAAGTAATTTATATTTTGTATACATATACATTGAAACATATAGGTATAGTTATTAAAACAACAGTAGTAAACGATAAAATAATTATTCAATAATTCTATTTATAAATAATTATAATGGGAAAACCTAACATTAAGGTATAGAGTTATAGAAAAAATACTTAAGTTGATAATACGATTTTTTTTTAGACAATTAAAGTATTAAATGAACATAAATTAAATTATGTAATAATTAGGTGGGATTGTTCTATTCAATAATGTCATTTGATTGGTGTTTACGCGATTACATTGACCAACCAAAACGGATGACAATGAAAATGAGCAGAATTGATGCGCAGAAAATCTTAGTTCGAGTAGCCCTCAATCGACGAAGAATTGCACTTTGTATTTAGTTTGTCGTCGAGACTTCAACTGGTCTGTTGATATTTAATACCGTTTTTATGTTGCCGCGGTTTAATATTAATTCGTCGCAAATTTGTATTTTATTTTCATAATTATTTATTGTCTTATTTATTTATTTTCATTGTTATCCATTAAAATTTAATTAATTTGTTTGCAACCATGTCTACTTTTAGAAGAGTAAGTTAATTAAATTATATAAATGTTTTATTTTAATATCTATAGGACTAATATACCTGCGTGTTCTCCTGAACCTAATATTTATTTATTTTTATTATTCAGAATATTTTTAAGCATATATGAATTTGATTTTGACATTTATTTTTAATAAGTTTAATAAATTTAGGGATCATTTTTTCAAAACCAAGACGTTCCTGACGTAACTTCGCCTACTGTGAGTTAAGATAAAAGTACACTAGACCTTCATAGCTTTTTTTTTCTTCGCCTGATCAGTCGTTAAGTTCAACAAAAAATTCTGGTATAATTTAATTTTTAAATTTTAAAAAAATGTTTTATTTAATATATTTATCTATAGGTAAAATAGGTATGTATACTATCATACCTGTTGGTATAGCCATATAGATAGGTATATACTACTATCCTTTTGTATCCTTGTAGTATCCTACTATTATATCAATTTTATCATATCTTTAAATTGCAGGTGACTTGCTCAGTCCGATTTCAGAGTATTTTTTCTTTAATAAATCTCGAAATTCAACCATAGGTCGACAATCTATTCCTAATTATTCTACACCGATAAGACAATCGGTGTAGATCGGAACCAATCGGCTCAAGTGAGTGTGTAATTATTTTTTTTTTAAATACTTATTAAATATAAATTTATGGCAACCATATTTTCATTATTCTCTTACACATAATTTTGTAAGCAATTTGTCGTTCTATGTCTCAAAGTTTTATAATACAATATAATTAAATATACATATTGTTATTTCGCGTTCTCTATAATTTTACTAAAATTTAGTTATTGCAATGATTATTATTTTTGGATTTTCGTAAATTTTATCTTAAAATTTGTTTGTAATTTGGTAATTATTATTAAAAAAAAAAAAAAAAATTACAACTTATTATTATATATATTAGGAGCAATCAGTAAATTTAAGACGCAGTTCTCTACATTTGCCGTATCTTGATCAAAGTGTGTCTAATATGACTGATATAAGTGTTACTCAATTCGAAGTTGTAGTCAAAGGGATGATGTTATAGGAAATAAAAAATTGCGACGACCTAAATTGGATTTGGCACTTGCGTCATATGGTTATCAGATTCTTCAACAACAATATCGTATATCTCCTACATATACAGTGATGGAAGTGATCCTTTAATTTCCCATCTCATAATAGGATCTAGATCAAATACTCCAGAAGATTCCGATATATCTAATAGCCCAAAAGCTATAGCCGATTTAATAATGAGTTTTTATTTTTTTATTTATTTTTTTTTAAACCCTAATTATAATTACTCTTTTAGAGTCAGGTAAATATAAATCCATATGGTTTATATCTTTTAACTGAACAAGAGTTAGCAAATATGGAACGCGCATATCGAGGGGAAGGTTATCTGCTGGTGAAAACATACATAATCAAACTCATAATTTATTAAATACAATTTTGTCCAACCAAAATCAATATAATGACGTGTATATGATTTAGGTAGATACAAAAAATTTGATTTATATCAAAAATATTCTATATTAAACACCAAATTTAAGGGGGAAGTGAAATATTAATATTTTAATATTTAGGACCAAGAAATTTAAAAAAAATTGCGTGGAGAGTAGTAAATAAATATAGATGTTAATGATTTGGGTGGATACAAAAAATATTTTATATTTAAAATGTTCTACATTATTTTAATATTATTAGGTCCTTAAAATTTTGAAAAAAAAAATTGCGAGGAAAGTAATAAGTACTACGATTATGACGTGTATGTGATTTTGTTGGATACAATAAAATTACTTTATACCTATTATATACAATAATATACTAATATTTTGTATGGATAAATTAAGGAAGAGCAGTGATTTTTCATTAATATATGAATTTTATAAATATATAGTTTGCAAGGATATAAATAAGCAGTATATAAATAAGTTTTTATGATTTTTGTGGAGACAAAAAATTTACTTTATATTTAAAATATTAAATCTACATGTTTATATACGAATCCTGAGGAAAATTCACTACCAAGGGTAAAAACGTTAATAATATAAAATAAAAAATTATAAATTGTTTTCATTATTGTTATGTTGTAGAAATTCTATGAGAATACCGGAGCAGCCAAATTTATTAAGTCTCTATCCCCGATATAGTGTACATCACCGCCAATGATTTTACATAACAGCCTGTTGAGTCCTGTATCGCTGCTGACTTTTTCACAACTCGAAACACCGAAGCTAAATAACTGACTACGCTCACCACCGCAGCCGGTAATTTAATAATAATTTTGTTTATTTATTTATTATTATTTTTGTTTTTATATTATTATATTATATTTTAATATATAATCATTAACTTTCAGGCTGTTGACGAAAACGATGGTCCCAAATCTTACAATTTAAAGTACATGGAATCACCATCACCGCGAGATTACAGTACTGTTTACATTCCGCGATGGAACGCGAAGCGGCAGTCATTTCATTGTAAACAATTTTTTATATACTTACAATTAATTATTTTCTTTAAAACATAATGTTAATAATACAATATGTATTGAATACAATTCTATATTTATATTAATAATTTTAAAAATATGTTGTAAAATGTCAATAATATTTTTATATTGATGTATTATTATATAATATACCTTATAGGATGTAGTGTGTGTATTAATTATTTACATTCACGTTTTATATTTTTTGTATGGCGGGTGATAAGGGGAGTGGGTGAGGTGGTTGCGAATGGTAGGGGTGGTGATAGGTAGGGGAACAGGTGAGGGGTGGTGGTTTGTGTGGTGGAGTGGGTGCGGAGGTGGCGGATGGTAAGAGAAGTGAGTGGAGGTGGCGCAGTCAGCCGTGTGCGTCACAAATGGCCGATATCGCGGAGAAGAAATCCGTCTGTTGATCATCAATTTAATATTTTTATATTTTGATGCAGTATTTAAAAAAATTAAATTTAATTATTATGATAGAAATAAAAAAAGCACTTTTAACTGTACATTTTATTACATTCATAAAATTGTATATATTTTTAAATACGTAGCAAAACGTACGGATATCAATATTTGTAATAAATGTCACTGCAGCACTCGAAATCAAAAAATGAATTTTTTGGGTTTTGGATGTAGTACAAAATTAATTTTTAGTTGTACAAAAATGTACAAAATAAACTACATAATAATGAATAACTTTTTTTTACAATTTCCAAAGTGCGGGTGCCAGGGTAACGCACCTTCTGTTGTCGTGCCTTCTTGACTACTGCGCTCAGCTCGGACTGTCACGCCTTATATAATTTACATTATTATAAAATCATAAATTATAATGTGTTTACTATGTATATTTAAAAACCTATATATAGATATACATGGTTAATTAAAATACATAAAAAGTAAATATGATTCTGTCATTGAATTTACTTAAAAGTCTAAATGAATGTTTTTTTTACTTTTTTTTTTTTATCAATACACCTGTAAGATGCAATTTCAAAGATCAAAATATATCTTGTTACCATTTTTAGACATTAATACATTATACAAATCTCATCTTACCTAAGTATTCCATACACAAACAAATAGATACTGTTGCTTCCGTTACATCAGCTACGAGCTATTCAATGAATACCTTTCTCGTCTATATCATTAATGTATGTTACAAAATTAATGGCCTTATTATTTTATAGATTTATTTTTAATATGATTAATTTGTATTTTCTACCATGTAAATATATACCAGTAAAATATAATTATTTATAGGTAAATTAATTTAAAGTTTTTCATATAATATTATTCTAAATTTTATGTATAATAAATATTATAACAATTTAGATTATTTTCGTTTATAATTCATATGTTTCGTAAATTATGCTAAAATTCGTCAAGATCAAATGTATAAAATGTATACTTATTAGTAATACCAAGACAATATACATTTTTTAATAAAAGTAAATTTACCCTAACCTTTTTAAAACAAATAAATAATTTTCTAATAAATTTTTAGTTATAGTGAACATAAATATACGTAATTTTGTATAGTCATTACATTTGATAATAAATCTTTACAGTCACAGTTATATCATATAATCAGTATGCGAGGGGATCTACTTTTTATTTAATTTCTAATATTATTTTATAATAATAATGTTTTTTCGTTTCAAATTATAAAATAAATAATAACTTTTAAACCAATAAATTTGTTTATTTTATTTAAAAATATAACAAATAAATACTATGTTGTACTTTTGTATATGACAATAAATCTTTTCCTGAGAAAAAAATCATTCATATATGAAATATGTTAGCACTTAAATTGAAAATCGTTTTTATCCATCGCGGTTGACAATTGAATATTATCATAAAATATTGTTAGTAACTGGTAACAATCGAATTTCGCGTTATGACAAACCTTGAAGTATTATATTATAAAAATATGAGAAAGATGTATCATTCATTCGATTTAAAATAACATACAAACGTATGTTTTTTATAATTTATTTAAAATATATTTTATACCAAATAAAATAATATATTCTATTATATTTAATTATTTAATTATTAATGAATAGTATTCCTTTCCCAAATAAATAATATTAGTTTTTAATTATAAAAAATATGTAAAATAAATGCTGAACGTGAAAAATAATAAAGAATGATTAATATTGAAAAAATTATAAGCTTACTAAGACAGAAAACGTTGAAAATATTTTGACAGGGTAAATTAGTATTTTTATTTTTATTTTAGACTAGTGTTACAAGCGATTAACACCCTTCCCCTTTAAATTTTTACCAAGAGGGTAAATAACATTCAAGTGGAGAACCCAACTTAATTTATATATACATTTATTATTCTAAAAAAATTATAATATATTAATATAAGAAATTTCCAGTAATTAGTATCTTATTTAAAAAAAAAAAATGTATATCTTTTATAAGTACACAATAAAAACATTTTAACTTGACTATTCAAAAATTGTATTAACAATTGAGAGAGTATAAATCGATTGTGGTAAACATTTTATCCCCTAATTTTTTTTTTTTTTTTAAAAATAAACATTTTTACTTAATCAATTTTTACACCAATTGGTAAAAATTTAGGTCGGTGAAATATTTTTTTTTTTTTTTTTGGTCCATTTTTACCTCCCTCAAAATTTTATTTTAGATGTGTAATAACTTCCAATTACCAGGAAGGTTTTAAATGTTATGCTTTAATGTATACTTATGAAATCTTTTTTTTTCATTTTAAATAAAGTAAATTATAAAATTGAAATTACTTATATTAATATAATTGTAAAATTATTAAAAATGTTAAAGAGGATAAAAAAGCAAGAATATATATTAAACATAAAATTTTTGGAAATAAGTTTATCGATATAATAATATATCGATAAATACATATGATGTCTGTTGTATCAATTGTACATTTTGAAAATTATATTAGGGGGTACCGTTTTTTTATCTAAATTTTTAATTGTCATTCGAATGTTTCATAATTTGGTAAAATTATTTTTTTTTTTTATAAAAATCTATATATTTTTAGTTTTTATTGTAATTTATTATTGTTTTATATACAATTAGGTTTTAACTTAATCAAGGAACTTAGAAGAAGGTTTTGTTAATAACAGTATTATGCTTTGTAAATATTTTTATTAATTGGCTTTTGAAATAATCTAAAAATTGTAAAAAATTTGAAATTTTAAAATACTGTTCTGGAGATTTTATTGGAATATTGTTATGATGGGTAAGACGCCCCACTATCCATTCTTGGAATTTTGATTGGTTCATCTAATGAGTGGTAATATGTTTTCTACTTCTAAAAATAATTAATGGCATTTTTCGTCAATGTTTTCACGAATAGAACCAATTACTTCAATACAGTTTTCTACATATTCACAGAACTCAGATTTATGGTTATTTTTTGTAGATAATTTCATTAAATTAATGCTATACCAAAAAGTTATTCTATTATATACAAAGAAATTACAAATAAACAAATGGTAATTTTTTAAAAATTGAAATGCAAGTTACGATGTTTCCAAATTATATGATTATAGTCGAATAATTATAGTCAAGTTCTTTCAATGCATACATCATACATTATTGGTATATATAATTCTTTAAAACGTCAAAGACTCTCATTATGTTCAACCCAGTTATAATTTCACACATTTTTGAAAGTGTTTCTTGGTGTGAACTTGAAATAAGATCTATTATGAATTTTTAAGAACATCAGATCCTATTAGATATTATTTAAATAATGAAGTAATAGTAGTTATTGATGCAATAATTTTTTTTATTTTAAGAATGTCATTTTTTAATATGATTTACTAATAGCAAGGTAAGAATGTGCAGCGCAATAAACATATAGATTGAGGTATCACAGATATTTTTTTGAACACCGTAATATAAAATACCACTCGTAGAAGAAACACCATCATAACTTTGTCCGACTAAATTTTCTTCTTTTAATCAAATTTATCAATTTTTATCATAATTGAATGAGTTAATCATTTTCCTAAAGCATAATAAATAGGAATAAAAGTTAAAAAAATGTTCTCTCATACGACAATCTTTAATATACCAAACATATAAGGACATATATTGTTCTATTCATGATACATAGCAAGTTTCAGCTGCTAAAATAGAAAAAAATCTAAATTAATTTACGTTTTTAACTATTTGAGTTTAATTGAATATACCACAAATAAGTATATATAAAATAGTTTTGTATAAAAGGGCTTATACAAACCGTATTCGATGATTCATTTTCTAAGTAGTTTTTTTTTTAAATCTCCAAATAGTATATGAAATCTTAATAACGAACGGAAAATGATATATACTTTTATACTTTATACATATTTTCAATAAGAAAAATTAAATTTATGTCACACTTAATCGATCGACTGCATACATACTAAAGTCGACTAAAAATCTATATTTTGAACGTCCTGTGCTTTTTTTATTGTAAATAACATTTTACCGGCTCAGGTAAAGTGTTTAGAAGCTTTATACATTTATAAATAGTATTTGTATAATAAATTATATTGTAAGATCGTACTAGGTAGATACAATTTATTATATCTATGGGGCCGAGAAAAGGTTGTCTGCCATCGTTATCGCATATCGCATAATAGTGTTTATTTATTTATATATAATGGCGATATCAATAAAGGAGAATAATAACAATAATAAATGATATTCCTATTTCCCAAAGTATACGAATTAATTTTAGTAATCCAAAAAAATATTTTTTAATAATATTTCGGGAGGAGGAGATTGACCTCTAAAATCTCAACTGTTTATGGCCCTGCTGTGACACCGGTAGAAATGAATAAATTTGACGACAGTAACATTGAACTACGAAGTCTGCTTGAAGTTATACAATACGTTATCATGGTCACAGTTGACAATAAAAATGAGTTCTGTTTATTTTTTATCAAACAATTTTTAGTATTTTTACAGAATAAATATTCTATTGTAATATTATATTCCTGGTATGTTTCAAAACAAATTTTAATATTCTTGTAATATAATATGATATTATTTCATATTTATAAATAATATATATTATCCTATTATAATATATATTAGCACGCTATTTCCTTTTTCTCATTTTCAGAAACGTTATGTATAATATTATTTGAAATGTACTTTTTATTTGCCCTATAAACAGTCAGTATTTTATAATGTGTCCTCTTTTGTACGTCATTTAATATTGCAATTGCAAAATATTTGTATACAATTGCCTATGCCTATGAAATATGGCATATTGTCTATCAACACAATTTTACTATAAAATATTATCTATACGTATTGTTAATATACACTATGCCAAGGAGATGACAGTCCATGACTAAATTACTGTATTTAAAAGGTCCACCAGACAGATTCGATTTTCGTGAAGGGGGCTTTACATATTACTATTATAATAATTAATAAATAAAGTATAACTATTTTAGGAGAAAAAAAATTTCAGGGTGGTTGCTAGGGCATGATATCATGATACGGCGAGTTTATCGTAGTTTTGTTTTTCGCTTTTGTTTAAATAACTATTATTATCACTATCTTAATTTTGATAATGGTTTTAATAACTTTAATATGTTTATAGTTACTAAGATTTTTTATTTAATTTAACACCTTAGTTACCAATACTACTATGTGTAAATTTATACTAAAATACAACAAACACACAATACACAATAACAATACACAGTGCTGAAGTTTCGGCTTGAGTGGCAATATTACCGATTGGTGGCGTCGTATGGCACTCGTGTTCAACAGATGGTTACTATAGTTGTTACAAAATAATAAAATGTATAACGTAACAATAATAATGATGATAATAATAAAATAAATACTGTAGGTATATTATAAATAATAATAAATAATATTTTATTATAAATTTAATACAATTTTATCCATTCTAAATTTCTTACTCCAATAACAATCCACAATATAAATTTATAATTATTATTATGTCATACCAATCGTACACTTAAAAAAATATTTGATAAATGTTTGTAAGACATATTTTCGATGGATAATTAAATTTTTATTAGTCATGTATCATAATAATCAATTTTTCCAAACAATTTATGTATACCCGGCATAAATATAGTGAATAGTTACTAAATATTACAGTTAAATAATAATTAATAAAGTCCTTCTATAAATCATAATTAACTTAATGTGCCATATTTTATTTCATCGATTTATTCGGCCATTTAAGACAAATGGTGTTTTTAAAGTTTGTTTTTGTTATTTTATAGTACGATATGTGTATATTAGATTAACAACTTAGTGATTTTCTTTAACTTACAATTTAAAATAGTTAGTAGTTCCTGTAAGTTGGATCTTATCACAGTTTTAATACAGTTTCAGCAAGTTTATAGTCTATAATATGTTTATAGGATGTAATTTCTACACTATATTCATCGTATATGTGATTATTTTATGTATCATTACATTAATCGTAACGATGACAGGTTATATATTGATATTTGTATTGAATAACAGTTATATCCAATACGAATATTATATATGTTTGATTACATTATTTCCTGTACATGATGAAAAATGTACCTATCTATTGTTTGGAGCTGATATTATACAAGTAAAAGATAATATTTTTCTATGCATTCATTTTATACCTACATTATTAACGGGGAAAAAATTTGAATTTTCTATTTAATTTGAAAATAAATAAAACTTAATATTCTTAATAATCAACCGATCCGTTAATTTAAATAAAATATGAATCATTATTTTATCAACAATGTTATACATATACACAACGTATACTTTACAGTGTACATGCATGGCTTTTATTTATAGGCATCATGAAAAACCCGTTAATAAGATATGGTGCAATAATAAATATAATTTTGAATGATTTAAAGTATGACAAAGGATGAATTTTAAAATCTACAGAAAAATCAAAAAGAAAATTTCAAAATATCTAAGCTCAATCTAAAATATTCTTAATTAAATAACATAAATATAGTAAAACAACAAAAATGAATTTTTAATTTAAATTAATCGTACACAAATATAAAATCTATAATAATAGTTTATTAATTAGAATATTTTGTAAAACTAATTTTATATTTGTTTAAAAGTTATGTTTAAAAACATATCTATATAGATTATATTATGAAATAAAGCAATAAAATGTCATAGCATACCCTATTTGTGGAAATCGGACCATTATTTCTACCCAAAAAATTGTTTTCATACTAGTACATAAAAAAAAAACTTCTTTTTAAAAACAATACATTCCTCACTCCGCTCAGAATCTAAAATGTGTATCATATAAAAATAATAATTATGTACATATTGTGTTTTTATGAGAAGAAATTATTTTAAAAATTTTAAAATTTATATAATATCTATGTGTACGAAATATTAAATTAACAGATTTCTTAGTGAAAAAAAATCCAGAATTTTGCTTTAAAAATAGTAATATTATTTATTATAAATTTTGTTTAATACTTTGAATGAAATAAGTAATTAAAATTGTTAATAATTGTGTATAATTTATTTAATGTAATGTATACATTTGAATTGTACTATGTGTAAGAATTTTAATACTTATAAAATTAAATAAATTGTATTACTGTAATAGTTTTAATGCTTATCAAAAATAGTATTATTGATATAATTATTTGCAATATAATCCATTATGATTATTAATAACAATTATTAATATTTAAGAATAGCGTAATTAATTATTATTTATTATGTTTCAGATTATGTATAAAAAAAACCAACATGAATGTAGTGAAATAGCCTATACAAGATGCCGTGTTCAAATTTATGATACAATATATTTTTATACTAATTTTACAGTACATAAATATTTAGTATTTATGTAATATTTTAAAAAAGTAATTTAAAAAACTCTAAAAAGAAATTTATGACATATATTTGAAAAAAATATGCTTGTATAATATTTACATATTTTTTTTTTAATTCATCAATTAAATTACTATATACCTATAGCTCTATAGTTTGAATGATTAAATCAATTTAGTTTAATTAAGTTTAATACTTTTTAAATATTTTTTTATTTATCAATAATTAAATTTATATGTAGTTCCATATAAAAATATATATTAAAATGTTAGTGTTGTGCAATATAAAGAAAATTATCAAAATCCGAAGAACTTCAGAAGAAAATCATAATGAAACTAAAGTAAAAGATGCAATCATTCCAGCAGTAATAAAATTCCCAAAGGTGGAAAATATGGCAAACACGTAAAATATAATTTAGACGTGGACAATAATATTTTATATTTTATTAAGTCCAAAAAAGAAAAAAAAATATGAACATTATTTTATTAAATTTTTAATTTTCGTAATTATAGTTTGATATATTATTTTAATTTGTAAAATAATAATAATAATACCTAATTAATTTTAAGATTAGGAGCGTAATATATTTCACATATTTCACTGTAATTTTTCAGAATATTATTTAAAGCCTTTATACAACTCCAATAGTAATATTTGACAAAACATGTATTATAAGAATAGGAAAGTATTTAATTAATTTAAAATATCATATATGTAACAGTTATATTATTATATTTTAAATTTTACTTTGAAACGCATAAACGACATATATTAAATGCAAATATAATGATAATAACTTCAAATGCATTACAAATATTTGGTTACTTATTAGTTTCAAGTCTTTATCTAAAACGAATATGAAATCTGATTGAGCTCAATATGACTTATATACGTATATTATATTACATATATTTGAAACAATAGGTAGGTAAGTGGTAACAATACGCGACCAAGAGAAGTTCAGGTATCTACCTAGTACCTATGCAATTGTAAAGTTACAGAAGCAAATAAATACATTAGTCACGGTAGAATTATCAAAGCGAAATATTTAATATCGGTCGATAAATTCCATGATGAGGTTATGTATTTAAATTCATCGTTTAGAAATTCCTGCTAAACTATCATCAGAGCTTGATAATAATAATACTAAGTCTTGGAACACATTTAGATGCAACAGAACTGGTTATAACCTTGATATAAACTTGATTATAACATTTCTATTAATCAAAAAAAAAAAAAATATATAAACTAAAACATTGTATCTATGTGCTAGTGTGCTACTGCGTTCACGCCTTCTCGGACAAATTGAATTACAATTTGATAAATTACGTTGAATTAATTAATTTACAAAATCGAAACCATTTTTAATTTTTTGAAATTATGGAATATAATCATTAATTAAATTCGGACGTATTAATTTAAATTTTAAATTTATATAACTTATTTACTTATCAGTTATCAAAGATTCATTGTATTTAAATATATTTTAGAAAAATAATACTTAATAATATTATATTTTATGGATTACCTATAAATTTCAAGTATACACAAACAATATAAAAAATGTAACAAGTCGAGTACTTTCAAATGGAAATTATGTAGATATCGATCGATAGATGTTTATTTTCGCCCGAGATATATTTTTTCTCGTTGTTTTAAACCTAACACGACAGATTTTTCATCTCAATGAACCACAAATCATAGCTTCGTGTTTGTTTTATATTTATTTATTATTTTTTTGTTTTACCAAACCACCTGTTGGTAATTATTTACCGAACTGTTTTCTAATCGAAATCAATAGTTTAAGTAGACAACACGCAATGCAATTCATACATTATTGTTTATAAAAAAATGTCAGTTATCATTCATATATTTCCATAAAAATAACATTATTAAACTCTACTAACTGAGAAAAGTGTATGAAATGATCTTACATACATTTAAAGTTTAGCGGAATTCGCACATGCCATGAACTTATTTTATATTATTGTAAAATATTATATCCTAAGAATAAAAATCATTATTTTGTACTACTATATGCAGGTAGTTTATGTTTACAATTTAAATAGCCGGTTCAAACCGGTATTTATACAGCGTGACGGAATAAAAAGAAAAAAAATGATTGTAGTTTGAAATATTTAAATATTTTTTATCTTTATAACTTCACTTCTGAAGATATGTAGTCGTTGATCAATTTTTCACTTTGTCTCCAACAATGGTGAGTTGTGTAATTTCAATGAAACTATTATTAAAAGCAAATTGACGACAGTGAAGAGCAAACGGAAATGATCTGTTTGCGACAATAACTTTTTTGTATGCTATAATATTGTATTTATAATTATTATGCCGGAAGACCAGTAGTATACCTATTTATAAGCATTGTATCTACAATCATAAAATTATATACTTTATTATTATATAAGACGAATTCATTGGAAACATCGCACAAGATAATATATATATAATATGAAATGTTCACGAAAGTGTCATAATTTTGGCTATCAATCTACAAACTTGAGGAGGTAATACGTTTTAATGAATTTCAAAACTAGAATATTATTAGGGTTCGTATTAATTTTACCCTATTATTCCAATTTATTAATTTATTTCCAGTTTCCAGTTATTTTTCGTTGACATTGTGACAAACCTTATACTTTATACCATGGGACATGGTTGATTTTAAGTAAATTGGTACACAAAAAACAATAATCACGATAGAATATTATGTCGTTTTTACATTTTGTTGTTTTTATAGTAACTTTATCGTTACCATTTCGTAGATTTCATTAAAAACTATACGTCCAATGGAAGTATGTAAAGATTTTTTTTCGCATAAATTAATGATCAATTACAACGAGTTATATTAAATTTATTTCTATTGTTGTAACCACTATAATAAAATACTAAAACGGAAAAACAAAATGTTACAAATTATCATTTAATAACATCGTTTATTACTAAAAATTTTAAACTGAGACTTAGTAAGACATTTCTAGCGTGAAAAAAAACAATAATATAATATTATTATAAATAATTGTCCATTTGCTTATGATGTAATATTATTTTTTAATTTTTAGTAAGTATTTTGAAAAATACAATAGGAATAAATTGAATAAAGGTCGGAAAACTGCAGTAATGTCACATATTCTCTACCATAATATAGTAATATTTTCAGACAACGTATCAGCGGCAGCGCGACAATTGCAAAACACGAATAAATCATTTTAAATTTGCCTGTTAAATAAAATATGCGTATGGTTTTTAAAAGGATATTAGCGCATGATTTGTTGTCACTATCTGTCTAATGCGTAATACATTTAAATAATTCTACTTCGAACAAAAACTAGAAAACAATTAAAAAGAGAAGAATATTTTCGAAAGATTGATTATAATATCTCATAATATCCATTTTGTCAATTAATTACTGAAAAATATTATGCCAAGTTGGTTTAACATTTTAATTACCTATTTAAATACTTGTTACGTCTTTATCAAGACAACAGATGTATCAATGATCAATCTCTTAAAAATATTTTATCTTTAACGTTCATTGATATTCAAGCTTTAAATTTATCCTAAAGTACTAAAATGACTTATTTAAAATTAATCTGAATAATAATGTATGCTTTTTTTATGATTTCTGTCATTCAGTGAGACTTTTTTTTCAAAATCGTTCAATTATGTATTGTGTCATCATTATAATCGTATGTAATTATGTGTACGTGCTATAATTGTATACCTATCTCTCAATAAACGTAAAATGCAAACAAAACATATTAAATTTATATATTTTATTAGAATTTAACAATAACTATAATGAATTATTTTAAACTAAATACATTAATATATTAATATAGTGATTTCAAAAA
The DNA here is from genome assembly GCA_013282895.1 of Eriosoma lanigerum. NCBI lineage: Eukaryota > Metazoa > Arthropoda > Insecta > Hemiptera > Aphididae > Eriosoma > Eriosoma lanigerum. Next base: position 17,398,054 of record CM023357.1, read on the forward strand.
ATAATAATAACACCACCAATCTGTTTACTAATGTTATTATTATTTTAAGAAATAATATAATAATCGGTAAGCCGACGTGACGTCAAACATTTGATTAGTTTGCTGCAGACTACAGTTAATGGTTTTAACCATACCTATAGAAAAATATCGAAACAATACTATATAGTATATAGATAATGTTTTAAACTTTTAACTGTAATTATATTAATTATGAATATTTTTAAAAATGTAATTTATATTAAATATTAAGTTAGAGGAAATATATATTATTGTATTTACTCTAACTCGTATAATTATGGTATTATATATGCGATTGTACAACTAAGTATAATTTAAATTCAAGGTACTGTCGTTATTTATGTGAACAATTTTTGAAATTTTTTTTACCTACCCAATTAAAAGAAAATTAAATTAAATAATAGGACTGTAAACTTTCATGAAATATTTACGTAGTTAGATTATATTTGGAATATTAATGTACAAACATGATACAGTTTAACATTATTTTAAAATTGTATTTAAACATTTCGAATATATTTATTCGTTATTTACTTTTAAATTTAAATACAGATAATAGATAAAATTACGAAGAAATAAGAAACATGCAAAAAATAAAATACGATACCATATAGATTTGTAAGAACATATTTATTCGATCTCTAATTATAATAAATATTAGAGTATTATTCCTTATATAGTCGTATATTTTGTTATTTTCAAAAATACTATTATATTATATTAGGTATCATTATCATAAATGTATTTGCTATAACTTATAAGATTATCATAAGATTGATATCGGACATTTTTTCGTGTTTTATCTCGAAAAAAGGGTAAATGTTTTGAATTTAAAATCACGAAAAAATAAATATATCACATATTATACAGACTTATTTAGTATTGAAATAAAAATTTTTGGTAATAACATTAATCAATAACCCTATCTAAATTAGTGTGCATATTTTATAATCAATTTGTCGATATTTTATCAAAAAATATTATGATTATATGGCAATAAAAATACACAATTCCCACCAATAAATTTTTATGCGATTGCATATCGATAAAATAAGTTTTAATTGTCACGTATGGCATATTATGTGATACCTAGGACAATAATATTATATATTAGGTAGGTACATCATAATATACGATACTTGTAGATATATGTACATGTTCACAATTTAATTGACGATAAAAATAATTTAAAAATCGATTTTAATTAAATTTTATATTGATTAGAATAGAATTCCTTTGTGTTTTTTAATAATAAACCGAAACAAGGTTATACCCGAATATTGGGAAACATTATGTCTCATTAATTTAAATTGCACCGTACATAATGTTAGACATATCGCATACATAGGTTAGGACTTTCAGGTGAAGGCAAACAAATTAATATAATACATATTACAAACAATCTAGTTCCAATTTTAGATATTGTGTTGATTTTACAAAAAAAATAATTTTTAATGTTTTTTTTTCTTAAGACTGAAATCATATGTTTTGGTTAGAAATAATAAGAAATTTATTCGGTAGAGAATTGCATCTACTTAACAAGAATAATACTTTAATTAGCTAATTTTTCAAATTACTCAAAATTTTTTTTTGGGAGAACCAAAACTATCAAAAAATGACGGAAAATCGGCAAAGTTACGATTTCCGTTAATTTTTTTGTGATAACTAATGCAATTTTGAATTTTGAAACTTGAAAATTGTTTAGAGTACCTATTCTCTTAGGTAGTCTACTTAGGTGGTAACATTTTGAAACGAATTGAGTGTAATATATTGTATATCTCAGAATCGTATTTTCTAATGCAATATCATTGCATTTTGCATAGATCTTAATTATAATAAACCACTAATTTCTCCGACGATCGAAGGGTCAGTGGAGGAACGACCAAAATTGACTTACCCGATTTTTTATACTCATATAACATACGTTTTAATTTATTAAAATTATAAGTTCATTTATTTTTTCAGGGTAAAAGTGCTCCGTCTCGCTCAATATACCTTTAAATTATAAAAATAATCCGTAGGGATATTTCATTCAATAGCTTCTCATAAATGGTCGCTTAGAAGTTGACCCACAATTCTAAAATCCTGGGTACTTACATGACTGCTTTGTCACGTATGACTGAGGCTAATATAATAGGTACATATTATAATTATAAAAATATAATTTTAGTTTGCTTCAATTAGTTTAGGTTTAAATAAAGTATTTTAGTATTTTTACTTTTGAACATAATATATAGAATATAATGAATAATGAATATCTCAAGTATTTTCCTGGAGAAAATCGACATAAATGAGACTTACATTGACGTCAACAAATTAGATACCTACACAACTATTATTATATTATATACAACTTCTTGATTTTACTTCTTTTGTCAAATTTTACTTTTGATTCTCTATTATTGCCATATTATTATGCTTCAATAAGTAATAAACCAATGTTCTTTAGAACCATTCTGTCAAAAAACGTCTGTTTTTGACTAAAGCCCGTTTTTTTCACCACAAACGATTTGATTTTCCATTTAAAAAACTCTATTAAAAGCTATCCTTAAAATGTATGTATTCACAAACTATATATGCCAACTAATATTATATGTGATATGTGTTTTGTTCAAAATAAACGACTCTCCATTAATATTAAGTGGTTTCAAAGGTCATCCAAACATCCAATTCTGAACGGTTTTAAAATACAGTTTTGTCTCAGATAAACCACCGGGCGAATAATCCTACATGGCTTGTAAATAATCGCTCATTCTCGAGTTAGAATAAAGCTGGGAAATGACCGATTCGACTAACAATGTGCAGGCTATATCGAAAATATAATAAATTGGTAGGTACCAAATAGTTCAAATATATATCAAATAATAACATCAAATAAAAACGATCAATTTTAAGATGTTTTTATGTCAGAAAATGTAATACAAACTTATTCATATTAATATGTTACTAACTAAATATAAAAGTATAAAATATTTTAAAATGTAATGAATCATTATATATTTTAATAATAATTATATTATACATTTGAGTAAAATAATTAAAAATATTATGACATAAATATTTTATGTTTATTTATTATAATATTAATAATAATATAAATATGTATGTTTGTAATATGAATTTTGGATATAGGGAAAAATCAGAAGCTTGAAATATAAAACATTATTAAATAATAATAATATAAGTAATTAAATACAAAGTATTTTCTTATTTGTCTTTGTTATCATGCTTACATAATAAAGTAGGTACCTATTTATACGGTAATATTATATAATGAGATAAAATATTTTCCCTAAACAATTGATTTACAAATTTTATTTTGATTATATTTATTAATTAAAAATCCGATATTATTCAATTTTCTACTTTCTGAAATTTTAATTTAAATATACCAGAGTACTATAAATTGGTATTAATATTACAATAATTTTTTTTTGTTGTTTCTACTATATGTATCAAGAATCTGATACTTAATTAAAGTTGTTTTACTATTATAAGATAAGACAAATTAATGTAATAAAAGTTATTTTTTTTTTAGTGATATTGTACTGATGTAATAAATATTGAAAAAACAATATTTAATAATATCAATAAATATACATTCGAGTATGTTTTGCAAAGAAATTAGTAATCTAATAAGCCTAATATTAAATTCATATATATTCACATTATCTGGGCAACAAATTCAATTCCTATTTCATTCCCGAAAATTTCATAATTATTAATTATATTTGTTTTTGGTAGAAATTTAGTTAATGACTAAAGATGCAATTCATTTAAAGTAGTTTGATGATAAGGAGTTGAAGACATTTTTATGCATACTAATAATTATATAACTATATAAAGTAAATTAATTAATATTGAAAAAAACGTCATCAATCCGAGAGAATGTGGCTAATGATTTTAAATTATATTACAGATTTTGAGTCATATAATTATTATAATAAATTAAAACTTATCATGGCCCTATTTTTCGTGCAATATGTCACAAGCACATGAACATCAAAATAAAAATATCTTTTTTTTTGTATGTATACAGGACAATATTTTATTAAATTATTTACTGTTGTATGTCAACCAGTTAGGAATTTAAAATTTGTCTAAATTTTTTTTTCTTAATAATTGATGACTGCTTGATATTTTTTCTTTTTCTTTAAATGTCTACTAGCAAATGGAGGTTTTCTTACTATCAGTGTAACATATAAATTTGACAACATTTGTATGCTGAATGAAAACAAGCATAGAATATATATGAATAATAGTATTAATGATGACGAAATGTATAGCACAAACCATTTAATATTATTTATTATAGCTTACGTAATTCCTAATCATTATCAATATGTTTAATCACAACTTATACAAAATACACTTGTTTTTATGTAAATTAATTGATGTTTGAGCATTCACTGAAGACACACACAAGGTCATTCAACAACAATAAAAATATAATTAATATTACTATAGACATAAGACATAGAAGAAAATTGGAAGTAACAGGTAACTATATATTGATAAAAGATAATCTAGAGAATATAATTAAACAGTTCAATTTGGGGTGTGTAATAAACAAAAAGTCAGTTAAAAATAAATATTTTTATTTAACCAATGATGATTTATAACTTTTAGAACATTATTATATATAACGTATTTCTAGACTTTTCTACTTTATTAAGTAAATTGTACAACCGTCTGAGGGTTTTTACAAATGTAGTTTGACAACAATTAATAAAGAGGGTTGGCCATATATAATATAATTAGGTCTTTATATCTAAACATCATTTTAATTGAATATTTATCTCTACCTCATGATATTCATCACATAAAAGCAAAGATAAAATTCAATGTTTGTAAGCTATTGAAAGTACAATTTTAATTATATATTAAATTTGTACTTTTGTAGGTCAAAAGACATATAAAGGTTGTAGGCATTTGAGTAGTTGTTCACATAACATCGCATTAAATTAATTGGTCTACAAATAAGTAATTATAAAAAATAGAAATACAATTAAGCGTAAAAAAGTTAGTTTAAAAAAATATCAGTTAGGTCTACTTTTAAAATTATTTTTGGCAGACAATTTACCTATTTCCGAAATGGATACAATTTTGTATTTTTGGTTTATTAGCCTACATACATACTATAATATGGTAAAATAGTATTTATAATATGGCTGGATTTAATTTCATTGTTAATTATGTATCTTAATAATATTATTAATCATCAAATAAACTTATGTTATAAATGAATATTATGTAAAAAAAAAAATTAACATAATGAAATAAAATGATATATAAATATTAAATAGGATCAAAAAAAGAACAAAAAAAATAATCAAACATAAATTGGATCATAAATATGAAAAACAAAAACAACCACAATAATGTTTATGGCGTATAAAAACCTATTTATTTGTTTATTATTCAATATTAATTGAATGAACATATTTCATGTAAAATATAAAATAAATTATTTATATATATAGATTAGTAAAAACAAAATAATTATTATTTTGTTATTGTATCCATGCTAAATCATTCTTAATATTTTGTTTTATATATATATATATTTTATGACATAATTGTTGCACCTGTTTATTTGTCCGTAAGCTCTACAAAATAACACATTTCCTCTTCTTTATTGGTTCTGGGGGCTCTAAAGCTGCAAGAATAGCTTCATCAAATACATTTTTTAATCCTTTCTGTAAACAAAATAAAATAATTTATATAGTACGAACATTAAAATATTTTATAGAAATACTGTATAAACAATAAAATTATAATAATCTATCAATAATTGTACATAGGTAGCATTTAAATTAAAATGATGACCATTGGGATAACCTATTCAACACAAAGATCTATCACTCACAATAGATAAAAAATGAAAACATGTACACCACATGGTCATCATTTTAACTAGGTTATAATAATATAATATAATTTTAAATATATTAAATAATAAAATTTATGTATTATATATGCATGAGGGTTATCGGGTAATGTAATACATTGCCAAGTATACTTGTAGTGAATAGGGCATTTAAACTACTTTAGTTTAAAATCAAATTTGTATTTGATTAAATTACCAACAATGAGTTACAATGTTTACAGACATTCTTATAATTTAAATTCAAATGGAAAATTAAAGGGAAAAAACAAACTCAATAATGAAATAATTCAAACATATAATACCTAATACTATTTCCTTTCTAAATAACAATTAATAATGATGGTAATAGTATATTTCTAATTTATAGTATTTATATTGTTACTTATTAATTATCAATTTTATATTTTTATCGGAGGCAATGCAAATTTTGCCTATACCAAAACTATTTTTTTTTATTATTATTATTGTTTTCTATTGATAGAATCTACTAAATCACATTTAATTAAAATTATAAAATGTATGATAGGTGTTAACTTAATTCATTTTTTGGTAATATGATTAAAATAATTACTATTTTCAAATTGTATGTTTTAATTATAATTGCTTTAATAATTAATGTAATGAAAACATATTTTAATCATATATGAATTACAAAGCAATAATTTATTTATGACATTTTATAACATTAATTAAACAGTAAAAAAAAAAATTATGCTTAACATTGGTTTATACATATATTATATTAAATAATTACTATTTTAGATATACATCAGTATGTTTTTTTAATAATTAAATTATCACTATATTGGCCTGATGATTATAGAATTTATAAATTAAACTATACATTTTGCTTAGAGAGCAATAAAAGTAAATCAATTTATATAAAATAATTAATTATAAAATAGACTATATTAGGTATATTATAGATAGGTTAATATAAGAATTAATGAATAAAAAAATTAAATTGAAAAGTTTATAAATGTTTGATCTAAACTTGCATTAACTGAAATATATTAATATTATCACAATTTTAAAAAAATACTGTTTCCAGTAGAATTAAAAGTATTTGGTATATATTTTAACTGAATATTATAGAAATCATATAATTCCAAGAAATGCCTTCCTAGAATAGTATATATATATATCAAATTATCACTAAATGCATAAAAATATAAATAATCCTACTAACTTGAGTTAATGCTGAACATTCAACATATTTAACAGCTTTAAGTTCTTTAGCTAGCTTCTCGCCTTGTTCAAATGATATTGATTTCTGTTTATTTTTAGCTAATTTTTCCACTGTTGTAGCATCTTCTCTAAGGTCTATTTGAGTGCCAACAAGTAGAAATGGTGTTTTTTGACAATGATGTGTTATTTCTGGGACCCACTAAATAAATACATAATAATTATTGAGTAAAATTGATAAGTTTCTAAACCACTTATTAAGATACTAACTTTTTCTTTGACATTCTCAAATGATGATGGTGATACAACAGAAAAACATACAAGAAACACATCAGTCTGTGGATAACTCAATGGTCTAAGTCGATCATAATCTTCCTGACCTAAAATTAATAATATATTTAGAATTAGTTTAAACATCATTTAATTACTTGATTGACCAAAATATGATATTACCTGCTGTATCAAATAAACCTAATGTGTATGGCTCTCCACCAATCATAACTGTAACAGCATAATTGTCAAAAACCTAAAAAATAAAATAAATTATTAGAATGGTTAGAAAAATAATTTGTAGCACATGAATGTATTTTATATTTATATTATACAACGTAATATTTAGATAACAAGTTTAAAAGATAAATAGCCTACTAAAGTATAGTTTATGTTAAATATACTAACATGTATGCAATGTGATTTAACTTATTAATTAAATATAATATGATATGTGGGTATGACATTTTATTATTTAATTAAAAACAAAATTTAAATATGGTACATAAAACATAATGAGTTACATCTGTTTTCATGATCTATAATTAAATTTCTTAACGAAAAATTGTACTAGATAAATGTAATAATTACAAATAGGCATTTTGGAACTATTATCTTTTACTAAATTTGTTATCTTAGACGTACCATGCAAGTTCTTCTAATATTCATAATATTACAATCAAATGGCGAGTAAAAATAAATTGGGAAGTTAGGAATAAAATAAATTAATATGGTTTAATCGTGCAATAGGCAATTAAGAATTTTTGGAAACAATATAATAAAACAATGTTAAATTGACTCACTGTGGGTACATATTCTGAGGGAAACTTGTTTGTTGTGTAGGATATGAGCAGACATGTCTTACCAACGGCGCCATCACCAACGACCACACACTTTATAGTCTGCATATTGATGGTGCGATGCAACACTTTGACGCACTATGAAACAAATGAATTAAGAGTTACGACGAGCTAGAAAAGTATAAAAGCAAGAACGCGTTTAGATATTATTTTATAATCGCAACAATAACAACGGTAACAAATTAATTGATAAGTATAGACGAATTATTGTTCGCATACCCGTGTAAACAATACGATGTCTCCGTAGTATATTACAGAATAAATGGTGTTCGACTCCTAATTACTGGATAAAAGTTATCCGACGAACTGACACGAACCGACGTCGTTAAAATGGCGGAATTCGATTCCGTAAGAATATTATGGAAAAACGTCTAAATAATATAATATAATAATATGTTATAAATTTAATTCCGCGATATTGAGACGTCTGTAAACACTACATAAAAAAACGGCTGGATACAGCGACACACCGATCGAACATTCGAAATTTACGTGAACAAAATAGTTATTAATCGCGCTAACTCGCAGTAGTTACCAGTTTATGAGTTATGACGGAATAACAAAAAATTTCGGGCGTCAACACACAGACGAATGGATGGAATTCTCGCAACACTCGAACACGTTGCCGCACTGTGCAAGCCAGCAAAGGTTATACGCCGGCGGTATACGGTCAACTGCAGAATAACGTCAACGGTCGGTGTTGGTAGCACTGTAACTGCTTATCACATTCAATTGTGATTTAGTAAACTTAACAAACCATAGTAACTCACAAATTGTTTCATTATCTTTTTTACTCAGTAATATTTACGATAATATTGTGTTACGATATTACCAAATGACCATTGAGTATTGTGAGTAATATTGAGTTGTTTTCTCCGCACATATTATTATTATTATTATTATTATTTTGTTGTAGTGTTGTATACAGTACGTTGTGTAATCAATAAATTAGTAATCATAAATTAATTAAATATTGTAATTGTGTTAAATGACTTAAATTTAATATTTTTCTAAATAGTAAATAATACTAATAAATACTTTTCTTATTGACCGTTCAAATTTCAAAAACAATTTGTTGACAATTTTGTTTTACATTTTACTCACAGACCATCACACAGGATTAATGAAATAATAATTTGATTTCGTGCTAGAGAATTTTCATAATCGTTCGGAATGGGATGCGATGGTGGAACTATCCCCAAAAGGGACGAGCTAGTGCGGACCAAGAAAAAAGCCGAACAGGTATGTCTTAATCTCAAAATTACTCATTAGATACATTAAACGGATATCTCGTTTCTGTATTGACATGTCTAAAATCTAAATGTCTCTCTAACCTATTCGTTTCGCATAGAAATATTTGATCCACATACCAAATTAAAGTTGACTATTATTGTTCTGTCTTTCTGTCTTCTGTCCTTTTATTTTTAGCGAAAAATAGTAATACAGTATTTGTTGTAAATGCTAGAAATATTTGTAATATGAATAAGGTAAAGTTCAATTGTTGCGATGTGTATTAACGTTAGATAAGAACATATTTTATTTAATACACAAACTACAAGTCAAGTTTTATAATATGTAAATTAACATAAACATGTTGTGGATAGTATAATTTTATGTAATTTGTGATAATATGAACAAGTTTGCAATTTGCTTTTGTCTTTATAAAATACCCAACATTTTACTGCGTATTTTTCATGATATACAAGTCAATTGTGAAATTTTGAAATCATGTATGCTTTTCTTATTTATCTCTTAAAATAATCATATCTGTATGCTCTTTAACAATTACATATAATATTTTATAAAATTTTAATGTATTATTATTATCATTTCATAAAATATTTTTGGTATTTGTCTTTGCCCTAGATTAATTTAAATTTAACATTTAATAATAATTAATAATTTCATAAAATTACATTTTCAAAACTTATTGAGTGTTTTGTATGACGAGGGGATACTTATTAGTGATAAGATTAAAGGTAGATTATAAAACATTAGTTAGACCAGTAATGTCGTTTGGATAGGAATGTTAGGCAGTGAACGATAAATGTGGATGAGTGTAGCAGAGATGGATATGTGGAGTGACTAGAAAAGATATAAAGACAAGGGAAAGTGTAAGTGTTGCATTAATATGGGGCAAATAAGAAAGAATATGCTGAAACGGTTTGGATATATTATGAGGAGAGATAATTCAGAAGCAGTGAGAAACGGTTATAAAAATGAATATAGATGTATTCCCTTTGTAGATAGAAAGAACTGAGATTAATATGAAAATAGTATAAATGGATGAGAAGTAAGAGATTGAGATCTATGAAAGTGTAGAACTCGAGTGGCCTACCTCACCTAGTTGGGAGTGTAAGAAAAAGCAGAAGTTGACGATTTTAATAAATAATAATAGGGACGTGTAAATAAATGTGTGATATAATAATACATATGTATATCCTTATAAATTATAATAATACAATGTTCATACTGTATTATTCTTTTTCTTTGTTATTCAATTAGTTTGTTACTGGCTTATTATACTGGCCTCATCTTCTCCATGAGTTATGATTATTAGAAATAGATTTTATAGTTTCTAATCTGCCTATTTTCCTACCTTGATATTGGCTTAGTGAAAATCTAAATTATTAATGTTACGGCAAAGTAATTACGACAATAATAATTGTATTATTATATATAATGAAACAAAATATTTGTTGATTGGCTATCACAGATTATAATTAAGATACATTAGATAAGTATAATATTGTGTCATATAGGTTTTTATTATATGAACAAGAAATGGGAAGAAAATTATTTTCATTATGAAAACACATTAAATTAATACAAACACTTATCTTGAACTTAAATAAGATTTACAAGGTTTATTTAATTTTAATTAATTAATTAAATTTTTGTTAATTTTCATTTTATTTATCCATAGCCCACCCTACTCTAACTCCAAATTGTCTTTATTTTACATTCAATAATAATATTTAAATTTGAACTGATAATAGAAAGTATTTTAAGTTGTTATGTATTGTTATTATGTTAATATAAAAAATACTTTGTTTACAATTTAGTATTTTTTGTGGTTGTACCCCTTCCCACAATTCAAAATCCTAGCAATATCATTGATTCTGACAACAACTTTAATTATATATATATATAGTTAATTAAATACCAATATAAAATATTTTAAAATACCTTAATTATATTATAGCATGTTAATTTTATTATAATATTATTTGATTTTTGATTTTTTAGAAAGACAAATCGTCTGTGCAATTATATCGCTGGCGTAACTGTCACTTGACTCAAGAACCACTTCGACCACCAATAGTAGCTTGTGGTATGGGTCTTTTATACAATAAAGAATCTGTGCTACAGCACTTAGTAAATAAAACTCCATTTCCAGAAGCTTCAGCTCACATCAAAAGTTTAAAAGTATATTCTTATTGATTGTTAGTTTGACATTGATTAATACTTATTATATTTATGAATTTATAGGATATAAAATCACTAAACTTGACTTCTAATCCAGCATTCAATGGTAAAGCTCAGAGTGTTGGTGGATATATTGATGATAAATCTTCCCCATACATATGCCCTTTAGTTGGTCTTGAAATGAACGACAGATCCAAATTTTGTTTCTTATGGAAATGTGGATGTGTTATATCTGAAAGAGGTCTCAAACTGGGTGCAGATAACAAATGTGTCAATTGCGTAATGGCATATGAAGATAATGATATAGTTATATTAAATCCAACAGACGTGGATTTAAATTTAATGAAAGCCAGATTAGCCACACGTAAAGACATGGTGAAAAGTAAAAAAAATAAAATCAAACAAGAAGTCATGATTAAAGAAGAACAGTTTAATGATGTTGAAGATAATAAATCATTTATTCCATCAACCTCAACTGTTAAAATTGAAAACATTAAGGTAGAAATTAAAAAAGAAAAAGAAGATAATATTAAAAAAACTGAATGCATTGTGAAAAAAGAACAAACGAAAAGTATGTAAATTCCTATAATATTTTATTGTTACATATTTAAATATTATGTAATTGACATTTAATTTAATTTTTAGGATCAATCACTGCAGGACCAAGTTCATCAATGTCTACTGCCAATTGCCGTAAACTAGAAGATCCAGTATATAAAAAAGCTAAACTTTCACACAGTATTGCTAAAGACCATGCTGCGACTAATGTTTACAAGTCATTATTCACAAGTCACGATGATGACAAAAATCAAACACGTGCTCATTGGATTACATACAATCCATTCTATAATTAAATTATAATATTTTAGTTAGGTAGAAACTTCTATTAGCTACTTTCCAGCATGTCATTTATTTAATTAAAAATGTTTGATATATTATATTGATATATAATAATAGTTACTATTTGTTTCCTGAAATATTTGTGTGTTTAATAATTTGTTTTCTATATGTACAAAAAGAAATGGCAAAACATGTATTAAAATAATTTGTAAATTAAAAATAATCCAACAACTTCAATATAAAAATGGATAATAATAATAATAATTTTCCTCCCAATATATCACAAATAATAAATCTCTTAGGTTATTCTTCTTTAGTAATGATAGACGTTTAAATATTTAAAACCACATAATTTTATAGTTAATTATTATACTTCAGAGAAATATAAATACAATTTATACAACGTATTGTAAATGTTTTATTTAATCAAAGTATTAAAATGATTAAATACAATTTATTTTAGTGAACATTATAAAAAAAAAAATATGAAACAAAACACAAATTTCTTAAAACTACTGACTAGTGTTGACATTTATATCTTTCGTAAACATTCTCTATGTTATATTTAATTACATATAGTGTTGATTTATAACGATCTACGTTTAACGAACCTGACCATCAAAAATGGTAGTCCAAATCCAGTACTAAAAAATACAGCTAGTAAAGCTGTAAATTTATACTTGCTGTTGATATCGAATGGCAAATTTGAACCAGGTCCTCCATATGCATGATGACTATTCCTGGTTGCAGTCGTCGAGAAGTTTCTCATAATCTGAAGTCCTCGTGAAGCAATCATTTTTCAGTATACAAAATTTAAAATTATGCAATAAAATTTTCTAATAATTGCATTAAATATAAAGGGACAATGGCACGATATATAAATAAAACGAATAAGGGAAACGGGACTGTCGGAACTCCTCTGTGAAAATTAATATCCAAGTAACAGCTGGGACAGCAGTGGTACCAATCTTGGAATAATCCCTTTGGTGTCTCTATTTGAAGATAATAATATAATGGTTATAAGATAATATAGGCCTTGTGCCCATGAGGACACTTGAAAATATTAAACGTAAAAAATTTGCTTAGATAATATACATTATATACACAGAATGTATTTCAGGTAACCTATCAATGTATTATATGCATTATAAGATTCTAAGATAATTTGTAACATTTTATTACCAATGCATTAACATTTTAACACTACGTAACGCAGTAATAATTTCTTAGGAACACATGAGTTATTTTGAAATCTTAATATTTATTTATTTATTTATTTACTGAAATATAATTCTATTGTTTATTTTTATTTTTTACTTAATTATAAATTTAATTTGCCTAGATGATATTACATAAGGTATAATAAGAATAAATATTTTCATGGAACACGCTGACCTTGTGTGACTATATACCTATATGTATAATTTGTATGGTTATTACTTTAGGTACCAATATACTACCCAGATAGTAAATATTAGATTATTATAATATACCTATCGTTTTTAAAAATATCTGTAAATATATTTAATATATTGTAATAGATATTGTTTATTTTGAATATAATGGTATTCATTAAATCTACATATATTTTTGAACAAGAAACTGATCACTGATAAAAACCATTAATATGGTCCTAGACAAAAAATTGTATACCTACTATGTGAGCATTGATATTACAATAACTTTAAAAATTTCAATTTGATGAAGAATACATACTTATACACGAAATAAGATAATATGAATAATATATCAATTCTTATAAGTTTACAACTGTAATGAGTTTACTGAATGGGTACACTTACTAGTACTTACTACATAGTAAGTATAAAAATATAATATAAATATCTCATTACACCAATTTCATTTAATTATAATATTTTAATGGTCTACTAGAAAAAATTGGTAAAAACATATATAGAGTTTTCGATTTAAAGAATATTTTATTTTTATTATTAAAGCAATATATTACAATATAATGTAATATAAGCAATTTGTTAAAGAATATTAATATTAATATTCAAAATAATAATATACCTATATCTCTCTTTAATATTATTAGGTACCTACTGGCTACTGCCTTAACTACACATATTCATCTTTACATGTCATAATTTAATTATTGTGATTTATTATAATAATATTGTAAATCGCAATGAATTCTGAGTTGAGATGAGTAGGTACCACGATTTAAGATAAATTTATCTTTAATCATAATATAAGTTTTCTATATTATATATTAAATGGACGTCAAAAAAATATAGTAAATAAATATCAATATTAATTGTTATTTATTATACATAGGTAAGCTGTAGTGGCGCATTTAGCCATTGAGCAAAAAAAAATGTTGCCCTAGCCCTTCCCTATCACCCACTTACCATTACTTAATTGTATTTGCGGGATATGCTACATATTTAGTTACATACGTTATAAAATCAATGGTTACGATAAAACACAAATATTTTTAATAATGTTAAAAATACCATTATCCCACATAGCACATTGAGTGATGAAAATATTTACAATATATTTTTTAAACTTCATGACAAAAATTTTATAAAAATATATATCATATAATATTTTAGATCAACTATTTCTTAAATATAATATAAAGTTAAATAATATATAATTATATATAATAATTATAATTATTATTAATAATTATAATAATAATTATATATAATAATATATAATTAACTTATAAAGTTTTTGTTTCCATCATAAATTTAAGGTTATAGTATTATATTTGATACAAAAAAAAATTTTTTTTTTTTATTCACAACGATACATTGATTTAAAATTTTACTAATTCTATCAAAAGTTTTTCAAAAATCGTAGTAAAACATTATAACTTTAAGGTTGATGTTTCAAATTTGATAAAAGAAAAAAAAATTTTTTTTTTCGTTCACAAAGATTCATTGAACCAAAATTTTAGTAATTCTATCAAAACTTTTTCATAAATCATAGTAAAACATCATAAATTTAATGTTAAAGTATTATATTTCATACAAAATAAAATTTTTTTTTTTCATTCACAACGACACATTGATTCACAATTTTAGTAATTCTATCAAAACTTTTTCAAAAATCGTAGTAAAACATCATAATTTTAAGGTTGACGTTTCAAATTTGATACAAATAAAAAATTTTTCTTTTTCATTCACATCGATATATTGATTCAAATTTTTCCAATTTTTATCAAAACTTTTTCAAAAATCTCAGTAAAACAACATAAATTTAAGATTAAAGTGTTAAATATAAAATAAAAAAAAATTTATTTTTTCATTCACAACGACACATTGATTCAAAATTTTACTAATTCAATCAAAAGTTTTTCAAAAATCGTAGTAAAACATCATAAATTTAAGGATATAGTATTATATTTGATGCAAAAAAAAAAATTGTTTTTCTTCATTCTAAACGTCACATTGATTCACAATTTTAGTTATTCAATCAAAAGTTTTTCAAAAATCTCAGAAAAACATCATAAATTTAAGGTTATAGTATTATATTTGATACAAAAAAAAAATTTTTTTTTTTTATTCACAACGATACATTGATTTAAAATTTTACTAATTCTATCAAAAGTTTTTCAAAAATCGTAGTAAAACATTATAACTTTAAGGTTGATGTTTCAAAATTGATAAAAAAAAAAAAATTTTTTTTTTTCGTTCACAAAGATTCAATGA